>JAMJFZ010003581.1:4835000-5435000 GCA_026225945.1 Cricetomys ansorgei | reverse complement strand
GTCAGTTCTGAAATTGCATAAACACAAATAATGAAAGCAGACTCAGAAAGTTTTATTTATATGTTTACATCTATATAGCAGTCTATTTGTTGGCCTATATGTCTGTCTTTCTATATGTAACAATAATGATCAAAACAAAAGAGGTTATTGAAATGACAGGGAGTAAGTGGGGCCTGGAGAGAAGAAAGAGAATGAGGGAAGTGGCGTGCTTTTATTTTAATTAAGATACGTTTAGAAAGAAATTAGAAGAAAATATATAATGTGGAAAAATATAAATGGCTATGCCATATAGGGAAATGTGGTTGACTTCATCTATATAGAATAGGAAGAATGCTATTCCTCACCATTTGTATATATAATGGAGATTTAGTGTATTGCTCAATAGTCAGTTTATGCTACTAAGCCATTCTTAGCCAGTAGTAATTATATAATAGCATTCCTAATTATTGTCAATTAGCATTATTTGGATGCATATAAGTGTGTGAGTATTTATGGATATATACACACATGTAGAATTTTTCTAACATGGTTTACCTGAAGCATAGGTGATTTATTTTTACTCTCTTCTCCATGCCCAGTATTGGATTGATTGAATAGTCATGAAATTGTAGACTTGTGTGCTCATAAAGGATTGAACCCTAAACAGAACTTTCTTTAAAATGTATGGTGACAGGCTTCATCCAGGTAACAGCAAAGTACCCTAAATTATGATGTGTATATAAATATAATATGAATATAAATAGAACATTTACTAAGTCTGGAATCAAATGATTGTTATCTCATTTAGTGATTCAAACATATTTCACATTTAGTTTAACCTTTTCAGAACTCAAGATCTTTTATCACAACTGTGCTTTAATTTAAATGTAGTTTTTCTCAGACACGGACTACTTATCTGATCAAAGATCTAAGAAGCATAAAACATTAAAAAAATAATAAGATAAAGCAAACACTGTCTCATCAAAGTTGGACAAGACAAACCAACATAAGAAAAACAGCCCAACAGAAGGCACAAGAATCAAAGACCCGTTTGTTCCCATACTCAGGAATCTCATAAAACACCAAACTGGAAGCCATAGTACAAACACAGACCTGTGCAGACAGAGCAGGACCTATGCACGCTGCTTCAGTTTCCGTGAGCTCATATAAGCTTAGCTCATGTTGATTTAGTGGAGCTTGTTTTCTTGGTGTTCTCCATTCCCTCTGAGTCATACATCTAAAAAGCATTTTTTATGCCTGATTCTTTCTTTTGCTTTCTATATGTAATCTTTTCCTGAGTTTTATTGTCTGAATCCTGAATATATTTCCACTGAATACTTTTCCTATAGAATACACACACTTTACAAAGAATCTTACTGTTACCATCTAAGATCTTGGGCTAGGCTCCTTATCCACAATTGTTTCCTTGTGTATTATTTACCTACAATTGCTTTGGAATCTCAACCAAAATTTGCGAGTATGTTTCCAGGGCACATGTACACTAGTACCTTGTCTGATTCTTCAACTATATCTCCATGTTATAGGGAGCACTCTCTTTCTCCTCTCACTACTGAGTAACTGAAGGTCTTTCCCTTAACTATTTTTTGACTCTTGTATGGAGAAGGGCCTCTGAAATCATGATATATTCTGTCCAAATTATACCCATATTTCTTCATATATTCAACTGCTGTTATCACCAGAGTTCTGCTGTCACACTATGTCTAGGAAGGTTTTTCCTGATCCTTGTATATATACAGTCATTCCATTAATAAAGTCCTCTCATGAGCTATATTACAGACGTTATCCACAACCATAATTAGAAATTCATGTTTTATGCCTAGACGTAATTAATGTTCTTCTTCCAGAAGCTTTTTCCATGGGGTAAAGTGTTCATAATATTGACACAAGGTAGTACTCAAAAAATTTGCTAAACAAAGTACCTGTTGGGGGTCAAATTTGGGTCCGGAGAGCCATTAAATATCAAAGTAAGATACATAAATAGTCATTGGACAGTGTGCATATCCATTTGTTTGTGTGCCAGCACATATTTACATGACTATGAACAAAATATATTTTAAATGTCTTAGAATCAAAAGTCTCTTTATTTGGAAAAAGTAAAACTGGAACAGTAAAATATTGCTTATGATTATAAGTTGGCAAATTTCTGAAAGAGCATTGTAGACTGAAATTAACCACTTAAGAGATAGTGAAAGAGGTTAAAGCATGGAAGAAGAATTTATTGACTAACTGAACATAGAAGGAAAAAGACAAAAGCACAAATGACTTCAGGGATTGGAAGATTGCTCAGTGGTTAAGAAAGTTTATGGCCCTTGCAGAGGAGCAGGGATCAGTCTTCAACATCCAAGGGTAGCAGATCATTACTACCTATAACTCCAGCTCCAAGAGATCTGATACCTTTATCCTCTGAGAACACTTATCCACAACATGGGTGCACACACACACACACACACACACACACACACACATACACACACTCCAAATAAATAAGTAATACATACATACATGCATGCATACCTAAATATTATTTTTAAAAGACTTCAAATAGGCATACTGTAGCTATTAATTATAAATCTCTGTGGCATAATTACAAAGGTGTTTCTCCATAAGTTCATATCTTCTGTGTTTTAATGCCTTTTTTCAGGTTTTATTGCTTTGAAAATAGACCGAGAATAATTAAGATCAACACCTGACCTTTGCTATATTCCATAACAAGGAAAAAAAGTATTCTATACCCAATTTTGAGTAGAAAATTATTAAGATGTAATTTAATGTTGGTTTTAAATATTTGAGTTTTATATACAAAATGAATGTCAGAGAAAATGCTCAGTGCAGAATTTATCTTTGAACAATATGGTTAATTTATCACCATTTCTAGGAATGTTTATGTACTGTAATAGATCAGAACAGAAATTAAACTTTTTTTCTGAATTAAAAGCAGCATTTCTACTTCCCACATAAAAGTTCCAGACATTTTTTTTCTTTTCTCTGACAGCAGATAGAGACTTTAAAGTCATAAGTATAGAGAAAGAGTGTCACAACTAAGTACAAGCTTAAGGAGAATTGTGGGAATGCTTTTTGTCTTTGTAGCTAAGTAGTAATTATTATATATTAGTTGTAGAAAGATAGGGAACTGATTAGATAATTGTTCAATTTTCATTATATAGGGGATGGTAAAATGGCAACTATATAGACTGAGCTAGTAATATATAGAGGGATAAATTAGAATAGCAATAGGGTAAGACGTGAGAGAAGGAGAGAGAATGTGGGAGGGGGGGGGGAATAGAAGAAGAAATGAGGGATTAAAAGACTGAGCAAATAATAAAGAAGATCATAACATTACCATGTTATGAGTGCAGAGTAATACATCGAACATGACCAAGAACCATCAGTAAATATCATGAACACTTAAAAGCCTCATGTTACGTATTAGTTTTTGCTGTAATGTAAATTTGTGTTCAATTAGAGAAGTGACAACATTCAGAGACCTGGGACCACAAACTCAAATAAGAGTGCAAAAGCTACAATCTGGTGCTTTCAATTTAATACTTCATTTGTTTATTACTGATCCTTAGTAGTCTATCTTTATGGCTATGTCTTTATTTTGTCAACAGTCATCAGAGACACGGACTGACTTCTTACAAGAGTCACTTTAAACATTACAAGAGAAACACAGCCATATACATATATATCTGGTTTTGTACATTTACCTGAATCAGCCTTCTTTAGTAACCAGTTACTAACAATTAGAATGATATTTGAGTTTGATTGCATTATTTCAGATGTTTATCATTAAGTCTAATGACAAATAATGAAGTCAAAGGATATCTAAAATATGCAAATGATTAAAAAGCAGTTAATCATTTTTGTACTACTACTGCTACCCAGTAAGTAAACCACAAACAGGAATTCCTATACAACAAAATGGGGAAGAAAATACTTCATGGTATAGGAATTTGTTGAATCAACTTTTTGGGAAGCAAAGGCAATTGTCTTTGTTCTCATATTTAATGTGATTAGCTATAATATTTGAAGAAGAAAAAGGCAATTTTAGTCACTGAATCAGACGTAGTAATTGTTAATAACCTTTGACAGGAAAGACCCATGTCTAGGTTAAGTCTCGAAAATGAAAAGTCCATCTGAAGTCACTATCAAGCAACTGAAATAGTCTTAAATTCAATTTGATTCTAACCTTAACTTTAAGACGTATATTTGGTAGTGTCACCCTGCCCCATGGTGAAGGCAATTGGTTCAGGGTTGCCTATGTTTCCGTGTTTTCTCTTACCAAAACCCATACTGAAGTTCAGTCCAATGAAGCGTGTTTGAACTTGAGCCTTAATGAGACATACTCAGTTTCTGGCAGGCCTGTTCTCATGAATGTATTACAGCTGCTATGAAAATGCCTTAGGGGTGAGTTCTGTCTCTTCTTCTTCTGTCCTGTAAGGAATAGTGCTCCCCCTCTGGTGGATGTGACATTTATGGTGCCATCTCGGAAATGGAGGCTGAGCCCTTCACACACACCAAAACCTCAGGATCTTGGACTTTTTAACTGTCAAAATATGTAAAATCAGTTTCTGACATCCTGCTATAGGAGCACAGAAATCAATAGAATAATGGTATATTCCAGACATTTAGATTTTAAAACTTCTCCTCAAATAAAAAGCGCAGCCCTATTGACTAATTTGATGAATATTTGGCCTAAGAATTCAGAAGGTAATATAAACCAACCACCCCATGGGGCACACTATGCTTCAATATCCTAAATATTGAAGCTTCTGGTAGCAGGCCTGAGTTGCATTCAATTGAGTTGTGTGCCAAGGGGGTCCCATGAAAATCCCCAAACAATCCAGGCGGTTGCTAAGAAAAAGGATTATTCACTGCAGACTGGCAGCCAGGCCCCAATGCTGAGGACAATGCCCACACAACTCACTGGACAAGGAGAAGTCAAGCTGGTGACCACATGGGGCCTTCACCTCTACATGCTAGTCTCTTTGTGCAGGAAAATACTCTGCAGGCTATCAAAAGACACATAAACCCCAATTTGGCTCTAAAACCTTTGATCTTCAATCTTTCCTGCCTGCAAAATATGCTAGGGCAATAGTGACACAGAACTTTTGGAAGTAACCAACCACCATCTAATTTGATATAAGTCCCGTTCCACAAGAAGGATCCCATACCTGACACTGCTTGGGTAACCAAGAACCAGAGACTAGAGAGGCCAAAAACTTAGGGTAAATTCAACTTCTACTGGTCTAAAAAATAGCATCGATAAAAAAATTTCTAATGATATTCTGAGAGCTCAGAAAACCCCATGGAAGAGGAGGTGGAAAAAAGTATATGAGCCAGAGGGGATGGAGGACACCAGGAGAACAAGACCTCTGGATCAATTAAGCAAGGCACCTATGAACTCACAGAGCCTGAAGCAGCAAGCACAGGGCCTACATGGGTCTGCATCAAATCCTCTGCATATAACATATATGTTATAGCTTTAGTCTAATATTTTTATGTATGAGAGTTTTTATGTGTGAGAATATGTGGGTCTCTGTCTTTTGTTCCTGCTCTTGGACTCTTTTCCTCCTGTTGGGTTGCTATGTGTAATTTCATGGGTTTTTTTTTTCCTTTCTTATTATATTTTATTTTTGTCCCGTTTAGTTGTTACTCCCTTGCATGTTCTTTTGAAATGAGAGACAGAATGGGAGTGGATCAGAAGGGAAAGGAAAGTGGGAAGAACTGGGAGGAGTAGAGGTAGGGGAAACTATAATCAGGGTGTATTGTATGAGAAAAGGATGCATTTTCAATAAAGGGGAAAAAAGAGTTCAAACGATAAACCATGTGAGCAAACTTTTTAATGAGACTGTTCCAATTATAATGAAGTTGTTATTCAACTAAGACACGGCTGTCATGGGTGGAATTTAAATAACATCAAAATCCTATGGATTGAGACGGTCCTTAGCCCAATTTTTGTTTTTATAAATGAAATTTGGCTAAAGCCAGCATTAGATTGGGGTCGGATAATTCAGATTTATATTTTTATATTGTGTTCTATTTTTTATACAGTTATATAGTTTTATATACATTTTTATATTATAATATTGGTTTTAATTTTGATGTTTAAATAGAATAGTAAATCTCATGTTTGTATGTCACTGAGTTATGATCCTTTTAAAAATTATGCACCCATACCTGACTCTGCCCCGTGTTCTAGTTCAGTTTTTAAAGATTTATTTTCCTTTTATTATTTTTTTTTGTGTGTGTACTGGTGTTTTGTGGGCATATATTTTTGTATACCATATGGGTGCATTGCCTTTAGAGGCCAGAAGACGGTGTTGGATCCCCTGGGATTGAAGTTTGCAGATACTAATTTGTTGCCCTGTAGATTTTGGAACCTGATCCTGGATCCTCTGAAAGAGCAGCAATCACTTTTAACTTCTAAGCTGTGTTTCCAACTCATTCCCCACTTTTGATTTAGTTTTTTAAATTCTTGCTCTGTTTTTTCAAATGTAGTTTCGTTCGATATATTTTAACCTCATTTATGTAATTCTTTGCAAAATTTACATAGATACTCATATATAAATAATAATCTGGCATAGCATACTTATGACTCATATAACAAGCTAGTATGACTTGTTCCATATTATATGACAGTTTTACACTACTTCAAAAATGTCTGTTACAGTTCTTGAATGAGAGATTCCCAATGCGCTAAAATTATAGGTTTTTCCTTGAAAAGCCTAGATGTACCTGGCAAACAAACACTATAATTTACTTTCTCTGTTGTGATAAGATAGGTTAGAAAATCCCACATACATTTTTTTTTCTTTCTGGTACTTGTATTTACCGGTTACTGCCTTTGTACGGGTAAGGTTCTTCCTATTTAATTTACTTGCACTTAATGTTTGATTGATTTTTCATATATTCACTGGTGTTCAAAAATGCTTCATGAATTTCAGGTTCAGAAAGTAGGAAATTTTTTTAAATTTTCATTTAAAAGTTCTTATACTGTGTTAGTTACCTACACATCATATGTCTAATAAATCTTTGGCCTTAAATGGCAATTTATTCTGTGCCAATGAATTATTAGGAAGTTGAAGTGCCAGGTGGTTTCTTAGAGTAGCTGAATTTTTTCCTGGGTGATTTTTATGACTAAATTCCAATGATTATTGTATGGCCAAAAGGAAAATGTATATGAGTAATACAGGTAAACGAACCAGAGAATAAGAGAACATTGGTATGAAAGCTTTAGCAAAGAGGCAACAGTGAGCTGTGACAATTCAAGGTCATTGACCACCTTAAGAAGAAAAAAAGGAGATCCAATGCTCACATGTCTGGTGGATTCCATCATTTCCTCTGGATAATTTCTTGGAAAGCATAACTCTTCCTTTAGAGAACAACCCCCTGAAGAAATTGTGATTTTATGTCATGTAAAACAAGTGAATTGATAGTATCAATCCTTGTTCTGTTAGCTTTAACTGACAATTTGATACAAACTTGAATAATCTGGGGAAAAATTCAATTGAGTGATTGCCAGATCATATTGGTCTGTGGGCAAGTCTGTGAGGAGTATCATATTAATTGATGTAAGAGGTTCAAACCCACTGTGGGCTGCACCAGTCCATAGGCAGGTAGTCCTGAACTATATAAGGAAAGCTAGCTGAGCATGAGGGTTTCTTTTGCCAGCTAACCATAAACATCTCCTGTAGTTTCTTGTAGTTCTTGTTTGACTGTGAAATGGCATCCTAGATGGTAGATAATACTGTGGTAAATAGACATCAGGCCTACATCCAAGTTCGTGTCTTGAGTTTTGTCTTGACTTCCCTCAGTGATGGGCTGCGTCCTAGAATTATAAGCCAAATAAACCCTTTCCTCCAGCCAAATAAGCTTCCCTTGGCCAGTACATTTTATTAGAGCAACAGAAAGGCAATGAGAGCATTTCCTTTACCTGAATGTAAAGAAAAGATCAGACTGATAGGCTTATTAGAACAATCATATAAGAATATGTAATGGTAATTTAATTCTGGTGTTTACTGAAAATGGGATGAGTCAGCACCATATTGCAGAAATGAACTCTGTATATCTCATGGGGATCAACACTTCTGAGAAAAACATGAATTTCCCCAGTGTTTTCCATACTGGTGAACCACAGCTAATTGCCACCGGAAAGAACAAAGATATGACATATAATTTGGCCAGTAACCCTTCACTTGGAGAATTTTCATACCCCTTATTAGAATTCAAAGCTATAAAATCTGTGAAGATGCAGAACATCTGGGTTATAACTTATCTTTTGAAAGGAGATATAGGTGCTTTTCCAAATTTATAGTTGATGTGTCTTGCCTCCTTTCAAATGCATTTATCTATCAAATAGATGTCTTTCTTATCCTGCATTTAATTCATATATAAGAACTTTCAGATGAAATACTAAATAGTATCTGCTTTGAGTATCTACATCTGCATAAAAGAACACCTAACTTGAAGTTGCATAAGGCTGTTGCAACAATTTATCTGTTCACAGATCTTCATTTTGGGCAGTATTCAAGAGAAGGTATTTTTTTTGCAAATAGTATCAGCTGGTACGTTTGAAATACTGTTGGTAAGTTATTGTGTAGTGGAGTGAATCACCTGAAGGTGACACACACACACATACACACACACACACACACATGCATATATGTATATACATATATATGTATATGTGCATGTGTTATAGCTTAAAATATCAAAATAGTTTGATTCACATAGATAACAGGAATGCAAATCCAAATGGTGGCAGTAATTTCTGCCAATTTAAGAAAAACAACCTTTAAAATGTCAACACCAGGTTGCTTGAAAGATGTTTGATAAGTAAAAATATATCCCCTGAATAGAAGACAGTATCATTTAAATCTTAATTCATCAGACATGTATGTATTGCTTAGGACAGTGGAATTGTCTACATTTGACAACTCATTGGTTTAAGAAGAATATTCAGAGTTTTTTTTTTTTTTCTCTAAGCAATCATATTCTAATCGTCTTTCTGTTGTACATCAAAATGCCTGACATTAATTAAAAGGAAGCTTACCTTGGGTCATCATTTAGAATATTTTCAGTTTATAGTCATAGGGTACCTTTGTTCTGTTTCTTGTGGGACAACATAGTATGTGGTGATGGAACTGTATGAGATTTTTTGTTTTGTTTTGTTTTGTCTTGTTTTTTTGCCTCCCAGTAGCTAAGAAGCACAAAAAGGGGACATTGGCTAGGGGTCTAAAACCCTCAACAGGAAATCTCCTTTACTTGCACCATCGCTTATAGGATCCTACATTCTTTAGTAGCATCACAAGCTGGAGACTTGATGCATGTGGGGAGCCTACAGTCTTTAGGAAAGATTCCAGATACAAACTATAGCAAGTCAAAATAATCACTTAATGACAATGAAACATAAAAATCTAGAAGTGATATGGCAATGTGCATTGCAATCTTTCACTGAAATCGGGAACAGAAGAAAATGGAAACAAAAATATCATCATCTAAAGCCATATATATTCTAAAACAAGGTTATTGTTTCCTAGTCATCAGTGCTAAGGAAAAAAAGAGTCATCGTTATTTATTTATATGAATGGTCTTTTGCTAGTTAGATGACATTTTCTCTCTTTCTTGCTTTCAAAACCATCCATGTCATAAGACCAAGAAAAGAATCGGGATTTTTGAAAAGAATAGAAATATGTGCAAAAGGCTGTTTTTGTTTTTCTTTTTGTTTTATTGTTGCTTTAATCTATCATCCATCAATCCAACGCTTCAAAGAATATTTCTGAAAAATGGTTGTCAGCCAAGAGTAAGCACAATCACAACATCCGTTCTGTTAGCTTTTATCCTCTAGTTGGGAGAACGGGTATATCAGCAGAAACGTCTGTTGTCGTAAAGGCAGATAACTCATTATAATTCAAAAGAAGACTACCAGCAAATAAATTAAGCAAAAAATTTAAAGGCATTTTCAATTTCAAACTTTAGAACCTGCCACTGATTCACAGGTGCTAGATGGATGAGCAAAGCAGCAACTGGAGCAGTACTTTGGAGAGAGGGAGAACACTTGTCAGGAAGGTAGCTTTCATGAGTATAATGTCATATATGTTTGGCCAACCACAAGAACTAGGACCATATTTTAAAAGATAATAATCTGGTATTAAAACACCTAGGTTTTAATTATGATTACCTCAAAAATATGTTCCTGAGTTTATATCCGGGTACAACTTGGAAGAATATTTACATAGCAACTGAGAAGTCTACACCGTCTTTCTATGTTATCCCTGTAACCAACTTTGAAAGATAATGTTTACCATGCCATGAAAAAATCAATCCATAAATCTAACTGCACCCGTCAAAATTTTAGCAAAGCTGAATGTTCATGTCAACCTGCCTCAAGAAGTCATCCACACTTCAACGTCAGCTACCATCACCTGCCTGTGGCATTTCCAATCATGCTGGCTGAGTTCCCAGACTTTGGAGAACAGATACAAACTATGACTATCAGTCCCAGAGACAGCAATAAATCAGAACTGTCTTAGTCACTAATTGGAGTAGGTTTGTTAGGCATCTATAAGAGTAGGAGGAGCATACCAGTGGGAGGGTGTTAGCTAGAGGCTGAGTAGGCAGCAGGTGCAACCTTTCCCTTCAATCCTACCTTTCTGTTAAATGAGTTCCTCCAGGGAGAAAGGCAAATGACAAAAACAGCTTCCCCTGTTCCCAAAGATAGATTCTGAATTAAAGAACTGAGAAAGATTTTGGGAGAGGAAGACCATTTATATGGATGAAGTTAGGTGAGACCAGCACATCCCAGAAGTACCTTAAAATTTTAAAATATCTTAAAATCTATCTTTAAATTACCTTAAAAATTAAAATAACAGCATTGCCATTTATTCTCTCATTCAGAGAGGATTGCACCAGCAACATACTTTATCATATGAACAGGAGGTTCATGATAAGGAAGGAAAGAGTTCGTTGACGGGAGACCATTATGAAGAATGACATCTGGTCAAACTGCAGAGAATAAGGTATTGGGGGGCATATAGCCCCTGTTAGTATATACACAGTACAACTCCTACACCAAAGGCTTAGGGAACATCACAGAAGAGACCAAGAGTATTGTAAGAAGCAGACAACCAGGATGTCTTCTGCAAGGAAAAAACACTCCTGGGATCTCAGCAATACGGTTACAATAAACAAGAGCCATATAATGACAATACCAGTAGATGGGAGAAATTTCACAGGGCTCTAGCCCTCAGTGAAGACCTATGTGCAATCAGGGGTGCTGAGAGAGGGAGAATTAATTACCTCTAGGGTCTGTCCTCCTGATAAGTTATCTAATCTGAAGTGGTACCCTCTAATCACATACACATACGAACAACGCTAAATAGAGTCAGTAGGCTGAACACGCACACACACACATGCACACACACACACACACACACACACACATGCACACACATAGATACCAATAGTAAATATAGATATGTAATAATAAATAAATATAGGTCACATTAGAAATAGAGTGGGGGAAATATGAGAAATTGGAGGGAGAGAGGGGGAGAGGTGTAAGCAATGTGAATTAAATAACAATATATAAAATTCTCCAAAACTAAAAAATTTAAAATATAAAAATATGTAAAATGTTTTTTTTTCTGAAAAAATAGGATAAACAATATCAAAAAGCACCTGGGCAGATGTGTGTCTAGGGTAGTGCTTAAGAATGCTCACACAGACACGCATGCTTACCTTTGCTTTGAGCTCCTTGCTTGCAAATGTGTGCTCAGATTATATTCCTGAGAAATAAACCTCTTTCAATATACATAACACAGACATATCCTTATAGATAAAAGTATCACCACGGTGAATTTTCATTGCCTTTTCAAGAACAAACACAGATTTTTACCAGCATTATCACAGACCAGAATATGACAAGGAAGGAGAACTGTGACACTCTACTTGGCACGGAATGATTCTAATCTGTGATCTCTAACTCTTTTTCAGAATGTTTGTCAGCAGCTTGGAAGTCATTTGCATGAGCTACGGCCCCAATAGCTTAACAGTTCTCTGAAAATTAAGCCAGCTGCTCTTCTGTGACCAACTAAAGCTCATATTTAATCATTATTAATTTATTGTAAACCATGCATTCCTGAATTAAACATATTAATGAAAGATAAAGGTCAAAGTCAAATGTTAACTACGGAGAAAATTATTCCTGAAATTTATGGCTTTCTTTTAAAATCTTGTGACACGATGAGTATCATTTTTTTAAAATACAATTTCTCCCAGTATGTACTGAAAATACACTATAAACAAATTGATGATCTGTGGATTTAATAAAATTACTTGATCTGCAAAGTCTAAAAGGAAATACACTATCGTGCTGTATATAAAGAACTGAGTTCATTGATGTTAAGACAATTACCTAGCATCTCAAAAATGAGTAAAAGTAACAGAGTTAGGTTTCATATTCAGGCATTCTGGGAAGAAAATTATTGATGTTTGTTAATTACCATCTATTCACTCAGTATGCCAAGGAATTAGACCTGCTTTAAACTGATTAAATAGAAAACTAATTGTGTTGTCATAGAAACCATGCGTGTGCCTGTAATATACATATTACAAATGAAAAAAAAATTTCATTATTTGTCTGTTATTGTTTGATTTGTAAGGACTCTACAATATTATTCACAATGCATTTTAAAATATAATTAATATTTTTTCAGTATTACCCATTGTTAAAATGTTGTATGAAGTAAAGAACACATTCAATTTTAGAATGTCACAACTCAAACGTTTTTCTTCGGCATACTCACAAATGTGCCATTTATTTTAAAACTTAATGTCCCCAAAAGCCTAGTAAAGATCATATTCGAGTCAAATGGTATATGATGAGGTATACCATGATAAGTAAGTATGATAAGTATTGGGTATATAATAAACTCATACTTATCATGAATAATCTCCTACACATATAATAAACTACACATCAGGAAGTCCTTCAAAACACTGTTGACCATAATTCAAAGGTAAATACTCACAAGTGAAGTGTTCTCAACTCAGCAAAACTATAAATTTAACAAAATCAATCTTAGTCTTTTACCGATCATGACTCTCCAGTGCCCCATCAGCTATTGCTAGTTATTCATTTGCTTAAAACGTTTACTCCTTTACTCCTTTCTACGAACATGAATTAATTTATGCTAATTGTTGGATATGAATGACCAAGGATCTCGAATTCTATATATTCTCTGTCCAGCAGCATAGGGTCCAGTATGGTAGCCAAACAGAAAGGTATTATTAACTTTTTTAAAAATCAATATCCTAGTTCTGTTTTGTTGCTGGTAACAATGCTGATGAAGAAGTAGAGACCAGAATTGGAACAGCCAGCTAGGTGTAGGACACATGGTCCTAGGCAGGTCCTGGGCACTAGGAAATAGCTTTTAAAACATCACAGAAGCTGAAGCACAGTGAATGAAGACGCAGTACCTGAGTGGAGTCAAAAATATCTAACCAGAACCAGTTTTGTGCATGACCTTAGAGTGCTCAAAAACACCTTGGGGACTATTGTGAGGTTTAGGCAATTGTATAACATGACTTGATTTACATATTCCTGAGTTCCTCAGGGCAAGTATAGATATATCCAATTCTCTCAACTATGAAATATTAATATATAATGTACTTAAAAATAAAAATAAAAATAGTTTCTTAGTCAAACATGATGCTTTATTGGTAGTTATTTGAAATGCTTATGGCTGGAAGTTTGGAAATTACACAGTGGGATATTCATGAAAATAGCCATTCAGCCATTCCTTTCATTATTTATGTTTCACATGATGGCTTTGAGCAGCATAGGAAAACCACGAGATCATCAATATTCCCAAGGCAGTCTTTTAGAAGTTCATATTCTATCTTAATATATAATTACACCTCTATTTAAAAGATTATTCTGACATTTCTTCAGATCAGAAAAACATAGGATGAAGTCAGACACTATTACAATGTACAGAGAACAGGATAATTAGGGAGTTTTCAACATTATCCCAGAAGTGGGCATAACATTCAGAAAACAAAGCACATGAGCCACTTGACAAGCACCCTTCACCTCATGCCATGATAACAAATCTCAGCACCCCATTAATCTAGATTTGAGGGAGTAATATTAATAAAATAGCTCTAGGAACATTATTTTTCCTCTAGAACTGAGGAGAATTTAATTATCTAACAGAATTAAAAATCAGATGAGCAGTAACAGTGTGTGTAGAAAAGAAAGAGAAAGAACTATGTAAAAGCCATCTCAGAGATAAGTAGCACTAAAAGCACGTTAGACACAAGGAAGTGTCTGGGTCTCTCGACTCAGAACTAGGAGAGATAGTGGGTGTTTTTTTCCTAACCTGCTGGCTTTGAGAAAATCAGCGCCTGTCTGTCACAACTTGAGAACTTTCGCTGCACTGTCTGAAGCACAGAGAGAAAACTGTGATGGGACAAAGAGGGCGAGAGTAGGTCAAGGTTAATAAAGACAAATACATCAATGGAGAGGAGTGACAAAAGTCTTAATTAAATCTAACTGACTGAAGAAGTTTTACATTTGCACTAATTCCTAATCAATTTCAAGAATTCAAATGCTGTTCCATTTGGAAGTATAAAGAAGAAGGTGCTCTTTTTTTATCTAATTAAATGAACTTGACTTGTCCGTCACAAGAAGGTACTGCAAATTAATGACTGTTTTCTAGACAACACCACAAGCTGTTATCTTAGGTGCTTACACACCACACACAGACAGACAGACACACACAGACACACACAGACACACACACACAAAAATACAGAGAGAGAGAGAGAGAGGAGGGAGGGAGAGAAGGAAAGGAAGAAAGAGTGTGTGATTGACTTATGGTTTATAACCGACTCTAGGCAATTTCCTGAGATTCATTTACTCATATTTTTACAGTGACTTTATAAAGATTTTGCTAATTGAAATAGAATGACATCACGTTCCTCTTTGCAGCCCCTCCCAGGTATCCATCATCCAACTGCTCCTATGTCTGCCCACTCTCAAGTTGACAGTGTCTCTTTTTCTTTGAATATTGACATAGGTATATGTGTATATGCACAAGTATATATTTGCAATCTGCTGAGTCACTTTTGTTGTTTGTATTTATATAGTTTCATGGCTGAGCACAATGAATTAGACAACCAGTAAAGGGACTCATCCCTGGGAAATGTTAATTTCTCTTCTTCCAGCAGTCATTAGTTGTCTGTAGTTCTTTGTCTATGTGTGCTACTCCATGAAATTGTTCCTCTTCTGTGTTAACATGTTCCTTAGTAAATTACCTCATTTGGGTCTTGCTTATGTAGAGAGAGACCATTTCACAGCAGGCTTCCTATTGTTCTTGTTCTTATGAAATGGAGCAACTGCAGAAACCAGGTAAACATAGCAGCCATCCCTCAAAGAAGCCACTCTTTTCAAACAGAGACCACAACAGAAATAAGTAGATGGAATGCAGAGATGAACCAGCTGTGCTGAACCCAGTCCCAAAGGATACATCCACACTAAAGCTCCTACATCTATGGCTCAGGAAATTTTGTGGACAAGGGGGCAGAAAGCTTATAAACTTTGTATTCACCTTTTACAGCTATTTATTTCTGTAAACCAAACTATGCTATATTTTCATCTTAGCCAAACAGTAACAAATTTTGACCCACATTTGCGCTCAGTGCTACAAATGTCCCTCACCACTTTTCTAACAGATTTTTGAGACATAGCCTTATGCAACCCAGACTTGCCTCCAACTCATTATAAAGCGGCTTGGTGTTGAATTCCTGATTCCTCTTGTTCCTGTTTCACAAATTCTGAGTTTCCAAGTACAGACCATTTTGCCTGGTATTGCCTCTTCTAAATTGCAAAAAATAAAAATAAAATAAAAATTTAAAAATGCCTGCTTTAAAAAAAGAAAATCAGCACTATGTATATTTTTTGGAAAGAAGATACTGTCTCCTCCTGTGTGACGTGATTATATTAAGCCCTCAAATTGTTTGTCTCAGTACTCAATAAATGTATAAAAAAGTTTGTTCATTTCTTGTTGAAATAATAATATCAGATAGTATTACTGCATAACATTTTTAGAAAAAATCTCAGTAACATATTTAAAAAGACCTTTTTTATTGTCATAATGTCTTAAGGATCAGTCTTATTTTAGAGTCTTTTTCCAGAATCCTTAGTTGTTCCTTATTGAATTCAGTACTTGCCGAGGATATCAATAATTAGTAAGAACGAATGATGGTTAAATCATGAATGACAAAATCAGAGGATGTTCTCCTCATCTGAACTGTTGTCTTGTTTTTATTTTTATTGGTGCGTGTTCATCATTTATAATGTTGGGTTTCAAACAGACAGTCCCATCAGATATACCCTGTGCAATGGTCATGCTCATTTTCCCAATCACCTCTCTAGCCTTTTCTAATGTTTTTACTTCTACTACTCTACACCCTTTGATTTCTCACTCTTCTTTCATGTATAGATGCAGAATTCTAGAACTCAAAATTGACAGAAACAATGCAATATTGCCTTTCTGCACCTGTCTTCTTCATTTAACATGATGATACACAGTTGTATACATTGTCCAGCAAATTCTCCATATCTCCCACGGTAGAATAATACTCCATTATGCATTTTTAGGGGAAAAGAAGAAAGGATCAGCTGATGTTCTTTTAGCCACTGAAATGTTTGCATGCCAACAGTGATATAAGAATTTCAGGTAATCAAGCCAAGGTAATAAATATATAAGCATTCTAAATGACTTAATATTGGATAAAGCAAAACTGTATTCCACTGAAAACAAAACAAAGCCCTTCCTTCTCTTCAATTTATGTTATGGGCATACTTAGTGAGAAAATGGGACTGATCTCATGTGAATTGAGTAACTGTAGAAACCTGTCACTCAGGAAGAATCTTAGAACATCTCAGTTCCATGCTCCTGTTTTCAGATGTAGGACCCTCAATTTGAAAGCATTTTAAAACTTTACAAGATAAATACAGCATTTAAAAAAGGTAGGCCTTATACACATAATCGTTTGTAAAGCTAAATTCACTGTCTTTGCTAGAAAACAGTAAATATCTTGAGTGGAGAGGTAGTTTCCATGCTCTCAAAAGCAAAAGGTCATATCACAGGTGATTAACAACTGCAGAATGGTGAAGAACAACAAAAGCAATTGGAAACAGGTGAGTTCTATTTAAGGCTGCAAGGATAGAACACCTTCAGTAAGAACTGGGTGTTGGTGTCGATAAGAGAATTTTGCCCTCCAAGGTTCAGATAATGAATATATATCTAATTCCCTGACTAGAGTCTTAACCAAAAAAAAAAAAAAAAAAAAAAGTCACCTAACTAGAAAGAAGGTAGTTTAACTTTCTTTCCCTCCTTCCCATTCAATTTCTTTTACCATTGTAGGTTAAGGGGTCATCGATGTGGAAGCAGACTGGCATTTAAACTGTGGCAGGTAGCCTAGATAAAATGAATCACATCATACACATCTAGCTGTCCCCCTAAGAGGCTGAGGAAACGGGCTGCTTCTTTCTGGCTTCCCTGAGTGACCTGATATGTGCTCCAGGTCCCTTCAGAGTGAAGCAAAATTGAAGGTGAATCAAAACCCACCGTAGGTTACAGACTCTGCAGTGCTTCCTCACTCCACAGCTCCTGGCAACATCCTCTCCAACTCCTTATACAGAAAGCTGATAGATTTAGGCACTGTCATGTTGCCCTCTCCTCTAATAACCAGGAGTGCAGGAGGATTGATGGGAAACTGAGTGACAAGTTTGAGAGAAAAGAATTGAAGCAGAAACTCTGAGCACCTGTAACAAGCAGAATCCCTGATACTGACAACCTATTGTGGTGATTGCTCAAGAGCATGGTTAGCAAAGACAGGGAATAATTACATGAAGCCATTGAACAAAATTTTCCTTGAAACATCATCCTCCTAATATATGTATCGCTGTAATTCTAAAAATAATGAAGCTAACAATATTAGTCACAGAAGCTCTTTGTATCAAGAACAAGCATCAATAATCGTTTACATCCCAGAGACTGTACAGCGTGTTCTAGTTTTTCTAACTATTTAATGGCTTTAACTTCATTATAAACAAGCTCACTCAAGGCCTTAAAAACTGCCACCAGGAAAATCATACGAGAAGCTTCTGAAGTGAAAATATTAAAGTGTTTTCTAGGTATATCACTTTGAAAATTTTATAATACAATCATCATATAGTGAATGTCACTCATTACCGTATTTGTGACCAGCCATGAATACTTGCTTATGAACTACCATCCCCCCTTGATGAGAATTTTTTATAAAAAGTTGTCCAGTTTTTATGGAGTGTATACTCATAAAAGAATGTCAATCTTACAAAAATCACTTTGTGTTCAAATTAAGATACAAAAGTAATGACAGTTGACTGACCCTTACAGCGTATTTTCAGACATTTCTGGAACCTGGGTGTTGAGTAGTTCCTTTCTAAAAGGCTACAGTTTTTATCTTTAGGCTCAAGGGTTGCAACCTTGGTTCCCAGTCTAAGGCATTATGGGGAGGTGGTTGAAAGTTAAAGGTGCCTTGTAGAGGGAAGTTAGGTCATTTAGAAGCATCCTGGAAACTAATTTGAACCTGTATCTTAAACGGAACGAGGAACTATGTAGAGGGATAGCCCTGGGTGAAAGATAAGGTCTGCATTCCAGGGGCTATTCCTCTACAGAACCACAACCATTTATTTTCTCTTACTTTCTGAAATCCAAAAGCTGAGCAATTGCCCTCCTATGTACACCACGCCACGTTGTCTGTCTTCACACAGGCCCATTCAAGCATGCATCAAAAGTTAACTCCTCTGTCACCGGGTAAGTGTACTATCTCAGATCTTTGTTTAATAACACTGAAAAAAAAAATTACAGAGTCAACTGGTTCATAGTATAAACTTAAAGACTGATGGAAGAATAGAGTTTTCTACTTCATATTAATTAGGATTCCTATTAGAAGTGTATCATCTGCATGTAGACTCAACAGGACAGCTGGTATATAGAATGGGAACTTTCAGGACAAAAGAATTTTCAGGACAAAAGAATTGCAAGATAGAGGTCTATGAAATACCTATTTCCAGACAACCAACATACAATTATATTGGGTTTTAACTTCAATCACCTGCATTGTAATTTACTTCTGATACTAAACACTGAAATTAGCATGAGCACTGCAGATTAATCAGTCAAGTTTCCAGTGCTTGAGATGAAAGCCACACACCTGTAGTTCTTACATCATCTTAATTTTTAACCCCTTCAGATGTAAAGATTTACTAAAATGATTAGACCACAAGACAAAGCCACCTACACATGGAGGTTGACTATAAAGAGGACAGTCTAGATGCTCACATAAATGAATCCATGTACGAGGTAGGCTCTGGGAAGAACTGCAGAGCTTCCATCCACTCTCTCTGTCAGAGCAGGTAATTACCTACCAGAATATTAATGTTTTTCATCAATACAAACTTGTCCTTTGTTATCTAGAAATTAAGTTGGTTAGGTGTATAAAACATTTGAGAGTATATAACACAAATCTGGTATATGGTATGATATACAATTCTAACAGACTCAACAAAGAAACAGAAACACATACACACATGAATATAATCATACATGCATACAAGCAGTATAGGATGAAAACCTTCATGAATATAAGCACCAAAACTTTAAACCATAGCAACCACATGTAGCACATAGAAACGGTCACAGGTGACAGTCAAGTGGATTCTATCCAGTGGATTGAATGTTTCAGCTTCTGAAGAATTTATTACATAAACTTTCTTATTTGAATGAGGAAAATAAATTTCAAATCATATAAAGTGGAATAAAAAATTTGAATAAGTCAAGTAGCTGAAAACAAGCTTCAAAATTCTTCCCAAATACTATATATTGCGATTATGGTATTTTTCTATGTGTAGCGTTATCCATTTTCTTAAGGACCTCAGCAACAGAGTAATTATATTTTCATTTTCTTGAAGTTGTTCAATTACTGATAACATTCCTAGAGAATGAATATTATTCATGAGAAAATTTTTACAATATGGATTTGGTATAACTATTTTTTTTAAACTTAGAAACTGCTTGACAAAATAGGAAATTCGATTTTTCTCTGTGAGACATTAAGTTAATACTCTTAGGTAAGTGTAAAGTTATTGAGCATTATTTTTAACTTTAGATTATAATTTAAACCTTAAAAAAGATTACCACATCTTATTACCCAATGGGTTTTTCAGAGCTAGGTATCTATATTTTTAATTATCACAGAATATGTCTAAACTGTGATGTACTATGTTCATTCTTATTTTTCACATCAATGGGTAACAACTTATCTGACACTGAACATTTTGAATTACTGGAATACCTCCAAGCTTGCAATCTGTTCTTCCTTTAAAAAGAAAGCAAGGGACAAAAGAAAACATCATTTCTTGTCATTTGATAACAAAATATAGCTTTTATGGAATCTTGAACTTAATTGAATTGTTGGCATTACTGAACTCTGATTAAATGTATTTGGATCAATGTTAATTGGCTTAGCTAGTAAGTTCATATCATTGAGTCACTCATAGCTATATGAATTATATCCTTTCCTGTTTCTTTTTTGGGAGAGCAATAAATTTCTCCCTGAATCATTGAGTTATATGAAGTTTGTTATTACTGAAATGACAGGTGATTCAAAACTAAAAAAAAAGGAATAATTGTAACCAATTACTTACCTGTGATAAATTACCATGTAGAAAGGAAAAAAATATAGATTCGTTACTTGTGTTTGCTCTTTCTATTGTTGTTTAAAATTTTCGTTTTGTTTAGTATCAGGGCAAGAACTTCCAATGAGAACGTTTGAAAGTTTGTCTTGTTTCATCTTTGAGAAAAAGAAAATGCTGGAATCCACCAGCTCTCGGTCATTGCTTAAGGGGAATTTCACCCAACTTTTTCTTGTAAGAGTTCATGGAGTACTCAGTTATGCATTCATTGACTTCATTGTTGTTGTTATTGTTCTTTGTTTTTGCTTTTGTTGTTGTTTCTTTTTGAGACAGGGTTTCTCTGTTGTAACTATGGCTGTCCTGGAACTCATTCTGTAGATCAGGCTGTCCTGGAACTCACACAAATCTGCCTATCTACCTATCTGCCTGCCTCTGCCTTCTGAGTGCTGGGATTAAAGTCATGTGCCACCATCTCCTTGCTGTCCTTTCAAATTAGTGGTCCAAAGCAAACCTTGATAAAAATCTATGGATGCAATAAGATATGTAGCTAATTCAACTTTGATTTACACAATTATCTATGCTATTCTACTATATTTACATATTTAATATACTATATACCAATATACATGTGTTGGCTAGTTTTATATCAATGTGACAGAATCCAGTGTCATTTGGGAAGATGGAACCTCAACCGAAACTCTGTTGGTCTGTAGGCAATCCCGTGGTATATTGTGATTGATGATTGCTGTGGGAAGGCCAAGCTCACTGTGGGCAGTACAACCCGTGCACAGGTAGTCCTGGCTGCTATACGAAATCGGACTCACCAAGCCATGAGGATCAAGGTAGTAAACAATGTTCATCTATAGCCTTTGTATCAGATCCTGATTCCAGTTTTTTTTGACCTGATTTTCTGTTCTGACTTTTTTCCATGATGGACTGTGATGAAGATATATAAGCATGAAATAAAACCTTTCCTCCCCAAGTGTCTTCTGGTGTTTTACTGCAGCAACAAAAGCTTAGACTAAGACACATATCACCCAACTATAGATTTGATATATATGTGTACACACACACACACACACACACACACACACACACACACACACACACAGAATGCGTATTAGAGTAATTATCATAAAGTAGTATTCAAGAGATTGATGACAGTGATGGCTCACCAGAGTTTATTTTATTTCTGAAGCATAGGCATTTTTTTTATACTCTTGGAGA
The DNA here is from genome assembly GCA_026225945.1 of Cricetomys ansorgei. NCBI lineage: Eukaryota > Metazoa > Chordata > Mammalia > Rodentia > Nesomyidae > Cricetomys > Cricetomys ansorgei. Next base: position 5,413,021 of record JAMJFZ010003581.1, on the reverse strand, counting down.
GATAGCCACCAAAGGCACAAAATAAGAATAGAGTGTATTTCAATATCTAAAATTTATGTTTGACAAAATTTTATGGTATCTAAAATATTTCCTTATTCAAAAAAGGTATGAGGTACCAATATTCCATTCTTACTAAGGTTGTATGTGAATTCTGTTGTAAATTGTTTATCTTTGAAAAATGACTTGTCAAAAATAATTCTTAATTTTTGGATTTCTTCATTTTTCTGTCCACAATTTTAACACAAGACATATAGAATTAAGGAGAAGCACCTTACAACACCTGGAACAGAAGGCAAATTCATGCCCTCTGGCCTCTGGGCTCCCCATGTTCTTTGAGGCAAAGAATGCCCTGTCTTGCATGGCATGTGGTTTACCATCTGTCACAAAATAAGTTCACACAGAACTTTTACAGACAAGAATACTTTATAACAGCAAGAAAATGCTTTTTAAAGGTGACATTAAGGCATAGTTCTTTTTTCAGATGAGACCCCTGTTTGTGTTTTTTGTATTTTATTTCATAAAGCATGGATTATCTCCTTCCATTCCCAAAACTTGGAGATGATGATGGGAGGAACCTCTCAGCTGCTTGAACACTTAAGGAAAGAGTGACATTCTCTCTCTCTAAGTAGGCTGTTGAATTAATTTATTCATCACAACACATTGTCTTAATCCTTAACCCTCATTTCTCACTTGGTTTCTCAAACAAGCAAAGCAATTGTTAAACAGAAACCTCTGGCTGGATGGAAATACACTGGTACCAGACTGAAATCAAATCACTTTCAGTCATACTAGAAGCTGGCAACAACTATGCAGACAACAAAATCTGATCAAAATATAGTTTGTTGTCAGTTATAACTATTTCCTTCTTGAGGCAATTAATTACAGTCATTGTTACTGGTTCAAGTGTGTTTGAAGATCTTCCAGCATCAAGTTCAAGGAAATAATATTTTGCTTTTGTTCTCAGTATTACTGAGCCTCTTATGAAAATACTTCCCTTTATGAATATTGTGACTCAGTCAATTATCTTATCTTCCATACAGGACATTGCCATGATGTTAGTCTATAAGGACTAACATTAACAGGACAGAATTAAGTGTATATAAAAAAGAATAGTAAATAAATATATAATATAAATGTTTCGTGTGACTTTACCACAATGGTCACAGTGAATATTAAAAACTTAGTCCATATCTACTTCAGCTATAATTTTCATGTGCAGTTTGGGTCATTTATTACTATTCTTAAATGGGTACTAAACATATTCTGAAGGAGAAAAGTAAATAAATTTATTTATTTTTGTAATTTATTGTTATTTATTTGTTATTTATTTAATTATCTCAAATGCAAAGCAAACAACAATACTTAAAAATAATTTACAAAGGCAATTTTACTGCTTCTGCTTCAAAGTAAACCGTAATGCTAGGAGGTGTCTACTAAGTAGTGTCATTGCTCTTGAGGTGGTGGGACCTGGGAGAATGGAACTGATAAATGAGGCAGACTAAAGTCTCAGGCAATAGCCAACTTCATTCAGAGCATCAGAAAAATTATACTGAGAGTTAAGAAAGTCACATGAATAAAGTTCTGATGAGTTCAAGTTGTATACAATCACAGGAACAAGTCACATTTGGCAAAACATGTTCTTCCATAGAGCCATATAAGGATAGTTTAAACATTTAATTGAATATCAGCAAGCAATAATGAGTAATCTAAAGTAAATTCACTCTTATCTGCTATAACTGGGAGGAGCATGAAAACACATTCTAAGAACAAATCTGTATTTTGAAAAAACTGAGATATAGAGGAACGTATCTTTAATCTTTTAATCAGGCAGCACGGCTGCTCTAGGGTTGGAAGACTGTTAGTACACGCCCTTAATCCCAATGTGGCATATACCTTTAATCCCAATTCAGAAGGCAGTGGTAGTTCTTGTCTTTAATCCCAGCACTTGGAAGGCAGAAGTGGGGCTCAGAAGGGGGAATCAGAGAGTAGAGGTAGAGTTCAGAGTTCAGAGAAGGAAGCAACGTAGAAGCAGAGTGTGGAAGCAGAGCTCAGATAGAAGCAAAGTGGAAACAGAATGGGAAGCAGACAAAAGGCAGAGCTCAGAGATAGAGTTAGTTCAGTCTGGCAATGTAAGTGGAATTAGCTCACAGTTCAGTTCAGAAGAAGCCAAGAAGAGCGGAGCCAGTCCGGAATAAGCTAAGAGAGAAATCAGAGTCAGAACAGATGATTTACCATTTGCAATTCAGAGTTCAGATGACAGCTAGTCAGAGTGAACTCAATCAGCAGTAAATCTCAGAGGCTGAAAAGTTCCAAGTCTAGTTTGAAGATTGTCTTGTACAGACATTACGTCTACACTGAGGTCACAAGATTCTTTTCTTATTTTCTTAGAGTGTTCTTATAAGCATTTAGAATTCTCCTCACATGACTGCATTTTGGACCATGTTCCAACAAATAGCAAGTTGATTAACTTGTCTTTGATATAAGAGTGTTTTAAAGAGCAAATCCAATGCAATAAATCTTTATGAACATCAGAAGACAGAAGACTAAAAATTCTGATAAGATATGAATTTAACTATCACTATGAAATTCCATTTCCTCACATTTTAGATTCCTGCTTTATTCTGGTGTGTTGCTCTTTGGATAAGGTAATACAAGATATGAAATAGTTATTTTCTAAAGCATAGGTTGTGGCAGAGTACAAGCTATTTGTGTACTGTTTTGTTGTACAATGGACAAGGGAGGGATTTCTTAGGTGGAACTTAGTTTTAATCAATGAAAACCTATGAGAAAAATGAGGTAGTGACTATGAACTCGTAATTTTCTTTTTTCCCACTTTTGTGTGTTTATTTGTGTGTGCCTGTGCTTGTGCATGTACATGTATGAGTACTTTAGTGTGCATGTGTCCGTCCAGGTGGATGCCTGAAATAATTCTCAATCACTCTTCCACCTTATTCAATGAAGCAAGGTCTCTCAATGAAGGAGTTTACTCTGGTTTAGCCAGCTTGCTCTGAGGATCCTGTTGTCACCTTCCTCTAAAGCTGGAATTACTGGTGGGCTGCCATATAGGAATATATTATATTTGCATAATTTCTACCCCTCATTTTCAACCTCCAGCTTCTCCGTTTTCCCTACTCCCTTTCAAATTCATGAAGTCTGTGTGTGTGTGTGTGTGTGTGTGTGTGTGTGTGTATACTGAGTCCCACATAGTGTTGATCATAGTACATGATCAAGGCTAACCATGTGGGATTAGATAACCTATCAGTGGATGTTTTCCTGGAGAAAAATGACTATACCTTCCTCAGTAGCCTCTGACTACCTATGGTTTCTCATTCGATAGCAGGGCCTTGTGAAATTTCTCCCAAATTTTTTGGCATATTTACTGTTGTTATCATTAAGCAGGTCTTGTTATGACAACCATATTGTTAAAATTTCAGTGGGTATGTATTACTCATCATGTCTAGAGGACATTATATTTTAGCAGGCATCATGTTCTTTTGTCTTTTACAGCTATTATGTCCCTTTTCCTGTGATGTTCCATGTGCCATGAGTGTAGAGGTTGTGTTGTAGATGTAGATGTACTAAATGGAGCTGTGAATTTCAATGGTACTTATTCTCTACAGATTGATCAGTTATGGATCTCAATTGTGGTCTCCATCTGCTTCAATGATAAGGTTCTTTGAAATAAGGATAGGTGTTTAGAATGTAATTAGATGCTACATGAATTTAGGAAAATGGTAGTTACATGTTCTCCTCTAGGGTCTATTACCTTTCACGTCAGAAGGCCTTAGTTAGGTTAATAGGACCAGGCACAAGCTCTGTAGTATTAAGTGAGCCTTAAATCCAATTAGACAGCTGTTGGTTGTGCCCAGGAGATGATATGATATGATTGCCACTATTGCACCACTGGGATATCTAACAAAGCTGGTTCACAAACTTAATTGTAGATACATGGATAACTTTTCTCCTTGGAAATATGCATTATACCTTCTAATGCTATAAGAAGTAGCCCTCAGGGAGGAAGGGTTTCTGAACCTTTGTGTGTGTGTGTGTGTGTGTGTGTGTGTGTGTGTGATATCAAAACTTTATTGCAAATATGTTTTAAATTTAAAAAAAATCACTCAGTGAGGTTAACCAAGCCCAAAGTCTACACATTTCAATGATTTATACAGTAAGAATGCATTCTGCAGCATTTCACACTGGATTTTACACAAGTTAAGTCAATTATACTTTTTGCACTTATCTTCTTGAGTTCAGAAATGAAAATTTCATGACAGAACTACAACTAGGAAAACAACTAGCTTTATGTCCCTTGTCCCTATTATCTGTATTTTCTTCTTCTTCATCATGTAATATCTACCATTTCTTGTTCTCCTTTACATTGCCAGGAATGGCATAGCTTCACAGATGGCTGCTTGATACACTTCCAGCCTCTGGTGTGCCACCTCTACAGAAGACATCTGGCAATAACTGCTCTACAAATGGGCTTACCATTCTTTATGCTGTTCTTTTCCTTTTCTCTCTAAAGTTTCCTTTGTTTCTCTAAATGGCATCCAGGACAATGCCTCCATGGGAGCCTATCCTCTAGGAACTCCCTTGATAAGGAAAAAGAAGGCTGAATTAATGTCCATGAGGTGGAAGCCTTTGTGAGAGTCCTTAGTGCTGTTGCCCCCAGATCAGCCTCACTAAATGCGAGTCAACTAGGGACAAGATGAAATTGTGCATGAGCTATTCCTTAAAGAACTTTAAGGAACTATATGATGTGACCAAGTTCAGTGACAGTAATTATACTCCAGAGCCTGTGTTTCCTGAACTAGCTAGGGTTAACAGAGAGCTCCAGGAACAAGAACAGTAGATAGTCAAGGGAAAGAGGAATAGATCCTATTAATGCTAAACAAACACGTGATTGAAGTTTGGATAGATATAGGGAAGAAGTAGAAGAACTAGAGAAAACTTAACAATCTATAAATATAAAATGTTTGTCTCGGACCTTTTTGCCCTTCTGTCTGTTTGTTGTATGCTGTAACTGCAAGCAAAGCACCCGGAAAACTGTCAATGAACAATTGTATTAGAGATTTTCTGAGAAAAAACAAGTTGAATATTAAACTGTTACAATGATTAGTGTACCAAGTATGTATGGGAATTTAGAAAAAATGTAACTATGCAGTTTTTCTGTGACGATTTGGATGTGCTTGACCCTGATAAACTGTTAGATTTGCAATGCACTTTTAGTAAATAAATGACTGGGCTGGCTTATGCTCAGGAGAAAGCAGAAGAAAAAGAAGCAGAAGGAAGAAGAGACAGAGAGAAAGAGAGAGAAAGGGAGAGAGGGATAGATAATTCATTAATTTTGATTTTCTCCTGAGATTACTAGCTTCCAGTTTCTACCAGCTTTTGACTCCTGAATCAATTCTTTGAGCTGCTCCTACGCATCTCTTTCTCAAGCCAAGGATGGGCCCTGGCACTACATGTTATACTGTGCCCACCTATACTCTTGTGTACACACATACATTAGAGTCTGTTGTAGGCTAGGACTTTCATTTGGGAGAGAACATGCGGCCTTTTTCTTTCTGAGTTTGTGTGACCTCATTTGATTACTATAATGTAAGTCTATCCATTTTTTCTGTTCATTTGATGATTTTGCTTTTCTTTAGAGCTGAATAACATTTTTTTAAAATAAATGCTCCAAATTTTCATTTGCCAGTTCATTCGATAATGGGTATCTATGTCCCTTTCATTTTCTTCCTTTAGTGAATAAAGCAGCAATAAACATGAGGGTGCAAATAACTCTGTGTATTAGTTTTTGAGTTCACTGTGTATATGGCCAGGAGTGAAATAGCTTAGTCATATGGTAGTTCTATTTTTAAATTTTTAAGGAAACTCCAAACTGATTTCCTTAATTGATGTATTGATTTCCAATCTACCAGCAGTGAATGAAAGTTCCTCTTTCTTCACATCTGTGAATCATCCTTAAATGTTGGGCTTTATGTAACAACTCTTCCTAATTAGATATTAGAACTCAAACCACAGTGCTTAGGAAGAGTACGGATAGAACTAGAATAGATTATTTTAAAGATTAAAAAACCAGAATATATGAGATGTCATGGAAATCATGAAGCAAGAGAAATTTTGGTAGTTTTATGAAGTCCCCTCTGTAAAATAACTTTTTACATCCTATGTTATAAGAAAGATATTGACAATTTGCTTTCTGGAGAGACGTGTAACTTAAAGCTGTCATAAAAATCGTTGATATTGTGTTCTTTCATTGTAACATTTAACTATAGGATACAGAAATGAAATTAGCTATATTAAGAAATTTGATGCTTGTTAAGTATTAGAAGGCCATTCCTTTAATGTGCTTTACATAGGACCATAAATAACTATTATGCCACTTGTTATATATACAAGCCAGAAAGAATACTTTGAAAATCTTTCACATTGTTTTCATAGTTTATTTAAACATTCATTTATTTAAATCCATCCCGGTATTTAGTTTTTCTGAATATATAGAGTATTGGGTTTAATTTTGATACAGTTGCTTTTAAGAGAATTAATTTTTTAAACAACTGCTCCATTAAAATATACCTTTCATCTTCTATAAGTCACTGATGTCCATGGTACAGTTATGTATTTTTAATTAAGATTTTACTTTTGTGTGTATATGTGGTGTGTGTGTGTGTGTGTGTGTGTGTGTGTGTGTGTGTGTGTGTGTGTAGGTCAGAAGAGACTATATGATGAACTATTGTTGGAGTTACCAGTGGCCATGTGATCTGGGTGCTGGGGACTCTCCAAGAGCAGTAATTTCTTTACCTCTGAGCTATTCCTCCAGCCCCAGGTTAGGCGGTAGGTTGATTTTTTAAGTTTCAATATATCTTTTGAGATTGTTCCCCAACATTGATAGTGCAGTTAGCTGTGTTTTAAAGATTTATAATAAAGTGTCAGGCCTAGTGAACATGTCCATCACTGTGTAAGGAAACTACAACCACTATCAGTTATCACCTTTCCCCCTGGCCTGAGGAATCCATCCATTTACTTCTGTCTTGATAGTCTCACCTGTCATGTTCCTGGAATGATGCAGTTGCGGTCATTGGTGACTGGCTTCTATTGATTAGTGTCATGTTTCCAAGGTTGTATTCGTTAGAGTTTCTGTTGCTGTGATAAAACACTGACCGAAAGCAACTTGAGGAGGAAAGGATGAAATAAATCTTACAGCTTTCGGATCACACACTCCATCACAGAGATGTCAGGGCAGGACCTCAAGGCTGGAAGACGAATCAGAAACTGAAGGAGAGACTAAGATAAACCCTGCTTACTGGTTTGATCCCCATATGCTTGTTAATTCTGCTTTCTTTTGTTACTCAGAACCACGTGGGTGGAGATAGTTCTACCCACTGTTAGTTGGGTCCTCGGAATCAATCAGTAATCAGGAAAATGTCCCATAGACTTGCCAACAGGCAGTCTGTAAGGAGACATTTGTCAATTGAAACTCTTCTCAAATAAGTCTTGCTGTGTCAAACTGATGAAGTTCCACGAGGACAGTAGTTCATTACTTTGCTGTTATCATCATTTTATTCTTGTGGTGGAAATACTAGTATTTGGGTTTTTTTTATGCTGAAAAATATTCTGACTTTTAGATCTTTCTAGTTTTTTCAATCAGTTTGTCGCTTGCAGCAAATGTGAATGATCCTTTTGTTTCATAAACAGTTCATCCTCTTCACCTTCCGTTTAATAACCCAACCCAAATTACCTTAACTGAAGTCACTCCCCTGTGGCCACTCTTCCTTCCATTATTTAGGAGTTCCTTAAGTCTCTACTGGAATGACAAGATGGGGGTATTCTGTAAATTAGTATACTGTTTGGTTCTAAAACTTTAGGGTAACTTGAGGGGCACTGAAGTATGTAATTAGATAATTGGCTTGGGGAAATTTACATATTTTTGTTTATACAAAGTTTTCCAAAAAAATAATACAATAAACGGTAGCCTATATTACATCATATACTGACTCAATAGGCAACACATTTTACCTAAGACAGAGTCACAGATGGTATTGATAAGTCCACAGAATAAAGGATATCCCAACCTCACTGAAGAAGAAAAAAAATATATTCTGCTAGTGGTACCCAACAACTAACTTGCTAGTTAGAGTAATAATTTTCCTGAAAATCTGCCACTCTCGGAGCCTCAGGAAGGCTCTTGGTAATGAAGGGAAGTAGGGGCTTTGCAGGCGGCATCACAATCCTCAAAAGAGTCACTGGGTGGTAATACTAAGTATTAAATTGCTGCTAAACGTTCTGGACTCTTATCCATTTCACAATAAATATAATTCATTTTGGACTGAAGCATTCTCTTATATATTCTTTTCCTCCAAGTCTATCATTTATTTTCTTGTATATTAGTTTCAGTGTCTACTAAGTAACCCTTAAGCATCTGCGAAGACTCTCGATGAATAAAGAATAAAGATCGGTCAAGTATGCAATGCGTGGGAAGAATATATCCAGCCAAACAAACCGAAAATTACCGTATAGAAATGCTTGTCATCCGCTTTTGAATCACGATTGTCAAAACCTAAAAAGTTCTATTGAAGTTTTTCTGCCTCCAAACAACATTGAGTTGAATCAGTGAACTGCCAATAATGTCTTCCAGAATTCTTATGTACAAGGGTTTAAAATAGAATCATTTCAATAAGGGGAGTTGCTGTGTGCTTCCTGAGTCTGAAGCGGATGTACAATTGAGTGATTAAGCTGACTTGCCTTGGCTGTTCTGAGAGCAATGACTGTTTCTAAAGAGAAAATAAAGATTTTTATAATTCCAATCTCTTTGTGTGGAAAGTTGCAGTACAACATTAACCCTTTCAAGGACTAGCTTTATTTTTGTCTTCTTGCTAGGAAATTGAAGTCTAGTTAAAATTCATCTGTAGTGAATATAATCATTCTTGGATGCTAAATGCTTGATTTAAATACCTCTTTATTCAGTGAGCTTATTTTCCTCTGAATTCCACTTTGAAAATTTCTGACACTAACTTTTAAGGACCAGCTTAACAAACAGCCACTCTACTGTTTGCTTAGATTCATTAATTAGCATTTTATCACAATTACATTTTATTTTCTAGACATAGGTAATATAAACTCACAATAACCATAAAGATGGATGGTGGATAGAAAAGAGTAATGTAGATTAGTGATAGATGACAGCAATAGGAATAGGTTAAGATATGTTTGTTGGAACTACTTAAAGCTAAATAACAAATATGATTAGACATTACTGCTTAAATTTCAATATATAGTTTCTAACACTAAGTATATTCTTCTCCACAACCTTGATTAACTTATGTCAATCAGTAAATCTCTTACTAAAATATTATAATTAGTATTTAAATTTTGATAATTTCCTGAAATATATTCTTTATAGTTGTTTTCCAGTGACCCATGATACGATATATTTTGTGCATGGAATTAAGTTGTTAAGTCTGTTAATTATTTATGTTACATTAAATAATCTATGTTCCTGCCATCTTATTTTACTTTTAGTATTTATGAATATTCATATAGAGTATTTCTATATATTTTTTAGAAAGTTTCTCAATTTAATAAATTTCATTAATTTTTTCTTAACTGCATATGTTGAATACTATACAGGTGATATTTCCTACCTCAACTCTTCGCATATATAAAAGTATCTTGTTAATATGCTTATTACAATACAAAATGTTCGTATTTGAGAAATATATATTATATATATATTATATATATATGATATTTTCAAATTGAACTTAAAACAGTTCACCTCCTACTCTGCTTTTTCTCATGAGTATTATTGTATTAACTCAGTAACACTTTGAAAATATACTTTTATTATTTGCAGGGAATAACATGAGATTGCAGCTTTTAGAGAACATTAGTACATTGATCCATTCTGATTGTAAATAATCAATATCCAATATGTGAGTTGGGGGCATATATTCCCTAAAAAAAAGCTTCTGACTGTGGGAATTTAAAGATGATATTTAGTAATGATAGGTTACAGGACTGGTCTGTTGATTAGTTATGTTTTAAACATCTAAGCTGTTATTTATAGGCAACAGAGCACCATTTTTGTATTTTCTTTGCCAATTTTAATTTGTGGTTCCTTCACCGTATTTATAATATATATAAAAATATAGATATAAATATAAATATAGAGATGTGGCTTGGTACATTATTTTCTCAATAGTAGTTAGGTTTGTTGTTTTATAAACTTCTCTATTCAAGAATAATGCAAGTTAGTTTTATAGTATTTCATATTGATTAAATTTAGCTAAAATATTTATAGACAAGAATGAATGCATCAATGTTATTCATTAGGCCATTTTTCATTATATTGACATTAAGATATAATTTGATTTTTAAAAAATGCTTGTCTTCAAGCAACATTGTTCCTTTGACAATTTCTTTTATCAATGCACTGTCTTTGAGGCTTACCCCAAACTACAATTCAAGTAACAATGAAATTTTCCTTCTGTTAATCCGTTTTTCCTTAAATGTATAAGCCTACAAATCCCCATTTATTTGGAAGACTTTTTGAAAACAAAAAGATCTATTCATCACTTTCTTAGTTCGATTGTTCGTTTTTTTAAACCAAATTCAACCCATTACTTTTTTTGTATTTCGTATGGTTTATGTAGTATATATGGACACTGTATGTAGTATAAACAATAAGCCTTTTATAAGATAGAGTTATTAAATCATATATATAGAAATATAAAAATATAAAGCCTAAAGTCATCAGCTTGTTTTGAAAAGTTACTTTAATTTGTCATTTACATATAAAGGGAGGAAGCCTCCAAATGGGCAATTACTTATAAAACTAAAAGAAAAGTAATAAATATGAATTTGAAAGGAAAGAAATGTGAGCGTCTGGGAGAATGTATACAAAAGAAAAACAAATCTATGTAAATATAATCAAGCAGCCCATGAGGAAATGTTTTAAAACAGAAACATTAATAAGGTAATTTCTTGGTAAAATTTAATAGTCAACTAAACAGAACCATGAATCACCTGAAGATGGACCTCTGGATATGGGAAGCATCCTAATTGTGTCAATTGTTGTGGTGATACCTATCTAAATAGATGGGACCATTTCCATAGCAAGAGATCTGGACCTTATAAAGTAAAAGAAGGTGAGCCCTACCTTGCACTTGTACTCTCTGTTTCCTCTTTGTGGGTGTCATGTAACCAGCAGCTTATAGTTTTTGATGCCTTAATTTCCAAAGTGGGATTGACTGTAACCTTGAAATTTGAGATGAAACAAACCCTTCCTATCTCTTAAGTTCTTTGTTCATCATATTTTATCACAACAACAGAAAAGCTAAGACAGGTAGAGGAAAATTAAAACAGATTAAAATAGCATACATGTTCTGAAGTTCTTTTTGCCAGATATTCTAATAGATACGGAGTGTGATACGTTATTATCTTGTTGATCTAAATCTCAGTATATATTTTAACATGGGAGATAGACTACAAATAAAGCGTAAAACAGACTACATATTTACTTCTATATTAAGATGAGAGTTTTCTCTCAGCTGCCCTATAAATGAACGTGCCATACTCAAAAGATAATTGAGAGGTGAAGTCATGTCAGGTAAGATTATCTCTGCTTCCCTCAGCACTCCTTAGCTGTCTATAGTTCTTTGTGAAGGGTTGGGTCTTCAAGGGTTTTCCACTGTCCACATTATTATGCCTATTGTTCTTGTTCAGTTCACGTTTAGGCAGTTACAACTTTATGGGTATAGATTCTGACATTCCTAGGAGACGCAGTATCCCAAGAAACATCTCGTTACTCTGGCTCTTAAAATCCTGCTCTCTCTTCTGGACTGTTCACTGAGCCTTAGGTATGGGAGTAGTTTTAGCCAAGGGGACTTGGCTCCATAACTGTGCATTTTGATTGGTTGTTATGGTCAACCCTGAAAACATGCATATAAGTAACATTATACAGATTAAACAAGTTATACTTAGGAATATGTATGCATATCCATATTCACATATGCATGTAACAGCAGCTAATGAAGAAAGAAGGCTAGGAAATTGAAAGACATCAAAGAAGAATTTATGGGAGGGTTAGGAAGGAAAAAGGGAGAATGATGTAATTTTATCAAAATCTCAAAAAATTACAGAAACAATTTTAAAAAAATCACAGTTAGGGAAGGCAGCGAAGGCCCCTGGGTTCTCACACACACAGATGGAGGGAAAGTGGTGGATGGAATAGAAGTTCCATGTAGGAACTAACAGCTTCTTTTCCTAGGCGAGCTTTAAACCACAGAGAGATAAACCCGTAAGACAGACTTAATGGTTTGGTTTAATGAAGGAGAAAGCAGCTTACTTCAACTTTATGCACTCAATGGAGATTTAGAAAAAACTTGCCACCAAAATGTTTTCTAGCTTACTTGCTGATTTGCTTTATACAAACTAAACCTGTCACAATATATGGAAGCTATGAATACATACAAATACATCATCTCCTCTATCCACCTATTTTTCTGTTCCCTCCATTTATTTTATTTCAATCTTTATCTCTTTATCTTTAGCTATCAACTCTGTCTTCTAACCGTCCATTCCGCCTTCTGTCCATCACCTTGATTAGAGATGGTTAAGGAAACATACGTGTTCTCACACAATTTGTACAGTGATTTACTAACGTGACATCAGCGAAGTGTCAGAATACTCAGAAAGTGAAGGCATATAGAAGTATTTCTGTTTCAAGCAAAAGACCCGAGAGCAGGGCATAATACTGCTCATGTACGTCTTCATAGATGACACGAAGCCGTAGTGGGAAGGCATACCACTAACAGATAACCTGTTAGATAACCATAACAGGCTTCCCTTTCTTTCTCTTAATGTGCAGGTACAACTAGAATCTGCAAACGCAGGGAGTATTTTGGGTAATTGTTTGTCCTAATCTCTTTCTTCAGATCCACAGCCGTTTCCTCATGATTAAAGATGCTATGCTGTTTTTACATGTAACTGTATTTGGAAGACATTCTTGATGGTGGTGTGAAAGCAAGGCTAGGAGAGAAGAAGACACAGTGGTTGTGGGATGGCTCCTGTCCTGTTTTGTTTTGTTTTCCCACATGCTGTCCAGTCCTCTTCAGATGGTGGAAACTGGATGCACTTCTGAGACATTTGTATTATATAATACACATTCTGCATCACAACAGGGGAAATATCCCCCAAATATACAAGTCATCCCTGACAAGCTAATCATTGAACAGACAAGTGTGAATTATTCTCTAAAATATTTCAAGTCAGTCACAATGATAAACAGGCTGGGGCACATCTGTTTCCATAGAGCTGAGATTGTTACTGCTGCCTGAATCTGGATTCTTCTCACATCATTGCGTCACAAAGAACAGCGCAGATACCCTTGTCAAATCAAATAAAAATAACATTACTCATTTGATTGCATTTATTAAATGAGGCTGAATAGCAACTTACCTTATGAGGCTAGATGTTGTGTTCACAGAAACATAAAAATAATTCAAAATAGCATCTATGTAATTATGGCTGGCCTGGAATTCACTATGTAGACAAGCTGGTCTAGAATTTATGAAGATTCTCTTACCCGGGTTTGGGGATTATAAGCATGATGACAAAGAACGCCCGACCAATTATTGATAAGGTGTGTGTGTGTGTGTGTGTATGTGTGTGTAATTTGAGTCTTAGTCACAGACTAATTAGGCAAGTGCTCTCCAACTGAACTATATTTCTAACCCATCCTCATTAATTATGTCTCTCCCTCCAAATTCTAACTTCCATTTCATATTTTAAAAATCTTATCATAAATCCTGATTGACTTATATTTCATCTAATGCCTTGTTTTCTTGCATGCTACTTCCTGAACATATTTTTATATTTACATCTAAACCTTGTGATTTTGAATCTTTGCCTTTAGGTTACTACAGCTTCTTGTGTTTATAAATGATTGTACTCAAGACTGAAGGTGTAGCTCCAGGATAGAGCAAGTGCCTCACATATCTGAAGCTTTGGGTTCAGATTATGTTCAGACTCCTTTTGAAAAAATAAAAACCACTGAATATGTAAGAAGATTCATGTGAACTAAGACAAAAAGTTCCACCTCTGTAACTTTTTGGATATTCTATAATACTTGGACAAGTGAGATACTTCAGGTTGTCTGGAGAACGCTTTCACTAAACTCTCTTCAAGAAGAAACCGATTATCTAGTTAGAAAAAAAGTACTACTACCTTCAGGTTTATTGTTTCTATATTTTCAAATTACTTGAACCTGTGAATGTCAAAGCATTTGATCTATGCTTACATTTTCAACTTATATTTACTCTCATTTGATGTTCTAACAAAAGTGATACATGTGTGAGTTTGATCAATCAAATTTGGGACTTCCCCTTGGAATTTTCAATGTCAATACACTATTATAATCAAGTTCGTTAATATGTCCCTAAAGTTTGGCAGAACCTTTTATATTTTATGCTGACTGATTCAAGGTAATGTACAAGGTGAATATGTCATGAACAGCTTCATCCATTAACACCTGTCAAAACTGAATGACAAGTGTGAATCATTTAGGGGCCGTTCTCAGTGGGTTTTAATTAACATCTGGCTTTAAAGAAAAGTTAATATGTAGGGTAGCAGAAATAAAACACAACTTGTAGAGAGAAGCTAGAGTGAAAATATTCAAATCTTTCCAATCTTCTCTAGTGATAAAAAATATTTTGGTTTGTCCCAGGCATGTGATAAATAATAAGCAATTTTACATCCCTGTTGCTATGGACTGCAAAATGCCTAGTTCTCCTGTTGGCGATGTTTTGAAAGAATGAAAAAATTGCAGAAAATAATAAGTTAGTCTCAGAAAAACAAATACAATTAACAGGGTGAATATTCCAGACTGAGAAAACATGACCTATGAATAATAAAAATAGGAAAGCTCCTGTTAACAAAAAATAATGTTGAATGTCTGCTTAAGGATATTGAAACATTTAAAAATCAGAAAGTAAAATTAGCAAATTTTATGGCAAGCATGAATTTACAACAAAATAAATAAGAGTATACTAAATTATAAGCCTGCTAGCAAAAGACATCTATAACAAAATAAACTACAACTTAGAAAAACAAATTAATAAAATGTGGCTTTCAAAAGTGATTAACATCCAAAACATACAGGAAAGTCATGCAGTCTACTAGCAAGAACAAAGAAAGTATAATGCAAGAAAACACATGATTAAAAATGTACCTCTTAGTTAAAGTTATTGTTACACACACACATACACTTCTAGTCAGAGAAAGGTGATCCATGGGGGGTATTGGAGGGAGGAAAGACAGTTTATCAAATGATGAGATTATAATCTTTGAAATATTAAAAATAAAAATTGACAAATTAATTGGGCAGATATTTTCTGAAGACAAATATCTATGGGTACATGGAAAAGCTCTCATATCACGAATCATTAGAAAAATACAAATCAAAACTTTGTTTCTAAATCTGGAAGAATGACTATTATTAACAAGAGGATTTATGGTTTGCATAAGCCCAGAGGTAGAAAATAGGGATTCTTTGTATACTTTACGAGAATGTAAATTAGTATAGCCCACTGTGAATAATTGTATATTCTCCTAAAATTATGTAACTAAAGCTACTTTATGACTCAGTAATCCTTTTTTTCTAAGTATAAATAAAAATGAATTAAATAAATAGTTTTCACATTTATTTCAGTATTATTCACAATAGTCAAGATATGGAAATAACCTAAATTCCCTCAAGATATAGGTAGATAAAGAAATGGTGATGATTACATTTTTCTGTGTATATATGTGAACCAAACCTAAAATGAAAAGAAAATCCTGCCACTTGGGACAACATAGGTAAGCACAGATGATTGTAGTCAAGTGAAATAAGCCAAATATATAAAAAGGTGCACATTTATTTTGTATATAGAAGATTTCAAAAGTAAAATAGATGTGGATATAGTAAGGTTTTTTGTTTCATTAGTGGGGAGTTAGGATAAATGGGGAGATATAAGACATAGGCACAAAGTAAGGCTGTGATGATGCTCAGCAGGGAAAACTATTTGCCACAAAGCCTGACTACTGAGTTTCAACCCTGAGTCCCAATGTAGAGGGAGAGAAATGACACTTCCAGGTTGCATTCTAACCTCTGTATATATACTGTGTCATGTAATCACACATACACATGGTAAATTTCATTTAAAAATTTAAAGCAAATTCTTATGTAGAGTGAAGAGTCTATACTATTCATTAATGCTATTGAACTAACTAATAATATATGAAGAATATAGTTTTTTATATCACTTTTCATCATCAAAATTTACTACAAATGGATATACACAAAAATAGTTTCAGCATCAATTATAAGTGTTAACATACTTTACTAATTCTCATTTCTTCTATATAAATCAAAATATTATTAAATAGCATATGAATACTTATAAAACTTATATTGAGCATTTAAAAAATTGCAACACAAGAAAGCCATAATACTACTTACTAGATAACAGCTATCAAAATACATTCTACAATATCACATTTTCAAACGTCATTGTTTATCAAATAATGCATAAAAGCTACCAATGTATTTCATTTGGACTCTAAACATGAATTTATACATTATTCTGGAAGCAAGACTTGTCATTAATATATTAAATTAATGTTTCTGATTAAATATTACTCATTATGTATTTAAGATTACTTTTACCATATGCAAGATATGTTTATAAACCTTACTACTTTGCTTCCATTAGCAGAAGGTGGATTTTGCAGAATCTGAGAATATTTTAATCAATTCATGAAATCCAAAGAAAGTCTTTGAAAGTGCATTTCACTGAAGATAAAATATGCTATTGTGAATAAGGCAAGTTGAAAAGTTTATCTTTGAATTCT
Organism: Cricetomys ansorgei; assembly: GCA_026225945.1. Lineage (NCBI taxonomy): Eukaryota > Metazoa > Chordata > Mammalia > Rodentia > Nesomyidae > Cricetomys > Cricetomys ansorgei. Next base: position 5,396,122 of record JAMJFZ010003581.1, on the reverse strand, counting down.
TTCATAGTGATGTTAGCAATATAAACTTTGATAGAACCCATTTTCAATAAATTAAGAAAATGTGAAATTTAAATATACTTGGAAACAGTTTCATTTCACATAATAAAATCATGCACGTAAATGAGTTGCACTGCTTTAAATAAAGGCTATAATTTAACTGAGTACTTGGCAAATATTTTGTATATAGATATGTTGAATAACTCATTGCAACATTTTGTGATGAAATTTATGCTGAATAAAAAAAAATGTATTGATCTAAGTAGTATACATATATTTTGTCTGCCCACTATGAACCAGAATTCAAAATTATTTGCACAATTGGATAATTAGTTTGCATATCATTGTAAACGTTTTGTACTCTGTGCACACTATCGTAAATATCTAACTTTAATTTACGTCAAAGATATTATAAATCTTTGCCTAAAAATATTTCTAATAGTTAGAAAGTAAACATTGAAATCAGAAATATTTTGAAATTTATTTCTATTCAAAAATAACCTAAAAATGGGAAAAATAAACAATAAGTCCTTAGGAGTCATTGTACCACTATGCACCATTAACACAATAACAGTAGTAGGCTTCCTTCTAGGGCCATGTTACCTAATCCACAGGTTCTCGACCTCATTGACATTGTCTTAAAATGGCCTTAAATCCAATTAAAAATTAGTTCATTGCTCCAAAAACACTTGAACAACTACTGCATCAGTAAGCATATCTTGCCAGACAGGTTGTTACTACGGCTCACAGGGATCACAGGTGGGTGAGATGATTATTTTTATGAGATAAATGGATAAATTATTTTCTCCTCTAGTAATGTGCATTGCATCACACAGTACTATGAACACTAGCCAGCATGAATGAAGCTTCCAGCGGAGTGCCAGGTAGATTTCCTTGCATCTTATGACTCAAGTGTAGTGAGGTGTTTTTAAAGAGTTTTGCTATTTGGTTCAGGTAAAAACATATTTCAGAATATGTTTATATGTTTCTGTGCTCATCCCAGAGGTAATGTATGAGAGTGAGTTTGATTTAGATTAAATACTAGTGGCTATGAGTTGTTTATGCGACACACTATGAAATAAATATTTTGTCCTTGTGAATGAATGCAGCTTTGACATCTCTTGTTGTTGATTGTAGGCATGTTGTCAAGTGTAAGATGGAATCTTAAATCACCCACTGAGACACATTGAGAGTGGGAGACGTCAATATCCTACTCTCACCGGGCAAGACAAAATCTAAACAGAAAATTACTAGAACTAAGAGAAGTTATAAACCAAATGGATCTAACATATCTCGAGAACATTTAACCCAAACACAAAAGAGGTGCTTCTTCTTAGCACCTCAGGGAACTTTTTCCAAAATAGATGACATATTCAATCACAAAGCAAGTCTCAGTAGATATAAAAAAATTGAAATAACCCCCTGTATCCTGTCAGACCACCATGGATTAAAGTTGAATTTCAACAACAACAACAGAATGCCTACAAATTCATGGAAACTGAACATCTCTCTACTGGATGACTACTGGGTCAAGACAGAACTAAAGAAAGACATTAAAAACTTTCTAGAATTCAATGAAAATGAATATTCAACATACCCAAACTTATGGGACACAATGAAAGTGGTGATAAGAGGAAAGGACACAGCACTGAGTGCATAAATAAAATAATTGGAGAGTTTTAATATATGCAACTAAACAGCACACCTGAAAGCTCTAGAACAAAAAGAGGAAAGCAAACCTAGGAGGAGTAGGCTCCAGGAAATAATCAAACTGAGGTCTGGAATCAATAAAATAGAAACAAAAAGAAAAATACAAAGAATCAATGTAACAAAGAGTTTTTTTTTTTTTTGAGAAAATAAGCAAGATAGATATAGCCTATCCAAACCAACTAAAGACAGCGAAAGAATTTCCTAATTAATAAAATCAGAAATGATAAAAGATCAGAAACATAGTAGACACCAAGGAAATCCAAAGAATCCTTAGGTCTTACTTTAAAAACCTGTATTCCACCAAATTAGAAAATCTAAGAAATAAATAAGTTTATCCATAGGTACCATTTACCAAAGTTAAATCAAGATCAGTTAAACAACTTAAATATACTTATAGCCCCCAAAGAAATGTAAGCAATCATTAAAATCTCCCAACCAAAAATGAAGCTTGGGGCCAGACAGTTGTAGCACAGAATTCTGTAAGATATTCAATGAAGAGTTAAACACCAATGCTCCTCAAATTGTTCCATAAAATAGAAACAGAATGGGCATTGCCAAACTCACTTCATGAGGCTACAGTCACATTGATACCCAAACCACACAAAGATTCAACAAAGAAAGAGTTACAGATTAATTTCCTTTATGAATATAGATGCAAAAATATTTAATGCAATGCTCACAAACTGAATTGAAGAACATATTAAAAAGATCATCCACCATGATCAGGTATGCTTCATCCCAGAGATGAAGGAATGATTCAAAATATTAAAATCAGTCAGTGTAATCCACCATTTAAACAAAGTAAAGAACAAAAACAAAACCGATGATCATCTCATTAGATTCTGAAAAAAAAAATTGACAATCCAACACCCCTTCATGATAAGAGTCTTAGAGAGATTAAGATACAGGGGACATTTTAATACAAATACAGTCAATTTACAGAAAACCTACAGCCTACATAAATTAAATGGGGAGAAACTCAAATCAATTCCACTAAAATCAGAACCAAGACAAGGCTGTCCACTCTCTCCATATATATTAAATAAATTGCTTGAGGTTTTAGGTAGAGCAATAAGACAACTGAATAATACCAATGGGATTCAAATTGGAAAAGAAGTCAAAGTACTGTTATTTGCAGATGATACTATATTATACATAAGCAGTCTAAAAATTCTACCAGGCAAAGCATACAGCTGATAAACGCCTTCAGTGATGTACTTAACTCAAGTTTAACTCAAAATAAAATCAATAGCTCTCTTATATACAAATGGCAAACCAACTGAGAAATAAATAGGTAAACAGCATCCCTTCACAATTCCTACCAACAATAAGAATATCTTGAGGTAACTCTTAACTAAGCAAGTGAAAGATTTATATAAAATATCTTCAAGTCTTTAAAGAAAGAAATTGAAGAATATATCAGAAGATGGAAAGATCTTCCATGCTAGGATTAACATAGTAAAGGTGGCTATCCTACCAAAAGCAATCTACAGATTCAATACAATCCCCATCAAAATCACAAAACAATTATTTAGAGACCTTGAAGGACAATCCTCAGCTTTATATGGAAAAAAAAAATCCAGGATAGCTAAAACTATCCTGAACAATAAAACTACTCTGGAGGTGTTGTCATACCTGATTTCAAGCTGTATTACAGAGTTATAACAATAAAAACCATATGGTGTGGGCATAAAAACAGACATGTTTTATAAATGGAATTGAATTAAAAACCCAGGCATAAATTCACACTTAAGGACATCTGGTTTTTAGTAAAGAAGCCAGAAATGCACAATGGAAAAAATAAAGCATTTTCAACAAATGGTGCAAGTCTAAATAGATATCTGTGTGTAGAAGACTTCAAATAGATCCATATTTATCACCCTGCACAAAACTCAAGTACAAGTGGATCAAAGACCTCAACAGAAAACAAGATACACTGAACCTGATAGAAGACAAAGTGGGGAATAGCCTTGAATACATTGGCACAGGAAACAATTCTCTGAATATCGATAGCCAAAGCACTAGGATGAACAATTAGCAAATAGGATGTCATGAGACTGAGGTGCTTCTGCATAGCAAATGACACCATTAGTAGGACAAAGTGGCAGCATATGGAATGGAAAAAGATTTTCAGTAACTCCACATCTGATAATGGGCTAATATTCAAAATATATCAAGAACTCAAGAAACTAGAAATAAACAAACCTAATAATCCAATTAAAAATGGGATGCAGATCTATCAGTAAAAATTCAATACAAAAATCTCAAGTGGCTGAGAAACACTTTAAAATATGTTTGACATCCTTAGCCATCAGGGAAATGAAATGTGTAGTATTCTTAAGAATAACTGAAAGCAAGGATTGCAGAGGATGGGAATTTTGATTTCCAGAACCCACATAAAAATTTTGTGGTTGTGGTAGCCCACTTGTAAATTCTGCCAGTAAGGAAGCATATGCAGGGTATTCCTTAGGAAAATTGTCTGGTTAGGCTGAGGGAATCAATGGACTCCAGGTTCAGAGAGACCCCTTGCCTCTGTACACAAAGTGGACAGTAATTAAGAAAAAATATCCAGGTAAATTTCTTGCCTCCATAAATCTGTACACACCCAGGTACATGAAACCACTTAGATATGAGTTCATAAACATGAAAACATGTATACACAAACACAGATGTGCATACATACCCGTGGACATTCAGGACTACAGAGAAGTCACAGAGAGCAGATTTTAAGTGACTTAACCTCCAAAAGCAAATGTGTGTGTAGGACCCTGCATGCTATTCTGCTCCATTTCCTCATTTAAAAATGTGTAGCTATTTCAGAATTTATTTCAATATATGAGTGCAAGAATATTTGAAGTAGACTTAGCTCTTGTTAATATGTACTACCCAGAGGCAAAAGTCCTAAAGTTCGAAGAATAAATAGTAATTGCTTTGGATTTGATGAATCTACTCTATTTTAATTTTAAGAATGAATGCCATTATTTAAATCAGCTTTGAGTGGAACTACTTGTAAGACCAAGAGTAGAACATAAATAAATATATAGGCAGATCATATATAAGAATTCCCTTTTATATAGAGAATTTTTAATTTAGTATACATGTATATATGACTTTATAGAGCTTTTCACACACCTGGAGCTTCTAGGATATTTTTCCAAACTGTTCTATCAAACTTGATCTACAAAACTTCCTATAGGTGATACACTTTATATTTCTGTTTGTCTAAAATCTCTTTTTAACAATTCAAACTGGAAATAGGCCAAAGGCTGTGCCTCTGCATAAATTCTTTGGCAATCATCAGGATACAAAGCATTCTCTTTATATAAATCCTTCAGTTGCAAGGAAAATGTTTAAGAGATCCCATAAAATGGTGTATGGAAAGTTTTATTCAGTCTTTATTGCATAGCAAAAGCAAGTAAAACTATGGTTTTATGGGTCTGAATATACCAGTTGTAAAATAGCCTGTGTCCCACATCTTATACTTAGAATTTTAGAAGAGGTGAGCAGAGGTGGGTTCATCTGATGCTTACAAGCATACTTCCCTCCCTGCCACAAGTATGCTCCACCAATGAGTGTGAAGCACATTCTTCTTTGAAACTGCTTTCACCATGGTTTATTCCCAGGCCTTTAGGAATCTAGTTCATGGGATCTAGATATCATGGGATATCTCTCTAGAAGTGTAGTTTACTTTGTTTTATTTTGTAGATTTTCAAATTGAGGGGAAAGATCCTTTAAGTATCTATGCCATAATATAAGCCTACAAACTGGTAGTGTTGAGATAAATAAATGGACCTTCAGTGTGGGGGTTCAAGTCCAGCTCTAGTCCCTGGTATGGGTTCCTCAGTCTCCATAAAGAAGGATAAGCAATGGAAAGCTATGACAAGTAAGTGCAGTACCTTACTCTTCTATGGGACCTTAGTTGGCATGCTTAACGCTCTTTAATGAAACACATAGAATATACCTTATGATGATTATGACACGCAGAAGAGTTTTCTTTAATAGTAAAATAAAGAAAGATAAAGAAAAATAAAGAGTAAAATCAAAGAAAATAACAATGTGCACATTAAAGGAATAATACAAAGTTTCTCTAAACTAGTAATTCAGTTCTCTAGGTCATACAATCTATTCTCAGTTAGTTCACTCGCCTCATCTCTCCTGTCTGTCTGACTCTTCTTCCACGACTTTTTCTGTATCTTAAGTAGCAAACTGTAGGGATGCTTCTATAAGGAATGTAGGTCTCAGGCATACATTAAAGGGAACCAATGCGAATGTATCTTTCCTCCTTACAGCTGCGGGCTTCAAGGTTTCTGAATTATCATCAGAGAGTAAATGATACAATGACCAATTAGTGGATGGTTGAGATGTCACTGCTGATTGAATTATATTGTCATTTGCCTTGCACAGGATAGTTCAGGGTGTCATGAAGGTGCCAGAGGAGGATTTTATGTTTTTTTAGTTCTTTGATACATATTTATTCTTCTGGGTCAAAGCTCCAAATTTCTAGTCTTATCTTGTGGCCTGGCTAGGTTGAAGGCTATTTTTCTCTTTAAGTCCTGGGTATGTTTACTTTTAAGTTGGTTCAGGCTTGCTATATTCTTCATTAGTGAAGGGCTAACTATCTGCTTGTTTATCCAGGTTCACTAACTTTCTAACTAAGCTCTTTGAGTTCTATCTATTAAGGCTTATCTTTTTCTGGGAAGATCAGTGTTTACTCTAGGAATAGTTTTATGATGTATCTGCAATAAACCTGGGCAGCTCTCACATGCCAGGACTTGGAAGCCAGAGGTGATTACAATTTGCTTTTGAATAGCATGGCCATGTTCCATTCCAGCCAGCAGTGGCCGGCTCCGGGATTAATTTGGATATTACTATTAGGCTATGGAGACCTTATTATTGATGAGAAATTATTATTGATGTGTCACTGTACAGTAAAGATAAGAAAGGGGCAAAGCAGTTAAGAGATTTCAATTTCCCAACAACGGTGGCCTAGGATCCTTGTCAAGCTGAAGTTTCAATAGACTGGGTAATATGGCTCTCAACACTTCAGATTGATCTTCACTATTTTTCCTGTCTTTTTATAACAATGCAACATTATTCAGACAAGCAGGTGTTCTAAGGCTATCACAATATCTAAATATTTATTTAGAAAACATCCTTTAAGGAGAAAGATCACTGAAATTCTGGCATCTAGGGAAATTGGAGTCTCAATGGGCAATTTGTGTTTTCCCAAAAATCTTTCATAAATGCAAATTGATATGTAACTAACAGACCATTGTTTGCAGTAATTGGCAAAGAATTCTTGACAATTCTACATCATACTTCCAGATAAACTGACCTACCTGTCCACAACATAACAGTGCTTGATTTTTTTTCCAATTAGTAAAGTAGGGTCTCGTTTTATGTAGCAATTCTTTGCGTTAGAAGCTGTTTATAATTCTGAGTTTAACAACAGTGGTTGTAGGGATCCCATATGCATTGTACATCTCTGTTAGGTTCTAACTCTCTCATGTCCAGTCCATTTTATTTACTCTTCCCTTGGGGCTTTCTTACTACAGAAGAACAAAATTCTCTGACCTCTATTTCTTTTCCCTTCCTCTGAAGCCATGCAATCAATGGAAAAATGTTGGGGAAGTTTATTTTTAGTTGTGTTTAAAATAATTGTTTTTGTGCATTGTTGGGAAAAGTGATGCATAGGCCTTGGCATTTGTATTGTCTGCAGGTGTTGGATTTCTGTGGAGGAAGTTGATTGCTTATGATCTGCACCTGGGGAGTTCTGAATCAATAAAAACAACTGAGCTCAGACACTCAGGGTTCCACTGTCCAGGTTGGTGCTTGCCATGGTGGTGATTCCCTTTGCTGAGGTCTGGCAGGGTTTGAGTCTATGAAAATGCCTCCCTGTCCCTCGTGGTGAGCCACAGTAGCCTAACAAGTACAGAAACACTCATTCATTCAGTCTGTGTATTTCCCTTAAATCTGATATCAAGAGAAAAATTGCAATACTTTTTTTACTATGTTGTTAAAATGTTTCAGGCACTGTTGTGATTTACATGTAGTGATCCTCATAAATCCTCAAAGAGTCTGTGTAAAATATGTGTAGACCTTTTATTAAATCATTTATTAAATGATAATTCTTATGCATGTTTAATAATGTGTTGAAGAATTACCATTATAATTCAAATTTTTTAATCCAAGAATATCTAGTCCTAAATTTGATAAGCATTACTAGTATACAAAATTAATTGTATGAACAGTGATTTTTTTTTCTATTTTTGCCCCAAATCAGTGACCAGCTTAGTGTTATTTCCCAAGCACTTTGCTTGTACTGTGCATGTGTGTGTTCTTTTACTGTTATTTTATAGCCAAGTGAGTTCTGTTCTATTCATCCATCATGTTGGTGAGCAAGCTTTATTTTGAAAGTATTTTCACAGTTTACCAATTCAAAAGTTAACAAGCAGGGTCAGATCCAGATACCAATATGGAAGAAAATATGTGAATAAATTATGCAATAGTGAATATCAGAAGGTTTTTTTCCATGGACCTGTGTATGTATGTATGTGTGTGTGTATATATATATATATACACACATGTACATATATATATATACATGTACATACATGTATATATGTATATATAATACATATATGTGTATACATATATATGCATATGTGTGTGTGTATGTATATATATGTATATATTTCTTTTTTGTAAAAAGAAATATTATTTCAATTATTTATTCATTAATTTTTTGGTCTTTTCCTTGTGGGCACTAGAGATTGATCTCAGTATGTTGTGTCCATTAAACCCAAGTTCTATGCTACTAAAGCATTTTTCTTTTTATAAATGTTAATATGGTTAAAAAAAAGAATATTTTCTGAAATGATCCTTCACATTATATCATATATAGTTATTAAAACTAGTTATTGAGAAATATTATAATATTTATAAGCAAATTATATATCACCAAGATCTAATGTAAGATCAAATGAAAATGTCTTAATACACAGTGAATGAACTTTGTTGAAAGCCATTTGTCATAGAGTCTGGAGAAAGCCAGGAAGACATTCTACTCTGGAGAATATTGTTAGTTACTTCTGTTCATGGAGCAAGTAATACTAAGACCCATGTATAATAAAGCAACCCATGACTGAATCTTCAAAAGATATGTCTAATCCATCTTTCTTAGAAAAATGTGGGTAGTGAGATATAAAAATAATGGTAACTTTACCTTTGGGGGCTGGGCTCTCCAGGATTCATTGATCTCTGCATGATGTCCAGTTGTGGCTTTCTGTATAATCTCTATTTGTTGTAAATAGAAGCTTTGTGATAAGGGTGTAGCTATACTTATCTGTGGGTATGAAGATAAGGTTTAGCAGATAGTTAAGAATCATTCATGTCCTTCATTTGAGGGTGAGGGACATATGGGGCATATTTGAGGGAGGATAGCTGGAAGAAGGTGGAGGAAGGGAAGGGGAGAGTGGTTTATTTCTATTTCAATTAAAAACATTAAAAAAATAATAGTAAACATGAATCCAAGACCCACAGCTTGTTAGGAATAAAATTCGTAAGAAATCCATGGATCTCGTTTCCATTCCAAATTTATTTAATTTGATTCTCTAAAATCAATTTTTTAGAGACTCTCTAGGGCTGTGGGACATTATTCTACAGACTCACGTTAATTAAAAACAGATTATTTAAAACTTACAGGCTTGTGAAATAGCTAGTACACTAAAATAATTCCTTCTATTTTAAATTAAAATATACAAAGCCAACAATGCTGCCCAAAGATTCTCCATGAGACCCCAAGAAGGTCTCTGTGGTGTACAGCTTTGCTAGAGAAGCAAGCACTCCTACTAGTATTGAGAACAACACATTTCTGAGGCAGTTCCCCAAATCATTCAGTAGTTCACCTTATACTTCTTGAGTTCATATGCTACTTCTAATTCATTCTTTAAAATTTTATGCATATATAAATCAGAATACATGAATAAGATGTATTATGGTCATATTTGTGAAGAAGAGAAGAGTAATGAGATTGTAGAGTTTAAAGGTGATTGCAGGAAAACAAAACAAAGCAAAATAAAAAACAGTATGCTTAAGAAAATGCCAGCCTCAGGTGCTTGACCACATGAGGAATGTAAAGTATGGGTTCCTTCTCTTTGGAAAGGGCCTTAAATCAAATAAGAGAGTAGTTGGTTACTCCCAAGATATTTGTGCCACAGTTGTGTTAGCATATCTTGCAGGCATGTAGCCGTTATTGATTCCAGGGTTCGTAGCTAGGAGGATGTTTACTTTTCTCCTCTGGTGGTATGCACAGTACCTTACAGTACCATGAACACTAGTCAATAGGGGTTACACCTCTATTTAGGCACCACAGACTACATATCTCATTGAACTCCCCCATGTTCAATGATATATGTGTTATTTTCAGCAATAGGGTCTTACCAGCAGTGTGTGGAGAGCAACCAATAGCCTTAGTAATATGCAGAAGAGGAGGCAGAAAGATAGCAAAGGCCAGAGGGGATGGACAACTCCAAGGAAACAGTGTCTTCCGGAAACAACAGGACTGATACACATATGAATTCACAGACTCTGTAACAACATGCACAGGGCCTACACAGTTCAAGCCAGACAAGGTACTAGCTGAAATGGGGAAAGGGAAAGGTGCTACCACCACTAACCAAGAGCCTATCTGCAAAATATAACTGCTTGCAAATGAGAAATAGCCTCTGCAGTGAAATCTAACTGGATTTATTAACTACATTTAAGGCTAGGCCCCTTGGCTGGCAGCAGATGGCCAGCACATAACAAACTCAGTGGTATTTTTATAAACATTTTCCTCATATTGCTTTATTTGGGCATTTTTTTGTGTTATTGGAATTTTGCTTATATATTAGGTTTTGTGGTTTTGGGGGTTTTGTCTTGTGTGTACGCATGGTCTTGTGTTTTGGTTTGTTTGGTTTTCTTGCTTGCCTGCTTGTTTTATAAAGAGAGAGAGAAAGAAAGAAAAGGCAAGAAGTTGGTTGGGTATAAAAGTTAAAATAAAAACAAGAAATAAAGAAAACCAAGGAACTTAAAACATCTTCACTGGTTATTCTGTTAGAAAGTCTACAAAACTTGTAGGATTTTTGTGGAAAAGCAAATGCTATCATATTAATTTTAATTTTTGGTCATCTGTTGAAAGCAGATTGAAATATACCTATGACTATTAGAAAAACTGAATTTTATGATAATAGCATTTCCTGTCAGTGCAAATTTATAGTATTCTAAATATTAAAATATATTTATTTCCTGTGACCCAACAATAACAGCAATTACTTGCTGAATGTTCTCAAAAGTTGCCAATCATGATACTTGACTACACAAAACATGCTAGAAACATTTGTAATCAAAATAGTTGTGACCCAGCTTCAGAACCACTGAATAGCTTTGTCCTTACCTTCAGCTATGCCATGGCACATTGCCTAAACGAACATGTTGCAAGGTGGAAACCACAAACTGTGAAACTCCACAGGAAATAAAAACCTCCAGCTTGACTCTTTATGATCCCCAACTAAGAGTAAGTGCCCAGGAGAGCACACACTGCAGAGCTGGCACTGAAAGAGAGGCAGTTCAGAGTTCACAAAAGAATTCTGTAGGAAAAGGAATCACATCTGGATCAACGCAGAATTCTACATGGCATCTTTCTAGTCCCACAACGCAATGTTCCTGTGTGCCTCTTTTATGTTTGCTTTAAAATTCAGCTAGATCATCGTAGATTGCAACATGCAGGTTCTGTGTGTCCCAAATTAAATGCTTGTTGTTGTTTCTTTTGTTCTATTTCTTTTTCCATTTGAGGTTGTATAAGAACAGTATATTGCCTCAGGTGGAGATATTTAAGACACTTTAGTAAAGTAACGATTACTGTCACAAGTATAAGAAGAAACAGCATAGAGTTTTGAAGTGTTTGTGGTTTAGTACTACCAGGAAGATACCACCCTTAGAGTTCAATGTGAAAACAGAATAAATCAATAAAAATGTTGGAGAGACTACTTGAAATAATAAAGAGCCACGAAGCTCTGATCTGCAGTGAAAGCTGACAGTATCTTTTAGTCCTAAAGAGGAGAGAACAGTAATATCCAGGCAGAAAAATAAAGTGAGAGCACTTCCAACTAATGCAGCTGGTGGTACAGATAATGCATATGCCAGTGAACCCTAAGAGACTTGAGACTGGGGTTGAGGTGTCTTGGATGGAAAGATCTGCAAATGATTGTTAGGTCGTCGGCTCAGAAAACGAAGAACGTTCCAGTTTCCTACACCTCTAATGGAAAAGACAAGAATTTTCTTTCTTCATAGCCTAGTATGCAGACAATCCTTCAGAAACTCTAAGCTAGGAACAATCTCAAACTTATAACCGCTTGCAAATGAAAAATTAGTTTTTTCCTACAGAGCCTCACTGAGTGTACAAAGCGTTCTCAAGGTACAATGCCCAGCAGTAGATGGCCAACACAAAATGAACGCAATGGCATTTTTGGAGGTCCTTTGTCTCATAATTCTTGGTCAGGGATTTTTTTAATTGCATGTCCTTCGTGTATGTATTATGGTCTCTAATTTTGGGTTTTTGTGGGATTTTTGTGTGTAAGAAAGAATCTGTGTGTCTCCAAGTCTGTATATGTTTCTTGATCTTTTTCTTTGGCTATTTTTTTCTCCTGTTTGTGTGCTTTGTCCTATTCTGGTTTCTTTGGTTTTATTTCATCTAACTTTAATCTGCATAGAGTCTCCTTTGAGAGAATCTCTTGTATGAAATGTAATTTTACTTAGCTTTGGTTTATGTAAGTATTGCAGATATGTAGTTCTATATTTTGGAGGGATTTTGGTGTGTGTAGGCTTCTGGAACCAACAGAAGGCAGAAACATGATCGAAGCAACTAAATGACCCTGAGTCTTAATTTATGACTGTATCACTTAGGATATCTTCAACTTTGAGTTGTCCTATATCGCTTTCCCAACTTTTGGAACCATACAAAGATGCCATGAAAATAGGACACTTAATGGAGCATGTACCAGATGAAGTTATGAAGGTGGTTCTGAAGCAGCTGCATGTGCACACTGCTATGGAAGATTCTAATGACAAAGAGACAGACCTAATACAACAGCAGATTGCAATGCTCCAAAATAGTGCCTACAGAACAAAGCACAGCTGCCAAGAAAAAAATCACAAAACACCCCCTCTCCTCACTACATCCCTCACATGCGCCCACCAGATGTCTGCCAGTGTTTCCTAAATAAAAACTCTTTCAATATTGCAGCTCATTTCTTCACCACAGAAACAATCCCAGAGATGAATACATATCATCAGTGTGCCCTCTACGTTTTATCTTCAGTCTCTTGGTTTGTTCTTTCTGCCTATTCATTAGCTACTCCTAATGAGCTCTTAAAGAGAATAATACCTCTTGATGCTCAACTTTGCTGGTCTTCTCTAGACAGCACCAGACAATATTCTTGGTTGACTAGAATTCATAATGTTTTCAGTCACACAATAAGAATTTGCAAATAAAGGCAAAATTCTGACTGTCAAGAATCTTTGTATTATTTTCTTTGCTTTTGCCAGTTAGAAGGTTAGATCTATATTTTTCACTAGTAGGAGTAGCATTCATTTATTCTGGATGGTCTTGGGTATAAAGTAAACAATGACTGGGAAGAGTGGAAAGAGGATGATTAATGGGAATAATCCCTGATATCCAAATTTAATGATATATAAAGATATAAGCCTTAAACAACTTTATCTTTGGTATGAGCAAATACCTTCTGACTCAAATTTATGTTATAAATTGAAAGTTATTCCATTTCCCAGGAACTGCAGAGATAGTGGAATTTGGGTGTTTTTAAAGTAGGCAAAGGGCTTAGTTGATAGTGAAGGTTATAAACACAGAGCGAATAAAGGGAAATACAAGTTAAAACGGTGCATAGACAAATGAAATTATGATTTGTCCTTTCTATTAATTATATGAAGATAATTTCAAAGACTTAAAATTCATATTTTTATATGATCGTTTTTACCGCACATTTACATCCTTTCATTGTTTTCTCTCTATTTTGAGAGTTGAGAGAAATTTGTTACTTAAATCTATGGAATAACTAAAAGTTATTATCCCAAAAGTACTGGCATCATTGGAAAAATATTTTGCAGATATCACACCTAAAACTCTGCTTCTGCTATTAGGCTGTTTTGAATGATTTCCCAGGATATGAAGTAATATCAGAAACAAGGATTTAATTGTGACCAATGTCTGTACACATTGTTTATAATCAAAACTACTATATATATATTAGCCATATAATCTATGTAGTGCTCTGTGAGAGAAGACATATATTAATATTCTCGTTTTCTGATAACAGATTTGATTCTCAGGTGGATTAATTACTTGCCAAAGAGAACAAAATTGGATCGCAATGAACACTGTTTGGAAATCTGTCTCCTGATCCCAAATCTGTCGTCATTTCTCTCCGTGCATAGTTTTTGTAAAATTATATAAATTCCATGAAGGTTTTAGTAATAATAATGTGTCAGAAATGTTCATGTATTTTAAATAGGACTAACCTCTCTACATCCTACAGTGTGCAGTTATTTGCATTTTTAAAGAAAATTAGATTTGTTTTCTATGAAGTGATTGCCAACTGATGCATAAATTCAAAAATAAAAAGACAAGATTAAAGCCCTCAAAGAGCGTGCCTTGAACTTACACTCTTCCTCTTGTGGAATTAGCATGAAAGCACGTAGTAATTTTGTTTGGTTTAAGAGCCTTAGGAAAATTGATTTTCAATGTTGATGAAATAATATTTTAAATAACAAACATGGGCAGGAAGGGACTTTCCACTTCTGTTTATTCAGAAATCTCTGGAAGAATTTAATTTGCAAAATGATGGGTCTGTTTCTATGTAAAATGACATTACCCTCTGATGGTTCTGAGTAGCAACATCCTAGCTGGTGATTCCCATGGTTCAAAAAGTGCTAAGAGAATTGAATATCCATTTTACAATAGATTAAATTAGAAAAAAAACCTAATTACTAATTCTAAATTGGATTATATTGAAAAATAATATTGAAAAATAATTGAAAAACAGTTAAATTTAAAGATAATAAAAAATACTGCAAACGTGCTTGTTTTCAGATAAATGTACCACATAATCTCAAAAGCGGCTTGAATCAAGGTCATTTACAAAGCAATTAAAATTCTGTCCTGTGGTGCCAAGTATGATTCACATATGGCATATACAAAATTATAATTTCTTTCATAAAATCAAATGTGGGTTAAATTTTTTGGCTTGTGAACGTTAAAAGAAAAACATATTTATAATGACAAAATGGACTATTCCATAAAAGTTCTTTTTCAAGTTGAGTGTTCTATCTGTTCAATGGTTACTGACTTATAAGCCATCCAAAATCTGTTTTGTTAAAAGGTCTTCATCAGCAAATATTATTCATACATAATACTTGGTTTCAGCCCTATGACACTTTCATACCTGTCTGTAATACATTTTTATTATATCCCTTCAAACCCTCTTATCTCCCTTCCACCCACACTAATCGATTCCTTCTTCCCAACTCATCTTCTTTTTGTACTTACAATGGTTCCTTTTTGTTACCCAATGAATTTTATTGAAGTTGCTAAGAGGAGGATGGGTAAGTGGTTGTATACATGAGCATACACATCCTCTCACGAACTGCACCATTGAGAAAATCCTTCCCTCAACAACTGCTAACTGCCTAAAGATGCTCAGGAAGGGATAGGGCAAAGGGAAGTCTCCCAACCTTGCCAGGTTATTAACAGGGCCTAGACTTTGGCCTCAAGAAAATATTAATATTAAAAATTAATTAGGCAAAAGGAAATACATTTTAAGTAGGGACATGAAATAGGGTAATAAATATTATTTTAACACCTCTTTCCCATGTGATAAAAAACCAGCTTTGTCATGAGAATCACACATGGATTTACTGTTGCCCACGAAAGAGGCTGACATCAATCCCCACTCGTAGCAATACCAGGTTATTTTCTGATTAGTGTTAAACCTGGTTTTGAAAGTCACTTTGAAGTTTAGTTATGTAACGACAGAAAGGTTAACAGTGTAAGCTACAAAATCCAGAGTGCCAGGTGTCAAATATGGAAATAAGTTAGTATCATTAGTAACCCTGCAAACTTACTTTGGGATCTTTCATTTACTTATCTGTTTAATGCAGATTTTCAGAGAACTTTACTCGTAGGGTGTGTGGCTACAGCTGTGTAAATGATGAAGCAGGAGGATAATCTACATACAAAGGTGTTTGAAGCAGTGGTACTTTAAAAACTTCCTCCTGCTTTACTAGCATAAACATCACCATCATCATCATCATCATCATCAGCCCCAGCAGCAGCACTCTGTTTTTACAGGTATTTCCAGGACACATGTGCAGCTGCAAGCTCACTCATTCCATTAAGACTGGAAATAAAACATTTCTAGTAAATTTTAAATGTGTGAAGCTTTAAATTTTCATGCTCTCTAAAATTCCCAGTCTACTTTCCATTTTCCGTGAGTGTCTGTGTGGTATACATGTGTGTGGGCGTGAGTGTGTGTGAATGTCAACACTCACCCTCCATAGTTCTTCCACCTTTTTCCTTGAGTCAGGGCTTCTCAGTCAAACTCAGTGACATGCTTAGTCTTGCCAGCCAGCTTGCTGAAAGGATTGATGCTCTGTATCTGAGGCCATGATGCCCACCTAGCATTTACATGGGTTTCTGGGGACCTAATCATAATTCCTCACGTTCTTATGGCAGGATGTAACTATTGAATTATGTCACTAGCCCATGAAATTTCATCTATTCCATTAAATACAACTGTCTGTGGTAAATATTAATCTATAACTTTTTTTTCAACCAGTGGTATGCCTGAGACAGCTAAGTGATGACCAAGTTAAACAGTTCTATAATCACACTCTAATTTTAATCTATGCAAACCTTTGTTGAATCATTATAAATAGGTGGTTATTTTTAAGAGCAATTATTCTAAAATCATTTCATGGAATTGCTGCAAAAATGGCAACTCTTATTTTGAAGCCATTGTTACAAGTATTTTTCTTTATTTTTTAATTTGTATGCAACAAGAGTAATATATAGTGAAATTCTGTAACTTTAGTCAGTATGCAATACATTTCAGAAAGGTCATTCATCATCTACTGACTTGGATCTAAAACTCTTTTTATTCTACTTATTGATAATTCAAGATGCCAATTTTAAATTGGAACTCTGCTTTGCATGTCTGTAACTTACCCTTGAGAGCATAATTTAACTTACACAAGCCACTTTTAAAAAGTTACAGTTAGCTTATTAGTTTATCTATCTATCTATCTATCTATCTATCTATCTATCTATCTATCTATCTATGTATCTATGTATCTATCTATGTATCTATCTATCTATCTATTTATTTATTTAGCGTGTGTGTGTGTGTGTGTGTGTGTGTGTTTATGTGTGTACCTTTGTCTCTTGTAGGTGTCCATTCTTTCTTTGCACAATGTGGGTCCTGAGAATCAAACTCAGTGAATCAGACTTGGCAGCAATCATCCTTAAACTTTGATATATTTTACTGTTTGTACTAACTATTTAATAAGTAACATAGTAAGTTTACTAATACCGTAAACCAAGAAATTTAATATATATCACTAGAATTTATAAAATTGAATATACATTCATTCAATTATGGATATATATTTACATTTTTATTGATCTCATTTATCCAGATATTATAAACCTATCAATGTGGGATTTGCAATGAGATTGATGTTAATTGTGAGTTCACCTTTGCTTCAAGAAAAGCGATACTTTTATACTGTCTGGAGAAATTGTGTCAAGATGCAAACACACAAGACTCACCTCTTACTGTTGATAGACTTTTTATCCAAAAGTATCAATGAATAGACACAATGAAAAATGTGAAGTGTGTTTAGGATCTGATGAGGTCTGCCACTAGATTCATACTTTCTTTATCCCAATTGTCATTTTGACAACAAGCTATAAAAAAAATTAGTTAGCTTTTTGCTTTGATGATACGTTCAGTATCTACAAAATGATGTTCCTGCCATAAGCAAATGTAAAACAAATATATAATCAGACTTGTCAGAGTAGAAAAAGACTTCTCACATAAATAGATTTTTTTTAAAGTTAAATATTTTTAAGTTAATATTTTTGTACTCTCTATTTACTTAAATTCTCTTCTCCAAAATCACTGGGGAAAAAAAAAAGATAAAGTCAGAGATTTCACATTCTGTTGCCCATTTTTTTGTGGCAGATAGATAAGGCTATTTTCAAATATCCCTGTTCCTATTCTGACAGGAATATTGTAAGACTCCTCCCACCAACATTAAAGGCAAGTAAACTTCAAAGAAAGGTGAACATAAACAAATGGCTGGCACTTCAAAATGTGTGTGGATGAATACAATGTTCCTCACTCTTTCTTATGAAATCACCATAAATGGAAATGCCTCGACAGCAACATCTGGTTCCCAGAGTACCCACAGTGTATGTTATATATATGTTGAAGTAATCATGTTATTCTCATCAGTTAATATTTTGAAACCATTAGCTATCATTGCATATTCCTTCCTAATTCATATGTAGCTACACCCTGTATTGAATTATTACATATATTTAACAGACCTTGTTTATTGACAGAATGAAATGTTTCATCTACCAATCATGTACTATTCAAAGTGCTATATGTCTTATGCCCCTTTACCTGCTACACATATAACCATTTTAGAAATTCTCTAAAGTACAAGGTATTATCTACATTTTGCTCCTTTGTTGGTAAAGGCTTAAAGCAGCAACAACAACACAAAAAACCAGTTCTCAGTTTCCTGAGTACTGCATAGCAATTAAGCATGCTCAAAATTCATATCCAAGATCACTATTTGAAGATAATAGTGATACTAAATATGAATTAAAAAAAAAAAACAAGAATATAGTAGCTTCTGTGAGGGTCAAGGGAAGTAACAAGAAGCTAGGAAGTATCAAACTGTTTAACGAGACATATTTCTGTTCACCAGCTCTGGGGTACTTTTCAGAATGAAAATAGTAATACTCTAGATATTCAAGAACAAAATATTTTCACAGCAAAAGCACATTAAGTGAAGTAGAGGGGAGTAAGGATTGTGTGCAAGGCCATTTCTCAGTAGTAGTTTCAGGATTTGTCCTATTGCTGGCAGAGAAGGCACAAGAGCTGCACACACCCAAGAGGGTTAGAGTGACAGCACAAAAAGCCCAGCTTGTCAGCCAGCACCGTATGCTTATCAAATGTTGACTTAAAATGTCCAAGGGATTCTTACCTTTCTTGGCTGACAAAGGTCTATAATAACAGGAAATCAGTCTAAAATATAAACTCAATCCGTTGTCCTTACATGTTCTTAACTACCCAGTGGAGAAATTTTAATTCCTCTAATGGCACTTTGCTTTTTATCAGAGTCAAAACTGACAGCGTCCAGAAGGCAGAGGCAGGAGAATCTCTGTAGTTGGAGCTCATTAATAAGTCAGCTAGGGACACGTAGCGAGGTGCTGTGTCAACAACTACAGCAACAGCTGTAAACAAACATACAAACAAATAAAATCCGAGTCACAAGCGAGAAAACATTTTTCTAAAATTTAGGAATAAATCAAGCGTATTTTTTAAAATGCAAAATTTGTCCTGTTTCCCGTTGGGACATTAGTGGCAACTCAAACCCAAACTTCTTTAAAATTTGTTTTAGTAAAATGTTTAAAGAGTAACTGCATAAATCGTACTTTTTATTTCTAATACTTTGACTTTAGGGCTTCACATCTAACCCAAGTTAAATTCAAAGAGAAGAGTTAAAATCTCTTGTGACAAAGTTTAAGGCTCTTAGCATATTGATAAAGTGGCACCTATAAAAAATAGAAACTTGATGTGCTTATTTGTATTGTATCTTTAGGTAAATGACGCTTTTTTTTTTCAACCTTTGCCTGATGTGGCATTATCATTCAGTATGTAAGAAATAATCCAAAAAAGAATATCATAATATTGGGTCAAATCTAGTATTATAAATGTGTTTAAAATAATTTTCTTGACTGTATATACTGAATAAAAACAAAAGATATTATTTCTGTTTTGAGTACTTCCAAAAATATCTTCATGCTAAAATTCATAATTTGAATGCAAATTATAGTTGTGATAGGATGTACTTGATTTTCATGGTGAGAGATAACTGGGGCCTGAAGAGATGGCTCAGGAGTTAAGAACACTGGCTGCACTTCCAGAAATCCTGGTTTCAGTTCCTAAGACCCTCATGGCAGCTCACGATTGTCTGTAACTCCAGTTCCAGGGGATCTGACACTCTCACAGACAGACACACACATGCAGGCAAAACACCAATGCACGCTCACAAAAAGGTAGATAATTGAATACAGTTTGAGCAGACAAGAGACAAGCATAAAATAAGAATAAATAAATCATAGAAAGAGAGATAATTGGAATGTTTGTGTGTGTGTGTGTGTGTGTGTGTGTGTGTGTGTGTGTGTATGTGCTCCAGCACACACAAGAGCTCATGCATGTGCATGCGTGTAGTGTCAAACAAAAAATTTGAAATCATGGAAGCTTGAATGAAATGACTTATAAAACCTGCAGTTAGTCTTAAGTATTCCTTAGCATATTGAGAGTTACTGGATTTTACAACCTGTAAAGAATGCAGTGTAATATCAATATCAACTATTTCAAAGGAGAAATCTATGCTTTCACATTCTACTCCTATTATACAAGGGGAGAAATTCCAAAAGCTATCAGCATAAAAAAGACTTCAATAATAGAAAACTAGCTTGAGATGTGATAAAATAGTAACACTCAATAAGCAATATTAAATATAAAATTTCCATAGAAACTGTATTGAAAAGAAACAAAGAGTTATCAGTGAGTGGGAAGAAAAAAGAGTTGAGCAGTTAAAAATAGATACTAATCTTGCCAGATGTGGTTCCCAACTCAAAGAAGAGACTGGCTAGTGCACAGCAACCTGTAACTCCAACTGCAGGAGATTCCAAGGCCTCTTTTGACTTCCATAGGCACGTGCAACCAAAATGAAATAAATTAAGCCTTTTTTTGTTGTTGTTAAAGCAATGAATCAGCCATCTTTGTAGGAAAAATAGCAGGCAATTTTTAAGAGCAGTGAAGAATTGGTGAATGGTTTTACAGAGTGTATTTAAGTGACATTCTAAAATGTTTATAATATTATAAAGACTGGACTTCCTTTTTTCAAGTAAGAGGAATCATCTAGGTTTCTTTTTTGCCATGGATTATCATATGTATGACTCAAAAAGAAAAAAGGAAAGAAGAAAGGATGGAGAAAAGTATGGACAGAAGAAAAGAAAGGAAGGAGAAAGTGTAGACAACTAGATCAACAGTCAAATTAAATTAAACGACCATATTTTTTGCATGTAAACTCACTAAAAGATATATAAAATGTTAAATCATACAAAGTTAGAAAACTACATCAAGTTAAAGTTCAGATGGGTTGGGAATCTGGAAATGCACATGACTTGACTCCAGAGGCATGGGAAGTGGTGGAATGAAACACTGTCCACTATGGTGTTGTTCGAAAGATTTTTAGGAATCCATGGGATCAGAGGTAGTAGTAGTCTCTGCAATGCATCCCTTTATGGAGCAATTTAGATCAATAGGATGCCTTTTGTAAACAAGAAGATAAACTAAAAAAAAAACAAATAAATAAGGTGGTAGACAGTGGCCATTTCTGCAGAAATAAAGATAGTCATAAAATAGATTGCATGCTAACTTCCTCGCTTCCACGAAATGGAACCTGAATAAACTGAAGCTTAGAACACCAATAAAACCCAGTGTTATTGAACAACAAAAAAAAAAATCTAATTTCCAACAAACCTGGACGTCTTCCTATATAAAACTGCTGTTGATCATTCTGAAAAACGAGCCATTTCTGTCGAAGCAAATAGCATAAGACTTCAGAAAATGTTACCATCTTTAAGAATTTAAAAAATTTAAGAATTTTATCATTATTTTTACAATTATTTTATCAACTGAATGAAGACATGAGATTAATTCAGAAAACTTCTTTGAAAGGAAACCTGATCTATTTTCTAACTTTACTGCTTACTTCAGCTGTGGATAAAGCAATAAAAACAGTATTGAAGGGTAACCTGAGGACTCCAGGAGATGCGAAGTCATAAGGACAAACAACTTAGACAAGTGATTCTCAAACTTTCTAATGCTATGAACCTTTAATACATTTCCTCATGTTGTGGTGACCCCCAACCATAAATTATTTTCATTGCTATGACATACCTCTAATTTTGCCACTGTTATGCATGGTAAATTAAATATATGATCTGCAGATGGTCTTAGGTTACCCCTGTGCAAAGGGTCCTTTGATCCCAAAGGGTTCACAACCCAGGTTGAGAAGTGCTGCCTTAGATACAGAGTACTAACAGTGAGGGAAAGCGTAAGTATTTCTGATGTCATGCTCAAAATTTTACACGCACTGAGAATTTTTAAACGGGAGGGCATACATAATAATACATATTTTAAAATGCGAACACTTGTACATGAAAGACCCACACCATCAAGTATGCTTTTTCTTTTTCTGATTTATTTTATCTCAAATTCCAATGATTTGATTTTACTGATCTTTTGTAAGATATGAGAAAGCATTTACACTGCAATGAAAAATTGCAATGCAATTACATTGTCCTTAATATTAATAAAGACCACATAGTAGATCTTTATTTAATATTAAAAAGCAATAATTTACATAATTTATGTCTCTTGATAAAAATCATCTAACAAGTAGATAGAAATTGAATCTAGATTTATGTGTTAATTGCATTCAGGTTACTTTTACCCCACAATGCATTTCTGGGGTACGTACTTCCCTGAATTAAATTCTTGTTCCTTTATTTCTTTCATAATTTTTAAAACCAAAAGTAATTAATAGCTGTTTAACTAAAAGGCTTCTAGTGGAAATAGTAGTGTGTCAACACGCCAGGGATTTATATTTCAAGTGATATTTTGACCCAAAGTAATAGTAGAATATTGAGCAAACTATTTCCTGAGAATTTGTTCAGATATTTCATACAAAAAGGGACAAGTGCCAGGTAGTGGTAGAGAATGCCTTTAATCCCAGCACTTGGAAGCAGAGGCAGGCAGATCTCTGTGGGCAGGAAGACAGCCTGGTCTACAGAGCTAGTTCCACGACAGCCAGGGCTACCATTTCAGAAAAAAAAAAGAAAGGAAGAAAAAGTAGTAATTGTAGAAATTCTATGATATCGTGGTTCGAAATCTGGATTGGTAATCCCAGGACTGGTCATTATTCCAAGTTTGGCTTTTCACTTTTTTTTGCACTGAACATCTTTAATCCATTGCTTGAGAAGCACACTTTATAGTAATCTTTGAACATTCTTCTAAGAGTTATAGCTACAGGAGAATTTTCAAAATGATATGAGGAAGAGTTAATGACACTAAAATGTACCTCTGAGGCAAAGGAACATCCCACATATTTCTTTACTCAGGAACATATACTGTGGTTAATCTTCAAAAATGAAGAAAACATAGATGCCTCAGATATGTAAGCATCTGATCATCATTTCCTAGCAAGCTAGAGCTCTATATTTGACTTGACAAAAGCATTGAGAGTCAATCCTAATTTTATCTCACCATATCTTGTCTGCCCTGAATATCCTTAAAGGCAGTAGGTGGTTCTGTTGAGCTACTCTTTCTAAAGCTACCAGGTGGATGACAGCCCCCCTGCAAGTAACAAGAAAGCCAAGGCCAGCTAATTCAAGGAAATTCAAGAGTGATGTCATATTCATACTATGGTACGATTAATACTGTGATATCTCAGGTATGCTGAAAACATAAAATTATCAGGTCGTGCCTCAGAACCCAATAGTCTGCAGACACGAATATGTAACTTAGATCCCATGCCTCTCAGTAGAGCAAAAAGCCAGATGATGGAGCTAATGTAGATGAGCCCTCAGAATGCCCACCTGTGGGCACCCTCCCTTCACAGGTGCCCATAAGCATGGGGGTTAGGACACTGCATTTAATGAAGTACTTTGTAATGTTGCTGGGAGTTAAATATGATGTTAGAAAGAGAGAGAGAAAGGAAAGAGAAGGAAGAAAAGGAATGAAGGAAAAAAGGAATGAAGGAAGAAAGAAGGAAGGAAGGAAGGAAGGAAGGAAGGAAGGAAGGAAGGAAGGAAGGAAGGAAGGAAGGAAGCTGAGCAAGCCATAGGCAGTAAAGAAGAAGCAGTTCCTCTATGGTTTCTCTTTCAAGTCCTACACTGAGTTCCTGTTCTGGTTTCCCTTGATGATGGGGCATATCTTATATGATGAAGTAAACCCTTTTATTCCAAAGTTGCTTTTGGTCATAGTGTTTATCACAGCAACAGAAGCCAAATTAGAATACTCTCCAAACTCTGTTATTTTGATGTGTAAAGAGAACATTTCAGAAATGAAAAGTAAGCAACTATCAGACCCACTACCTCTTATGGGTAAAGACGTGCCTAAATTTGGCTAGATTAGATCACCATAGAGTAAAAAAAATAAAATGACTAGAGCATTTGTTTCTTAACTTTAGGTTTATGTTATTACCAGTCTTCCCATGCCTAGTAAATCATACAACATTTATAGGGGCTAGGTAGATGGTTCAGTCAGCAAGGACTTGAATGCAAGCATGAAATTTTGAATGAAATTCACAGCATCCACATAAAATCAAGCATTGTCTTGTGTATACCTCTAATACTAGGTAAGGAAGGAGGATCCAATTTCAATAAGAGAAGTTGTCTTATTTTTATTGTTTTCTTCAAGACAGGGTTTCTCTGCTGTAGCTCAGGCTGTCCTGGAACTCACTCTGTAGATCAGGCTGGTCTCAAACTCACAGAGATCCACCTGCCTCTGCCCCCTGAGTGTTGCGATTAAAGGCGTGCGCCACCACTGCCCAGCAGAGAAGTTGTCTTTTTTAAATAGGTAAAAAAAGGGATTGAGCAAAACATCTACACCAAAGGTCAATCTTTGACCTCCTCATACAAGCACAAACACATGAAAACCCCACCCCCTTTACGCATGCACACTTATGAATATGTACAAGCAAACAAAAATAATAACAATGCAAAAATTCTGCTTGTCTTTCCCACAGTGCTACTTTATAAGCTAAAATATTCAAGCAAGAATTATTTACAATTTTAATACAATTCTGAAAGCTATCAAATTACATGAAATAGAATCCATATTAGAAGCTCACATACAAATAAGACATTGTTTCCCTTAATGAAGACATAACTTCAACTGCTGTGACAGCGCTGCCAACAGTCAGGAGTTCCTACCAAGGGAAGTACTGCATTCTTTAATGACAGTGTCAGTGAAGATTCTTACATGTTTAGTCACTTACTCTGTTATACCTTTATTCAGTGTTGGGCAATGAACCCAGGACTTTAGCTATGACAGGAAAGTGCACTACTGCTGAGCTTCAACCCCAGTTCACAAAGTTATTTTTAAGGTTCATTTTTAAAGTGAAATATAATCTTTTAATAAAAGACTCATTTATTCGTGCATTGCCTGAGTGTGTGCATAGATGCGTATTTCTACATGAATGTTTATACTTAGAAAATCGGATGCTCTGAAAATGTCATTTCTTACCCTTTTATGATCTCTGTATTCTGAACAGAGTTTGCTTTCAAGTGAGCAAGTGATGCACACATTAGTTGGAGATATTATTTTGCTATGATTTGATTTTTTTTTAAAATGATAGAGCTGAATAAGGCTAACACTAGATCTGGGATGTGAACTCATTTGTGTTTTTCCTTCAGACCACAACCACTGATAATCTATCCTGTTTCTTAGATATAGGATGCATCTTTTGTTTTCTATTCTTTTTTATAATACTTTTATTTGAGTTTCATACAATGTATCTTTATAACATCCTTTTCCCATGCCTCCCTGTTCCACCCTTGTGGCTCTGTACCCTCCAAAAAATTATAATAATAAAGTTCAGCTAGCATGGCAGGAGCATAGATCACAGACATCACTATGGATCCTGGAGGCAGCAGGCTTCTCTGTTGATGGACATTCACCAGGCCCATACTAACCGGAGATCAAGCACAAAGAAGTTTAACCTGAATCTGGGCCCCGCTGCCCAAGTCTTCAGTCAGCTGGGCCTCCAGCAGTCACTGGACATTGCCCAGGAGCCCAGACACCAAGCTTACTCTGTCCATTTATTTTAAGTCACTTGTTTCATCTTCCTAATTGATACCTTTTTATTTTATCCCCAGTTTCCTTTACTCTACACCAACCTGTTTACTTCTATGTGTACTAAACATATTTCACAGCTCTAATCTTTGCCAAAATATTGAAGAAAATTGCATTCATGAAACTACTAATTGTGGATTCCTAATCTACATATGAAATTAAGCCAAGTGCTGATCTTATGTGGCCAAACACAGACACTTTATTTCAGGCATATGATTTTTTTGATTTACTTTTGGATAATTAAAATATTCACTGTAAGAAACATATTTCAGTACTGGAATATTGGTAACATAGAATGGCATTCTGTGTGCATTATTTACGTGCATTTAGGATCTGAATGTGCTCTCTATGATCTACATAGCACAAATTTTCCTTGTTCCATTTCCTATTGAGTGGAAATTAATGAATAGGATCCTGCTTATATACCTTTGCTAAGCAGAAACATAGGTAAATATTACTTCTTCATTTGAAAAGTATTTCTGTAGGGGCTGGAGAGATGCCTCATAGGTTAAGAGCACTTGCTGCTTCTGGAGAGGACACAGGTTTCATTTCCAGCACCAACAATGTGCCTAACAACCATCTGACTCTCTAGTTCAGAGCATCTGATACTCTGCTGACTTCTGTGGGCACCAAGAAAACATGTGATACACAAGCATACGTGGAGGGAGAGCAGTCATATGCATAAAACATAAATAATAATTGTGATGATGATAACAATAATTAGCAATGTCTGCAAATTTAAAAGAAATCTAAGAAATCCTATTAGGAATTTGTATGAAGACTTTTTTGATTCTCTTACCAGTGCTTCTCAACCTTCTTAATGTTGTGACCCTTTAATAGAGTTACCCGTGTTGTGGTAACCCCAACCATAAAATTGTTCTTTTTGCTACCTAACTGTAATTTTGCTGCTTTTATGAATTATAATGTAAATATCTGATATGCAAATGGTCTTAGGCAACCCCTGTAAAAGAGTTATTCAATCTCTAAAGAGGTTATGACCCATAGGTTCATAACCACTGCTCTACAAGTGTGATTTCTGTTTGGGAACAATTGCCTTTACTCTTGTGAAATGTAAGGTCCTAGAAAGCAGAGACAGACTCTGTGTCTCACTGGAACGCAGCAAGTTTAGAAGAGTTATTTTAGCAAAGAACACAGTTTCTAAATGAAATCTGGACAACTGCCTATCTCTAGTCCCCTGGTAGAAAGATGCAAAAGGTTGTCAGAACAGTTCCGTTCTTCAAGATATGAAGTACAAATGTATTCTGACACTCACTTGGCTTATGTGTGTGAAATTAACAAAATGAAGCTCTTCATCCTTAGGATTCCTTCAAATAAAGTCTGTTTCTTAGAAGCAAAAGCAAATGTTATTGACTAGATATAAACCACTTGATTAGAGAGAATTAAAGCAAAGATATTTTTTAAGACCAGTCTTAGTGACTGAGTAATTATTTTTGATGTAACTTTGGTGAGTTGATGACAAATATTACTTTCCATTATTTCCACTTAGGAAATAAGATGTAACTCTAGATATTATTCTATTAAATATTGATGTTTATTTAGTGAGCAGTGATTACTAACATCTGTTTCTATGTTAACATTGCCAACAATGATTATAATATATACCACTAGTATACCAATACCAATAGTATTCTAATTATATTAACACATAATTTAATATATGAGGTATTTATCTTAATAATAAGCCATTTTGTAGTCAATAATGTATAAAATGTCAAGGTTCATTATTTTGCTCCATTATCAGTGTCTGCATCGCTTAATGTTCTCAAAGAAGATTATGTTTATTATATTAGTAAATATGACAGCATTTTCCCTGTCACCTCTAGATAGTGCTTCCAGATTCCTATCTAATTATACCTATTTTCCATCCTAGGCTATCTAAGGATAAAAACAATAGTTTCTTTCTATGGTAATCATCTTTCTTTCATAGAGTCAAATACCTGAGAGAATCAACTTAAAGAAAAGAAAACTTTGCCTTGGCTTACTGTTTCAGAGATATTACCCAATGGTTCGTTGGCTCCAGTACTTCTAAGAAGATAATGTGGCGTTCACATCACAGTACAAGAGAGTGATGGGAGAAAGTTACCCACTTTACAACATTGAGGAAGCAGAAAAACACTAAGGAAGGGGACAAAAACAAGTTATACCTTTCTAGGACATGTCCTGGATGACTTAACAGCCATTTATGTGCCAATTCCTAATATTTCTATTACCTTCTGATGATGTCATCAAAACATGAATCCATTATTATGTTAATCTTCCGATGAAAGTTGGAGTTCTCATGATCTGAGTATCTTCCCTATGTCCCATATCTGTTCATTCCTGCTTTGAAGCTGAGATCTCAGTGCTAGCGCCTTTGAGGAATATTTTAGATCCAAGTAAAGTTCATAATCTCGCTATATAAATTATACAGAAAATACTTGTTTAGTGTCTCCAATAAATACTTCAAAATATTCAACCGAAAATTATTTCGGTCATCATATAGATTGCTTCACAGTCTATGTGCATGGAGGGCAGATTAGCAATGAGCGAAACTACTTGGATTATATGGCAATTTAGAAGAGCATAAGGATTCAAGAACAATGGAAAAGATCAGGATAATGAAGACTTGACATTGTGCTAGCTAGTTTTATGCAAAATTGATACAAGCTAGAGTCACGTGGGAAGTGAGAAGATATGTCCATAATTATTGGCTGTAGGCAAGTCTGTAGTTCAATTTCTTGATTGATGAATAGTGTGAGAAGGCCTATATCACTGTAGGTGGTGTTAACCCTGGGCTGTTGGTCATGAAAGCCATAAGAAAACAAACTGAGCAAGCTATGAGGAGCAAGCCAGTAAGCAGCACTCCTTCATGGACTGTGCTTCAGTTCCTGACTTCAGGTTTCTTCCTTGAGTTTCTACAATGATGGACTATGATGTGGAAATGTAAGATGAAAAAAAAAAAACAAAAAAAAAAAAAGCCAATGACTTTTGTCACAACAACAGAAATCTCAAGACAATAGATTTTGCAATGATAATCATTATAATTCTGGGCAAGTAAATGAAAAGAGAGCAAGTCACGAAGGCAGTGAAGGTCATTCATTTTGATATATAGGTAGTATTTTTCCCAGATACGTCCACCATCAAAGATTCTGTTTTGATATTGTGCTTATTCTATCAAAGTGGTAAGAAGCTGATATGACTGAATAGAGAAAATACTATGCGAAAATTTAGTCATAGAAGTTATATAGGGTAGAACACAGAACACTGGCTGTATAAGAAAGTTAATGAAGAATTCCATGAAATGAGCCGACATTCCTCCATGGTTCCTGATTAAGTTCCTGCCTTGACTTCCCTAATGATAAACTGTGACCTGGAAGTATGTGCCAATTTAACCCTATATCAGGCAATTGCTTTTGGTAATGGTGCTTATTGCATCAACACAAAACAACTAGAACAGTACTGAGATAATATTTAAAGGTATGAAACTGGACATGACCAGGAAAGAAAGAAAGTAAAATACTCTTCCAAATTTTAAAGATCAAGAAAAGGAAAGGAATGTGTTATTTTCAGTTTATATTGCTACAATGAAATGCCTGAAATTGGGCCACATATAGAAAAAAGAAATTTAATTCCTTACAGTCATGGAGGTCTGGCGAGGGCTTCTTTCTGCTTCTAACATGACTTCTTGCTGCTGTGTCCTTCAAAGAGGAAAAGTTCTGTGGCCTCACAGAGGCAGAAGCAGAGAGACAGTATCTTCAAATTCCATGTGAAACCTGATTTTGCGAGATTCTTAATCTTATTCGCAAGGCTGCATTACCATAGCCTGACCAGCTTATAAAGATTCCCATTTTTAAGGTCATCTATCTGGTCATTAAGCTTCAACACCATTTTTTTCAAGAGAACTCATTCAATCCACAGCAGTATATGTTGTAAATAAGAAAAATATTTTGAATAAAAGGGAAACAAGTGAACCCTTAGCAGATCATGACTGATAAGAGATAACTTTAATTAAAGACTTCAGGCTTTCCATTGGCATAATCTGTACTTCTATAGCCATTAAGGATGATTTCTAAGAAATAGCTACTGCTTGACTGACTTGTAGCTGGTTTTAACAGTAAAGAATGTTCCTTGAATGCTGTGTAATTGACACTCAAATTATATTTTGAATTACGTATGTCAATCTGTGATGATTTATTCTTTGTCAACACAAAGGCAAAGACCACACAGGAAAAAAAAATCAGTTAGAATATTCAATGGAAAGTGAGTGCAGAGGAGAGACAGTCACAAGCTAATTCAGATGTTCTCCTTTCCTTTATAATCATCACAACATACTGTGGGAAGCTTGAGCACACAAGTTGGTTAGCCAGTGCTAAACAGTCAGCCCTGAAAACATGCATATAAATAACATTCAATGGGCTAAGCTGGTTATATTTAGGAATATATATGGATATGTGTGTGTGTGTGTGTGTGTGTGTGTGTGTGTGTGTGTGTGTGTGTATGGAGGACTGTGACCCAGAAGTTGTGAATCAATTTAACCAATTTCTCAATAAGTATATAATCACAATTAGTTTAAAAATGAGGCCATAAATTTGGAGGCAAGTGGGGAGGGTTCTATGGAAGTTATAGGAGGGAGGAAAGAGGAGGAAATAACGTGATTATATGATAATCTTAAAAATAGAAATAAAAAGAATCCTTGGTGTGTCAACAAGCAACACATGCATTCACACACATGTGAGCATACTCTCTCTCACACACACAGATGCACACACACGAACACATGGCTCCACTTAATAATCAGTGATATCAAATTGATATCAAATTGACTCTGAAATACTTGCCTACAGATGAAATTCCTCAGATAAGCATTCATGACTCAGGGGAAATGTGCAACTTTGTCAGTGTGTGACTGTCAGTGCTGTGAAAGCTTGGGTTCTGGAATTTGATTCCGTTGTTATCCACTACATTAGACAGAAATGATGAAGAACCATATAGACAGAAACTGACATTATTGGACTCCCAGGAACCAAAATAAAATGCACTTTCAAACAGAAAGAAAGTAATGATATTACAATTCTCTTAAAGTAATGAACTTTCTCCTTTCCTATCTGCCTTTCCTTTATGTATTCCTCTGAGCTCTGCTTCTGCCACTGCCTAAGTTTGTTAATATAGATGCTAAAGCCAAATGCATTGCTTTTCAAGCTAATACAAAATATTTCTGCAGTTTATTGAAATTAATGAAATCTGTTTCAAAGTATAAAACATGTTCTCATGCCACATTTTCTCACACACTGACCTGTCTGTATCTATCATGACTTCTGATGAGATCAAATTATCAAATGACTTCTTTACCCTAACTTTTCCAGTACCAGCACGCTATAGAAATGAGGGCTTATTACATGCACTATTAATAGTACTAATGATTTTATATCATTTTCCTTAATTTTAAGATTATTCTAAGAGGATGACACCTCATTTAGTTTCACTCCTTACTCAAGGTCAATTTACAACTTTCTTGGTGTGGTAAAGGTGTTTTTAACCTTCATTAATATATTAGCTTTATCTTAAAGTTTTAAACACTAAAAATCCCATGAAATATTGGCTGTTCACATTTTGTTTCATTATTTCTTTGCCTGTGTTCTTTCACAGTCTTCTTCAGTATTTCCATAAATCATAATATTCTTCTACCCAAAAGTTTCACTATAAAGTAGGGATGGGAACTAGAGTCCAAATTAGTAACACACACCTAATCGCCATCTTTAGGTTTTCCTTTGTGATATATTATAATGTATCTTCCCTAATGTCCTCACACATGCTCAGAAGGAAAATTCAAACATCCCACACAATTCATCTGTAAGTGTTCCTAGAACTGTACTGTTTGCAAAGAATGTGAGAAGCAGATTTAGTCATAAGTGTGTAGACAGCAAAATATTTCACCTATAAACT
This sequence comes from Cricetomys ansorgei, assembly GCA_026225945.1. NCBI lineage: Eukaryota > Metazoa > Chordata > Mammalia > Rodentia > Nesomyidae > Cricetomys > Cricetomys ansorgei. The sequence continues at coordinate 5,364,188 of JAMJFZ010003581.1, read as the reverse complement.
TTAGAATTAAAGTCATTTTTCAAAAGGATTTACGCAATACTCTTTCTTTCTTTCTTTCTTTCTTTCTTTCTTTCTTTCTTTCTTTCTTTCTTTCTTTCTTTCTTTCTTTCTTCTTTTTTTTCTTTTTCTCTTTTTTCTCTCTTTCTCTCTTTTCTCCTCCCTCTCCACTCTCCCCTCTCTCCTGTGTGTGTGTGTGTGTGTGTGTGTGTGTGTGTGTGTGTGTGTACATGCAGAGACCAGAAGATGGCATCAGACATCAGATTCCTCAGAGCTGGAGTTACAGCTGTTTGTGGGACACTTGGCTTCTTATGTGGGTTGGGATCGGAACTCCAGCCCTTAGCATTGAGCAACAAGTGCTCTCTACTCTTATATCATCTCCTCAGCCCCAGAATTGAAGTTTCCTCAATATAATGTCATTAGTGTCTATGTTCCCAAAATTCCCCCATTAAAGTACAAATGTGGATTGTACTTTTTAAAGGGAAACGGGAAACTTTAACAGAATTGGGAACACTTTGTCATTGATAGCTTCACTGTTATTATATTTAATTTATGAGAAGATTTTACTTAGCCCTGAAAGTACTGGGGAAACCAATTAAATGGATAGTGCAAACTTAGACATAATCACGGAGTTTGGTGAAGTCTTAGAACAAAGCTATCTATGTAAGAAATAAGGTGGCAGATAGAGTAGCGGCACAGCAGGCAAAAGTGCTTGTGTACAGTTGATAACCTAAGGTTGAATAAACCTCAGAGCTCATGTCAAAAGCAAGATGTGGTGGCATGCATCTGTAACCGTAGCCCTTCTGTGGCCAGAAGAGGTGTGGAGAAAGGAGAATTATCTAGTATCTCAAGGAGTACACAGTAGAACAGAAAAGAAAACAAAAACAAGAGAAACCTGCCTCAATGAGGTAGAAGTAAAGAAAAGCCTCCCTAAAGACACCTTCTGACCTCCATCTGTGCACTATGGCAGGCATATGTGGGTGTTTATGCATGTGTGCCTACACACACACACACACACACACACACACACACACACACACATACATTAAATCAATAAATATAACATAAAAAGTAGTGTCAGTAGTAGAGGTGCAGCTCTAGCCAAGTGAAAGGGAAGAGGGAAACACTTAGCACCTGGGGAATATAGAAGGCAGATAAGAATGGGCTTCTCCTTCCTCCATTATTCATCTAAGATCTATTTTAGTCAGATCTTCATACAGATACGTTCTTTTTAAAAAAAAAAATCATTCTTAAGAAGACAGATTTTATTCCATAAATGATGAAGTCCGTGATTTTTACCTCTACCGTGGATTTCAAGTTCTTTCTTAATAACAGCTAGAGGGCCTGTGCAAGCCATGTGGGCTTTCCTGATTTATCGATTTGCCGTGAGCCAATACATTAAATAAGTTAATGATAAATTAGGAGAAAAATCAAGTAGTTACAGAAGTGTCAATTCCTACTACTTTTCATTCGATTCAGAGTGCACAAAATTGATATCTTCATCTTCTGACCTCACTTGATTTCTGGCCAGTGTCTTCTAGTGGCAAGACACACTGTGTGCACCTGCTCCAGGCGATAATTGGGCAGCACTGGCTTGGAAAGTGCGGAGAGTGGAACATACACAGAAACCAATAAAATAGGTTTGGAGCCTTTATTCCCAGAGAATCTTGTCTTTTCACTCTTCCTCACATAGGACTTCTGCTGGAGATTCACTTTGCCATGTATCCTCAGCTCACAAACCAGATTTGAACTCATTTTTACAGACTAGATGGAGACACACATGCCGATACTTTAAGCCAGTCATTATTGAAGAATTCTCATACGCCAAATGATTTAATTAATTTTTCACTGTCTCTCCATATCACATGGATTAGAGGCAAATATGCCTTTGATTTCATTGTTGGAGTAGGGATTCTAGACAGCTGGAAGAAGATCTTACACTGCTGAGATGGGGCCTGAACTCTGCATACCTTGAAAATCTTGCTGGATTGCATATAAAGTCAAATTATTTTTCATAATAAACATTTATTAATTTTCATGGAGAGGTAAAATAATTTGTACTTTGATTTGCAGAAAATGTGAATGTTTATGGTGATTGGAATTTGACTACTCAGAGTCACACCCATACTGAGTGTGTTTGTTTCTGTGACTAGGAAGATTTCACTTTATGCATTTTAGGGCAATTTATGCCCCAATATTTGACATATTTTTGAAGACAATTTTTATAACTCTTTTACATGTAATTGAAAGTTTTCTTATTTTAAGATAGTATCAACATAGTTATTTGATATCTACTTGTTTTCTTCTAATACAGGAATTACATTTGTTCTGTAGAAACCAGAATCTAGCACAGGCAACTACTCCTCCATGGAGTATTTTGATGCAAATTTCAATTATCTCATAAATAATTAAAAGTTCAAACAATTGTTCAATCAACAAGTCACCACATGAAAAGAAGATGTGTCATTCTTTTTCGAATTCTGCCATGCCTACATTTTATTTACTTTAGAGGGTATTATACAACATATAATGACACAATAGTACAATATACATACAAAATACAATTGCACTGCTTCCTTGATTTCCCAGGGACAAATCTAAGAGATTGTTAACAAAAATGTGTAATTGGAAGAGTTTGCCAGAAAGTGAGAGGAGCAAAGGTGTGATAACACTGAAAGTGAAAGTCAAGCCAGCTATGGGTGAAATAACAGAAGAATTATCTGCTTGTGGGAATGGTAAAATGTTCCTCTTTCTAGACACCATATAAATAGCCAGAGCTGAAATCATCGCTATAAATGAGAAAAGTGGTTTTGATGAAATATTTTCCCATAAAAGGGAAGAAAAAAATAATCTTCACATTTAGGAGATGAAGAGATGGCTCAGTGGGTAAAATATGAAAGGAAAAGAAGTACAATTTAGATAACTAATAGTCAATTCTGAAAAAGCATGCCAACCTAAGTAACCCCTTGTATTTAGGATGCAGAGACAGTGGATCTTTCAGAAAGATGGCTAAGTAAGCTTCCAAATCAGTGAGCTATGGATTCAATTGAGAGACTCTGTTTCAGTGTGTGTGATGGAGGATGATTGAGAAGGATCTCTCTGACACATACATGCACACACATTTATATACGTACATACATGAATACATACATATATGCTCACAAATACATATACACATGTGCAACTACACACATGAGAGCATGTACACACACCTCCCTCATACACATGCCAAAATAACACTTCATGTAAAGAGAAATCTTAGGGATAGTTTACAACCTTCAGGGTTTGGAATATTCCAGGGTGAAATATTGAATCTGGTCCTGTATATGGAGGGAAAAACACAACAACAGTTCTAAAGACAGAGCATATGCTTTCTTAACTGGCAGTGTGTCTAGTATATTAAATACTAATGAACTTGTAAAATATATTCAATTTTCTTATAACTTGATATTGATCAAAGGACATTTTTTAATTCATAATGTCAAAGATTATAAAGAAATATGACTTTTACGATTGAATATTCTATGTTTGCATGGTTTTAACCAGAATGTTTTCATTGTGCATATGGTCTTGTAATGCTGTCCAAACTGTACCTTTAAATGAATGAATTAAATGAAAAAGAAAAGAACACTAACACAATAAGTTAATTCTTCACAGTAGCAAGTTTTGTGTCTTGTTCAGGTACCTCATGTCTCCCTATGCTGGGGAAATTTGCAAGTAGAAACAGATCTTTGGTGCTAGATTATGATAAATGTGTGAATGTAGTGGGTATGTGTTCAAATTGTTCAGAGAACAGGAGACTTATCATTTTCATGTTCTTGAATATTTTGAATGATTCATCTCTGAATGCACATTTTGAAATAAGCTATCAATAAGAAAATTTTACACAAGTTGAAGTTTACTTTAAAAACTGATCTATGGGAGCTAGAATGCTAATCAACCAAGTTAAATTGGAATGATATAAAATTTAATCAAAATACTCTATATTGTGCATAAACCAGAAGACTCAGTTTAAAGTTTCAGTTTTACGAAAATTGACCCAAGGGAACTTCATTCATGGTAAAAGCCTCTTAGTCAAGATTCCTAGAGATTTCCCCAAGTTTTTTTCCACCTCAAATGATTCCCTAAGTTACAATTTATTTTACTAAATGTTATGTGATACATTTGCCTAAAGAAAAGTAGTATTTTTAGCCGGGTTGTGGTGTTGCACACCTTTAATCCCAACACTTGGGAGGCAGAGGCATATGGATTTCTGTGAGTTGGAGGCCAGCCTTATCTACAGAGTGAGTTCTAGGAAAGCCAGAGTTACAACAGAGAAACTTTGTCTCCAAAAACAAGCAAACAAGCAAAACAACAACAAATTAAACAAGCAAACAAGAAAGAAAACAGCTTGTTTTTTTAAGGAGGATATTTTATTTGACTTACTAGTCCGCCACCATGGAAAGCCTAGGCAGAAACTCAAGGCAGGAACCTGAAGGCAGGAACAAAAGCACAGACCATGGAGCACCAATTCTTCCTGGCTTGCTCCTCGAGGCTTGCTCAGCTTGCTAGAAACAAATATTTTTACATATAAAGAATGTCACATGATTTGATGTGTTCTAAAATTGAATCCACTTAATCAATTATTAGTGTTGCAGATAAAACTTAAATTTCCAAAAATGGATTAGGTTATTTGATATTTAATTCAGTGATTATTATATTTTTACAATCAGTGAAGCTTTTATTTAAACAACAAATGTCATCAAGTAAAAGAATGAGAGAATTTATTTACTGACTTGCAAAAGGAACTATATGGCCTCAAATGAGCTGTCCATCATGGAGATAAAACTGAGGATGTCTTGAGGGAAAGGTCAATGATTGCAGCAAAAGTCAAAGGGATAACAACAGCTGTAAACACAAGATCCTACAACCAGTAGCAATCACTAACCTAAACACTCCTAAAGTGACTATTCTGGGAATAAAATTTGAACGATTTGAAAAAATTAAGTTACTGCTAGAGAGATGGGTCAGCAGTTAAGAGCACTTACTGTTCTTACAGTGGACCTCAGTTCAGTTCCCAGCTTCCACCTTGGGCAGCCTATAACTCCAGTTCCAAAGGATTCAGGGAATCCTGTGGATCTAATGTCCTCTCCTAGTCCCTGGCGTAAGCTACACTCTCATGTACATATCCATACACAGACATATAGAAACTTCAATTGATTCAGTTTTTATTACAAGTTGATTGACTTAAATTTATTGATGTCTTTATTATTCTTAAATAGTCCTAATAGTATATAATTGTATTTTTAAGTGGAAACTATCTTAGAGTTATTTTTATCTTTATTTTATGGCCTAAAAAATGAATTTTATCATGGCAAAGGTATTCACATTTGTGGCATGGTACGGTACTAGTACCTCAGCTCCTAATCTTAAATTAGATGCTATCTTAGTTTATAAGTTCCTTTAATTTTAGACCAAACTGAAGTCCTCTGTCATGACAGAGGAGACATCTTTGTTCTAAAACTGCATTCAAATGATGAAGATTGTGTTTGTTTACAGTCTATGAAAGGTGCCAGATTGGCACATTGCATCTATGGTTTGGAAAATAAGGAAAAGTTTGTTTGGAGATGTCCCTGAAAGAAATTGTCATTGAACAACAAAGATTACAGGGGTTTCGGTCACGATAGGGGACCTTCCACTTTCTGCAGAAATCTTTGTTGAGATGACTTTCGCCAGACTTTCAGCTGAGACCCATCTCTTGATCTGGGCCTGTCAACACTCAAGGAATCATAATTACACAAATTGTCACAGCACTACTGACACCACAGGGTTTAAAAGCCCTTTTCAGTGAGCACTGTAGCCAGAGGGTTTGAGGTGAAATGGCTTCAATAGGCTCACATATTTGGATGACTGGTCATTGGGGAGTTACTTTACATGACAGGGATTATGGGTGTGGTCTTTTTGGAGAAAATATGTTATGGGATGAAGGCTTTTGAGTTTCAAATGCTCAAGCCAGTCATGGTTTCTCCTTCATCCTGCTACCTGACAATGATACACCATGTCTGTCTATATGCCTTCAGGCTGCCTGCCATGATAATAATGGACTGAACCCCAGAATGTAAGCAAACCACAAGTAAACGTTTTCTTTGGTAGGAGTTGTCATAGTCATGGTGTGCCTTCACAGCTAGAACTTTGACTAAGACAGGGCTGTATATGTTAGAGTTTTATGTAAGTCCTACATTCATATATTTTAGTCAGGTCTCCCTGCTTATTGCTAGAAATGGAATGCTAAGTCAAATAAAGGAGAAGCAGTACACACACACACACACACACACACACACACACACACACACACACACACACACTAGTTCCTTACAAAAAGTAGCTGAAAGTATTCTTTCAAAGAAAAATTTACATAAAATTTTCTTTTATGATAAAACTAAAATCTGTATTTACCAGTTGGAGGAAGATTTAAAATACAGCACAGGGTCAATTTGTCATGTAATGTTTAATTTTGAACTCCTGGCTTAGTTTATATGGATAATGCATTTTATTTCGACTTCTTACATTTCCTCTGCTCTAAATTGCTTGGATGGAACCAAAGTTAATGAAGAACATGGTGGTTTCCATTAAGAACTTTCATCTTTCAGTCAGTAGTGAGTAGTGATTTATAATTCCAAAGGCTACAGTAAAGGAGAGTACTTTCACAGTTGAGTGGTTTGCATTAACTTCTCTCTGTCTACTTAGTCAATACTTACTTTTGCACTTACTCTCAAGCTAAAACATCACATTTTAATTTCTGACTTGGGTGTTTTTCTTGCTTCAGCTACCCATACTTTTGTGCACTATTCACTGAAGGAGAAGGTATGCACCATTCAACTAGCCAAAGGAATGCAGCCATCCAAATCAGGGAAGTCCTGTGTATTTGACTGTTCTCCTGGAATGAATAATGTTCAGGATGTCAGCTACCAAGTTGGTACTTAATGTGATCTAAATTTCCAGGCTCCATTTCTCTGTGTTCAGGAACATGCACCAAACAAAACCCTTGCCCACTCCTTGCTACTACAGGATTTGTTCATTATGAATTTTTCACCCAAAGGTTAACAGATATTTAAATAGTTATATTTTCTAATCAACTAATGAATTGATAAAGTATTGACTAATTTCTGAAAACCTCTTTATTCTGTGAACAGAACTAAATATTGATCTCCATTTTGATGATTTCTGTCCTGATATCCATTACTCTGGGAAGAGAATGAGGTCCTGGAGAGCAGAAATTAGATTGATTGTTTTTATGTTTAAGAGGTCTGCTTCATGGAAATAACGGAATACTTTTAAAACTGAGTGACTGAAATATCAACATGTTTTACACATGTATTAGAATAATAGAACTATATTAATGGTTTTAATTGAAAGACACACAAAAATTTGTGTTTATGGGTTAAATTTAATTATAAATGTTATTGTTAAATATGTACAATAGAAACTCTATGTGAAATGTTTTGTTAGACATCAACATTCTTATCTTATCTGCATGTACAATGTCAGCCTTCCTGGTAAATATGCCCACTGATGCAGTAGGTAAAATGAGGTTAACCAACTACTGTCTTGACTAGATTTGAGTTTTACTAGACAGGAATTTATACCTGGTACTACTCAAACATGGTCAAAATCCATGACTAGGGAGGTCATTGGCCCTAGGGGGAAACCTATAATATTGTTTTGCTAAGTGGTCATGCTGTCAAACAACTTTCTTAGTATTTGTGCCTATGTGCATAGGTTTGTTCTGGTCCCAACTTTGGTGCAGCTATCAGGGATTACTGCAGAGATTTGCTGCTGTCCAAAGTGCTGACAGCAAGTGGATGTGATTGCTCAGTCAGAGTAGGGCTTTCTTGACAGGGTTTCTCTGTTGCAATTGTTCCTGTCCTGGAACTAGCTCTATATACCAGGCTTACCTTAAACTTGCAGAGATCCACCTGCCTCTGCCTCCCAAATGCTGAGATTAATGGCATGAACCCCACTACTTGTCCTAAGTCACTTTTCTTAAGAGTGTGGTCCTTGGGAGATAGCCCATGCCCAAATGGAGGATCCTCCATCCTTAAGCCTGTGGGCAACACTAATTAGAGTCAGTGGGTTAAATTAAATTACTTAATTAATTTTGAAAAAGACACAAAATTGGGTAGAAATGTGACAGGAGTTCTAAGGGGAGTTTGGAATGGAGTGGATATCATCAGCATATACTGTACACCTGTATGAAAAATCTAATGAATAAATACTTTAGAAAATTTTTATTCTCTTGTACAATGCATCACAACCCCAGTCTGCCCTCCTTTCATACCTCCAAGCTCCACCAATCTCCCTTTCACCCAGATCCACCCCATGTTTCCCTTCAGAAAAGAGAAGTCCTCCTAGGGTTACTAATCTAACATGGCAAAACAAGACAAAACAAGGCCAGGCACAAACCCCTACGTCAAGGCTGAATGATACAACCCAGCAGGAAGAAAAGAATCCCAAGAGCAGGTAGAAGGGTTAGAGAGCCCCTACTCCAACTTTCAGGAGTTTTACAAGAACCCTAAGCCATATAATCTTAAGATATATGTACAGACCTATTGAAGACCCATGCAGGCTCCATCTCTGCTCCTTAAGTCTCTGTGAACACCTATGAGTCCTGATGAGCATGTTTCCCTGGTGTCCTTGACCTCTCTGGTCCCTGAAATTTCTCCCTCAATCATCCCCTGTATTCTCTGAGTTCCACCCAATGTTTGGACGTGGGCCTCTCCATCTATTCCCAACACCTTCTGAGGCAGCCTCCCTGATGACAACTGGACTCGGCAGCTATCTATGAACATAGCAGAGTATCATTAGGAATCATCTCCAGGATAGTCTGTCTCTGGTTCCTGAAAAGTCCTGGAGTGTAAGGCATGGACTCCCTCTCCTAGCTTGGGGTTCTGCCCCTCCATTGACACAGCTGATCCTGCAGGTGGGATAGAATAGAGGTCAAAGGTTTTGTGGCTGAATTGTTGTCCCACCACTGGAAGCCTTGCTTGGTTACAGAAGATAGCCTGCTCAGGTTTGCTATCTGCCATTACCAATCAATGAAATCAAATAGAAGATTCAGACATAAACTCACATATTTATGAACAACTGATCTTTGATAAAGAAGCCAGAAATATACAATGGAAAAAAGAAAACATCTTCAACAAATGGTACATGTCTCATTGGATGTCTGCCTGTAGAGGAATGCACATAGATCCATATTTATCACCATGCACAAAAACTAAGTCCAAGTGGATCCATGACCTCAACATAAAACCAGATATACTGGATCTGAGAGAAGAGAAAATGGGGAAGAGCCTTGAATCATTGTCACAAGAGACAACGTATTGAACAGAACACTAATAGCATAGGCACTAAGTTCAGCAATTAATACTTGAGACCTCATGAAACTGAAAAGCTTCTGTAAGGCAAAGGACACCGTCAATTAGATAAAATGGCAGCCTACAGAACGGGAAAAGATTTTCACTAACTCCATATCCAATGGAGGGCTGATATTCAAAATATATTAACAATTAAAAGAAAAAAACTAGGCATCCTCAAAATAGATAATCCAGTTAAAAAATTGTACCTCAACAGATAATTCTCAAAAGAAGAACCTCAAATGTCTAAGAAACACTTAAAAAGAAATATTCAACATACTTAGCCATCTGGGAAATGCAAATCAAAACTACTCTGATACCTGTCAGAATGGCTAAGATCAATAACACAAAAGAAACCATATGCTGGTGAGGATGTGGAGCACAGGGAATACTCCTTCATTGCTGGTGGGATTGAAAACTTGTACAGCCACCATGGAAATCAATATGGTGGTAATTCAAGACCAATCAATACCACTCCTGGACATATACCCAAAGGATGATCCATCCTACTACAAGGACACTTGCTCAACTATGCTCACAGGGGCTTTATTCATAGTAGCAAGGAATTGGAAACAACTTAGATGTCACTCAACTGAAGAATGGATAAAGAAAATTTGGTACATTTACACAATGGAACATTACTCAGATGAAAAAAACAAAAATATAAAAAAAAAACAAACCGGACAACATGAAATTTGCAGGCAAATGGATAGAACTCAAAAAAGTCATCCTGAATGAGGTATTCCAGACTCAGAAAGACAAACACGGCATGTACACACATATAAGTGGCTATTAGCTGTTAAGCAAAGGACAATTATACTACAATACACAGACACGGAGAGCATGCAACAAGGAGAGCCCCAGTGGAGCCACAGGGATCTTCCTGGGAAGGGGAAATGGAACAGAAAAGTCTTAGGTGGGCTGAGGGAGGACAGGAATGGGAACAGGAGGGACCAGATGAGGGCAGAGGGATGGACAGAGGGAGCATAGGGAGAGATGCCTGGAATTGGAGAACATCTAGGGATGATCTCGAGACAGCGCAGTAGAAACTCCCTGGTATCGATGAACGTAACCCTGGAATAAATATATTTTTTAAAGAAAAAAAATCAAGATTATGAAAAAAGGCAATTAAACTCTGTCCTCTATGTGAACTGAATCCTCATTGACTTTTTTTTTAACTTTAGCTGGTCAATCACTAGTCACCATTTCTGTCTTACTTTTTAGTTTAAGTTTAGGAAAACAAGGTAAAAATCCTAAACATATAAACATTTTTCAAAACATTCTCAAGAAACTGAAAAGCACTAATTTTAAAAACTAATATTAAGAACAAAAATAATTTTATTAGTTTTATAATTTATTTTCTGGCATTAATCTTATTTAATTTCAGAACAACCATTTGATCCATTGCTTCCTTCAATCCTCCCATGGTTTGCTCAGAATATTATTTTCGATTTTGTTATCTTATCAGCCCACTTTTTATTTTTATTTTTAGATAAAAATATTTTTTTCTCTCATACAATTAATCCCAGCTTATTTTCAATGTAAAAAATTAAATTTTATTTATTTTTGTATATATGTGTGTATGTGTGTCATAATGCAATGCAGTGGTACCTGTGTAAAGAGGACAGTGTACCAAGTTAACTCTTCTTTCATTGTGCTGGTGTCCAAGATTGAACCATCTCACTGATTCAGGATATGTGTATTTTATTTTTTTTATTTCAGGTTGTCTTTTATTCTCTACAGAAGTCTGAACTTCTCGACAATGTAATAGACCACACTATGTTCCTCCTGATCAGTTTAACCTTTGTCAATTTTACTTCAAACATCAATTTGATTTTTTTTTTTAACAAGACAGGGTTTCTTTGTTGTAATCTGACTGCTCTGGGACTCATTTCTGGGAACCAAAGCTCAGTTTTTTTCAAGTCTCTGGATATTTTTTTCTGCCATTTGTCTCTGGCTTTTCTTTCTGTTTATTTATGTATCTCAGGCAATGAAGGAGATGTAGATGGTAAAATTTCAATACCAACAATAGTATTGTCTATATTCAAATTCCATTTCAGATTATTTTTACAAATAGTCCCAAATATTCTTCTACCTTTATATTGAACCATTATATCCTGTTTTAGAAGAAGAATTTTGCTTTGGGATCACAAGTTGCACTGTAGGTATTCTCTGCTTCTCAATATCACTTGACGAATCTCAACCACTTTCTGATTGCTAATCACCACGATTGTGATTTTGGCACTTAATTCCTTCTGCTTTTGACCGTAATATTTTTCCTATTGCAATAGATCTTCAAAGTCTTTATTATAAGTCCAATTATTGATTAATTTTGAAAGAAGAGCCAAGCCTTCCAATAATATTTTTCTTAATCTCATGAAATACAAATTATAAATTGTTCCTTATCTAGTTGATTCAATTTTATTACTCATTTATCATATTTATAAACATTTTCCTTTAACTTTTAAAATTTCATTTTTGTAAGTACTTCAAATGCTAAGCAACATCATATTCATCAATGGATGTACAACAGAAAGAGGGAAAGGATGCTTAAAGTTAATTTGATAATGGCAGGAGAGGAAGACAGATTAATTAAAAAGAAACAGCTAAGAAAGTTTTCTCTGCCTTGAACCAATATAAAGAAGAAAGCATGCTTAATTATTGAATGCTTCTGATGTGGTAAATTTTAAATGTCAACCACTCTAAAGAGCACCAAAGAATGACCAATGTTTAAAGCCAGCTTTCCCTTACTGTACCCTAGATTCAGTTTCCTAATTCTCAAACAAAACACATATTAATTTACCCTCTGATATAGAAAATGGCACACAAAAGTAATTTACAGTTTATCTTACAATATTTTTTAATTATTACATTTGTTTTATGATATTTAGGCTCAAATTGCTAGAATGTCTATTTGAACAAGTCAGTTCACATTACCAGTTCTCAATTATTTGTCTTCCAAGCTTCAGTTTGTATATAAGACCTCATAAAATCTATACTCCCATAACAACTGTCTTTTATAAACTCTAATGGACTAAGGATTGTAAACTTGAGATTCAAGAGTGAAAGTGTTTCCACTAGATTCTGAAACTACTACTACTTGAAGAAGAAGATCAAATGAGTTTTGTTGTCATGATTGATATGAGGGACTATGGCAGTTTCACGCCAAAGATGAATACAGAAAAAGAAATCAAGAGAATCATGGGCCAAAGATATGGTAATAGTGAGAAAAAGTGCATTTGCTCCTTATGTCAATACATGCAAGACTGAGGATATACCTAGATAGGCAGGTGTGTGTATAAGGAGACCTTATTTATTTTGATCCCATTGATGAGGGTGCAGAGTAGGAAAAGTGGCCTTATCCCAAAGAGAAATTCTTTCAGGGGAAATATTTATCTATGCGGCAAATGACTGGAATCTATTGCCCCTGGGGTTACAGGTTGGTTTGGGAAGGAGTGTGAGATACTCTAGCATGATGGGGACAGAATTGTTTCTCTCATTAATTTTGTGTTATTTATGTTTATTTTGAATATTGCCTTGATATTGTAAAATCGTAAGACCGTCATTATTTTATCTTCTATATTAGTAATTTCCCTGCTTTCTCTGATAAAATACCTAACCAAGGCAACTTAAGGAGGAAAGAGTTTATTTTGCCTCACAGTTGGAAGGTGCAGTCCATTGTGCTGGTAATGATGACATTGTGGCAGGGCCAGGAAGCAGTTGCTCAGTTTGCATATATAGTCATTAAATGACTGCTCCTGTAATATTATTTCCCTTGATTTAGTCCTGGGCCCCAGCCTAGGATGGTGTTGCACATTTTCAGGGTGCATCTGCACAATTAAAACTGTCTTGAAAATTTTAAATATACAAATCTAGAGGTTTCTATACATGAGATTAAATTTAATTAACAGTGAAAAGTGCTCATCATATTTCCCAGTATTTTGCCATGAGTCTACCCAAACTGAGAAACTTCCTGCAAAATGCTACTCCTCGTCTTAAAACATTCTAACTTGTAAAAGATAAATATTTAGGAAGTAAATCAAGTTGAAAAAAATATTAAGAATCATGACCTCGTGATACAACATAGGATCAGAACTGAATCCCAAACTAGAATAAGAATCTTATTAGGTAGACTATATTATATAACTATAATAAGTTTGCTAGATTAGAAATTAGTGTTGCATCAATGTTTCTTTCCTGAGTCTAGTAATTACAATGATTTTATGGAGATGAATGTCCTTGTTCTTAATACACATGTGTTAAAGTACTTAGAGGTACAGATATTTTGTCTGAAATTTATAAACATCTCAAATATATAAATATACTCACTCACTTGCCTGTGTATGTGTTTACATGTTTATACACACTATACAAACAGAATAAATACTCTGAATTTTGCAGATGAAGAACAATGAAACATTTACATCAAATGCTATTCTAGCAGTGGTAAATAAATGACTCTTCATATTTTTTTACAGTTTGAAGAGTCTGACTTGGATAATGGAGACCAAAAAAAAAAAAATAGAAGGGATATTTAGTTCCCAAGTGTGCAGATTGTGATCTAGTATAAATCTAATTTTTGAGAATTCAGTACAAAACTTATAACATACTTAGGCTTTAGAAAGGTAAATGTGTCTTCCAGCACATTTAATGTAGTAGAATAAATCAGCAAAAAATAGAAATTTACAAAAAATAAAATCAATGTTAAAGCAAGAAATAAAAGGGATAAGCTGCAGTTAAATCAGACTTCGGTGTGAGCTTGGATGTTCACTAATGCCCATCAGGTGGTACAAGAAAGAGTATGTATGTTACCTATCGAAATATTTGTATAATATGGAGTAAAGAAACAGAGTAAAGGGACTTTTACAGTCACTAAAAATACTTTAATACTGATATAAATTTGAAGGATCATTGGAGAATACACATTTAGTTTACTATACCCTCTCCAATGACTAATGTCATGACTCTATGTAAATCAGCACCCTCTCTGAATTTCAATACAATTATATGGACTAAGGAAACAATCAATATACACATGTATACAACACATACACAAATACATTTATGTTTTATAGCACATAGAATAGAAAAGTTTTTTATATGAGCTGTCATCATTATTACAATCTCCAAGTTTTACATCGTTTTTTAAATCCATAGACTACTTCTTTGAGCAGATTGAGACAACAGAAGACTGAACAGTCAGTCCATATGATCTTCCCCACACTGTTATATCCTACATTTTCATTTTTACTCCTATCATTACCATCTTGTATTCATGTGTGACTCATTTATTAGAAACATTAAAGCAATATTGATAAATTGTTATTAACCAGACACACAGTTCTGTGAGGTTTGAGAAATACATGATTCATTGTTTTCCCAACCACATTATCTCAGATCTAAATTTGCCCTGTGATTGATTCATTTTTCATAATTTCCCTCCTCTCTCCCATTCCTGTCCTCTACCAACCTCTGATCTTTACATAGCGTGATGGCTGAGAATTCCTCAGGTAGGTTTATATATTTAAATGTTGAGGAAGAATTCTGAGGTGTGGCCTTGTTGGAGGAGGTATGTTAAAGTGAGGTGGGCTTTGAGGTTCTAAATTCCATACCAGGCCCACTCTGATTCTCTGTCTTCCTGTTTTGTGGATCAGTCCTAACCTCTCAGCTACTGCTCCAGCTCCAAGATTGCCTGCCTGTCTGCTGTCTGCCATGCTTCCCTCCTTGATGATCATAGACTAATCCCCTGAATCTGTAAGCAACCTTCCAAATAAATGCTTTTTTTTTTTACATATTTCTTTAGTCATGCTGTCTCTTAATAGCAACAGAACAGTAACTAAGACATGTGGTGTCTCTAAATTTGTCCTTCATAGAATGTCACATATGCATACATAGTTCTGTAATGTCATATAGTTTGACAAGTTTCTGTAATTTGTTCATGATAACCACAATATTGAGATAAGTTTCTCTGCTAATTTTCATGGTTTATGAGATAATTTCTTATAATTACTGAAGAATATTTCATTGCACACACATACTATAGTTTATTTGCTCATTTTCTTGAAGCTCTTTCTTGCTTCCTATTTTGTGTAATTATGGAAATGCTGCTATAAATACTTTATAGGCATAAATGTATGATTAGTCTAAATATTTAGGCCTACAATTAATATTATATAGTAAAGTTATGATTATGCATTACAGAAACAACCTAGTCTTTTCAGTATTGCCTTTGTTATTTTGTCCATACTGAGTTAAAAGCACCCGACAAAAGCAGCTCAAGGAAGGAAGGGTTTATTTTGTCTCACAGTTTGAAGGTGCAGCCCATACTGTTGGGGAAGGCCTAGTAGTGTGAAGTGATTCATTCTGTTATACTCACAGTTGCATGAAAAGAGATGAATGCTGATTCTTCATTCACTTTCTTTTTATTCATCTTTACCATCCAGGCCCTGAATAGGATCATCCACATTCAGAGTGGATCTCTGCACCTACCCTGTACATAACTACCCTCTGACACCCAAGCGCAGGTCTCTCTCTTAGGTGATTCTTAATCCTATGGAAATGACAGTCCAGATTAATCATCACACGGATGCATAATTTTTCATTTGATCAGCAGTGAATGGGAGCTTTTGTTGTTCTATAACTTCACCATCATTCTTCCAACTCAAAGTTGAATATATAAGAATTCTAATTAGCATGCAATGGTACCATATTATTGAGAATGCCAGCATCCTAAAGAAGCATAATGGTACCCTTGTGTTGGGTGTGTCAAAATATATGTGTGTGTGGGGTGTGTGTGTGTGTGTGTGTGTATCCTCACATGGGTGGGTGGGTGCATGAGTGTAAGTGTGGTTCTGTGTCTATACCTTTGTGTACAAATATGTGAAAGACACATTGAGAGAAAAAGGGAATGTGATTAAAATTCTATATGATCCTATGAGAATAAAAATGAAGATGAAAACAGTTACAAACCATCTTCTGAATGCCAGCACACAGGGTACAAGCATGGGTATGTCAGTTGTTCTTGATAGGTGGCTATATGCAAAGGTATTGTACCTCCATTATCACCGTCCTCTCTCTGTGAATAGCAGAAATGTCTCTGTACTCATTGCTGCACTGAAGTCTATGTAATAAAAGTGGAAGAAGATTAAGGGAATCAAGGTCAGGTTTTAGGTTATCTGAAAAAATTATTTTGCAAAAAATCCACCATCTTAATATAAGTATTCAATACTCATTTTCATTTTTGAAATAGATAATACTATTATGTGCCGATATGATGCCTCCCCAGTAAGTTACCCAGGAATAATTTAAAAGTATGTGAGGATTTAGCAGAATTAACCTCTTACAGCACATTTTACTACTATATAAATTATGAAATAAGACATTCTATAACATGATTGCATTAATTTAATTACATTTATATTAATTAAAATAATATGATATTGTATGTGGTCTTGAATGTGAAGGTACAACATTGTTTATCAACATGAGATATTAGCTCAGGATGTATTTTGTGTAGAATACAAGAGTCACTGCTGCTAGTTTCTAATTCTGCATACAATAAAAAGAGATAGATCATAAGGTGCCAGACTGTCTCCCCTGGTAGATTTGGTGATAATAATTCATATCTAATCTCTGTTTTCATTTTTATTCAGAGCTTGTTGAGCTCAGAGTTTTAAATCATAAATTTTATAGTAAAAATTGTCATTGATATTGATCCAATCACTTAGACGTCCTGTGATTGGCTTAGTCATCTGAAAGCCATGCTTCTTTTCTTTCTGTTACATGTTCATGGTTTTTCCTGTATTGAAGACTGTACAGGACTGCTGGATTCAAGCTTCAAACAGAAAAAATGAAAGTAAATGGTAGTATCATATAAGGATTTGTGCTGATGGCATGTCAGGATTGCAAACAGCATTGGGGCCAGAAGGAGAATGGCCCAGTTAGTATAGTCACAATGGGTGTGTCTCACAAAGGGCAAGGTGCCAAGAACTACATCTCCTGAATGTCTCTTGCCACTGCTTAGCATCTGTACTAGTTTGCTACAATCTTTTACCTTCAATTTAGGGAAGGAGAAAAGTAAGATAGAAATTTTCACTGCTTTTACAAGCAGCCTTAATACAAAAAGAGAGAAAGGTAGAAATCTTCACAGCCTCTTTTTAGGCTGTCCTAAGCTCGAATCTCTCCAATCTTTGTTCTCTTAGGAATTATCTCATTAACTAAGGACAGCAACCCAACCAACCAACCACCAACCAACACCCAACTCAACTCTCAGGGCTTCAGACCTTTTATGCCCTAAGCCAAAAGTTCCCATAAACCCATGTGGCACACAATCTCAAAGACAAGCTACAGGTGCCAGAACAACTGTACCCAACCAAATTATAGCCACCTGCATCAAGCATTCCAATTCCAACTCGTAAACAACTATACCACAGCTGGGTGGGAACATGAACTTCTAGTGACTAGTCAGTTAAACCGAAAAGCTTTTCTTAACCTAAAACATTCCAAGTGTTCCTCTACAAGTATCCTCCTATGTCCCTTTCCTGGTATGAGTAGTGTGAAATCTCAAAAGGGGTCTCTAGTAGTGACCTCACTGGGCAGTGTTACTGGCACACATTACAACAGTGGTGATTTCCCTAAAAGGCTGTGTTACTCAGTTGAATTTATAACTCCATTGAAATAAAAACAACAGCAATAACCCCTAATCAGTAACATCAGATTGGGATATTTCACCAAGCTGCTTTGGAACAAGTAACCTAGAGAACTATATAAGGAAACATATTTTTAGAAGCTGAAGACTTGTTTTGGCCAGGGTTAGAGAACAAGAACAGAGAAAACCTGATTGCTAGGGCCCACAAGTCTCGTCTATGAGAGACAGACCTATGATTAAGTATAACAAATGACTTTCAGTGCCTACTGCTAAGTTTGAACTTCCTTAACTACAATTTTGATTTTTCCCCTAGTTTTTACAGTTATAAAATTGCTGATATGTTTTTTTGTGCACTTTGAGGACATAGGGCTATGTGGCATATAGACTGGACAGATTCCCCTTTACCTAAAAAAAGCAAAAGAGATTCCTGACTTAAAGTTTTCTACTTGATAACAAACTTGTTTCACTGTGTTAACTAAATAAGAATTATGCTAAATTAGGATACTATTACGTGCATTCGCTTCCTAGTAACTGCAAGACTGCTACCTGCCCCCCACAATAGAAGCTGGATGTGAGAATATTTGGCTTGCTTAAATTCTTTTAATCTATAATAACAGAATTGTTTTGTGAGTACAGATGTATTATAAAAAGAAAGTACATGGAAAATTGGGTATTCATGTATAATGTTTGGGTATTTGGAAACAACCTGTTTTTAAAATATGTAATTTTTAATTATTCACTGGGAAAAATAGGACTTATGATTATGATGTGATTTCTTCTTACATAGAGGATATTGTTTAAAAGGTAAATAGGTATATTGGATATAATAAGGAAAAAGGAAGCTTACAAGATGTGCATTAAAAGCTTACAAGATTGTGTGTGGGGGGGGTGATATTTTATGGGAAAAATACAGTAGAGACTAAGTTTAAGTAAGAGAAAGAAATTGTGCAGAGAAGAAAAGCCTAAATCATACAGAGAGGAGAAGCTTGAATTGTATAGAGAAGAAAAAGCTTGAATAGGGAGACAGAAGAAAAGAAAAAGAGCCAAAATAAAGAGAGAACTTGCTTTGACCTGACAAGAAGACTTGCACCTGTTTCGTAGCTCCTACGGACTTCACACCACCTTTAAATTCCCTGGCCCATTGACAGAGCTGGTCTCCACAGCAGATTTGTGTACATTAAAAGAAACTTGACAGGGAAACGAAAATATATTTTAGATGATTAAAAAATGAAACTAAAAATATAGAAATCTTAATCCTAGAGCTATTTACAGAAAGATAATTGAAAGATTAGTGGTCTATATTTGGGAGAATAGATTTTGTATAAGAAAAAGAAACAATATAACAAAAACTAAAGGCACCTCAGAGATTGGATTAGCTTGCTTTCAGGAGCATGGAGTGGAGGGTGGGCAGGCAGGTGGTACCTTTCATGTATTCATACTTTTAAAACAATTCAGGAAATCCATTGAAAATGAATTTTTTTAATATATGGTAGAAATTCGCTGTATTATAAAATATGAATCTATTCTAAATGTGAGCACAGTAATTACAGAGTTTAAAATGAAGTCCTGCTTTCATAGTTAATATAATTGTTTTCCTCATATGAACAACAGAGAAGTTTAAATCAAATGGAATCTAACAGGACTTACGCTCACTAATAAGGGTGATATGCTAAAAATGTTCTTAGCAGCTACAGTTTTATTTTATCTTCTGAACAGCAGAATCCTATCAACACAGTGCTTTCAGTTTAATATACTTGGTATCTGAAGACGTGGGTGATAGTGCTATTAACTGAAGAAAGGTCACATTCCCTATCAGCTAACATAGCCAGTGCATATAGAAGAAAAGACTAAATGGAGAGTCAAGGAAGTACTCCAGGAAGATGGGCAAATAAAGTAAAAAAAATAGATATCAAAAAGTTATTGAGATAAGCAAATTAATGCCAGCATGCAGAAATTCATGTCAGTATACTATGGCTCATGCATCCTGATATAGTTTAAAAGAATTTAAAAATGCATACACAAACATAATGGGCTTTCGTTTAGAAACAAAATAAAATGAAATAATACAATTTGCAGGAAGATGGCTGGGACTGAAGATCGCCATTTTTAAGGGGAAATGATCCATGTTCAGGTACAACATTATATGTTTTCTCCTTTATCTGTGAAAGGAAGGACAAGAAAGTAAAAGAAGGACATTAGGATATAGAACATGAAAATAAGATGAAAAATAAGGAAAGAATAGGCAATAGAAGGGTAAAGGTGACCACGCTGTACTATTTGCATGTGTTGGGTGTCACAGTGGAACTCTGGATTTTGATCCAACAGATTCAGCTATATAATAAAGAAGGAACTAGAGAAAAGTGTCTCGTGGCTCAGACACCGTAGAGATGAATCTCACAGGGAAAAGGCCATGAACAAATTGACAAATTTCTTACCTGATTTTAAAAATTCTAAAAATTTGCTGGGTTGTTGGTGGTATACGCCTTTAATCCCAGCACTTGGGAGGCAAAGGCAGGCAGATCTCTGTGATTTTGAGACCAGCCTGGTCTACAGAGTGAGTTCCAGGCCAGCCAGAGTTACAACAGAGAAACACCATCTAAAATAAAACAAAATAAAACATTCTAAAACATTTACATAAAATAATAGCCACAGGAAAAGAGTTTTGGTGAATTTTACAAAGGGTATATTAATGACATATGATAAGAAATGTTTCTTTGATCACCTACCTTAATCTAGCTGCATGATACTTTTGTGAGTTCTTCACAATAAAATGATATTTTTGTGTTTTCTGGATTATGAACTTATAAAATCAATTCAGTTGCAAGCCATTCAAACAGGCCATAAAAATTCTCCAAAGATTCTGTAGAAATTTATATCTAATAAACATAGGCAATATTAGCTTAAAAATATTACCTGTATAAATATAAAGATATATATCTCTACATGTAAAAGTATATACACATACATTTTTGATTATATCTCTTAGATAAATAGAAGGCAATAACAAAATTATAAGATATTTAAAACATAGTAACACATAGTAACTACTACTCACTATATTAAATTATTTGAATACATTAAGTTGTTCTATTCTTCAACATCTAACTTTTAACATTATTGCAACTACTTGTGTGTAAGGATTAATATGCATTTGAACACTTCCTAGATAGCCTATAGGGAATACATTAGGTATTTGTTATATATTTTAAAATATTTGTCCTTTTCAATGAACTTCTTATTTATAATCACTCACTTTTCATTCATGGTTATGAAATGTTCTCTCTGAATAAATTCTGAAAAGAACTCCCACCCCCAAAATTAATCAATACTACCTGTTCCAGGAACACAGGAGGGAATGAATTATATCAAACTTTCTGGAAGTGGCAGAAAAGCTAAGTTGAAGGAACCTGACAAAGATGGCTACAAAAGGGGAAGATTCCCAGAGATATTTGGAAATCAAGGAAGAATAGACAGAAGGCAGAGAGAGAATAGACAGATTGTTGCAGCCACCAAGACAAAAGACAGATGCATGAATTATTTTTGATTATTTATCCTACAGTTCTAGGGAAATCTGACCTAAAATTTAGAGCGTTTCTTCAGCAATAATTTTCAAGGGACTATAGGAAGAATCAATTGTAATACTATTTCCACTTACCAAAAATTGTGAAAGAAAAAAAAAATTAGACACGGTCCAAGAATCCAGTGCTGCAGTTCTGAAGATCAACATGAAAAATGTCAGTTCAAGTGTGTGAGACCTATCCATTGTGAGATGGATCCTGTGAGGCAGGATGCTGGACCTCCAATTCATGTGTTCAAGGATGGAGATGTGTAGATGTTGAGAAACAATATAAAATAGTTTCAACTTATTTAAAAAGTATATCTAATCTTTGAGATCCCTTATTCTTACTAAAGTGAAACTACACTGTACTTTATCATTTTGAACTGGGTTAAAAAGAGCAGAATGCAATCGATGATAAATATACACATGCACTCCCTTTTATCTTTTCAGATTATAGATCAGAAGTACTCAACAGCAATAAAAGAATTGTATCTATTTCTTCTGTGTAGGTTTTATCTCCACTCTATTGTTTCTTTTGCTGTTTTCACTTGCGATGTTATTCCATTTGTCTGTCTTTGCCTTTGTTGCCTGCTATTTTTGAGTCCTGGCAGACAAGTTATATTCGAGTCCCTTGCTATAGAGCTTCCTCTTATGTTTCCTTGTAGGAGCTTTAGTTCCAGGTCACTATTTAAGTATTTTACTACTTTGAGTTGACTTTGTATATGGTGTGGAATGAGAGCCCAGTTTCAATCTCTTTTCTAGAGAACATTCATAAAAATTGACTGAGTATGTATATGAAAAAATCTTCAGCATCTTTAAGGAGCAAGGAATTGAGAGTAAAGCCACAATGAGATATGTTCTCATACTTTCTAAAGTGGCTGTTACTATAGAGACAGATGCTAATAAATGATGGAGATGTGGAAGAAAGGGAAACCTCACATGCTGTTGATGGGAACAGAGACTAGTGTGACGATTTTAGGAAACAGTATGGAACCTGTCATTAAAATACAATTTCCATGCTTTGCAGCAGTTCTGCTTCTGGTTATATGTCATAAGGGATTAAACCAGTATGTCATAGAGAATTTTTCTAGTTCATGGACATTTAAGCATGCTCTGGGAGGAAGGTAAAAGGAAATGTGGCACATATACTTTGTAAAACACTGCACAGCTTCGGGAAAGGGGAATTTCATCATCTGCAGCAACATGAAATGAGTGGAACTGAAGGTCATCAAGCTAAGGGAAATTATACAGGCACAGGAAGACAGATATTGTATGCCTTCACTGTGGGAATGAAAATTCAGTACAAAGCATGGGATACCTTCCTATACATTATTAGTCAAGGATCCTTCAATGGTCTTCAAAAAAGCCAGAATATTGCCAATGCCCTTGGTCACCCAACATACCAACATGGTAAGATCCTGTTGCTATATATTATACACTTTAGCTACAAGGCAGAGATAAATCAATCTCGAAGTGACCAAAAAGTTCTTCCTTGATGACTAAGCTTCATAGTGGCACAATGTGGTATTAAGACTTCTGGGGGAAGAAATGGCATCAGTGATCTTACCTAGAAATAAACCAAGCATGCTACAATACTGACCAGCCAGGCAAGACGTGCCCAGTGGTGTGATAGTGGCATGATGGGTGACTAATAGCATTCTGGCTGGATTTGAGGCTTCTCAACCAGAGAGAATTTAAAATCTTGTAATTTTATACAAAAATCCATGCTCAGAAATGCATAGGCCCCAGGATACAACCTATTTTTATTGTGCTCAGTGGTCATATTATCAAATTGCCTTCAACAATTTATGTTTATATCCATAGATCTGGGCTTTCCCAACCATAGTCAGAGAAAGTTCTTTTTGAGGTGAGTAGCCATCAATGGGGATATACTTAACTGTGATTGAGTATGCAGCCCTACACAGAACATCTATATTAACTCCACTCCCACCAACACTTAGGTAACATAAAAGAAAAGGAAGTAAAAAGAATATAAAAGGACAAGAATGGAGATGAGTTCTGTGAATTACATTCTTCTGGACATGGCAGTCAAACTCTTGAACTCACAATAGCTACAGAAATATATACAGAGATCAAGCCAGTCAAAATCATGGCATACTTGGGGTGGATAGTATCTAGGCTTTGATTCTTCCTGGAGAGTTATTGGCAATGGATAGATACTGTGGAAGGAGAATCGTGTGTTTTTACAATATGGCCACTAGTAGGATTCCCATATTCCGGTGGATATCTCCACATTCATGCACATATGGGCAAAAAGATAAGACTCCATGGGTTATCAAAGAGCAAAAGACAGAAAGTTGTGAGGTGACTTTTTGGAAGCTATAGCAGGAGCTGTATAATGGAAATGGGACTATGTATATATTATATATCATTGTATACATGTATGAACTTCACAAAGTAAGATAAAAGTGACAATGTATAATTAATAAAAACTAAGATTAGAAAAAATGATTAGCAGAACCTGGGAGGTCAAAAGAAGTAGAAAAATGGGCAGATAGTGAATAAAGGACATATAGTTTTGTTAGTTAAAACAATGTTTATTGATTTATTGATATGCATGGTGACCATCATTAACACTATATCCTAGATTAAATTATAGTAATGTGTTTTATATTTGCAATATATTATGTCATATTATATGTATTAATAGTTTTTAAATTTGTTAAATACATTTTTCAACGTTTTTAATCAAGAAAAAGCATGATAAAATGATGGAATTAAATAATATGCTAATTAAGGCCAGAGTAATGGCATTCATCTTTAATTCCAGCATTTAGAAGGTAGAGGCAGAAAGATCTCTAAGTTTGAGGCCAGCTTAGTCTACATAGTGAGTTCTATGTAGTAAGAGCTACATAGTGAGACTCCATCTTGAAACAAACAAGCAAACAAACAAAAGAATATGCTGATTAGATTATTGACTATTTCTGTAAAGTAAACATAGACCAAACATCACATTTTTACCCCATACCATACAATTATTATCTATCTGTTAAAAATAACTGGATTATAACATGTGAGAAGGGACTTCAACAGTAGTGGTTGGAAATGTTTGTGGTTATAACTTTAAATAAAAGTCTAAGGACACGGAAACCTTATCTATTTTTGAGAACTTTCATATATAACTCTTCTCAAATATTTGTTATAATAATTAAATTGAACAATGTGCTACCCACATCTAATGGATTTCACATTTAAGAAAGCTGACAATTTAGTATGAAACGTCCAAAGACAAAAAGGAATCCTTCGTCAAGAATCTAATCATAATTTATCACCAATCTGTTTCTATATTACAAAGTACAGATTCCTGAAAGTTTCCAAGAAATCATAGTTGCATACACACACACACACTCACACAGACACACACACACACACACACACGATCACTCACACAATCACATATACACCTACACATACAAAGAGAGACACACACAGTGCAAGTATATATATTTGCATGTATAAATGTTCACCTAATACATGTGTTTTCATAGATTTACATATATTTTTATCACTGAAATTCTGAACTACATACTCAAAATAGTTAAATTAAAAAACCATTCTAGAACTGTGAATATCTAAAAACATATTGTTCATATTAAGTATACTTCTAACTTAGATATGTTTTTTTCCCTTTTCCATCAAATAAATGCTTGTTGCATTTCCAAGATTTGTCAGGGGCAATTGGAATCCTGTTTCCACTCTATCTCCTTTCTCTTGCCTCAATAAACAACTGAGTGTAACAGAATCTTGCCAACTCACAACTGGATTTGACTTGGGGGAGGAATTCTTTCCGTCTTAGATGAACTGCTCTGTCCATTTTCATTGTGTCAAACGATGGTACAGCTATTAACCTGAGGAAAGGAGACTGCATGCAGAATTCTAACTCTGTATTTACATCAATTACTACAAAATATATGCCCGTGTGTTATGCATTTGAACATTCATGAAGGGGGGGTGGTCACTGGAATAGAGTTCCAAGATGATTGTCACTGCTGCTGCTATCCCCTCTTTGGGAAGCACCCAAGGGCAGCAAAGATATCACACAGCTGCAGGTTAAAATGATATTCTTCTGGGACCCATAAACAATGCCGTGTTAGGAAACACAGCAGAGGCTTCTCTGCATCTGGCCATCAAATCTGAACACAATTAGAGAGAGAGATGAGAACACATACAAAGGTGCCTTGCCGTGTCTACTCTCTGTCAGCTTCTCTGGCTCTGCTAGCTCAGTACCTTCACCTCACAGTCTTCACCATTCCCTTCCCAAAGTATCAAGTGGGGAAGGGGGAGCTTTACCAATAAACACCTGTGCTTAAATAGATGAGCGCTCTTCTCCACTGAATCCTTTACTTTAATGGGACCTATAACTGCATTTGCAGAGTTTCACCTATAAAGTCCCAGGTAGGAACTTAAGTCCTTCAGAGTGGAGAGCGAATTCACATAAATGGTGCCGGTTACTGGGGAAGCCTGTTCAGAGGAGGAAGAAGAGGCACTGTAGAGTTGGTTGGGGATGCTGGAAGAGGAGGATTCAGAGAAAAGAACCATCTGATCCAGCAGAGAGAGCTGCTCAATCTGGAGAAAACTGCTCAAGGGGAGCAGGAAGCCAACTGCAGTGTTTGCTGTTTATTGGCACCTGTTACAATGTCTGAAAAAAAGCTCAAAGAGCCAAGGTAATCCTTACAAAACGCAGTGCAGCATCTGAAAATCATCAAAAGCAAGGGTTCTGTGAGTGTGGAGACAGACCAGGCATCTGCCTTGACTAGGATGGGAGGCAATGACACTCGATGAATACTGTACTCCTCACTCTATCTATCTAGGGAACTTAAGGCAGGATCTTCACAGGGGACTCTAGTCATTCCGCCACAGAGCTGTGCATACACAGCTTGTGTGCGAGCCGGTGAGTACAGAGAACCTCCCTACACTATACAATCCTTCCTGAGTTTGAGTACTACCTTTAGATTTAGTGCTCTCAACAGCTGCTAGCTGGTAAATCAAACAGAACCCTCTAGTGGGTCCCAGCGACAGGCTGGCCACAACTGAAACAAGCTGGTCATCTCAGTCTTTCCCTCTTGAATTCGTTTTAAAGTGAGCTTTAGCTCAGAATTACTTCGCCTGAAGAGAAGGCAGAAATCTTCACCTGGCAGCATCCAGGGAACAGTATTTCACTCCATGCTGACACTATCCCAAAGACCCATAAAGCTGAGCTGGGTTTGGAAGTGACCCCAGAGATCTGATTAGGACACCCTCCATCTGTCAGGGACATCCGCCTTTGTGAGTCATGCCTGCTGGATGTTATTATTTTAGTGCTATTGGGGCCCAGTGCAATAGCAAGGGTGGAAGTGAGGTAATTAAACAGTAAACTAAAACTATGTATGCTTAGCCCACGTGCATCTGCAAATTAAAGAGGCAGAATCGGATACCAATCTTATTGTAAATAATTAAGTTAAATAGCAGATTCAGCAAAAAATTTAGTGTTTAAGATTCAGCAAATAATTGTTTTGTGTTTTTTTTTTTCAAGGATGCAGTAAATATTTGTGAAGGACATATTCTATAAAAATAACATAAAACAGAAAATTATAATTTTTAGTGGTTAATTAGTGATTGCAATATGAATAGTGAATTTTCCCATGCCCAAGAATTTCATCCATGGTTAGATAAAGTCACAGCACATTTGAGTTGAGCCAGGCTTGAGTTTGGCTTTTGAGTATCTATACTTTCATGCACCTGTAGGTAATAAGTTATGATTGTGATTGAGATTCTTTGATTCTTCCTTACAGATGTGATAATGATTTCAACAATTGTGTCCTTTTGTATGGTTACCTAAAAGAGCTAGAACTGTCTATAAGTACACTGAAATGTTTTGCCACTAAACAATGACAGACCAAAAACCAATGACCTCTTTGTAATCAAATAACAAGCACTTAGGGATTACAAAACCCATACTGCTTCTTTGTTTATTATTTACATTGATTTTACTTTTCTTCTATAAATGAAAACAAACAGGAAGAAAAAAACTTTCATGTTATAAAGCATACCAGGTTGCACAGCACCCTGGAACGCTTGATCTTGGGAACCTAATTGGGGTGACATTGGAGGGAAGAAAGAACAGACCTATGGATGCACGCAGAGGAAAGCTGACGTAGGTGGCCTGTGCTTGTTTAGATGGCGGGCACTTACTATGCTACACAGAAAGTCAGCACTTTTATTCTGTACACGTCTGTGTGGGAGGCGTCTGTAGGAGAGCAGCCTCCTGTTGCACCCAAGTGGGAGGAGGGAGCTGTGGTTGCTAATGTTTTAACACACAGGCAGTCATTCGCAGACACGCTTGCTCGGGCCAGAGGCAGGCACTGCCATGTTTGTTACCCTCACCTGGGAAAAGCTTTCCGTGTCTACGGATCCTTGACATGGCTGTATCCGTATCAACAGCACACATTCACTCAGGACTTCATCTGCTCCCCAAAGGGTAGTGAAGAACTACTAGATTATAGTTCATTAAATTCTGAATTAAAAGGCTTTATCTAAAAATGAGGAAATCTCTTTTTCAAGTACCTAAGCACATCATATTTACCATCAACCATTGAGTGAGTGTTTGTGTGTGTAAATATGCCCACGCACACACAGATATCTATAAGGAACACTAATACAGTTGAGTAATGTATTCTTCCAGTCTGAATTTTTGCTCTGTCCAATGTGGTATGAATGTATTGAGCATTGTTACAGACTTCTGACCAAATAGAGTTAAAACATGAAGGTCATTTTGCTGACAGATTCTGTATTCTTGCTTCAGAGTTTAAGGTTTCAGAGTGGCCAAGGAGGGTTACACATCCTCCCCATTAACCTGTGCAGCTGCTTTTTTCATCATTAATACACGCCCAGAATAAGTATAGAGAGACCTTTGAAAATTTGTTCAATAATTTAAAAACTAGGATTTGTTTATTTACTTTACGCAGGCAGGTGTTATGTCTGTATCTGTGTCTGTGTACCACTTGTGTACACGGTTCCTGCTGTGGCCAGTCGGAGGCAACGTGTCCCTTGAACTGTAGTTACAGATGGTTGTGAGCTGCTATACAGGTGTTAAGAATTGAACTCTAGACCTCTGGAACAGCAGTCAGTGCTTTTAACCACTGAGCCATATCTCTAAGCCCTGCTGAACAATTTCATTCATATCGTTCTCCTCTTGACATTAAAAAAAAAATGAATCACATCATAGGCTGGATCATAGAATTTCTAAAATACAAAGATCATTTTGTGGTCCTTACAAGGCAACCCCATCGCCAATATACATAAAATATTTTACAATTACATATCACATAAGGTGATCCAACACAGAAGTAGAACAGGAAAACATAAAAGTAAGCAAGTCAAAGAAGAAATAGAACCTATGTTAAATTCTCCAGTATAACCATTTTCTCCTCATTCACAAAGTACTTCATTTAGATTTACTAAATGCACAGGCTTCAAACTTTAAAAGGAATAAGAAAAAAGTCATTATCCTACTTAAATTGGAAAATTCACATACATGTCACAAAATAAAATCAACAGAAAATTGGGGAAAACTGTCACAATAGAGAAAATGAGCATTAATGCCCTTGGGGTACAACAGTCTCTAAATAATGATTGAGAAGGCAAAATATAACACAAATGTGCAAAATAAGGAACTGATCACTAACATTAGGAGGTGCAATTATCTTAACAGAGAAAAGTCTTGTTGATGCCAAAAGTAGTTAGTAACTGCATAGAACCACAACAGGGTCATATTTTCATATGTTTGCAAACCTCTCTACAAGTTTTTAAGATATTTCTTAAGATGTGGTTTTGTAGCAGAAGCAGACAGACCCACTACACAATGAAACAAATTGACAATTTCTTTTCCCTTCTTCATGAAGATCAGGGGTAATATAGTTTGTGAATATGTGTACAATTCTATTCATTGATGGACCCTTGGGTTTTAGCCACTACCAGCTCTTGGTGTTACCATTCTTAGGGAAGAGCTGTCCTCAGAACACAGGGGTATTCCAACCCATATTGCAGAGAAGAAGATGAGAGGATGATGAAGGGCACACGTCCTAGCTATTATTTCTAGAAGATGCCCAGAAATTGTGGCCAGAACTTATTGGCCAGGACTAGTCATGTGGCTGAACATACCTCCCTAATGAGCTAAAAAATATTCCAATAAATCTCGTTGGCACTGACTTGACTGAAATTTTATGGTTATGTGAGCAGGGCACAAGTCCAAGGGAAGCTTACCATATGATTAGTTATTCTATTGTTCAAATGTTGATGTGCCAAATAATCTTACTTATTTCCATATGGGAAAAATAATAGAGGTTTATTCAAAACCATATGAAATGAAATAGTTGGCACAAATAAAAATTTTTTCAGAGATTGTCTCAAAAATGCTCACATTCTAGAATTTCATTCTCATGAAAAATGTAGCTTCCTTTCTCAACACTTAAGGAAATATTGTTGGGCTAGCAGAGAACTTAAGTCAACATAAATGTCCATTAATCACACGTTAACTAATGATATAAAGGTAGCCTTCCTGTAATTTAGCAATGATTTACAAACAAGATTAACAAATTTCTATGTAACAAATTAATATGTAACATGTAGCTATGTGTAGTAGCTATTCTTCTGTGGCGGCTTACCAAAGAAGGACAAGGAGGTATAATCATGGGTGCAAATGCTTCCAGACCTCAGCAAAGGGAACCACCACCCTGGCCAGGCATCATACTGGCCAGGAGAACTGTGAGCATCTGAGGTCAGGTTTTTTTATTGATCCAGAACTCCTGAGATATTTACTGATAGCACATGCAAAACATTAGCAATCAACAAATTCCACATAATTCCAACACCTACAGACAATACAAAATGCCAAGACCTAGGCAGACTCTCATCCAATAGTGTACAAAACAACTATTTTACACATAACTAAAAATAAACTTCTAAAACAATTCCCCTTTCCTGTATAAGCCAATCAAGAAATTGCTTTATCTTTACAACACAATCTAACACTATACCAGCAAAACTATTTACAAGAGGAAAAATCACAAAGACAGGACCAAATGAAGCCAAACATCTATCAAGCTTTATCATAATGTCTTTGGACATCAGAAAAACATTATCAATGTCCAATTATCTGGAATTCACCCATGATCTTCTGGGCTCCTCCAAAGTGCTTGGACCACTTCTCTGGCTCTGCCCTCTGCAGTACACACAGCTTGTTGTCCAGGCTCAGGCTGGCTCCTCTCCCCTGTTGCTGCTGCTCTTGGTGGTTATTCACTAAGATGGTGTTATTGGCATCTTCAGAAAGCTGAAATCCCTTGGTGTAACTGGGCTGTACTTCACCAATAGCTTCTCCTGAACACTCTTCATGGTGCCAAGCCTCAACTTCTCTTCAGCACCCTTTTAATTTGGGCCTTTAGCTACTACTGAGGCTGAACCTTCACCAATGGTCCTCCTGGGATTTCTTCATGGTACCATGTCTCAACTTTTTTACATGCCCCTTCAAACCGGGTCTTCAACTATTACTGAGGCCACACCTTCACTAATGGCCTCTCTTGACCTCTCATAGTGCCAAACTTCAGGTGTTCTCCATAGCCCTTTCATGTCTTCAAAACCAGCACCCCCTGGGTGACTTTTATAGTACCAAGTTCAGTTGCCAACATGAGATACAACCTTAGTCAATTCTGGAAAACAGCTTCTATGTGCTGATACTGAGGAAACACTTCTGAATTTTACGATAGCATCTGGTTTGCAGGAAAAATAACTGGTAACCTTGTTTGCAGGAGAAGTTCACTCATGGGGTGGAGTTCTCAACACCATAGCAGATTGTCTTGCCTCACCTTACCATTATCTGGGCAATTTTGTAGAAAACAAAACAGAACAAAACAAAATGG
This sequence comes from Cricetomys ansorgei, assembly GCA_026225945.1. NCBI lineage: Eukaryota > Metazoa > Chordata > Mammalia > Rodentia > Nesomyidae > Cricetomys > Cricetomys ansorgei. Next base: position 5,332,676 of record JAMJFZ010003581.1, on the reverse strand, counting down.
TCTCTGTGAGGTCTGGAGTTTCTTTTTCTTTCTTCCTTGCCTCCAAGTTCGATTAGCTGGCATGATTTTGGGCCCCACATTGCAGGTGCCACTTGTATCACTTCATTGCTGTAGTGGCTCACCAAAGAGGAATTCTCATATGTGCAGACTCTGCCAGATCGCAGCAGAGTGAACCGCTATCCTGGCCAGCACCACACTGGACAATGAAACCCTGAATTTCTGTGTTTTTATTGATAAAGAATTCCTCAGGTGTTCTAGTGATAACACATGCAGATCGTTAGCAATCAACATCCTCCACATAATTCCAACATCTTCAGACAATACAAAATGCCAAGACCTAGGCAATCCCTCACTCAGCAGTGCACAAAACAATTATTTTGTTCATAACTAAAAATAAACTTCTGCAACAGCTATGAGCATTCTTTTTAATTTGTAGAATATTCCATGCCACACTGTCTACATATATGCATTTAATAGTAACCTATAGTCTTAGTGTCAACTTTATAATTTAAGAATGTAATTTATGAATTTGACACACAAGGATTAGGATACTAGATTGATGAGCCACTTTTTAAATTATGTCTGTTGTCCAATACATGTTATATCTCTGTAATCTCAGAACATTATTTCATATCATTGTTCTCCAATTATTTGCTATACTTTGTCTCTTAATGCCTTGCATGGCAAATAGTTGATTTTTAAAATTAAACCTAAACTAGGTTTGCATGACTAGAATATTATACACTGAAATCTGTAGTATACCATTCTTGTATAGAAATGAGCCCAGTTAAACATCTTTGGGGAAAGGGAAGAAGATTAAATTAACTTGATTGTGATGATTTAACATGGAATGAAAATGATAATCCTCTCCTATGAAGCTTAAGAATAAGAAGCTAAAGAATAGGATTAAGCAAGCATAGACACTGAGATGTATCAGTGTGAGACATCACAATAAGAAAACTTACTGTTTACTAAGAACAATTGGCGGTCTAACGTGACAGCCCTTTCCTGGAGCAGCTCTCTTTCCCCTCGTTGTGCTGACGATGAAAAGTGAAGTTCATGGCTGACAAGTGTTTTATGAGAGCTGTGCACTGAGAAGTAATTGCAGAGACGATTACAAACAACTTTTAGAATTGTTTTCTTTTTTTAAAATTTCATTTTAAAAGCAAACCTTTACCATTACCAGAGTAATGAAATTGATATGCAAAATGTTGCTATTTCCGGTCGTAAGAAAGTTCCAGTGAGAAATTTCTCGAAGGTAGAAGACAAATAGAATTTAATAGAAGAGATCCTTGCAAGCCAACATCACAGTCTTAGATCAACCAAATGACAGTACCTGGTACTGGTTGTGTATTCTAAATGGTTATAGAGTGTGGACACACTTAACATCTCACAGATGACCCTAATATCAGAATTCAGTGTGTTCGGTATTTGTTTTAGAACAAGCAGTATTGTCTTAATCAGAAATTACCAAAATTAAAAAATAATTAGGTCTATTTCAGTATTAAAAGCTGGGAATGAGGAGCCTCAATATCCCTCATCACAATCATAGATTTTTGGCCCAACATAGACACTCAAGAATATCTTCTCTGTGTACTTACGGGCTTGTTTAATATATCATTAAATGGAGTTTAGAATCCATCTGACATTGCCTGTCAAAAAGTTTGAATCAAAGATTGTGAGGTATTTTCAACACTGTCATAAGAGCAAAGCTAAATAAGCTATCATGATTCAAAACCAAAAAAGCATAATTAAAAATATTTTAAGTATGAATAAGAGGAACTTGGCTTTAATTACAGAAATTGAAATGTTTGACGGACCAAGACATTAGTTTGATGGGTAGCATCTCCAAATAGCTCATGATGAACTCGATACTGTGCAATCAACTGCCATCTGGTGATTGTTAATAAGATGAATTGTGCTGGGATCTTTGAGTTTCTTTTGGGATTTAATCCATTGGAAGGGCTAAGTATCCACAAACTGTTCTCCACAAGGCTTACAGTTAGACAGTCTTCCAATTACATGCATTAATATTACTAACATGTAGATATCATAATATACTCCATTTGAACTGCAAATTTACTTTATAATTGATACATCATGTCTCATCAAATAATGTTATAAAATATCATGCGTTGGTAGATAGGAGAATTCAATAAGTGGATTGCTTACTTAAATAATGAAAAACTAGTTATCCTATTTTGAATAATTCTATTACATGTGGAATATGCTCCAAACGTTTAATTTAATATTTTGGTAATCTGATAAAGATGAGTTTTTAGTATTAAAAATATACTGTTTTTTTAAATATCAAAACATAGTTGCAACTGTAGGCACGGACATTCATTAGGATCTGGAAAGGTTAAGAGTGCATGCTGCTCTTGCAGAGGACCTGAGTTCAGTTCCCAGCAACTATACTGTGACTTACAATCTTTAACTCCAGTACCAAGGGATCCCACACCCACTTTTGGTCTCATCAGGCACCAATCTACATGTAGCAGACACACACACATGCAGGCAGTCACACATATACATAAAATAAAATAAATCCTTTAAAATCCATTGCTTTTCTTAATTCCACCTGTGAGCAATATGATCCATCTCAGGATTCCAATTTACAACAGTCAATGGTGATCCCAACTCTCAGACTTCCTGTTCTTTGTTACGCACAGGTGCTCTCAAGTTCCAGCATCTCTCATGTCACAATTACTCATGAATTCTGTCATTTTGCATGCGAGGTTTCAACTTTCACCTCTTTCTGGATTCAGTTGAGCAAACAATCTGCTAAACCGACCTTAGGAGGGCAGCAGGGTACTCTCTTTGAGGGGCTTTTCTCTTTCACATACACACATCATGCACGTCTTTCTGGTGCTGAAACTTGTTGGAGAATTTTGGCCCTGCTAATCATGTGGAAGTTGTTGATTTCTGACACCGTTGACTATTAGTTCCTTTTTGAAATGGACATGTCCATGCTGTGGCCATCCACTCCTAAATCAGGAGATTACACAAACTGTCCAATGTGGTATGAATGTATTGAGCATTGTTACAGACTTCTGACTGTCAAACTGATTCTGAAGAGTGGTCCCTTCTTCTTGTCAAAATATTTTCATGTTCATCTGTTAGAGTGACAGGTCTTCAGCCAAGTCACACCTACTTCATAATCTCGAGTATATTCCAACGAGAAACTAGGATTTTAGGCGTGAGTGGAGATTAACTTGGAATCCTTAAACATCGTCATCTCCTGAACTTGAAATAACATTTTCCCCATTAAATTTGCATCTAAAGTTTTAAAATCGTTTAGATTTTTAGATTATACATAGAGTCCCTGCAGCTACCATGAAATTTGTGTAAACCTACATCATCTGTGACCAGTTATTCTGTCTCAGATCTGAGACAGCTGCAGCTCACAACTATTGTTACTGGTTTGGCAACACCACCCTAATCTTCAAAACTTCTTTGGTGAGTTTGCTATTCTGGATTTTCCCATCCACTGACAAGATCAGACAGCAGCAGACTTGATAAAACTATGGTAACAACAGATGTGGCCTCAAAGGTAAAAGAACTGTGAACTGGAGTCATTCCTGAGTATTTCCCAGAATGCTACAAACACTGTATGAAATTGAGCTGCCTGTAGTCTTTGATCAGAATCAAAAACCTTTTCCCTGGAGGTCATGAATCTGATATCCTCAGGTCATTTATAAAGTCTTAAGCTACATCAAAGCCTGAATTTCTGCCACAATGCTTTAGGGAAAAAAATGACATTATTTTTATATTTTAGAAGAGCTCAGACCTGGACTGTTGCAGTAATGTTTCTGACAGTTTTCAGTTACTTCTATGGTATCCCTCAGAGCATCTCACAAAATCACCTGTATCGAATTCTCCCATGCAAAAATGCTAATTGGAACTGTAGAAGTTGTCGATTACATTATATGCTATTTTTATATGTATATATAATATAATGTGTATATATATATATAATATATATAATACAATAATATAACATATTATTATATTAATAGCTATATATTATATGCTATTATTTTTTAAGTGATTCTCTTTTTGCCCAGTCCCTCAACTAATATATGTCCTTTACCTACTGTCTCATTCAACTTTGTGATAAATCCTTACTTAGGCAAAACATGTCAATTCAGCTGCTGCTTCTCAGCCCTCCTCTTTTTTTTCATTTAATGTTATATGTCCCTCGATAATAATAGAATACTTGATTAATCTCCTTGCCATGTGAACTTCTATTTGATGATTTATTTGTCAAGTCCCTAACATCTTATTAGAACAGACTTAGCTGTTAGTTTTAAACAAATTCTGTCTTCTCCCATATTCCACAAGCCTGGAACACAATCCAGTGTAATACACACTCCATTAAGAGGAGATAAGCATAAGTATTTGTGGCAATAATGGTCACAGGCTTTCTTAAAATTGCACATCATTCTATAGAGTGGACAGTGGTTTATCAAAATGGAGAACACAGGATACAAATTAGATTCAGAACCTGGATTTATAGTATGAGAAATGCTATATTTTCTTTGGCAGAATGTTGAAAATTGATAACAAGTATAAAATTAGAACCCCCAGCATTAGTAACTTACACTAAAAATGATTGTAAATAGTATTGACCTAATTAAGTTTCTGTTTCTGTATAAAATCATGAACAAAAGCAACATGAGAGAGAAAATGGGTTATTTGGTTATCAGGTGACACCATCCAGGTAAGCCAAGGCAGGAACCGAAGTGGAGACCACAGAGGAATGTCACTTATTGGCTTTGCTCAGCGTTCTTTATCATATGACTCAAGACCACCTTCTCGGGTCATCTCACATAAATTTCTAATCAATAATATGCCCCCACAGACATGACAACAAGTCAATCTGATGGAGGCATCTCTACAGTTGTGGTGCCAACATGCCAGGTGACTCTATTATGTCAAGTAGACAAACACCAATCCGCACAGATGTGCAGTATTCTGTGCAATCAAAACTGAGGTCACAGTGTCACTCATTTCTTTCATTCTGCTAATATTAATTAAACGTGGCAGGCTGTGCTTTGTAAGTCATGCTTCTAAAGAAGTGAACAGGGTTTAGAGAGAATGCATTTGATGGCTTCAATTTTATTCCACTGTCTATGATGGATTCTCACATTGTCATGACTGAAATTGACTCTATGCAACAACAAAGTACCAAATAACTAAAATCTGTTATGGGCCTGAGGGTACAGCATACTGGCAGAAAGCTTGTTTTAGATGCTGTTGGTAAGCAGTGTGATTAATACACAGCAATACAAAACCACAAAAAAAAAAAAAAAGATAATGCCCTGTTTGTATATTCAGTGAATGGACATATACGGGCTTACATGTTTCTCTCTGCCTTTCCTGCCTTTCCAGTCATTATCCAGACTGACTTTTGATTCATAAGGTTAACTTTTAGACAACAAAGTTGTGAGTTGCAAAAGGGTAGAACTGCTTCTCCGTGGCCACTTATTAGCTTCATTAACATTGCTTTCTGTCCTGATGAACCCAGCTTAGTAACAGGGGACACTCATCAGAAGGACCTCTGAGAAGTTTTGTTTTCATTCAAGATAAAAAAAAATAACATTTAGATAATGTGTGTTAATATTAAAACATAAAATATTTTAGATAAGACATGCATTCTACAGCGCTGAACTTTGACAACGACCAGCAAACAGCAAAAAGATTTCACACATCTTTCTTCCAGATTCATGTGCCGCCACATGAATGTTTAATTTTCATGGACATTGTCAAAGTTCAGTCTCTGGAAAATCATGTTCACTACTCAAAAAAGTCAATCAACATTCTCTCAAACAATTATCTTCCCTGAAAACAAACAAACAAAAACAACAGCCAAATGCTTACTAAAATAAGGCATGTTCTAGTAACTTCTCAAACTTTTCCCATAATTGTTAACTCCCTAAGACCCCTCCCTTCCAGACTATTTGAACATACTGTAATGTTGTACAAATCTTCAGAACCTACCTAGTGTCCATCATGCTGTTTTATTAATTTATTGGAATATGTTCCTGTATTAAATACTAAGGTAATACATAATATTTTATAGAAATCTCAAAATCACTTTTAATAAAGCCATGTGTTCATGTATTCTGTTTTTCCTACTTGTTTTTAAGTATTCTGAGCATGAGTTTTATATCATATTCATTTTTATAATTTCTATGTAACAGAACACTTTTTACACTACCACTCATAACATGGACACAAACTAGGTATTTTAAAAATATTTTAATGAGCTTGTGAATTTAAAAATGAATGAATTGAATAGTATGTTCTACACTCCAATGGAGACTTCTGTAATCTAAATTTATCTACGATAAAAATGGTTGCTACTTTAAGGGAATGTCACAAAATTTCTAAAATCATACACATGTAAATAAAAATATTTGAAAGAACTTACATAGACCATGGAGAGAATACATGTTTAATTTAACTGTTTGGAGCTAGAGAGGTGCTCAGCAATTAAAATTCTTGCTCATCCTGAAGGGAACCCATCTGTGGCTTCTAGAACTTATTTGTCAGATCATAATCAGCTATAACTCAAGGTCCACGGGAACTAATGCCGTCTAGCCTCAGGTACACATATGGTAAATATACATACATGCAGGCAAACACTTGTAGTCATAAAGTGAAAATAAATATTTAACGTAAAGTTTCATCTTATTGTAATTTCTCTTTATTATATGACTGTAAAATTATCTATTATGTTTCTATCATGAATTCACTTACTTACATTATTGAAGCTCCTGTCTTCATTTCCTAAACTTTCTTAGATCAGTACATAGCATACTCTACCTTTCATAAACTAGAACATTTTTCACATGTTTAGAAAGGTTGCTTTTAAGTACCTAATCCTAAAATTTCACTGTGGTCTTCTGTTCATCCCCTAGAGAAATTAATTTCCACAGGGCAAGTCTAGCATATTTCTGTCAATTAACTTCATTTTTCTCTACAGAGAAAGGAGAAATTTTCTCTGGTGTCCTAGGTGAGGGAAACAGATTCATGAATAAATTTTAATTCAATTCTGTACCTCCCTTACTGGGTCACTGATTGTGCTTCAACCCATTGAATTCCTTCTTCATCTGTTCCCACAGTGACAGACCTTACCCATACTGGGTTCATCTCTTCCCACTGTGACAGACCTTACCCATACTGGGTTCATCTCTTCCCCACTGTGACAGACCTTACCCATACTGGGTTCATCTCTTCCCACTGTGACAGACCTTACCCATACTGGGTTCATCTCTTCTCACTATGACAGATCTTATTCATACTGGGTTCATCTCTTCCTATTATGACAGATCTTATTCGTATTCAGTTTATCTCCTCAGACTGAAACAAACCTTATCCATTTGCTGCTTTACCTGACATCATATGGGCATTTCATTTGTGAGGCGTGTGAAAGAATACAAGAAGGATATTTTTAACAGTTTCTAAGAAAGTGTTTTCAATCACCTTTATGGTGACTGCACTTAACCTTTAGATCATATGTCTCTTTCTCTGACACTCAACCCATTCTGAATTTGAAGAATAGAGAAAAATGATTAATTCATCTTATACTGAAATGAAGTTAGAAATAAATATTTGTTATTCCTTAAGCAATTTACAGTTTCCTTTACTTTTCTTTATCTTTCCTTAATTCCAAATGTTATATTTCTGGTGAAAATATGAAAAACATGCATGTTTCCTGCAGCTGAGATATGATCGCATATACAAATAAGTTTAATTTATCAGATTATATTCATAGCACTATTATATATTTATCTTGAACCATATAAAGTTATAAATGTTTGAATTTATTTACAAAAATACCCATTGCAATTTAATTCAAAGATTATAAAGGGAACATTTTGAAAATGTTTCTTCTTTAACTAGTGTTGAAATGGTGCTGCATTTTATAGTCATAAATGTGCAGTTAAGAACTCTCTCTGTCTTTTACTGTGTAAATTGCAGACATCTCCATCTCTACACTGCAAAGACTTACTATCTGGCAGATAAATTCAAGAATGATATGGATGCATAATTTGCTTTCAGTTGTTTCTGAGGGAACTACAAGCAGTGATTAGTCAATCAGATTCTCTCCAGTTTCTGCTTAATCTCCTGGCTCATCATGATTTTTTTTTACATGTTTTTAGTGTGTCAAATGTATTAGCAAAAGGATAGAACATTTTAATTGCCACTGATGTGAAATTTACTGAAGAATCTCTTCTTTATTTGGCTCCCATTTGTATGAGACATCAATGCAGTTTTAAGAGTAGTAAAATATTTTGGTGAATGTAAACATTCACCATCATGTGTTAATTCATCCGGGCTGGATTCATGGAACAACGAATGCTGTATTAGCAACTGGTTGGATTTAAATAGGATTCCCAAGGAGGAAAAACATTTTATTTTAATGAAAGGATTTCTATAGTATGCCACAAATGCAGGCTTATTTGCAAATAATGAATTAAAATATAAAAAGTTTATTATTAGCAACTATATTAACGTCCACTGGCTACCTTGTTAAATTGCTACAAATCTACAGGTTTAAAACAAAGGGCAATGATTTTCTCACAATCTTGGGGCTGAGACTTCAAAATCAAGTTGTCCTCATGTCTCACACTCAGTAGGGGTTCAATAACAATGCCCCTTGGCTTCTTCTGAGCTTATGATATCACCTGGAGTCCTTTGTTTACTGAGTCCCCTCAGATCTCTGCCTGTACCATGTTCTGGTTTTGCCTTGTCTTCTTCAATCTTCTATTTGATACCCCAAATCCTTTTAATTAAATGTAAGGCCCATCCAGAAAACTTAGCCCCAATATTCCAAATGCTACCACGTTTATGAGGGTTTCCTAAGTAGGGAGTGTTCATACTAATGCCTTATATTTTTCTGGATCTTATCATTCTACTCCCTACACGAAGGGAAATATGGCATGCAGTGTTATTCAAGAGTAATTATGTTACAAAGCTATTGCTTTCTGTTTGTTTGTTTTTTTTTAATATCTATACAAATTTGGGTGAAAATCTGATTGTTCTGTTCCCATAGTGATGAATAGCTCAGAATGTTTGTTAGTTTATTTTATCAGGCAAATTCTGGCTTTAGTAAATGCGTTTATGAAGGCAAGACCATTGGCAACTACATGCTTGCCTCATCAATAAGCACATCTTTTAACAAAGAGTCAATGAAGACAATCCCCCGTCAGCAGCTGTATCTCCAAACTGATGTCAACTTATGTAGCTGTATGTCCTTGAAGTCATGACTGTATTCTTCCAAAAAACTGTCTACAGGAGGAGTGATTTGGCTTGAATGTCACAGAGAGATTTGGCTTTTCTTGATCAGCACTGACTTCTCATAGCAATTTCCAACAAATTCAGTATTATGCATTTCCATTCTCTAGTGTTCATCTCTTAACACAATCGTTCTTGTGTCTTTACATTTTCTCACACTCTACCTTAGTGATAAGGACCTTCTGTATTAAATGTTGTATTTTTATCATTGCATTTAATATGGTTAATTATCATTTCCTCTCTATTCATTTTACATCACAATGCTTCATCTTTCTCTCTTATATAAACAGTATATGGCATACCACTCATTTTTACTCTCATGTCTTATTCTCAAAATAAAATCTCAAAAGCTTCAGTTACATTACATTTTTAAAAACTGAACAATTTGCTATATAATGAACAGATAACTTATCATTTTACATTTATTCACAACCAGATGAATTTTCTTCTAAGAGAGGAAAGAGTTTTCTGTGAAATAAGAGAGATTAACACAAAGTCTAATAATGCACAGATCCTCTGATGTTCTCTCGAACCAGACACCACTTTGGGAAATATTTTTTCTTTTCTTCTTCCATATAGAGTACACCCTGACCTTGTAGAAAATAAAATGCAAAGGTCTTAAGTACAATTTCTGTTGCCTAAAGTCAAACAGATAGTGTGATCTTGCTGTGTGACAGAACTCAATTAATCAAAATCTCAATGCTGACAAGAAAGACAGGAACAAGGGCCTCTGTAATAATGGCTGAGATGCATAAATGGATGTGTGTGACATGTGTGCATGTATGGCAGGAAATAAATTGACTTACTTTTGGGAGCAGTGTAACTTATATCTTCAGATAAAAAGACTTTGCTCCATGAAGGCATTCACATCATATAAAAAATTAATTTTTCACATAAAAATTTAGTACATGTATCTTTTCAAGACATGCCAAATATTTGATTATCTGTAGTTACCTTTATATATGAAGTGATTTTTTTCCTCAAACTAAATATTGTCAAAGAAATAAAGATATTTTCCAAGAATGAAATGAATTTTCAGCTGTTTTTTAAATTATTATTTTTTTATTTCACCCCACTATACTGGTAAGCATTTTTCTACAGGGCTTTCCCAGTTTCTCGACAGTACATTTTTCTAAGGCTCACAGACAGGTGTAATATAGGCTTTTTGTATGATTTGTGTGCCAATATTCTAGGGAATAATTCATTTACAGGTTTTCCAAGCTACTTTTGTTTATAATGATCTACTGACAATTAAAACACAAGGTAAAGGGTGCATAAGGACTGTTTCCTGTGGTGACTCAGAGATTAGACAGATAACATTGTTCCAGGATATTACCTGAGCTATGTGGTTAGTACTGCAGTCAATTTATTATATCACATCTAATCTATGATGATATTCAGGTGTTACTAATTCCATGTGTCCTGTTCTTTACCGCTGCATCCTGGCCTGTTACAATTTGGTGACATCTTTTATAATGTAGACTGTACATAAAACACTTAGAACTATGATAGCATTTTGCTGTTTTGTTACTTTCGTTTTCCATGTGACCAAATACCTAACTGAAACTAACTATGGGTAAAGTTTTCATATAGACCCGTGGTTCTAAAGGAATGTCAGCTCACTGTAGCAGAAAAGGCATGACAGAGTGACCAGTCCATGGCAGTGTGAGTATAAACCATGGCAGTGTTCACATTCTGGCAGACCAAAAAGCAGAAATCAGGAAGAACCAAGACCTTCAAAAACCGGGTCCTAGTGTCCTTCTTCTGCAAAACAGAGCTACCTCCTAAAGGTCCCTCCCACATCAATCATTAGTCAAAAAAACACTGACCCATAGGTATGCCCATAGGTCAATCTGGTGGAAGCATTTCCTCAATTGAGTTTCCCTCTTCCCAGATATTTCTAATTTGTTTCATTGACAAGAAGTAGCCAGGACATCATAATATTATCGTATAAGACAAAGTAAATAGTTTTCTCTACAACATATAATTTAATTCTCCTACATTGTTTAAAAGCAAACTCATTAATTAAAAGCAAAAGTAGGCTTTATGAATTTGTGTTTCCTTTTACCTCTGATGCATATAAAGGGTGCTAATTTGGGTAAACGTCATTATAATTCAAAACGTTATTTTCTAAATGCAGATAGAGTTCCTTTTTTATTAATTTCCATAGTTAAAAGGAAGCATCACCTTTGGTTTTGTTCCTGGATGAGAGTGAAAGGATTATGACAGTGTTTACTTCTGAAGACTAGATTTCACACTGTACGTTTTAATTGTCCTCAGTAGGAAGCCTTCAGAATTTGGAAATATATGGCAGGGCCTGGTCACGCTTTGTCTTCACCGTATCAGAAAGTAATGTAGTGAACATCATTCATGACAGAAACAATAGAGATCTTAAATGTCAGCGTTGGCAGGTTATGGGTAATTGAAGTTTGATATTATTATTGTTGTGGTTGTTGCTTTACACTTCAACTTAAGCAACCTCAATCTATTATAATATTCTTTCTAAAAACCTTTTTTCTCTTTACTTTTCTATAATTTGATATGATATAATATAATGTAATATAATATAATATTGAACTTATAGATTTGAATAGTATATTGTGTGCCAATACCTGACTCTGTATGTGTCCCTTCATTCTCCCCTTGTGGTAGTTACATATTATGTTATATAGTTATATATTATATTATATATAAGGTTATATATTATGTGTGTGTAAGTATATACATATGCATAAAAGTATAGCTAGACATAGACATATGTGTAAGACACATTTCTTACTGTAAAGATTTTATTTTCTAAAAATAAATATCACAAATTACACACCCACTGTAACACCCATCCAAGTGCTATATTATGAAAAACCAGAGAAGCATGCTAAAGTTCCAAGTAGAAAATAATTTTCAGAGAAGGGACAAAAGTGAAAACATACCTTAAAGAAAAGTTTTCAACACCCTGTAACTGGATATAAAATAGCACCACATGGTAAAAAGGAGAAGTTGAGATTAACCGTAATAGAAAGTTAAACAGCATAAGTTCTGTGTATATCTTATTTCTTTGTTTTAGATTGAGGCTTGTTTCACTGACTTAACAATTCACAGAGAAAATCTACATGCATGTCAATGAAACACAATTGTGAGATGTTACTTGGGGGTGAGTTTGATCCCCCCGAGGCCCATTATTAAGTTTGCCGGAGAGATTAAAAGATTTGTTTTTATGGTCAGTAGTGGCACACACTCCAGGGACTGCTCTGCCTTCTTGAGAGAACACAATTGCTTTTGATCCTCCACTAAATAACTCTGGTGATTGCTAATCATCCTGTTTCTGAATAAGAGTTTCTCCTCAGTTCTTGCCTTTTCAAAGGTACAGATTTCAGTGAGATTCTAGACAGTTAATTCAGAAGTTTTACTTTTGTTATGTTTTGTTTTATTTTGTTTTGTTTTGCAAAGATATGAAAAGCAGGTGCTCTTTAAAGGTAGTAGGTAGTATTTTGATTATAGGGGTGTTAGTGACAAGGTGAGATTCACATTGTGCATTTTTAAAAACATCATTTCTTTCACTTTTTGATAATATACTTTGATTACATCATTCCCCCTTCCATTTCCTTCCTCCACGGCCTCCATACACTCCTTCATGGTCTCTTTCAGATTCATTGACTCTTTCATTAGTTGTTGATATATATATTCCTAAATACACAAATACAACCTGCCAGAGCAAGAGAAATACTCTGTCCCAAGTAAGAGCACACAAGTTGGTTATCCAATTCCAAAAAGTCAGACATTTTACATAAGGAAATTTTATGAATATTAATTCAAGGGGGCTATGTAAATTGGAGTAGGGTGATCTTTTTCTGTCTCAAATAATGGAGTGTCAGATATCCCTTTTAGGATCTATATTACCATGATAAACTAGAAAAGCCAATTGGGGACTGGGGTTTGAAACCAGTAGTAAAAATATTAAATGATCCTATATCCTTTGAGGATGCAGGTCCTTCATTAAGATGCAAGTGCAGCAATTGGGAAAGTGACTCGATACCTTAATTTCTGATATAGTTGGAATGAACTACCTGTAGTTTGTAGTTTCAAGGAAATTGATTACATTTTAACCATCAGGAGGAGCAGCTACTAAGATATAGTTTCAGTTTTCTTGCTTATCTCATTTCTAACTTCCTGCTAAACCCAAGACACACATACATAGGTAAAGCTTAAGTTTTCATTCTTTGTCTCTAATCCATTCCTTACCCGATAACAACCCCCTAATCCAGCTACCTGAGACAGACCTTTATTCATTTATTCATTCTCCATGTTCTGGGAAGCATTCAGCTTCTAATATTCAAATATTCTTTACTGAGTTTGGATGGGTTTAATGTGTGTGTGTGTGTGTGTTTTCTGAAAAGATCCTTGTACAGATTTCTGTTGTTTCAACTGCTTTTGTTTTGTCTTCCAGAATCCCACTGGCATGGTTTCTGCCTCTGAACTTTAAATCTGGTGGTGTTTGTTAGCCCTTCTATAAACTTAATGTTCTGGGTCAAACCTTTCTCATTTTAAGTCCTTTGAACCTTTTTTTCCTTATCAACTTAATGTGTATATGTGTGTAAGGTATGTGTGTGTGAATGGGTATGCATGTTCACACACATTCATGTATGGGCATACAAATATGTGTTCATGTTGAGACCCAAAGTCACTGAGGAAGAGTCTGTTGATATAGCCAGAGTTCACAGATAAGACTAGTTATCATAGTTATCTTGCTCTGTGGACTCTTGTCCCTGCCTTCTTGTGCAGCAGTTACAGGCAGGCTGCCATTACCACCAGGCAGTTTTGCACATTCTGGGGATTGGAGCTCCAATCTTCACGTTCCCATGGCCACACTTAGTCATCTCCACATTCCTTAGTAAATATATTTTTCATGGATTCCACTCGATTTCTCCATAGTAGAAATGTAATTATGCTTGATTCCCATGCATTTTGTCTTTTAGAAAATAATTGCCTACAGGATGCAAGTTAAACTCTTTAAATTTTTTTTTTTTTGAAAATTCCTTTACGTTAGTTATTTCTAAGGAATTGGGGAAGTGAAAGGGATTTCTATCCTCATTCTCCTAGCCATCTGCTTTATAATTTTCTGGGGAGCTTATTAAAATGTAGACTGTACAATATTCTAATCTTATGAAAATCCCCGGGGCTGGGTCCAAATTTGGGCTTCCTCAGCTTGTTATTATACAGAAAAATGATTACAAACTTCCAGAGAAGGAGGCAAATGGACAAAGAGGTAGTTTATGCTTTGCTCATGTCTATAATATGAAGCATGTATAATTTATGAGTATATTGGAGAAATGTATATGCTTGCTCTTGAGTTCCCTAAGTGACGATGCTATAAACACAAACATCAGGAACCTCTTTGCACTACTTGCTAAATATAGAGCTTATATGTTATAAAACATCATAAGAAATGTCGTATATTAAAAAATACGTGGAAGTTTGCAAAATTAAAGAACCTATGAGATAGTTCATTTTGTCTTTCATCTTTTAAATTTTTAATAGAGTCTTTTAATCCTGTATGTTCTGAGAATGAAAGGCTAGTGTGGCTTGCTTGTTCGCTCAGCCCTTTGAAAACTTTACATCACACTCCTACCACACACCTTACGTCTGTCTTGTAGCAGTACACCGCTGTGTGGGATCAGCAAGGAAGAGATGGAGGCATTTTCACAGGTAGAAGCCCTGCCACACCTCACCAGAGAGAACCACCATCCTGGCCAGCGCCTAACTAACTGTACACTGGAAATGAAAGCCTCTGAGCTCAGGTGTTTTCTTCTTTCAGAACTCCTCAGGTGTTCTACTGATAGCACATGCAGATCATTAGCAATTAAACATCCCCCACAGAAATCCAACACCTGCAAATAATACAAAATGTCCTAAACAGCCCCTCACCCAACAGTACATAAATCAATTATTTTATATATAACTAAAAATAAACTTCTGTAACACTATCTCATGATCATTGTAGGTATAAATCAAGCTTCAAGAGACAATGCAAGTATGTAAATATTTGGATTATCAATAAAGCATCTCCATGAGTGGGAAAATAATTAAATATGCACTATACTTATATTATAATCAGCAGTATAATTTAAAGTAATGAAGAGAATGAAGTTTAGGCAAACAAAAATTTATCACAACTAAATTTCATATTTTATATACATTTATATTTCCTTAAATTTCATTTATCACCTACATAAGATTCAACAATAAATTTATATTTTACTGTTATTTAGATACACACTGCTGTGACAGTTTCCAAGATATTGCTGGTTTTTGATAATTTAGTCTCTTTTGATTTAACTATTCAAAGAGACAAATCAACAGGATAAACTAAATTGTCATCTGAGAGGATCTGGGTAAGGGGAAAAATATAGCCAAAATATATTGTAGGAATACAGGGAGGTATTTAAATAAAAGTAATTTAAAAAATAATAGAAATGATATATACAACCAAAGACATTATAAAATTTAAACTGTCCTTATTTGTCCTCTAGTATATCAAAACTTGCAGTTTTGAAAAAAAAATGAGTCGAAGCACAATTATTTTATTAGTCAGATATGCTTTGAATTGTCGCTCAAAATGTAATTTCATTCCACTCAGTATGTACATTCCTTAGAGTACATAAAAATGTCTACGCACACCAATCTTCTCACATCTAACATTTCCTGAGTCACCACCAAACATAGTGATGAGTCATCAGAAAAGCTTGATTTGAGAGGTAGGGTTATTTTAAAGTACAAAATGAGTTTTAATGTTTTAATGGAAATAGTCGTCTCTAGTGATAGTATCATAAATGTGTAACAATTCAGTTATGATGACAATCTTACGAACCAAGGAAAATACAAAAGTATTTCAAACAGCTCCTAATTGACATTTATTTAGATTTAAGGCTTTGATTTGATGTTGTTGCTTTAGAAAAAAAAATGTAGATTGATAGACATGTGATTGAAGAGTAAGATATATTTTAACATCATTTGCAAATGAAATTAATGATTATAGTCCAGTGATGGTGGTACACACATTTTGTCCAGCACTCAAGAGGCAGAGACAGCTGGATCTCTGTGAATTCGAGGCCAGCCTGGTCTACAGAGTGAGTTCCAGGACAGCCAGGGTTACAACAGAGAAACCCTATCATGAAAAAAAAATTAATGATTATGTATAGAGTAATACATAGCTATAACAAATTGGGGAAGTGGTCAAAGGAGAAACCAAGATCACGTA
The DNA here is from genome assembly GCA_026225945.1 of Cricetomys ansorgei. Lineage (NCBI taxonomy): Eukaryota > Metazoa > Chordata > Mammalia > Rodentia > Nesomyidae > Cricetomys > Cricetomys ansorgei. Next base: position 5,316,115 of record JAMJFZ010003581.1, on the reverse strand, counting down.
AACAGTTGTCATCTGTGCTCATTTCATGGTTTTGCTACAAGTTCGTCAACAGGAAAAACATATATTTTATGTCCAATTACTGAGCTCTGTAATCTCCTTTAATTTTGACACTGTCTTTCAAAACAAATAAATATTGTCCAATTTTGAATTTGATTTCAATGGCCAGAATACTTCTCTTAGTTTCTTTTATAATAAAGTCAGAACTGATTCTTAGATAAGCTTTATGATAATCCTCCCCCCAGATATCTTGCAGATAAAGATTTAGGCACTGGACTAATCTAAGTTCCATGTTCTATATTTACAATTTAAGAGCTGGTGACTCATTGATAAGAGCCCTGATCCTGTTTAACAAGTGGATCGTTATCTTAAAATTATGTAATGATACACACGCATGATAGAATGAAAATTAAATTGGGAATCCCTGAAGGGGTGTTATTTGGTAGCATATGATGTCTAGTTGAAAACTCCATTTAAACTCATTGTATCAAGAAGCTTCCACAGAGGTAGATTTCAATATGGCTTCTCAATAGTACTTTACTGTTAGCTATGTCCCTATTAGAAAGTGTCTTCCTGAAATAGATGGTTATTGACATAGAGACCCACAATGGAAAAAATGTAATAGTGAGTGATACAGAGTCCTCAGCCCTAAATGGGATGTTTTTTAACATCCTTCCCCTCAGGGCTCAGGGATCTATGCAGAAGAGAAGGCAGACAGATTTTTCAGAGTCAGTGGTCATGGACAACTTCAAGGAAATAGCATTTTCTATTATGACCAAGGCACATATGAATTCAGAGAGACTATGACAGCATGTCCAAGACCTGTACAAATTTAAACCAAAAGAGATTCCAGCATTCAGAAGGGGAGTGGACACCATGTCCCACATGGAAAATGAGTTTTCTGCAGTAGAGTGTCAGTGGCTATATTAACCCCACTCCAAGGCTGGTCTCATGCTTAGTATTAGTTGGCCAACACAACCTAGACTTCATGTTTTCTGTTTGTTTGTTATTGTTAGCAATGACGTTTTGTTTGTTCTTTAAGAGAGTAAAATATGGGTGGTTATGTAAGCAGGAAAGAATCTGGGAGCAGTTGGAGAGAGGGAAGAATGTGATCAAAATATATTGTATGAAATTCTCAAATAATAAATAGTAATATTTAAACCCAAGGAAATCCCTTTTTGTTTTGCTTGTTTTGTTTTTGTTTTTGTTGTTGTTTTAGACAGGGTTTCTTTGTTGTAACTCTGGCTGTCTTGGAACTCACTCTGTAGAACAGGCTGGTCTCAAACTCACAAAGATCTGCCTGCCTCTGTCCTCCAAATGCTGGGATTCAAGGTGTATGCCACCACTGCCCTGCTTGGGCATCACATTTTTTAACAATTCAAAATTATTTCTGTTAGTCACACAGTTCAAAATGGGATGTCTCCATCAAAGCTCTCATAAGAGGTAAGGGAACCCCTTAGAAGAAGAGGTGTATAAAGGCAGGGGGGAGATGAAGGACACCAAGAGAAGAAGGCCTATAAATCAGCATGAGCAAAGGACAGATGAATTCAGAGACTGAAGCAGTATGCGCAGGTTCTCTGCATACATTGTAACTTTCCGTTTAGTATTTGTATGGGACTCCTGCGTGCGCTAATGAGTGTGGTCTCTGATTCTGGGCCTTATCTTGCGGCTCTTTTGCTTCTGTTGGTTTGCGCTGTCCAACTTTAATGTGACAGTTTTTATTTTATTATTTTATTTTATTTTATTTTGTTACATTTGGTTGTCACCTCTTAGAAGTCTGATCTTTTCTACTGAGAGACAGAAAGGGAGTAGATCCAGAGGGGAGGAGAGATCGGGAGGACCTGAAAGGAGGATAGGGAGACGAAGATGTAATCAGGATATGTTGTTTGAGCAAATAATTTATTTTTAATAAAAGGTAAAAAATAAATTATAATACATAATACACATTTTTCTCAAATATTTCAAAGGAATATATTTCCATCAGGGTGACAGAAAATAATATTTATCTCTCCTTGTCCATGGAAGATTTTGAACGTTTATATATATATAACTAATATATTAATATATCAATAATTATAATATATTAGTAGTTATTATAATTAATTATATTATAAATTTATCAATTGAATTAATAGTAAATTGATATGATACGTTAATAATAAGTATATAATATAATATATATTAAAATCTTTTGAGAGGCTGCAGCAATTACTTCGTTGTTAGGCTCTTTAGCACTCTTCAAGACGACCCTGTCTGTGTCCCTAACATCTCTGTCAGGTGACTCACAATTGCCTGTGGTTCAAGTGCCAGGCAATCTGGTGTCCTATTCTGGCCTCCATAGTTATTTGTAGACATGTGGCACACATGCATACACTTAGGCACACACAAAACACATAAAATAATAAATAGATACATAAATGTGTTAAATAAATATTTTGAAATATATATTGTTATGCCTTGTTTCAAACCTTGTTTCATAAATTTATAAATTTAAAATCTTGTTTTAAAATATGCTTAGATTTTTTTTTTGCCACTATAGACATTTTTTTCAATGTAAATGTCAATGTCACAAGAAAGAAGCGGATGGGTCCTTCGTGTCCACAAAGGTCTGTTTTTACAAACTCTCTTATGCACTTTTCATACCCAAAGCATTGCAACATCACTAAACAATGTTTGCAAATAGCTACCGTTTCTTTTTCTTATTCTTCATCAACTCAATGCCTGACAGAAACAATTTCTACTATTTTTTCAATGCAATGTCATCATGGAGAGAGATGATGGATGACACTCAGAAAGCTGCTCCCAGAAGTATTTTTGGAAAGGGCATATGCTCAGCATAGTTCATGTCAAAAGGTACAAACTATACACTCAGATTTTCTGAGTTTGAAGGTCAGACAATGCCAATGGACTTGTTAAAAAGGCACCTGTTGTTCATGCTTCTATTTATAATGCTTTCTTATGAAAATATTGCTTAAAATGCTTCTCATAAAGAATTTAGCATTAAAAAGTACAAATCATCTGCTCAGAAACTGAGTCTAAGCATAATATTTTCAATTAACTGAGTTGTTTGTAAAGTCAGGATAAGATTAATGCTTGAGAAAAAGATCACTTACTGAACAGATACTTAAATAAAACTTATAATCATCAACAAATAGTAATTTCTAGTCATAAAATATTCAGATTCTCCTATCATTTGCTGAGGTTTCAACTCTTTCCATTTTTCATTATTTTTCTAATAGCCTATCAATAATACCATGGCCTCACAGATTTCCTATGCCTATTTCTTTTCTTCAAAATAACCCTGAAAGAAGAGTACTAAGTATGCATGAATATCAATGAGGATGTAGGTAAATATTCAGCAAAATAAGTGAATTTCTTTTAGACAACAAAATGGTCCTCCAGAGCTTTGAGTCTACCACTTAACTTTCTATGTCCTAGATATAAAATCTTACTCTCATAATACTGCAATTTCTCCAACCTACATACAAAATATTGGGTCCCAGTTAGTTTTTTCTTGAAATTCCATTTCATTGTGTAGATTTACTTTCCTTTTATTGGCATGTTTTCATTGCACATATTCCTGTGCTTCATAAGGATATTTTCATATAAATATATAGTGTACCTTGACCATGTTGTCACCATATTCCTTATTCTTTGTGTTGATATATTTTTCTACTATTCATCTACATGAATATTATCTTTTCCATAAAAATAATGACTTAATGGTTTGAATGACCATGAAAATTTCCTTATTTGAGCACAAAACCAAAATAGACTCAAAATAATTTGGAAAACAATGGTGCAGACACTACCTGCAATATGTTTATTATTCTCAGTTCAAGGAAAGTCAGTACACAGGAAAATACACATGCTGTGTATATCTGTGGCATAGGAACTAAAGCTAAGGAAATTTAGTTTTCTACGGAGCAGTAGTCGGTTGGAAAAGAATGGAAAGAAGTGAGGCAGAGGCTGGGTAACAAATATGAAGAGTTCCAATCCTTGAAAATTCTTTGAACATGTCTTTGTAGCTAATTCTTCAATTGTATTCGACATAATTTCCACATATCAGAAATGAACAAATAAAACAAACAGTTAAGGAGAAAATACACAACATGACATAAATGAGAAATAAATCCAAATAAATGAACTTAGTTGTACTAAGTATGGAGAGTATAATCACAGTCTCCTGAATAAGGAAAATAACTAATATAAATTTAGAATTTAGACAACCTTACTCAGAAAATGAAGATGATAAAACGAGCTAAAGATAAACCTATGAATTTGGTAAAATTTTCACAAGGACATGTGCAATAATTCTTTAAAAACTTATTTTATGGTCTGGTTTAATGAGTGGTATAAATGGGAAAAGACATTTTATCAGGACAAAGGGAAAAGAGTTGCAAAAAAATAAAAAGAGAGAGAAAAAAGTCATAATCATATATTGTTGAACAAGAAAGTACAAATCTCTGTGTGTTACAGTAATTAGTGATGATGTCCCTATTTTTCTAATAAAACCCAAAGCTTTTGCCCCTGGGTAGCAATGAGGATGCTAAGTGTCCAGACACTAGTTTCAAAATACATCTCTCCGGTATAAGATAACTTTAAACAAGGTTCCTTGAATTTTTATTCCATTACTTTTTAGCACTATTAATTTAAAAAATCATTTATATAATGAGCCTTTAAATACTTATTTAAATAATATATAAATAAATGCATTAAATTACACACACACAAACACCCTACCTGGAACAATTTGAAAAACAGAACAAATTACAATAATGGACTATAGACTACAGAATAAACAAGATCTCATGAATCAAATTTCTTATTCTCAAATACATGTATGAATATGGAATAAATGTTTCACAGTAGAATTTCAATTAATAATTGCAGAAAGAATGGAAGGCAATGAAAAATAGCACTAGACAAACACAAGGTTTTTTTATTATTATTATTAAGACAAAAAACTTGGGGATACTTGATTTTCACACTTCCAAATGAAAGCCTGAGGAGAAACTGAGTTTTAAAAACTTCAAGAAATTCCTCTAAAGGGAAGAATAGATAACTTTAAGTCGATCTTTTAACTAATGACAGTGGTCAACATCACCTGTAATGGAACACACACGGACATCATAAACATGGTGTCTCAGAAACATATTGAATAATTTCTTAAATATTATTGTTATGCTTAGGCAAATATAAATCTTTGAAAATGTTTCTTTTAATGTTTAGTTAATTAAAACACAAGGGACATTTATGAAAAAACACTGCGATCTCATTAAAAGTTTCAAAGAAATGCGAACCTAAGAAGCTGACAGTTTCCAAGAGATGAAAGAGAAATGAGAAGGTGACATGGTATAGAAATTAGGTTAGCAACATGAAGTGGAAAGGAAAAAAAATAGTCTGGGAATATCAGATAAAATTAGAATAAGTGACATACTTTGGAGGTCGGCTGCCTCTCTTCCTATTTTGTGAATTAAATTTTATCGGTCTTCAAATACATGTCTGTCCCTTACATTTTGTCTGTAAATGTTCTCACCCCTCAGTGGCAGAGTCAAACAGTTGCAACAGAGATTGCATAGCTTGAGAAGCCTAGATAATGTAATAAATAGAATTTGTTGAGTGGTAGGTAGGATTCTGTTAGCTACTCGTGTACTGTGGCTTCTGCCTTGGGTTACAATGTCACACTGATGACAAGATGGTGTCTCAGCTTTTACAATTGAACAGAAGTAAAATACTAGTCATAGAAAAGGTTGTAGAAGTTCTCAAAAATTCTGTATTTTTTTCTCTAAGATTGATTCAGATTTTAACACTTCACAATAAAAGCAGGACAGTAAGTAGGACAGAGCAAGGGCAAGTGGTGAGCAATGGAAATTGCACCATTTTAACTCCTGTCAATCAAGTTAGCTTACTTTGAAAGTGATGAGTGATTTTTTTTTTAAAAAAAGATGGTTCTTTAAAGGATATTTATTCTGTTTTTACTTATGAAATGACCCATCACACAATAAAATTAAAAATTAAATATAATAATAATGGTTAAGCCATTTTTAGCTAAAGATCAAATAATAGCTTGTAGCGGTAGAAAAATATTAATTTGAAAATATCCTTTGTCGGTAATTCATTTAGGTAACTAAATAAAAAAGGTATTTAGGAAACTAAATCAACAAAAAACACAGGCAAGCGCTGAGAAGACAGCCTATTCCTGAAAGTGCCTGAAATGAGTGTGTGAGGTTCTGAGTTTGATCTTCAGAATCCGTGTAAAAAATTGAACATAATGCTGAACGATTGTAATCCTAGTTTTGGAGAGGTAGAACCAAAAACTTGATGCCTGGAGCTTGCTGGTCAGCCAGCATAATATTACTGGCAATCCCAGGTGTCAGTAGAGCCAGTGTCAAAAAACTACAAACGAACAAACAAACAAACAAACAAAAAACAAGGTAGGTAGCCTGCTAGGAACAAAAGCCAAAGCTGACTTGTGGCTTCTGTATAAATGTACACACATACACACACACACACACACACACACACACACACACACACGATGATAGATAGATGGAAGGACAGATTGATCAATAGATGGATATAGATATATGGATAGATGATAGATACATAGATGATTGAGAGAGAGAGAGAGAGAGAGGATAATTAGACAGATGGAAAATAATGTACCAATTGAGACAGATAAAACTAAAATGAGCCTGACACAATTGTTATCAGAAATTAATAGAATTACATTCTGCACTTAGATCACTTTAGTAAACGTATTCTCACATCAGGGGTTAAGAGTTTAAACTCTGCATGTGGTTGAAAATATCCAGGTAACAAATTCAGAATAAGGACATCCAAGGAATGACATTGAAAGTCATCGGCAGTTGTGAAAATCAGTTAGTTAACAGGCTGTCCAAGACATTCAAAATAGGTCACTTTAAAGGAAGAGGCCAATAGAAGCAAGACAGTGCCCAGGGATTGAGACTGGGAGACCATGCAAAGTGGTTCAAGAAGGGAGATAAGTCCTGTGTAATGAGGAAGAACACTGACTCTGGGAGCAGAGCTCTTCACTGGGGTTTGTTCTTTCATGTAGTGCCTGTCAAGTGAGGATTCAATATCCAGCCTGACCACATGTGAACAAAACAAGACCTAGGAGAAACTTGCATGAATGAGTCTATAGGCGGAAGCCATCAGGGGCTGTTGTTAAGTTGATCACACGGGACTGAACACACAGATAAATGCTGTCATAGAGGTGCGATTTTCAAACCCTTCTTATTTCAATTCAGGGAATGGGTAACTCCACAGTTTGAAACTTTGTATCTTTAAGTGTTTCATTTACTGTAATAGAATTCTTTGCCATCAGGTTGATATATTTTACCTGCCCTTGGGACCCCTTTCCTCTGGCTGGGTGGGTTGCCTAGTCTACCTTTAATGTAGGTATTAGTATCCAGCCTTGTTCCATCCTGTCATGCCTGTTTTGAGTGATAACCCTGGGAGGACTGCTCTTTTCTGAGGAAAAACGAAGCTGGGGGTGGGGGGTCAGGGAGGTAGATCTGGGAGAGAAGGAATATGGAGGTAGCTGGAGTAATTGAAGGAGGGAGGGGGTCTTATATGAGATAAGATAAATAAATTGATGAATATAAACTTTTTGTGCATTTATTCATATTATGCTAGTAACTCTCTAAGGTATATGTTATGATCCTGACAAATTTGGAAAATGAATCACATACATGATAACTAACATTCCCAAATAAGAGAGCTGAGGTATTTATTTATTCTTTTTACTTTGGTGCCAGGGATTGAATTCAGGGCCTTGTGCACACTAGACAGGCGCTCTGCCCTCAGTGCAGCGGGAGCAGACTGGGAACTGTGGAGCTCTCTTTCTAAAGCTTATGCTGTTTGTTATTTATTTGTTTTGCTTTTCAGAATTACACATTTGAATAAATGAATCCAATCCTTCAGAGATTTGGACATTTTCAAATGAACATCAGTGAAATTAGAACAACAGAAGAACTCAAATATATTTTTTTCTGGCACAAGTAGGTACTTTGACAATTTCTCAGGCTTGTGATTCTGTCTCAATTCTCCTTCAAACTGTTCTTCATGGAGAGCTCTGTTTTTTTAAAAAAACAAGTACGTGTGTGTGTATGTATGTGTGTTTATATGTATTGCAAGAATGTGAGTATGTATATATGTATTGTATATGTGTGTTTTGTTACTGTTTGGTGGTTTTGTTTTGTTTTGTCTTATTTCTTTTGGGATACTACATTAATAATCATAGTAAGTATTATAATATATATCATATATTAATATAATATATAATAAGTATTATCATTATTATTATTAATATTAAGTTTAGGGGGATTTATTGTATTTTTTGTTTTAGAAAGAATTTAAAGTTCGGTGAGTAATGAAGAGGAGAGAATCTGGAAAGATTTGGGGTAGAGGAATAATAAAATCAAAATGTATTTAAATTTAAAGATGATTTTAAATAATAAAAATGTAACAAGAAAAAGAAATAAAAACAAAAAACAATAAAATGTATACCATTCAGAATAAATCCACTTACATTCTCTCCAGTCTGAGTACTGATATATTATAAGTTAAGTTCAGAGACAATGACCTGGAATATTTTAAGAGACTGGAAACACAACAGAATAGCTGATAATGTTCTTAAAAATAAACATTAAAAAATTAACAATGGCTGTTACCATAAACTTATTTCATCCAAAGAAAAATACTCTGTCAGCCCTGACAATAAACATGTTTTTTCCAAGTGGCCAATCATTTCTGAAACACTGTTTTCCAATATTAAATTGGTTATCTTTCTAGCTCTTAATCATGTATTTTTTATATATATTCAGTAAAGGACCTTACTGCACTACATTTGCCTAGGTTGCTGAAATGTGCTTCCAGGACTAAAATAATTTTATAATACACTGAATTGCCCAGGAGCATTGAAGCTGTCTACAGCATCTGACCAAACTGAGGCTTTAATTTGCAAACACAGTTGGAAACCTTTGAAAGCAACTTCCAGATGCCAAGGCAGAGGCCTTCCAGATTCTGAACAGCTCCTGTCAAGAGGAATGGCTGGGAGACAGATACCCTATGCCTGTGGGAAATCAAGTTTGTTTCTCATTTCATAGCTGCCAGCTTCAGAGGTCTCATCATCTAAGACAAAGGCTTGTAATTATAAATCAATCCTCTGTGATTTGACTGGGTGACACACTCTGATGAATGCTGCTACTGAAGTGGCTCTCTCCCACTCTGGTAATACACTGGGAATTCATAAATATGCAGAGATATCAGATTCAAACTCAGATATTAGACTCTATACCTTAGACTAGAACCGAGGAGTCCATCATTTTGACAGCACAGGACACTGTGGTGCAAATAGTTTCAAAATTGGGTGAGCATCTCTTTAGTTAGTTATTGGCAGAGCCACAAATGGTAAACTGAATTTCTGCAAGAATTTGAGTCACCAACATGAGAATTTACTGTGTACCTACATGTTTTATTTTGTTTTGCATAAAATATTCTAGATGAGAAAAATTAAATTTAAAGATTATAGAATAGAGCATATTAAACATCTTTTGGAGCATGACAATTATAATCCAGAATGAACTGTTAAAATAAATGATGGTATACATTACAAATGAAAAACAGCATACTGAAAGTGGCAGGTTATTCAAAATCTTGAATAAAATGATCTGAATATAAAGAAGTTAGCCAACACATTTCATACTCCATTGTGTGTGTGTGTGTGTGTGTGTGTTTTCACAATACATCTATGAAGGTCACAGGATAACTTGCTTTTGTTCTACCGTGTGGATTCAGGTGATTTAACTCAGGTTGTCAGACTTGACAGCAAGCATCATTACCCACTGAGTCATCCTGCCAGCCAACCCTTGCTTGCCTCAGAAATGCTAGAGATGTACCCAGTGCTAAAGAGTTAGTATCATTTTAATTTCCTCTCAGACAGAGAGGGGTGAGTCAATGAGGTCAAATAAAGATGAGTGGTGTGGTTTTTGGTTCTTTGCACATGGCATGTTAGTTTCGCATATTATGTTTAGATGTTTGAAAAGCTTGAAACTGTAATCAAATTGAATTACTATAAATATCCTGGGAGTACTTCTGCTTCCTGTCTGATAGGAATGCATATTTCACCTTTTTCTTACTGAGAACAAGTAGAGTCTCTGAATATTAAATAAGGAAAATGGGCTAAATGTTACCACTGCCTTCATAAGGCATGCACTCTAGGGCAACAGTGGCACAAATAATGAGGTAGTAACCATACACTTTCTGGCTAGATTCAAGGTCCTCTCCACAAGATGCAAAACATACCTGGCACAATTATTTTGCCAAGAATCTATAATAGATAAATCAAAGGCACTAGGAGGAAACCTAGTGCTAAAAGGAGGAAACCTGCTAAATGACATAGTATTGAACTGACTCCTAATGATCTATTGTTATTCCCGTACATTGAGGTATCTTTCAATCTTTATCAAAGAAGCATTTGTTTTCGATATGCAATGATCAACACAGAGAGTACAAGTGGTCAAGGTGCAGAGAATAAGAGACTGCAGATTACCAAGCCCTAAAATGGAGCATATGTACCACACCCTTCCCACAAAAGGCCCAGGGATCACAATGGAAGGAGGGGCAAAAAGAATATAAGGGTCACCACAGGCAATAGATGACTACAAGAAAATAGTATCTGTCTTTGGAGCACGGCATTCAAGCAGCACATATGAATTCAATGGTTGTGACACCATGCAAAAGACCTGTACAAGCCTAAACTAGACAAAATCCCATTATGGAAAAGGAAAAGGGATTTGAGCACAAATACCACCCCTAGCTAAGGACCTATTAATAATTCTTACCTCCTTGCAGAGTAAAGATCAGTTTTCACTAAAAGTATAACCACTGAGTAGTCAATCACACCCTAGTAGAAAACCAAATTCAGTAATATGTGGACATCACAAATTGGTCTTGATTTGGGAAGAGACCTAAAATTGTATAGAAAGGAAAGGAGTGGCAGAATGTGTCTTGAAAGAATTGGAGAGGTGAATATGATCAAAATACTTAATATGGAACTCTCAAATAATTTCTTTTCTTTTTTTTTTTTTTTTTTTTTAGTATTTGGAGAGGAGAGAAAAGCAGAACAACTAACTAACCTGCTGGAGACCTTTACAGCCAAAAAATGATATGACAGGAAGTACCTGAAGTTTTGTATTGCTTTGTTTTGTTTTTGTGCTTTTCTTCATAAAATCCATGACATAGGAAGCCGGCAAAGGACAAACAGCAATAGAAGAAAAGGCAAAAACATCCTCTATCAATATTTATCTCTATACAAATCACTGAAGCACTGAGACAGTGTCAGACTGCAAAAACAAGAAAACTTCAGACAATTACTGCTCTCTGAAAACACCACACCACCATAGCTGGTCATGTCTCATGACAGCAGAGACCAAGGATGAGCCTCAGGTTCTGTTCCCAGCTGACTACCAGGATATGTCCCCAACCATCTTTCTGGGATGTTGTCAGGGTAGGTGAGTTGGAAACCAGGTAGTCATCCCTTCTAAGAGGTAGAAACTCCTCATTCTAACAACTATTTCACAAGTAGCAACTTTACCCCCCTCCTTATTATCCATAGGGTGGCATCAGAGGACATGGATCAGAGTTTCAGATACTTTAGAGTAACAAGGTCATCCAACATCAGTGACTATGGAGGCCTGGAACATTGCTAGAAATGCCTATTCTTTCCAAAGGAATGTAGAAACCATTCTCAACTATAGGAAATCAAACAATGAACCTTGACCTTCAACCACAAATGACAATACTGAAGTGTCACTCATGACTCCAGTAAAGCAATGTCACAGATAACTATTGCAAACAGAAAGTTCATGTAATATATTGTAACACAATGCCCACATGTCCTGATTGTAACAGACAGCTACCCTTTATACCATGAATCTGAAAGATCACAGACTAAATAAAAGTAAAAATAAAAGACAATCAATACATGTCAGTCCAAGTGTTTGATAACATGGGGATCCTTTCAATGGAAGAGCAATGAACAATAACACTTTGGTAGATGAAAGACAAAACCCTCTGCTACAGTTACAAAGCAGAGATTTTTGCTATCTACAGTCCCACAGAGCATTGTAATCCAGGTCAGCAGCAAACTGGAGGCATGTAAAAGAGCTTGCACAAGGAGAACAGGTAGATGTAGTAGTAAGATATTGTGACTCACCAAGGAGAAATTCGCATACATGCCAGACCTCAGCAGAGGGAACCACAGTCCTGGTCAGCGCCATACTCCATCACCAGCGGAACACCTGAGCATCTGAGCTCAGGTGTTTTTATTCTTTCAGAACTCTTTAGGTATTCTACTGATAGCACATGCAGATCATTAGCAATCAAACATCCCCCACTTGAATTCTACACCTGCAGACAATACAAAACTCCAAGAACCTAGGCATCCCTTTTTCCAACAATGCACAAAACCAATTATTTTAATATATAACTAAAAATAAACATCCACAACAGGTAGATGTAGCTGTTTCTATGGCCTTAGTGACAAATGGCTAACTTTAGTGATTTCAGAAGTCTTGGGGCACAGAAACTGAACCCGGTTGTTACGTGAATGGTCCTGGAATGTGAGAACCTGAGAAGCAAGAAGCAGGTAGAAGAGAAAGTATTTGTGGTATATGCTAACTAATCCTGTAGACCAGGAGCTGATTAAATGAACACTTTATTTTGGTGAGATGGTGTTTAGCAAACTCTCAGCAAAGTGAATTGAAGGATTTTAGCCACATTTCTAAGCTAGGTCAAGAATGCACATGTGAGTACTACAAGACCAGAAATTGTGTCTAGACTGTAGACCCAAACTTGAGCATATCTTTGCAATGGTCTTGGAACTGGATAAGTTATCAATAAGTGTCAGTGCTCTGATTTCAACTACATATTCTGTTGAATGAAGCCAGCTTTGAACTTTGGTCACAAACAAGTATTGGCACTGACAAAATTGCCTCCGTACTTTATACCTGATGAAGTGCTGGGGGCAAGGAATCACTGATAATTGAGCACACTAATCTTTTTCATGACAGGCTGATGTTACTTATTACTCACTGTGTCGCCAAAGGACCATTCACTACTGATGAACGGCTGCGTCCAGAATTCAGGTCCCCAAAGATCATCAGAGAGCCTGAGTCCTCATGCAAAAAGCAATTAGCCTTTATTCAAGCTCGAGCAGGGGCTCTCTACATCCACTGATGCTGAGGATTCAGACAGAAAAGCCCCAAGCTCTGATTAGGCAGGATTTTTATTATGGTTACAGGAAGGGGTGGGAGTCTCTAACCCAATGGTTACAGATTGGGTGTTGTTCTGTTCTACCAAGTTCTGGCACAAGGGAATTGGTGGGCTAGGGGGCACAAGCTCTAATTGGTTCTTTGGGGCACAATCTCTGATTGGTGTCTCTTTGGGGCACGATCTGATTGGCTCTTTGGGGCGTGAGTTTAGGTCCTTCAGAACATAAGAGTTTCCTAAGAAGATATAGGAAGTAAGGATATACTATATTGTAAACTCGATATTCTTTTGAAAATAATTATAAAAATAAAAATAGAATGCTCATAGACTTACAGGCAATTAAAAAAAATCTTCCTAATATGATCACTAGTGATGATTTTATCTTAATGAAAGAAAAATTGGGGAAAAAAAGTGAATCTAGATTCCAGATCAAACATTTAGACCTGATCATGTTGATTGTTAATTGTGCAAATCAGATAGATCTTACTGTTTGTTTGCTTTGCTTTGTATTTATTTTGTGTGTTATTTTTTAGATGTATGTAACTTTTTACCTTATACATATATGTATGGACCTTAGTATATTTATGTGAACCACATGCATACACGAACCCACAGAGGGAATGTTGTTACGGGCCGGAGTACGTGTATATGCTCCACATGTGTGCATGCACCCATGGAAGGTAGATAGTTGCAGGCTACACAGTGTAAGCACTAAGAACTAAATCCAAGTCCTCTGCAAGTGTTTGAAGAACCAAACCATCTCCCCAGGCAAAGGTCTTATTGTTTTTAAGGCTATATCTTTTTATCCTGGGAAAGTAAAATGTGTATCAGTAATGGTAAGATTTCTAGGTGTCAGAATTTAAAGTGAGATAGCTTTAAACAAGAGATAACTGGTAAATATCTTCAAGGGAATACCTAAACCCAGCCATTACTTACACTTTTTCATTAAGCATAAACACAAAAAGAAATATGAATATGAGTACTTTGTTTAATTGAAAAATAATGGTAAAGTGGTTATATATATACATATATATATACTTACACATATATGCATATGTAGTATATATTACATATATATGTAATATATTATATATATAAACAAAGGCAAGCCAAAATAATAATTGTGCATAAGTTTAATAATCAAAAGGTTATTAGGGATGGGAAGAGATACCACAGACTATCTGCAGATCCTAATCATAAATCTGTTTTTAATTCTTTTTCAGTTATTTATGTGAAACATCTATTTAATAGTGTTCTTAAGAAACTGAGCATCAAGGAGGGAGAGACACGCATAACCAAACAGCCTGTAAATCTCTTCTTTCAGGATGATAAAGTATGTTAGGAAAGTTATCAGTTGTCCATAAGTAGTTATAATTTAAAACAGAAAGCTAAAAGATAGCACTTCAAGAAGGAAAATGATAGGTTAATATATCTCATGACTATACACAAAATTTTTCAACATCTAAATGAACACATATATAAAATCTATATAAGTATATGTATAACTCATATACCTGAAATAAAACATTAATTAAAAAGAATACTGTGTCATAGCCAAGGCGATTTTATTTCAAGAAATAAAAATTTGAATTATATTTTTAATAAATCATTGTAATCCCATACATAATTTTTTTTAAAAATTGAAGGAAATTCACAAATCTTTTGTGTATAACAATCCAGAGCTAGTAAGATACAGTGGGCAAAGTGTTTGCTGTGTAAGCATGAAGGACTGAGCTTGATTCTCAAATCCACATAATGTTGGATGCCACAGAGAAAGTCTGTAGGCCCAATGCTAGGGCCAGATGGGAGGTAAAACACCGTGAGAACCTTGATAAGGTTGTGGGCATTCTCAGTGGTGATGCAACATGAGAGTCTGTCTTAGTAGAAAAAACAGGAACCGTCTCAGGATGCTCCCTGACCCCAACACAGATGTCTTTGCACATGAATGCCTTAGACACATACGCATATACCTTATACACACACACTGAGGAACATGAAAAGTTCAAAATAAATTAGGCAACATAACAAAAAAAAAATGTAGGCATCACTGCTCTCAAAAAGTGGACAACACAACCAGACATATTGGCCAGATGTATTTTTCTCCTCCCAGCATTTAAGATGTTGAAGCAGGAGTCAGGACATCAAGACAAACCTGTGCTGAAGAGAGAAAGACTCCATTGCAAAATTACAAAACAAATAAAGAAATGACTAACCTAGCCCCAATAATTCAATTAGGATGGGCAACACAAATACATGTACTAATTCTTTTCAACGAATATTTTATAAAACAGAAAAAAAGAAATTATTATTAACTGTCAAAAGAATGTAACAAGTACTACTTCTCTCATGGCCAAGGTAAATATATACAGTTCTATTCATAATCAGAGTCCTGTTTCTGGCCATTAACCTTTCCATTATTTTCAAGGTCCAGATATGGATGACAAGAAAGGCTATATGTAGTAAGTCTCATGTGACACATCACTTCATACAACAGATAGGTGTGCAAATAAGTGAAGACAGTCTAAGGGCCAGGAACTCAGGAGTCTTCATAGGGAACCTTAGAAACAATTTTGGACAGGTAAGAAGTTCAGTAAATAAAGAAACTGCTACCCAGCTGCGGACATGAGTTTATCTCCAGAACCCACATTATGAAAGAAGATAACAAATTCCTAAAAATTATTCTCTGAGCTCCATAAGGCACTGTGGCACGTACAATACATCATACAGAGAGAGACAGAGAGAAAGAGAGAGAGACAGAGAGAGAGAGGAGACAGACAGAGGGAAAAAAGAGAAAAAGAGAGAGAAGGAGACAGACAAGCACACACAGAGAGAAAAAACAAATAATCAAAACTCTATCATGTCATATTGAAAGAAAAACAATATCAAATCAGGGATATGCACTATTTATGTGCTCAACAACTCAATAGTTAAATACATTCTTTTCTCCATACAGTTATAAATTCAGTGCACACCTATAGAAAATCAGAGAAGACATTTTCCTCTGAGAACTATCCTGTTGGATCCTTGGCATATTTGAAATATAATGAGTTAAGAAAGACCAACACAATTCTGAGATTCTGAATGTTTTCCTTACAGTGACATTACTGCATCTGTGGCCACAACAAGATATATGACAGAAGAGGGAACATTGCTGATCAAAGGGTACACGTTTTTAGTTACTCAGATGAGATAACTAGAGTTTATTCAGTACACATGTGACAAAATTGAATCATTTTAATAAATAATACTGAGAGTTTTACAAGTTTCACTATAGGAAACTGATAAATGTTTGAGATTACAGATATGCTAATTTGCCTAATAGGTTAATCCATATGCTGAAGTATACATATACCACATTGTACTATATAAATATAAATATAAATATAAATATTTAATACATCAAATAGTACCTCATAAGTAAACATAACTGTTCAGTTAAATACATTATCCATATATTGACATAGAAAAATGTCTATTACATTATATAAAATATTTTAAATGATTTTAGATTAATTCTATTCCTAAATTCATTTATTTATTAGATTCATTTACTCTTATTTTAGTTGCATGAGTACTTGCCTGCATGCATATCTGTGTACCATATGCATGAATAGTGGTCTTGGAGTCCAGAAACAATACTAGATCCACTGGAACTGTGGTTATGGACACTTGTAAGTTGCAAGGTGCATGCTGGCAACTGAGCCTGGGTCCTCTCCAAGTGCTCTTTACTACTGAGCCACTGCTCTAGTCTCCACTACCTCTATTTAAATGTCAAAATGATCAAGCTCTTAAAAAGTAAGTATACAAGATATATGTGATCTTAGAATATAGGAAACTGAAAAATGAAATCTCAAATTAACTAATAATAAAAACACAGTTTTTGATAGTAAACATTTTTGATGAAGAGGATCCAAGGTATGAGGACAGAGCACATTTTAGCGGGTCAGATATTTACTGTGCATGCATTCTGGACAGTCCTGTGTGAGCCTCATGTGGCAGCTTTGTGATAGCATCCTTTCCCAGAGTAGACAAGATCTTAGGTTTGATTTTGAGCACAGAAATATAAGGCCTGTGTTGATAAGTATTTCCTACATTTAGAAAAATGTACCCAATCCAAGATAATCTGATACAAAATTGGCATGAATCTTGAATTATTTACAATACAAAGTATTAAAATGACCTATATAAAAGCCAAAATGGATTCAGTGTCTTTGACCGTCTTATGTATTTTTCTATTGCTGTGACAAAACACTTTGTCCAAGGGAATTTATAAATGTCTAGAGCCCACAACCATCATGGAGAGGAGTATGCCATTAGGTAGACAGACATGATGCTGGTGCAATACCTGAGAGCTTACATCTCAACCCACAAGCACAAGGCAGAGAAAGCTAATGGGGATGGCATGAACTTTTTGAAACCTCAAAACTTGACCACAGTGAAATGCTTCCTCCAACAAGGCCACACCTCCTAATCCTTCCCAGAAGGTTCCACAAAGGAGCAAGTGTTCGAATATATGAGCCTGTGGGGGCCATTCTCACTCAAATCATCACAATGGCCATCAACGAAAATAAAAATCCCAAGTTGATACTACCACATGGGGCCAGCTCAATAACAATATATTTTATTTTCAACTAGGACAATGATTAGTGTTTGTGATGTTGGTAGACAGAAGCGCATCTTTTACAGTAGAGGTGTAAACATTATGATGGTATCTGATAGGATTAGACTCACACTCTGTCCAACTAGAGGATAATATCATTAAATCCTGATGTATCTGTTTCAGTGTCTCACAGAAAAGTCTAAAAAAGGGAAAAAATTAGGTAGAAAATGTAAAGATGTACTAGAAGAAAACTGACTATTAAAGGCAAAAAAATCATGATACACTTAATTATGCCATACGTTTAAAAAGTAGTTCATATTGTAAAAGTTGAGCAAATATATTAGGAACATAAGAGTTTAAGTTATAAACAGAGAGAAGTATGAATATATTATAACTTTTTGAAGGTGGACTTTATGAACAAAATACATAAAAAGTAAGAACATTGGAAGACTAGAGAGATAGTTCCAGCTATCTTGCTCCTCTTGAAGATGATCAGGTTGAGTGTTCAATATCCCCCACCAGGCACAGGCATGATTCATGGACATACATACAGCCAAACATTCACATTCATAAAAATAAAAATAAATATCCTATAAGGAATGTTTGATTTACTAATAGAAATGAAAATAGCACATACCAGATGCAAATTTTTCCATTTTAGTCACCTTTTCTATAATAAGAAATATATTAAATATGAGTGGACAAAAATCTATATTTCTATGAACAAGGTTTATGGAATTTTATTTATTTTGACTTTAATTTTATTAAATAAGCCCTCCATACAATTTCCATTCCTAACTTTCTGAATTAGTTGGCTCAGTGGTGCTAAATATGCAGATTATTGTTTTAAAAATCTCAAAAACTATATACTCATAAGCAATTCCCTGTTTGTTTTCTTGCAGCAGCTGGAGACCACTGCTCTGCTTCCTATTGTTATGAACTTGACTGCTTTAGAGAAACCACAGAATAATAATTCATAATGTGTATTTTTATGAGTGGATAATTTTACTTTATATAGTACTATCAATATCCATAATGATGTTGCATGGGTCAGAATTTCCTCACTTTTACAGGTGGAATAGCTTCCTGTTATATATATATATATACTTATATACTTTCTTTTTCATCATTCATCCATAAAGGGACACTTGGCATTCTTCTGCTGCTAGCCTTTGTGCATGAAGAGCCAAGAACATGTGTATTTATATCTCTTTGAGACCGAGACATTATTTTCTGTTCCTTTGATTCTATATCCAGAACTAGAATCACAGAACCTCTGGGATACTGCCTTTGCTACTCACAGAGTGGTTAATTAAGTAGTCAAAATGTTAATTTAAAAGACTCTTGTGTTAACACATACCAGTGCTAAACACTACCAACATTACAATGAAAGATTATAAAGTGATAAAGTGCTTTTTTTTTTTTTTCATTTCATCGTATCTCACATATTCTCTTGGCACCGGGTATTTCAGTTTCTTTTCATTACTCCCCAAACTGTAATTTCTATTTAAAAATTTTAAGCATAATTGCAAATATATTGCCCTTATTAAAAGCTAATTTACTGAGCCAGAAAAAACGGCTCAGGTATTAAGAGGACAAACTTCCCGAATACCAAAGTTCAGGATCCAAGCACCACTCACAACTGCCTATATCTCCAGATCCAAGGTCCAATCTGACACCTTCTTCCAACCACTGCAGCTACCTGGACTCACGCATATAAACCCCCACACAGTCACGCATGCACACTCATAATTAAAAATTAAAAATTAACCTTAAAAGTGGAAACTGCTTCACTGTTTTCTCATAATATTAAATTATTATTACTAAATTATTATCAACTCTTCCTGTGTGTGTATATATGAATGTGTGTGTGTGGAGTGTGTGTGTGTGTGTGTGTGTGTACATGTTTTCCTGTGTGTTTGCACATGCATTCACTTGGGTGTGTGAGCCTGTGAAGCGCAGATATTGATTTTGGTTTCTTACCTTATTCCATTCCCCCTTATTTTACCTATGTGAGGCTTATCATTTCATCCCATGTTCCCTGATTCTTCTCACATAGTTAGTCAGCTTACAGGAAAATTACATGGAAATTGTACTTCCAGGCTCAGTCCTCACATTGAAGGACACGTTCTTTTCTTTTGTTTTTTAATTATTGAAAATAGTTCTTCTCTCATACAATACATCCGACCACAGTTTCCCGTTTCTCCACTTTTCCCAGCTCCTCCCACCTCTTCTCCCCTCTCCCCCAAACCTACTACCTTTCCTTCTCCCTTCAGAAAAGAGCAGGACTCCATGAGACAACAACCAAACATGACAAAACAAAATACAATAAGACACGATAAAAGCCCTCACTTGAAGGCTAGACAAGGTAACCCCAAAAGAGGAAAAAAGTCCCAAGTGCATGCAAAAGAGTCGGAGACACACCCATTCCCATACTTAGGAGTCTCACAAGAACAAGCAGCTAACAGCCACAACATACATGCAGAGGTCCTGGTGCAGACCCATGTGGGCCCCTTGCTTGTTGCTTCAGTCTCTGTGAGTCTGTATGCACACTGCTTATTTGATTCAGTTGGCTATGTTCCACAGATGTCCTCCATCTCCTCTGACCCCTACAATCATTCTGCCCTGCTTTCTAGGGATTCCCTAAGTTCTGAAAGGAGGGACCGGATAGAGAGCTCCGATTTAGACTTTCTCTCTGCAAAATGTCTGACTGGCTTTGCATCCGCTCACATATGCTGCTAGAGGAAGCCCCTCTGATGATGACAGGACAAGGCACTGATTCTAGGTCCCTGAGCTATCCATTCTCTGAGTCCTGACCATTCAGGCAGTGGTGGCTATGGTCTCCCTCTCTTGGCTTGGGCTTCAGTTTAAACCAGACATTGGTTGGCCACTCCCACAAATCTGCACTACCATTGTGCCAATACATCTTGAAGACAGGTTTGAAGGTTTTGTGGCTGGGTTGATGTCCAGGTTTCTCTTTCAGCAGCCTACAGAGTACTTTCTAGCACTAAAGAGATTAGAACATATGTGTAAAGGCTCCATGCAGGTATCAGGTCGACTTCTCTATATTCAACAAGTTGTGTGAATGTTGTCCTCAGTAATGTGCAACTCACACACACACACACACACACACACACACACACACACACTGCCATTTTTCACAGTATGATCCTCTGTCCTAGAATCTGCTTTGGTTATTGGGGATCTCCACAGGAACTCCTAAGCCAACAACTCAATTGAATGCAACCCAGTCCCACCACTAGAAGAGTTGTCTGGCTACAAGAGATGACCAGTTTAGACCATGTGTCCTTTATTACTAGGAGTCTTCACTAGGATCACCCTCATAAATTCTAGGAAGTTTCCACTGCGTTACATTTCCAACCCCACCCCCGCAAATGCCCTCCCCAATTCCAGCAATCTATTCCTGCACTCTCTCCCTCATTCTTCCTGCTCCTGTCTGCTCCTGCCCTCAGTCCACCTGCAAAACTTATTCTATTTCCCGTTCCCATAAAGATTCATGCGTCCCCTGGAGATGGACAATCTCTATCTGCTGAGCCACCAACTCCAAAAATAATTGTTGAAGATTCCAATAATGTTAGTAAGCTCAATAGAGACAGCTGAATGGATTATAAGTTCTTTGGAGAAAAAGAATAAAAGCATAGGAATTTTTAACGAAATAACTGATCCAAGCCAATCTATTGCTGACATTTTATTTCAATGCACTACTACAGAAGATGAAAGACATGCATTTCTTCATTAACTTTCCATTTATCTCTGTATAGTTTTCTCAAAAAAGAGTACAGATATTATGTTTTCACAACAAAGGTGTAGCAATTTCTTTTTTATTTAATTTTTTAAAATGCAAGTATCCTTTGTAATATCTCTGAGGATAATGTTGACAGCCCCTGTTTGGGTTTCTGTTTTGTTATATCATGAGAATTCTACAAAAGTATGTAGTTCAGACAAAGATCAGTGACTAAATATGTTATTTTAGTTATCTGTTCCCTTTTATTGAATACCATAACAAAATTTAAACTCCAGCTAACAAATCTGTTTACTTTTGGTTCCACCTGAGGACTTGAGGACAGCATCTAGTACAGTAACCACAAACCTTCCAAACAAATGTGAAACTTTATTAGAACCAAAAAATTTTAAAAACCAATCTCTAAGATAGGCTCTAAGACAGTTCACCTGCTGTCTGCTCAACCATTCCTAAAAGCCACACCTGGGCATCTCTAAGGACACAGTACCTCTTAATATGGCTCTGACCAGGACAATATTAAGACTCCCCTCTGCTTGACAACTTTAGATATATGAATTCCCTACTGAAGCCTTGTGGCCTCCCTTTACCCAGATACATATTTTAGAAAATTTGCAATTTTTAATTCTCTTTCTCTTTGGGATAGAAAACCCCAGTTTTCGTTAACTTCTGTCCAGGCTTTATGGAAGGGTCAGAGGCTGAAATCAAATAAGTATCAGTTATCAAACAAAGAATGCCTAACTTCACTGACCAGAATTTCTCTCACATCCCTAGAAATTTTGCAACGGCGTATGGTATTACATAGAACCGCCTTTCCCCCTTTGTCTCCCCCTCCCCCAATGTCTCTCCTTTCGGGACACTAAGCTTTCACGCCTAAAATCTCTTTTTTTGGTGTGTATATGTGCTTCTATGTGTACAATTGTGTGTAGGGGTGTCAGTCTTGCTATCTTCCCTAATTGCTTCCCAAATTTTTTGTTTATATATTTTTATTTAAGTTTTCAAAATTAGTATACACAGTACTAGGTTTCAGTCTACCATTTTCAAACCAAATTTCTTCTCATTGATGTTTTCCAACTCTTTTCCCGAACCCTTTGTCCTCCTCTCTTTCTTAGACTCCTCTATCAGTTTTCAATAACTCCCTTTGAGCTTTCACATCACGTGTGTCCTACTCTTCTCTCCCCCACCTTACTTTTTGAAAGAGTCTCTCATCAGACTTGGTGCTCACTGACTCACCTAGCATTGCTGTCCAGAAAGCAGTACGCACCCTCCTTCTCACTTTGGTGACTGCAAGCACTAGCTTGAGTTCGAGTATTCTTTCTACCTCCTTGCCTAGGTAGTACGTTTGCGGTGAGAACTGAGCTTAACGTGCAGCAGTCACTTCACCAAGTGATTAATCTCCCCATCCTCTCAGTTACGAAATCTTCGAAAGATGTAATTATCAAAAACATTATAGGATTTGCCATTTATTGAAAACGCATTGATGGAAATTCAACAACCACTTCAAAGTGATTGGTTAAAATTGAAATGGGTTATATGTAGGGGACGCAAATGTTATGGTGAATTCTGGTGGGTAAATTGGTTCGATTACTTTAAACTTGTTAATCTGAACATTAATGGTGAATGGACCTATTTCCTCATATAAATTTTGTAAATAATAGAGAAAACTACTTCAAGCAGTGGATACTCTGTCATCCAATATGATTTCTGATCTTGTGAAATATCTCTGCTCGAGATGCTGATGCGGCAAAGAAAATCAAGTACATCCAGTCAAGCATGTAAAATGTGATTTTTGCATAATTCTTAATCAGCATGTATTGCTGAATATGTTTCTAATGATAAATGCTTCCTTATTTTAGACTAGAAATGTACAATTTTCCACTGGAAGAGACAAATTTATTTTACAGAAATTGCCTTCTGTGCTGTACTTCCATTTGTGTTCCAGAGCCTAAGTATGCAGTTATTAGAAAATCTCCATACTTGTTAGTTCTTATTACTTCTATTGGTTTCCTCTTTTTGCACCCACATTTTCTTCTTGCGCCAGCTGTAAAATAAGTTCATTTTAATCAAGTGCAGATAAAACATTATACAATCCATTTTAATAGAATAGTTTTATATTTGTACAGATTAAATATTAAACAGTGTATAACTGAAGTCACACATTTTCAGTCCTTCACAATATGTGAAAATGTCCTTATGTATGCTTTGTGTTTGTTTAAGAGACTGGATCCTTGAGATTGCATTCTGCCAGCTACTCAGTATGGCAGAGAAAACTGCATAGGAAATACTGAAACTAAATTAAAACTAAATAAAATAATACTTCATACATCTTTGTGTTTACTTTTGGCATGTTTCATTCTCAAAGAAATATTGAAGATAAGAAACTGTTTTCTTGTTTCATAACTTAATGATATTAATTTTAAACCCTTAAGTAAGTATTCCATCACTCATAGTTTTCCTTCTTTTTTAGTTTAATTGTGATATTCTAAAAACTGAGGATTTCATATAATGTATTTTGACCATATTTATTCCCACAACTCCCTCAGCTCCTCCTAGATCCACCTGCAATCATCATAGTCTCCAAACTTAATATCCTATTTTATTTTTGTTAAACAAAATTAAATTAAACTTTAAAAAATTTTGTATGAAATTCTCAAATAATAAAAAAAATACGTATTTTTAAAAGAAGTCCTTTTTAGGACTGAGCATTCAGTCTTAATCTCAACACTGTAACCATTATGCATCTTTCTATTGACTGATGATCCTGCCAAAAGACGTTTCTCTGACAAAGTTTGAGAGCAGTCAAGGACTACGTGTATTAATATAAGTATTTAAAGGCACTTTCATAACATGACTACTTAAATACCCTTCTCTATCTGACACAGATATAATAGCCTTGAATAAGATACCTATAGTAATCAACTCTGTAAAATGAATATTTGAATCAATGGTAAAGAACTTGAAATGTTGAGTATGATACTTTCTGACTACAAAAGGTATTGCAATTTGGACTATTATAAATGTTCAATCAAATAAAATAAAATTGTAGCTTGAAGACCCTTTGGTTGAGACTTTATTCCAAAGAAAAGAATTACCTTTTTGGAGGAAGGAAGCTTCTGCCTCAGCAGTAGGATCTTTCTCTGATGTGTACGCTCAAGGTCAGTCCTTATCACTAGCTGGATTGGAGACACACAGGCACTATCCTATTTTAAGAACTTGAGTGTGGGAAAAATCACCTTTTATTACCATAGCATGGGATGAATTATTTTATATCCCATAGAAAAGTCATTTATCACAGTTAGAGTAAATGACAGAAGATAAAGCTTTTATAAGAAATAGTACTTTTCTGCTATTTTCATGCAAAATACGTGTTTTTCTCCAGCATCTCAGCTTTTTAAAGGAACCAATTATCTCTCCATTGAAACATGTTTTAGGCTTTCATTCCATTTCCTACTAACTTTAGTCCCTTTCGTCTGACAAATTGCTAAAATTTGTATAAACGAAAAAATTTATATAAAAGCTCATTCTAATTTTCTTACTTTTTGTAAACCTTCAAGTTATTACATTTTAAATGCTGATGTTTTGCTAGATGAGATTGTTACTAAACTGAATAGTAAGGCATGGTTTTTTGATTAATCTAAAATCAAAATAGAGCCCATATTCCAAGCTAACCAAATTCTCTTTGTTTTTACTATACACAGTAGGATATGAGTTGTGACATTGCTGATGGCTAAGAGCCCAAAGGAATCAAGACATCGTTTTACTTATGTTATTAAAAATCACTCCGGATTGCACTTGAAGAGCAATTTAAATATGTATCAAATACTGAATTGATGAGGTTATGGAACCTGCCGTCATTTCCGTCAGCAAAAAGAATCATTATTTTTTGAAGTAGCTCAGCTCTTCAGTGTTTCAGTTTCATACGAATGTGGTAACAAAATTGTGAACAGGTTTTAGGTCTGTGGCCAATGTCACACCCTGGCCAAGTGTAAAGAAAGCCAACTTGGACAGAAAAGGCAACCTGGAAAGTCAGAATGGACCTCAAAATCAGGTTTATCTGGTTTGGACATGTTTGTAATGTTATAAGTGTGAATATGCTAGACAATTAATGTAACACGAGGAACCTGTATTTTCTGTAAGATGAAAATGGTAATATAATGCCTTCCCCCATTCACTCACAAGAATTAAATTGTTTTAAGTAAAACACAAGGTGATGTTTCTAGTTCTCTCTCTCTCAGTGAATTTTAAGAATGGAGAAACATGTGTATTAATCATTTACTTTACCCCGCCTTTCTTATGAATGACTGCAGTTGGTTCAAGTATCCTGACTTAATAGACAGGTATCTTTTCTCTCCTTGGATTTATGATACTCTATGGTGAGGATGGGCTTCTCCCAATAAACAAAACCTTATTTTATAGAAAGTGTGATTTTTCACATTCCCGTCCACCTTTTTGTCTAAGAAAATGTATGTAAATATCTTTTCTGCATGTTAATATCTTATTCCATATCTTCATTTTATGCTTGACGGCCATTCCTTTACAACCTTCCCATAAAACACTCTTGATCTTCAGTTCTGCTAGCTATCAATTTCTGTTTCTTCCTACCATGCATTAAATTACAAGAGTAGCCTCAAGCAAACTCCTTGCTAGGTAACTCTACCCCATGTCTCTAAGCCATTGCTATACTGTAAAGTGGTTTTCAGGCTTTTGACTTGATCCATTATCTCCCAGCATTGCCTGTTTAATTTTTCTCTACCTAGAATTGAATGTGTATACCACTCTCCCGTTGAATAGACTCTTAATATTTCTCTCCTAGTCAGAATTTGAGACACTTTTTTACTGTCTGTTCTCTCTGTCTCTCTGTCTTTGTCTCTCTGTCTCTGTCTCTGTCTCTATCTCTCTCTCTCTCCTCTCTGACTACTTTTCTTATAGGGTAGATTTTTAACTTCAGTCTCATCTATCTGCAAATGTGTGTGTCCACTGTAATATGTGTATCTGTTTATGGTAGGAAGTTGGTTTTTTTTTTCATTTTTTTTTAATTCAACCCATATATAAACTAAGTTAAAGTACTTATTCTAAAAAAAATCCTCTTGGATTTTAGAAAGTCATTATGATGGTTTCATCAAATAGAGTAGCTGATGTTCATGTTGATTGCAAATACATATTATTACTTTTGAAATCCATCATGTGCTATAATTAGGACTTGATAAATGAAATAATCTGTTCAAATAAAGCATTGAATGTCTTTCACCAGTTTATCAAATCAATATCCTTACTGAATAAAAATCTGTCAAATATATGAGATTTTTTATCTTTATATTAACTTGTCAAAGAAATATCAAGGCAATTTGCTCTAACTAATGTATACACACACACACACACACACACACACACACATACACACACAATACATACATGTATGTATGTATTTATAATTTAATTGTCTTCAAATAAGGCTTATGTTACCAAATATTTCTGCAAGGCTGTTCTGAATATTCCAATATAAAAAAATCTTTAAAAAATTTTAGTTTTATGTTTATATACCATTGTGTCTGAGCATTGAAACAGAGAATAGTCTAAAAATACAAGATTCTTAAGAATTTAGGAGAGATTGGCTCTGACCTGTTGATCTCCATCTGGCTGAGAAATAGACTATATCAGGACCATCTGACTATCAATTTGCCTAGATTTCACTGGTTGGCTGGCATTGCCTATGCCATCTCCCTGGGGACTTCTGAGAAGTCTTTGCATTGGTAACGACAGAAAAGATTTTCCAAGCAGCTGAAAACCAGATGGTGGTCAGTTGTATATTGAGGTAGATAAAAATTAAACTAAACTTGCTATTCACCAAAAATATATAGTAAGAAATGTCAGCCATGGTCATTCAAATACATCACCTTTTGATTCCTTTGACATTGTACTAAGAATAGGCTAGTAACTGCCATGAAGAATCACCTCACTTTATGTCAGAAAAACCAATATTATTCATGAGCAAGGAATATACTAACTGCAAAAAACACATGGAAACAATTCAAATGTTGACATACTTATTACAGGTATATATTGTATTTTATATCAATAACAAGACCTGTAATAAAACAATTAGAGGCTTGACTATACATTATAATGAAACATATAAACCCTATAAAAACGCATAGGGGTTGGAGAGATGACTCAGTGGGTAAAGTACTTGCTGCCCAAACAATGTACTTGCTGCCGAGTTCAGATTCTCAGAATCCAGGTAAATGTGATCACAGAGGCACATGTCTGTTAACCCAGCATTGAGAGAAAGGAACAGGACAATCACAGGGGTTTGCTGACCAATCAATCTATACATATCTGTAAGCTTCAATCCCAGTAAGATACCCTATCTCAAAGAAGGAAGAAACTACTGAGGAAATACGTCCTGACATCAACTCAGGACTCCATAGTCAACCCACATTGGTGAGCTCACCTACACACACATGAGCACACACATATAACATACACATACACAAAATATGTAATAGAGATATTCCTTTTGAAAAATTAACAACAGCTTCTGCAATAAACTAAGTACTAAAATTTCTGTAAAATTATGCACCAGGTTACCCTAATGTCTTTGAGCTCATGTTCATTTTTATAAGCAACTACACTCCATCAGTTCATGGGGATTTACTCAGAACAGAACAAAAGTGCTCCACGGTGATTGAATATTGGATTACTATAAGCCTTCTCCAAGCTACTTCTTAATAGACTGCCACAAACCAATAAAAAGTGTGATTTACATCTACACACTAGATGCTGCTGATGTTTTTATTGCTTCAAAGTCTTTGGGATGTTAATATGTCAGAATCTACACTATCTTTTAGCTATAATATTTGACAACTATAATGACAGGGATTTTCAGCCAATAACACATAATGGAAATAAATGAAGTATTCTCAGATAGCAAGAACTTCTGAAGTAAATAGCAAGGACCAAATAAGAAATTGTAGAAATTATACAATACTGTCCTGTGCCCTAACTTTCTAAAAAACAATGCAAAACAAATAAACAAACAAAACACAACAACAACGAAATAGTAGGCTTCCTTTCTAGGTATGAGATATTGCATCATGCATGAGCATTTTCTCCAGACACTCCAAAGCAGACTGATCAGTGTCCAGATATTTTGTTACAGAAGCTAACAAACTTTCCAAAGTATGTGTCAGTGATTCTCTATTTTTATTAACACAAATATCAATCTTAACTTGAAGCCCAGAACTCTGAACATCATTTTTATATCCTTGGTGAACAAATGTGATGATCAGTTTTAACCATCAATTTGGCAAAATCTAGAAAAACCTGGGAAGAGAATTTCAGTGAAGGACTGTCTAGGTAATGTTGGCTGCTAGGCATGTCTATAGGAACATCTTGATTATGTCAATTGATATGGGGAGATCCAGCCTGCTATACATAACATCATTTCCTGTGATTGTTTTCTGGGCTTTGTGGTAAGCATCTATGTGTTCATTTCTCTCTATACTTCACTGAGGATGTGATGTAAGTAGGTGCTTTAAATTCTTGCTGCCTAGACTAGCACACAATGGTGGTCTGTCATATAGAATTGTAAGTTAAAATAAAATATTTCTCCTTTAAGTTGCTTTTTTGTCAGTATATTTTATAACATCACAGAAATGAATCTAAAAGTATCATCAATGGTCTTTTGCTATCTCAAACTTAGAAATATTTCTATTGTAGGAACATGTATTTCATCACTGAAGAGGTGGCTCAGTAGGTAAGAAAATCCTGACCATCTCTGTAAAAAGCCAAGAGTAGCTGCACATACCAGTCAATCCAGTAAGGTGAGGAGAATCAAAGGGTCTTTTGGCTACCAACCTAGCTGGTTAGATGTTCTCAGGGGAATAATACAGAAGATGATAGAGCCAGCCATATGATATCCTTTTCTGCCTTTGCATTCAAATGTGACTATTCACACACATGTACACATTTACTACACACTGACAGGCAAAAATAAAATCATAAAAATAAGAAAGATATATTAGAAATTGTAAGACAGTCAATTATAAAATCTCGTTGAAGGCAAATTTTGAAAATGATAATCATTCTCCATTAGGCAATCATTACAGTGTGCTTGTTCATCCACATTCACAAGAAGTTATATTTTCTCTAAGCTGGAAAATCACCACTCTTACACATGACTGCTTTAAAATTCAGATGGTGTACATTTAGTGTCATAATCAGAAGAGAAAGAGCTCTGTTTTCATCTTCTGTTAGCTCCATTATGAATCTAAATGCTCTGGCCATAACTATGCAATTACATATTCTACATTTGTCTTTTATTGCTTGATGAATCTTTTTGCCATGTGATTTCCAAGGAAGAATAGACAAATGTTCAAGGTAATGTCATCAATTTACAAAAATTCTATTTAATAATGCAGAAGAGTTGGAAAATATGTCTTTAATTGCTCACCTTATTATTAGATGCAACCAGGAAATTAAAAAAGTGCAGTAAAATAGTAAAATGAAAAGATACTATTTAGTTAATATAAAATTTTATCTGCAATATGACTTCTTATAAAGGATTATGGAAATATATACAGAAAGACACACACATGAACATGCTCGCGCGTGCACACACACACACACACACATGTGCACGCGCACTCCCCTCCTGGGAGAAATTGTGATTAATAACAGTCACAACTGCTTCATAAGAGAATCTTAGAGCTGTTTATTTAACATATTTAGTTAAAAAAAAAAACACATTTTATGCATCAATTTTGTAATATTCAAATTTATTCAGAATAATTACCATGGAGGTAATTAATATAGGGATAATTTTAGGACCTGTCTATGTATAATATGATAATGCTCACTGTGTGAAAATTCATCCATCTGCTGATTAAGAAATATGTGTTCAAATATATATATATATATATTTCTGTGTTGGAGGCTCCCAGGTTTTATAGAAGTTGGAAAGATTTATTAATGTAATTTTTGCTAACTTTATGTGAGTCATCTGTATCTTATTGCACAGGACATCTTATTTGAATTCTTTTTGTCAAATAGTCATATGAAACAGGTCAGCTTATGATCTTCAGCACGGAAGGTGTTTAGTGTTTATTTGCTTTAGAAAATGTGAAACAATGGCCATTTGTAGTAGCCATTTCAGGAATTTTGCTGTTGCATAAATGTGTCCAGGAGACAGGTAACAAAGGAAACAGTAGGTAATCAGTATACATAGTTAGAGTTTTGTATAGAACACCATTGTTTTGCAAGACACTGATTTTCACCAAAATGTCCATCTTCTTCCCCTTGCTTTCACTGGTTCCGTAGCATGGGAGCAAATCTGTAAAATGGTTTGTCTGTGTAGCTCTGGCTGTCTTGCTTCTCCTTGTGCCACCTGATCATTTTCACCCAGGTGTTCTGCACTCAAATTTATGTCTCTTCAGTGTCTTTTCATATGTTTTTACCCAAGATACTTTTTTGTCAGTGTGGCATTAATCCTAAAGAATAAAGGTTGCAGTTTTGAAGATATGTGTCACTAGAATGTATAGCTAGAGAACAGATTACTGATGCTAATTGAGATATTTGCTTGAAACAGCAAGTGAAGTATCTTAAGCACCTCCGGTTTTAAAAAGCTACAATTTTAGAAGCATTTACACACACAAAGAACTCTTCACCAAGTTTCAAGATCTGGTAGCTATGTGATCTGTGGTATGGTTTCCTGCTTTAAATTCTAAGTAACTGCCTCTCTGTCTACTCACAAATCAAGCTGGTTCCTTCTCAATACACTGTTGTGGTATGTTTAGTTGTGGATAATATCTTAGTTAAGATTAGTCTCTTACTTGTTTACACCTCTGTGCCATCCCCAGCTTCCACCCCCTACAGGAGGTTCCTGTTATTTGTTGATTGAGGGTC
Organism: Cricetomys ansorgei; assembly: GCA_026225945.1. NCBI lineage: Eukaryota > Metazoa > Chordata > Mammalia > Rodentia > Nesomyidae > Cricetomys > Cricetomys ansorgei. The sequence goes on along the minus strand of JAMJFZ010003581.1, from coordinate 5,284,556 downwards.
TGTGAAAACAGGAAAAAAACACCTGGGGATTGAGGGGTGGAGCAAGGAGGGAGGGGGAGGAGGAGGTGGAGGAGGAGTAGGAGCAGAAGGATAGGGGAAAGAACCAAGGGGAGAGCATGGGGGTGAAGAAGCCTTGGAGTGAGCTCTCGGCCTAGCTGCCCGGGTATAGAATTCCCTGAGATTTGACATGGTTTGTGATTAATAAAAAGCTTTGGAAAATTCAACAATGGACTCTCCATTAAGCGCAATAACGTTATTTTAACAATACACTTACTGCATGCCAAGAGAAAATTCTTATGAAGCCATCCACTCATGCATATTCCACTCTCATATCCAATTAATATGAAGTTCCTACTATGAGCAATGAACTTCAATTAGTTCAATTATATTACAAAATAGAAGAAATCTAGTTCTTTCCTCATAGCTCTTACTTAGAAGAATAGGAGATATCCAAATATTACAAGATACAAACTACATACTTTTTATAATTTTACATACTTTTTATACTTACATACATACTTTCATATTTTATGATATGCTATAAACACTATGAAATTAAAGAAAGACTATTTGGGAATATGAGTATGAATTTAAAAAATCCTAATTTTAGCTAAAGGTAAAGCTCAAAGCGCAGTGACATTTGAGCAAAGGTTGGAATGAAATAGGCATTTAGGTATATGGGAAAACATTAATCTTCGAAGAGAGGCAATGGACAGACATACCTTCGGTCACAGTGCACTTATAGAGTTCCACGAGTACAAAGATGGCTGGCTTATGTGTTCTGGATAAAGCAAGTGGAAAGCAGCCAGTGAAGATGCATCAAAGTTTCAGAGAGCAAAAATTGTACTGGTTTAGGATGTGGCATTGGCTCTGAATGGTACCTGAACTACTTAAACACTGCCAGCAGAGGGGTGACACACTGTGTCAGTTTCTAAAGATAATTCTGACTGCTGGGTCAAGAGGAAACATTACAAAGACATCAAGGAAACAGGGTTGTCCTTTATGTAACTACACAAGGCAGCAGATGGGAGTGATATCTTCAAGTTTGTGGGTACATGAGGTCACATCAAACGTTTACTGATACATCATGAAGGTGTATTTCAAAATAATTCTTCAGTATATCTATAATTTTGTCGTTAAATAATGACTGAAAGACGTTCATGCCAAGAGATGGAGGGAGGAAAGGACCAGAGGGAGTGATATAGCTATATTCGAAATAAAAATAAAATCTTTTCTAAATATTTGATACTTTAAGAACATGGAGATTTTTCAATAGTTTTCAGGTTTGATCCATGTTTTTATTTTATAATTGTTAACTCTGAGTATATCACTTTGCATAAAAATAACACAAATTGCAAAAGTGTGTTTAGAGGCATTTCAGAAATAGAAATTGTGTCCTAATCCTAAGACAAAATGTTTTTAAGGATTTTTTTTTTCCTCTGAAACTCAAGTCAGCAACTCACACCGAAAATTTTAATATCAATCCACCTACCAGAAATATGTCAATTTGGTGTTCACATTTGGGTATAACAATGATTGCTGTTTTTAATTTCTGGGATGAGTATGCTGCTCATACTCGTTATACAAAGAGACTTGGGTTTATTCTTTCATGTTCAGGAAAACATTCTTTGTTTTCTTTAATTAAACCATTGTGACATGATCAAAGCAAGAAAACAAACAAACAAAAGGAACATCACATACATTGTAAAAAAAATACAATTCAAAACATACAGTACTCTTGGATCTGATCCAATGCGCTTTGGGTTGCTTTTGTGATGTCAACTGGTTGTATGTCACACACAGTGCAAAGTGAGCATGTTATGTGCTGAGAACCAATCCCCAGTGAAGTTGTGCAATATGAAATGGTGAGGACTGGCAAATCACCTTGGACTCATTTCATGCTTGATTTCAAATAATTGTGTGTTCAGAAACCTTTCATTGTTGCCAATTTTTTTTAAGCTCCCACACTCAGCTTACCCCCATAGCTTCATCTTTAAGACGCTGTAACTGATGCTGGAAAGATGGCCCAGAGGATAATAACATGCACTGTTTTTATAGAGGCCTGGGCTTAGTTTCCAGAATCTTTATCAGGAGGTTCAAAACTTCCTGTAATTCCAGTTCTGGGAGATGTATCACCTTCTGCCCTCCTCAGGCACCTACATAAATTGTTAAAATAACGCTATGGCGCTTAACAGAGAGTCCAGCGTTGAATTTTCCAATGTTCTTTATTAATCACAAACCATGTCAAATCTCAGGGAATTCTATACCCGGGCAGCTAGGCTGAGAGCTCCCTCCAAGGCTTCTTCACCCCATGCTCTCCTCTTGGTTCTTCCTTCTTCCTCATTCAGCTCCTACTCCTCCTCCACCTCCTACACCCTCCTCCCTCCTTGCTCCACCCCTCAATCCCCAGGTGTTTTCTTCCTGTTTTCACACAGACCCTCAATCAACAAATAACAGGAACCTCCTGTAGGGGGTGGAAGCTGGGGATGGCACAGAGGTGTAAACAAGTAAGAGACTAATCTTAACTAAAATATTATCCACAACTAAACATACCACAACAATAAATCATACAGGCACACACATACACTCATATATAAAAACACATAGCTTTTTTTAAAGGGTGTAATTATAGGTGGCGTTAAGAGGGAATTTTGGTAGTAGTGCTCTTTAAGATGGGAGGGTGGTAAGGCCTTGAATAAAAACAACTGGATGGGTTTAGAGAGCATAGACTCTTCAACCAAGGAAGTAGGTGTAGAAATTCAAGATTGCGACAATTTTTGGAATTTACTGGAATGATTGCTTGGACAAATAAAAATCAGTGTCAGTAAAAAGTGAGTCTTCAGACAGATGCCAACCATTTATAGTGACGAGAACAGGTTTAACTCTGTGAAAAGCAAAAGGGGAATGAGGACAGTGGAGAAGAATATGAAATTTCCATATATCTTCAAGAAGAATGTTTGCTAAAAATACTCAAGTCTAAAATGGCATCCTAGAATAATTACTTCAGTTAAAGTTGTTCTCATGGTTTTCACTGAAAAGTCATAATCACTTCTGAAATCCAAGTGTGAATTTACTCATTATTAGGCTGGGAAGATGGCTCAGCAGGTAAAAGCGTTTGCCATCAAGTTTGAAGACCTGATTTAATCCCCAGAATCCACATATATTTATTTGAACTAATACCTTTTCTTTAGAAGATACAGTCACTCTCTGTTCATATTAACATTTTTATTGCAAATAGGATAATTGTGAAAGAAACCAGTGTTAAAGCAAAGTTGTACTTCTTCCATTTTTTCTTTTCTATTTCATTAGCACGTGATAATTTGACAAACTATTTGGATTTAGTGTGATATTTCCCATATGTGTTGTTCATACTGTTCTACCCTTCTACCTTTCTCCCATATCCAGTAGCAAATTTCTGTTCTACTTAGTTTACATCAACTTCCGTTTGTTTCCATAGATGAGAGACATTCATTATGGTTGTTTTTCTGGGAATAATTTGTTTTGCAAAGGTATATTAAATAAGAGTAGTGGAGGCCAACACTGGTGATCTTAGAGCTGCTTTCAGATTCTTCTTAATACGCATGGTTTGTACTGTACATTCATCAAATGCAGCCCTTATTATGTCGATTTCAAATCCTCCTCTGCCAAATTTGTTCATACAAGTTCACATGATGTTGAATTTTACCAACTGTAGGGAATCTGTAACGCTAATTTTACTTAAAAATCTGAATTAAAATTAAAGATACTAGATGCTGTCCCTTTTGTCTATAATTTTATTTGTTTATGATTTATTTATAAATATTTTTTAATAAACGCTTTATTTATAATTTACATGTTTACTAATATAATTTGTAAAGTACGATTTTAAGTAAAGTTTTCTATCTCAACCAGGCTCATCACTTTTAAAACAATAATCCTGAAAGAATTTGGCTCATTGTACCTGCCCCAGTAGTACAATAATTGTTCAAAGAAAATTACTGATAACAGCAAAAGAGAACAACAATAATTTTAACACATAGAAAAATAACTAATTTGATGATTTGGGCTAATTTTATTTGGATTTTTAAAAATAATTATTAGGTCAGTAAAGCACAAAAATATGCAAATTTAGGGAAATCAAAACATCCAGTTAATATCTTCCTGCAAGCATGAGACACTAAGGAGTACTGAGAAGAAACCCAATACCTCGAAATGAGTTGTCTGACTTTGTAGACGTTGCCTAGACATCTTTAAAATCTACATAAGTAGAGGTGCTTCCCAACAAAGGGATGCAATTTATTTTCCAAATTAGAACATTATAAGTGTGTGTCCTATGAACAATTCTAGAGACTTAGGAAAGTCTATAAAATCATTTAGACTTACCTTCTCATTCAAAAGTTACTGTGACTAAAGAAAAAAATCAGGTGTAACTAAAAAAATACAACAGTACACAGTAGTACACAATAGTATACAATAGTATACAATTTCTATTACCTTATGGATATTATTTCTAAATATCTAGAAAAATTTAAATAGATGATCTGTTTATGACTTTGCAAGCATCTGTGATGCATGGCACATGTGTGAAAGTCAGAGGACAACCTTTGGCACTAGTGTGTTCTTGGTGTAGACCCATATAGGTCCTGTGATGAGCTGATTTTCAATGTAAGAATCATAATAAATGTGGACAGATTTACTCATTTGACAATTTTCATGGATAATGAAAACAGGAAGAAAAGAAGGAAAGCAGGAGAGTAAAGAGGGTAGAAGAAATGAATGTAAAGTTAAAACCCTTACATAATGTATATTTTATTTTGTGTATAATACATATATTGTATGTAAAGTCCAGAGATAAATTCAATAGAAGAAATGAATAAAAATAAATACTACTAATAACATGTTATACAGAATGATGATATAATGAACGAAATGTAATGACATTAATTAATTAATGATTAAAATTACAATAGGGAATATAAAACAAATTTGACTTAAGAAAAGACAGAAAAACAACTCAAAAATTTGCCTAAATGAAAGTAAGAGATGCTTAAATTAATTACATAAAGATTTTACATATTTATTAATGCTTCACAATGAAGTATTTCACAATGCAAACTATAGCAAAGACCTAAAACACAGGATTTTAAATTTTGCAGTTGAACTCTTGAAAGAATGAGATCCACTCTTTTGAAAGGCAGTGAAAGAACTATTATTCTTGGTAATATTATTATTGTTTCTACCCAGGTGTTGTAGGACTTTCCTACAATCCAAGAACTTCAAAGATAAGGACATGAAATTATCAGTTTCAGAACAGCCTAGACCACATAGAGATTTCAAGGCCAACTGAGATACAAGGAGAGATCTTGTCTCAAAGCCAAAGAGATAATGATGGGCAATAATGATGGGTTCTTTGCTTTGATCTCCATTCACAAAGAACAGATAGATATATAGGTAGACAGGTAGATAGATGATAGATAGAAATGATTGAAATATTGATAAACAATAAGTGATTATTTATAGATGATTGATAGATGATAGATGGGTGATAGATACAAGCATAGCTAGCTAGCTAGCTAGCTGATAGATTGATAGATTGATATTTTGTTTAGTTTTATCAGGGAAACTTGTGACTCTTGGACCCATTCCAGTATGAGACATTGTCATCTCAGGGAATTTAAAACACACTGAAGGAAAGGCCAGTCATAAAGAATCAATACAAGTATAATACAATAATTTATTTTGTGTAAATACAAACTTCTATTTCAAACACATGAGAAAACATCATCATCATTTTAATGATAAATATCTAAGTCAAAATGGAGATGTTTTAAAAATAGAAATTTATGTGCAGGAAGTCTAAAGGGAAAAGTGAAAAGCAAATTGTAGCATAAATTCAGATAAGGAATAATTGCAGGTGCATAAATATCAAACATATAGACTTTATAACATTACCAAAAGGATGAAAGAGGATATATACCATAAAAAGTATCTCACATTCAGAGACATATATTTTTACAGTCATGTAATACATGTGATTAAATTTACAGCTCTGTCTAATTTGTCAGATTTGACATTGGGATTCCCACTGTTCTCAGTATGAATAATTACATGAGAGTATATAAGCAAATATTTATTCCATAAGATTGGCATACATTTAAAATGTAATGAGAAAATAATACTTTTGGATAACATAGTTCTAAATTTCAATTTGTATAAGCACATGCCGTTCGGATGAAATGTGTGTTTGTCCTACCTTATATTTCAACCATAAATTTCTTATATAACTGAGATCCCCAAAGCAGTTGACTTTGTGTTAGCGAGACTGTTCTGGTGGCTGTAGCACAGAAACCCTGTAAATCATAATATATAGGTCAGAAATGGATACAAATCATGAGAATACTTGATACCTATCCCAGGTTTTGAGGAATAAAAGACCACATAGACAATATCTAGTTGTTGAGGGCGTCCCCCACGATAATGTTAAGAAGGGAAACCAACTCTAAAAAGAAGAAAATCAGTGCTTCCGACACTAATAACCAAGCTGCAATCAGACACACACCCAAATAAAACATATGTTGTCAACACTTATTTTCAGTCTTGCGACTCCATGACCACAGGTCAATCACATTGTTTCTATGTTTTAATATGAATGATGTTTTAAACTGCTGTGCTTGTGGTCAATTATTGTAGAGAAATAGAAATCTAAGACAAATTTTACAAGCTTCTTTCAGAGGACTGCTCAAAAGGAAGGAGTGGTTTTGAAATAATTAATTAATGGGATGAACTAGAGAGTTGTTTAATATATATACATATATATATACATATATATGTATGTGTATATATATATGTATGTATATATAATAGAGAGAGAGACTTTGGGGGTTCCAAAGGATGTGAGCACCATGCAATTACAAACGAGAGAATGAGGCATTCCTCTATAGCATCACTTCAAACTTAGTGAAACCATCACTGTAGCGTGGAACACAAAATATATAAACAACTCTTTTGGATATGAAGGTAAGAAGGTCTCCAAATATAGTGTTTCAGATGTTCACTCACTTCTGCTCAGTACTCATATTAACATAGAGGAGAAATAAGACATCTGGAAATAACTTCTGATAAAAAAAAGAAAGGGCTAGAGATATGGCTCAGTGGATAAATGTGCACAGTACTCTTGCGAGGCTCTGAGTTTAGTTCCTAGAATCCACAGTGGGTGGCTCATGATGGTCTATAACTCCAATTACAGGCATACGACATCCTCTTCTGGCCTGCATGGGCACCTGCATTTACCTATACATGTCCACACATCTGCAGAAATAAATACACATTAAAAATTAGGGACAGGAAACAAAGATTGATGAGCTAGTCATTCTTGACCTAATTATATGGTAATAGATGATAAAACAGAGGAAGTAAAAAAAAAAAGATAAGAAATTGGTGTTATATATTTATGTTAATATCTCAAGAAGATCCAAGTGCCAGAAAATTGTGCTTTGCAACGGTCTCCTTTTACAGATTAAAAGTATGATCAGAGGACCAGTAGGAAACTCAACAACTTTGTCCCTCATCCAGATCCATGAGAACCAAGAAGAGCGCAAGGATTATCTCAGAATGATTTGTAGCAAGGTATTTGCTCCTGAGTAAAATCCAATGCAATTCCTGAAAGATCACAGGCTCTTGAGGTATTTTTATCAGCAGGATTTCTATCAGTTCGACCAACAGGGCCAAAGAATGGAAGAAAGCAGACTGGTGAGCTAATCTGATGAAATATGTGCTGCATTTTATGGAAAGGGAAGGATGCTCCTGAGAGAACTGACAGTGGAAACAGGAGCTCAGACAGCTGTGCAATATTACTTCTTGGACCTGAAATAGAATTTTAAAAGTCCATTTTCCCCAACTACATTTCAGAAATGTAACTCCTCTGCACCCACCCCATTCCTCTTTTCGAACCAAACTGTTTAAGATCGCTCCTCAGTGCCTGACCTTACATTTAATTTGTGAGTGTAGAGAGGGGATAATTTGTCTCAGTTTCACAGAACCACAAATGGAGGGAGATTTTACTCAGGTGCAGTATCTAATGTAATACATTTAGAAATAACCACCCCCTTCCTTACCTAGGTGATATTGATGAAAATGAGGAGACAAGAATAAACGCTGAGAACTTTAGAAAATTTAGCAATGGAAAACACATTTTGCTTTTCGGAGTGTGGGGAGGATATAAAACACTAGGGTCAGAGGATTTGGTAGTCCCGATTTTAAGGTATCTCTGAAGATTTTCTTCCTACAGAGTTCTCATCCTGCATGGCAGTCCTAGGAAACGAGGAGTTTCACTCCCAAGGTGCTACTCTGTTCTGTTCCATACCTTCAAAAGTAATAAAATTAGTATTTATCCTGTTGTGGTGAAGCTGGCCACTGGCCGTACAATAAGCTTCTGTACTGCACCTCTCATTGTTCACATTACACAGGTCCATAGTCATCGTTATGTGACCCAAGAGGCTGCTTAGGTGGCAGCTGTGGCGGCACCAACACATACAGGTGTCTAGCTGCTGCTTTGTGAGTTGTGTTCAGTGAAAGAACATGGTGGCTACAGGATCTCATCTCCAAGTATCCATGGCTTCTCCTGGTCATCACAGCAACAGGTACCCTAAAGGACAGAAAGATCTCTGTTCATCAAAGTATAGTTCCTTTAATAGTCAACACTTGAGGAAGAGCTTTAACTAGAGAGGGATATTCACTGTAGAGGTGAAGTGGACATGGGCATTAGACATTGGTTCCCTTATCTCTTGCCTGGGTTCAGGGTTTTGGTGGCATTACTTAAAATTACTTTTTTCTAGCTCTTGTGTCTCTCTTGCTCCACCCTCCAAGCCCCGTGAATTTGTATGTTTGTGTGTGTGTGTTTCCATCTTCCTCTCTCTTTCTTTCCTTGCAAAATAATATGTATGTGTGTGTATATATATATATATACACACACACACACAAAAAGAGTCCCATACTTGAATATCATTTTGGGGTTATCTTAACATAACAGTAACAGTAAAAGCATAGGTTCTCTTGCAAATGAAAAACCATTTACTTTAAATGTCCCAATACTTTAGGAAATCAATAACTTGGGGTTAAGACCCTGATTTGCCAGGGGTTTCTGACAATTTTCATGGAGAGAACATGAGCTTGGAGCAAAATCCACCCTCAAATTGACATTCTTGTGTGCCTGTGATTTCATTTTGATATAAGGTTTACAATTTCTGGGTGGATGAGATTTGGGAGAAACAGTTAAAGATAATTTACCAGCAGCAGCAGAACACTGTGGGGGGGGTCTAAAATAGATTACCAAGATGGATCATATGCACTATGCCATGCCAGTTGACTAGTATGATTTCTCTGACTTTGACTTCTTCAAGAACTCTCCTAATTATAACTTTAAGAGTAACTCATGAAGCCAGGCAGTGGTGGCACATGCCTTTAATCCTAACACTCAGGAGGCAGATGCTGTGAGTTCGAGACCAGCCTGGTCTACAGAGTGAGTTCCAAAGCCAGTTACAAAGTGTTTTTCTTTCTCAGAAACTGAAAAAACAAACAAACTAAAAAAAAAAAGTGACTAATGACATAAACTTACTTACTGTCTTTCCTTTTTTAGATTTCTAATTTTCAAAAGAAAAACAAAAGAAAATGGAGCTATTTGAAGCAAAAAGAAAAGAAAGAAAAACTGTAGTTATATAATTCCAAAGGGTACAATACCATAGACCAAAATCCTGTAGTCTGGAGTAAAAGTAGAATAAGATTATAGGAAATATATCATTGTAGGTCTGTTGAACTTAACAAATGTAGAATGCATGAAAAGCCATTGATTAAGTTGAAATATGCCCAGATAACCAATTCTTTGCTGTTTATATTAAGTAACCAACTATGCATTTTAACAAGGGAAGTGGAAATAATGAGCAAGGGGATAAGTGAGATCAGCTATAGAAATTAAATATTAAAAAATACAAAGAACGCTCCTCAGCCAGATGTGAGAAATGTATCAAAGATGACATAATTAGAACATCAGTAATATCTATATTTGAAATTTTATTAGAATGACAATTCCCAAAATAACCTCCTTGAAAATGAATTGATGTTGATTTAAATGAATGAAAATGATAATAATAGAATGTTATGCAAAGAAGAATTGCAAAAATGAGGATTCTTAAATAATTTAGAAGATGATGGATATATAAAATCATCTTTCTATATATAGTCAACATAAAAATATATTTCATATGAAAAAGCTTTTCGATGGGTAAAAAAATATACTAACTCTTTCTCTCTGTGAAGATATTACTTATTTTTAGAAAATATTAAAGAGATATTGAGGATCTCCTGGTTGATCAGTCCTATGCTAGATACTGATACATTTATTGACAATGGGGAAATCAGTGAATAAAAATGTGCTGGATAATTTTTGTCAGCTTGACATGCCATGGTTATCTAAAAATAGGGAGCTTCAATTGAGAAAATACAGCAAATTGCCTATAAGCAAGTCTGTGAAGGCAATTTCATGATCAATGTTGATGTGGAAGGGCTCAGCACACTGTGGGTGATATTATACCACACAGGTGGCCCTGGATTGTATCAGAAAGGAAACTGAGTGAGCCATCAGAGGATGCCAGTAAGTAGTACTTCTCCATGGTCTCTGGTTTTACCCCCTGCCTCCAGGTTGTTGCCTTGAGTTTCTGTCCTGACTTCCTGTCATGATGGACTATGACAAGGGCTATGTAAGCCAAATAAACCCTTTCTTCTTCAGTTGTTTTTGGTCATGTTGTTTACCACAGCAATAAAAAGCAGACTAGAATAACAACCATGAGAAATATCTAAAATCAAACATAGTACGTTTTCCAGTTGTGATCATAGAAAGTAGTATTCCTAATCATTTTAACTGGTCGTAAGTGATTAACTGCTTGGGATTATTTTTTATTCTGTAGATATGAAAATTAAAATTCAGAACCCTAAATACATATTCAATAAAGTGCTTGTAATTTGTTTCAATTGCCTCCATTCCCCCCTAGACTTCAACTTCTCTGTTTTGTCCTCATAAATCTTAGACTCTTTTCTGCTATCAAATAAAATGGCTTGCTCTACCCTAATTACTCATATACCTTGCAAGCATATGTCCTTTCTGCTTTGTTCTCCAAAAAATTTGACAGCTTTTGAAGTGCCACCTTCCCTGTAAGACAACTACCAGATTTAGTCATCTTTTTCTAATTCTTTTAATTTCTAAGAGAAACTGAACATTTCTGATATCCCAGCCACACGAGCAACTGACCTTACTTTAAAGTCATGACTACATATCTCACACGGGAAATCTTACCAGCACCCTCGTTTCACACCATGCTTCTTCTAACATGTTCATGTCTTACCACCTGCGTTTGTCCATACCTTTATTTATTTATTTCCAAAGTATTCCTTCAGAGTGAGTGACAAAAAGTGTGTGAAATTCGCGAATATTCCCTGACATCTCATGGCATTTATTTAGACTTTATTTAAAAGGCAGATGCCATCAGGCAAGGAATTGTCATTGTGTTTTCTTAATCTCTCATGTCTCCTGAATCTGAATCCATCTCTCTGCCATCTCTTTTACTCTAGCGAACACAGCTTTAGGAGGCTCCACATTCTAGACTAATTTCTTCTCTGTTTCTCAAATATTTTATATTTAGAACCATGTGTCTAAACCTCATAGGTATCAGAAGGTAGATTAGTGGTAAATACATGCTTAACACATGTAGAACTCTGGGTTTGATCATCAACATTTCCCCCTAGAATAACACTAATAATCTCATGGTGTATTATAATCTATATAGTATTGTGGTCTTATACACGTGTACGTAAGTCTTGATCCCTACTTCTCAGTACAGCTAGGCGTCTGCTTTTGCTATTATATGATAGATTCTTTTTAAAGAACAAAATATCTGATGCAAATCCATCCCAGTTTGTCAAAAACTTCAATTTGACAAATACAAAATGTTCTGTCTCTCTTGAACTGTCATGCACTTAGTATCGCTCAGGTAATGACACACTTGAAAATAATTAGCTATGCTTTCTTTTCCTCCTCTGTTCTTAACAGTCCTTGTTTGTTCCTCCCTGTCTTGATACTTTCAGATAGCTCCAGCAAATATCATGAACAGAGAATAGAAACAGGAGATATTTTGTTCCCACAGTTGTAGGAACTGGAAGGTCTAATATTAAGACACTGACACAGTCACTCACTGCTGGTCACTGATTTTCTTTAGAGACTGGCTGTAACTCTCTATAACATAACAAGGCAATAGGAACTCCCTGTCTCCTTGAAGCCTTTGGATACAGTGTTCATAAGCTAAGCATCTTGCCAAACACACCCCTCCCTAGTGCAAAAGGTTTCAGGCCATCGTGTAAACTCCAAAAATGATTCTTATTCTCTGTTCATTACACCTTTTCCTTTTGCAGACATTGTAATTATTAACTTTCTCTTTGAGTTGTTAACAAGACATTACCTTTTTTGTTATTATGTTGTCTTTTCTAATGTGCATTCACTTGTGAAATTTTTTCTGTGTGTAAACAACCTGTAACTCTATAATTTCAGTCTTGTACTTTCTTCTAGTCTTAAACTCTCAGTCAATAATATTCATTTGTCAAACTTTATGTGTACACAGAAGGCCTTGATCTCCTCACTGAGCCTCACAAATTTACTCTCTAATTAAAGTTCTCATCTAGCTTAGCTCTTATCCTGCAAGATGAGGATTTTATGTATAAGGCAAATCCATCAGGTTCAGAATCTCAAGATAGATACAAAGCTATTTATAGATGTTTTCATCAATGTGTCTCTCAGGTAAGTCCTCCTGTGTATACTCTACACTTTAGCCACACATGCTATGGTTTTATCAGATCCAATTTTCACTTCTCCATTGCATCATCTAAACAGAATTCAGAAGAAATTAATCATCTTAGTCTTTTGCCCATAATAATGCAAAGATCTTTCATAGCAACTATTATGGTGCTCAGTCTAATGGCCATCACTGTACAGCCTGTCCTGTTGTTATTCCTATGTTATTCCTATGAACTTATGTATGTGACTTTAACTTATAGTTCAACTTGGCTTTATTATTCCATGGATATGAGCCACAGGACCCTCTGTCTGCTCTTTACTGATCAAGTTGACTCCAGCATGCAAACATTATAATCACAGAAGCTTTAATCTGCCTCATAGTTCTAAAGGCTACGAGGTCCAAAGAAGGGTCCCAGCATCTGCTTAGCATATGATCAGGGCTGTTTGCTGCATCTTATACAGTGGGGGACATCACACTGAGACACAAAACAACCATATGATCTCACATCTCTTTTCTACTTTTGGTAAAACCACTAATACTATCATGAAGGCTACCTTGTAGTGACCCCAAATAATTATATTTTCCCTTTAGATGTCTCACCTGTAAATATCATTACTGTGAATTTGAAGATTAAATTTCTGGCATGTGAGATTTTAATGGTCATGTTTAAACTACAGTAATTTATTACATTTAATTATTTGCTCTTAATGGTTTCTGAACTGATTGAGAATGAAGACAAAAGCTATAATACTTGCATTTCTTAAACTTAGATAAGAGTATAGTAATAAAATAGCTATGTAAGTCCTGAGGATGCTGGAGAATTGGTGATTATGATGGCATAAAGTTAGACTATCAATGAATCTTTTCATAAAATCAGATTTAAAAAATCATAGGGTTTTACATGGATACTCAAGCTAACAATTGCATTAACTGTATCTTAGAAGTTGTTACATTACATCTATGATATCAGAATTTGTACAAAAATGTAAATGAAGCCAGGCCACATCTAAGTGAAAAAAAAAATCAAGATGAGTCAGCACACTGTCCCTGAAGACCCTCTAGACCTCTCTGACAACAACAGCTGAAGTGATTGGATTTTGTCATACCAGTAGCACAGAGAAGATCATGGATTCTGAAGAAGTTTTGATAGTTCCTGGGGCAGTTTCAGTTACAAAAATCTATCAAAATGACCGAGACAAAACTTTGACACCTGGGCCTGGCACTGAGGAGTAGTGAAACAGAATGAGTAGTAGAGAAGTATAGGAAATAAGGATGTTCCAAGAATGCAGGTAATACAAAGACAGGTCATCTTAGGAAGTCAATTTCTCTCCCTCTCTTTCTCCCTTCCTTCTTCCCTCCCCCCTGTCTGTGTGTATGTGTGTGTGTGCACTCATATGTGTGTTAGTGTGTTATCTGCATTTGTGTGTGTTCTCCTCTTCAATAGTACATTGGAATACATGAAATTGGAAAATCTACCTTAAACACCTATTATTACTATTAAATAAAATACAACAAAACAGCAGGGTATAAAACAATACTTTCAGAATAAAGCAAATGCCTGGATAAAAACTCTCGTACCTTCTTTTCAGAAGAAGCTGACATTTTCCAATAATAGTCTCAAAGTGCCAGACAGAAAAGACCAAAGTCACCAAATATATCTGCTAGACACATGGAATTGTACCTCTCACCACACAACAGAAATCTGTAAGGATGTTGCTATAGACCTGAAGTAGATGTGTATTGTTCAGAAAAGAATGAAATATCGCCTAGCATGCCATTGGCTTTATCCTAAACAAACCCATGGAAGGTAAGATTCTTGTTAAGATAATGGATATGTGTACTCAGCGTATAAAGTACTAAAAGCTGAGTTATTTTCCTAAAACTCGAAGAAAAGGGTCATAAAATGGAAGCCAAAGAGAAAGTTCCCCAGCTTCAGCTAAACACCAACCTACTTTTCCAAAAGGAGAGCTCTTGTGAGAACAGGAAGGAAGAGGCTGAGATGCCACCATCTCTTCCCTGTGTGCCTCATTGCGCAGTAGGTATAGGAAATAGGAATTAAAACAAAATGCCTATGGACTGTCAGAAAAAAAAAACTGATAGTGAACATATCTCATGATATCAGAAATGAATTTAAAAAATAGCTTATCCAGAAATCATATATAAGCACAAATTAAGTAAGTAGATAAGACCTTACAGAAATTAGGGACTGAAGTGGGAATGAAGACCATAATAAAATGCATTATCCTGTGTGCCCATTTGCAAAATATAGTGAAAGAGTTTTTAAATAAGAAAATTAAAGAAAATAATGTGAGGATTATAAAAAATGCCTTAGGAGAAAAGCTAAAGCAAGGCATAGAAACATGATAACGAATGAAGACTATCATTCTTAGATGATTTGGAAAAATTAAAATGAAAGAAACACAGAACTTGACACAGTGAATTTTGTCCCTAAGCCATCCAATCGCACTCCCCAAACACACTCTTGTAAAATGTCTGCACTCATTGCTGCTTTATTCTTTGATGGTGGGTGTGGGTGTGGCAGGGTCTCACGGTGTTGCCCAGCCTGGGGCTAGACCTTCCTGCCTCCACATCCCCAGAGTGTGAGCTTAGGTGTGTATCACACACTTGACCAAGTTACTGGATTTTAGAGAAAGAAGAGTCAGTCAATCGGTCATGTAGAGAAATGAAAAATAATGTATAAGGGTATCTAGGGCTTGGTGGAACTTGGATGTCCCTTGTGTGATTTCACAGAACAAAACCTCTATTATGCAAGAAGACCTCTTACTAACTCTCTAGTCTCACATGCTTTGAGGAAACAAGTCACCTGATGTAATGGCTTGTGGCGAAAGGAACCCAGAGATGCCTCCCCCCAAAGTGAGTTATAAGGGGACCCTCTCTCAAGTCACAAGGAATTGGATCCTGTCAAAAATTGTATGATTTGGAAATGAATTAGCCTCAGCTATCTGCAAACAAGACCTCCGAAGTGGCATGAATATTGACTGTAGGGGCAGTCAATTAGGGGCAGACGGAAGGAGACCCCTGCGAAATCACCAGGACTCGAGATCGATGCAAAAGCAGGAGGTTTATTTCCAACGCGTTGGGGTCCGCTCCCACAGATGCCACAAGCGAGGCAGGTGGGAGTGACAAATTAGCACATTCTGAATATGATTTATATATGTTTTTCAAAGACAGAGCATAGCAACAGATTATCAGGCATGAGTCTATAGTGATGTGAGTATTAACCTTTAAACTGATTGGTGCTGGCCTATAGCAAGGTCGCGGGCACTAGAAAATGTAAACTTTAGGGTCTTAGTCAATGTGGAGTGGGGGAGATCCTTAGCCCAAGGCCATTAGTCAGCAGCCCATATCTTGTTTGCCTTAGAAATTGTTTTTCTTACAGAAATTGTTTTTCTTACTTCAGTTTTGGGAACTGTTCTGAGTCATATTGCCCCTGACTTGGGCCTACACAATTTTGGTGTTCTTAGAAGCCTGACTGAAGTTTGGCTGCTTTGGTATTGTCCTTTCAATATGACACAATATTCCAAATACATGTCTCTCATACCTAATATGAGATCTATCAATATTTATAACCAAAATAAAGAGGTCAGCACCTGCTTTTAAAATATGTGCAATATAATGGATTTTTTACTTGAGCATAGCTACTGTTATATGTAATAAAGTTTTAGTTTCTAATAAAGAATTTTGTAAATCTAGTTGCTAAGAGTTAACTATCATATGCCAGGTGTCACATTTAGTTTTTGTACTATTTTAATATAATTATTATGATATTGATAAAATGATTGCCCAAGGAGCAGGGCTATCTGGTGAGAGGTTAATTGTCTCATTATGCAGTTCTTGCAGATTTGTGGAGCATGTAATATCTCTCAGTATGGAGCCATGTCTAATTATAGAATCTTGAATACAAGAATCTAGGAGGAGCTGATTGATGGCCCATCAATCTGAAAAGCCAGAAGATGAGATAAAGTGTTAAGTGATAAGTGTCACTAACAGATGACCAGGTGCACACAGGGTAACAATTTGCTAATAATCAATCATAAGGGATAGAATACCGGATACTGAGACCTTACAACCACCAGTATTTAATTCTGTAACTCTTCCTTATTAGAAAGATTACAAGTATAATTCATTTTTATAATTGTATTCCTTTATCCAGCAATGACTAATGATGTACCTTTCTACTAACACCAATAGACTTTTGAAAATAATGTTCAGGGCAACATTTGTTTTACTGCATTAGATATGAGAATTACATTGGCTATGAATTTTTTAAAAAAGTTTTATGGTCACTCAACATTTAAAAATCAGCGATTAAATGTAATATTCAGAAAACAGTTTTACCATATTTATGGAAACAGCCTATTGATTTTAAGATACTAAGCAAGAACAATTGCCAGCACTTGTGATTACACGAACTTCAAAAAGTGTAAACACTTTTAATGTCAACCATAATAAATTTACAATTATATGCATTAGTAAATGTTTCCCAGATCATGACTATGAAGACAGAAGTTTTTAATTCTTCCTTTTCTATCTATATTTTATACCTGATATCTGCCAATTCCTTCTCAATTAAAAAAAATCACTGATTTCCCAGTTCTAGCAAGTCAAAAATATAAATGAGATAGTATTCCTTTCTTTTCAGTTAAAAAAAAAATGCTTCTCTTCTCTTTTGCAATGAAATTTCCAGTCTTAGAGATACAGTTTGATCTTAAGTAAAGGGAAAATATTATTATCTATGTAAGCCTGACATTGAGCATTATTTTCTAGGAAATATGTGCAAGTATATCCTGTGCTCTTAAGGAAAATGAAGAAGAAACATAAGGATATCTCAGATAGGACTCTTCTCAGGAATAAGACAGTGAATCAGAATCCGGACATTCACAAAATTTAAGTAGTCTTTGCTCATCAAACATTAGCACGGATGAAACACATATCAAACCATATTTTATCACCATCTTGAGCAAGAAGATTTATAAAATACACATGTAATGTTATATAGATAAAAGTTTAAGGGCCAGGCTTTATATAAAGGAAGTTTCAGGAGGCGTGAGTTCTAAAGAGATACCTACACTCCCAGAGTCTCATCTACATTAGTTTACTAAGAAGTTGTAGATACAGATGGAGATGTGGATATAAATGGAGATTCACCAAATGTAGACATTGCATCAGACCAGAAGTTTATTCTTTTATCTAATTAAATCACTAGTTCTAGCCTGGAGCCCTGGAGCCTTGGAGCCCTGGAGTCCTGGAGTGTTTTGTCCTCTTTACAGTACTATTATCCTTGAACTGGAAGGCCTTAGCTTTCTGAGACCTTCTGCTGACTGAGCCACTCTGCCTAGCTCCTTATGAACTCTTACTCTTCTCTTTCAACTCACTCCCCATTCTGGGCTTCTTCTGCCAAGCTCTGCTGTGTCTCTGCATCTCTCCCTGAGCCCTCACTTCTCTATCCTGCCTCTGTGACCAAATGCTTCAACTTGGTGTATTCTGCTCCTCAACTGACACTTCTTACTGACTCCTCTGCCTCTGTTAACTGACTCTTCTTACTGATCCCTCTGTCTGCCCCTGTAACTAACTCTACTTACTCTGTTACCTGTTCCTTCTGACTCTAACTCCTATCTAACTCACTTTAACTGAGTGGAGATTTCCCCCCTTTCCTAGTGAGAGTTAGACATGCCCTTACTCTGCTAACTCATTAGTCACTGTCTGTCATTCACTCTGACGCATTTCAGACATCATTTCCTGTGTCATGGACCATCACTACCTTCTGAATACTGGGATTAAAGGTGTTTGCTACCACTGCTTTCTGAATACTGGATTAAAGCTGTGTCTATATTTCGTCCAGATCACAGGCCTCTGAATGCAGCCCCTGGACAGTAGACCTTAGCTTTCACACAGGCTATTCCTCTACAAGAAGCTATTATAATAATGCATTACATTTTGTCTGGTTTACATGAGGAGATTCATTATCCTGTACTCCTGAGATCAGCCTAATAGTATTCACAGGGTTGATTTCTCTAAAGGGGATTTTGTATTGACTAGTTGATCGATAGCGTCTCTTTTTCTTCATGGCTTCGTGTGTTTTTGTATGACTATTTGAGTGAGTATGTGTATGGCGATGTGTATGTCTGTGTGTGTGAATTTGTAAATGTGTGAGAGTGGTGTGCGGTACCTATTTCTTTGTAATCTTCCTCTTACCAGCTCATTCAGAGCCTCTCTGTATAATCTTTTGAAAAGCCCTGTCTCTCCCAGTATACCAAGTTCTCAGGTATTAGGTGTCAGGATTCAAATACCTGAAATTTGGCAGCGTCAGGATCCAATATATAACAGCCTAAGGGCATTTATCTTTCTATATAAAAATAATTTAGAATGATAGAACTCACAGCTAGTGATTCCATTACTCTGGGGCTAACCTCCGATGAGAATTCAAGTGATTGAGATGACCCTTCTTGACATGACTTTGGAGATTTTGAACCAGTTTCTCTGGGCACAGCAATGAGGTAGTTTAGAATATTCTGGAAAGCAATTCTAGGAAGCTTTAGTTGTCCTGCATAGCAATCAAAAAGCACATGAGCATACAGGATATATCATAATACCCTGACACCCAGACTCCAGTTGCTAAATTTAAGAGCACCAAGAGATCTGGTGGCAGTAATATGAACACAGATGTGAAATTATATCATTGCAATGCCACATAAATATGTGGTTCTTTTTTTTCTAATGAGTGTTCAGTCCTGATGGCAGCAGCTGCTCAGCTCTGTAATTTCATAGGTTTATATGACTGGTAGACTCACAGAGAAAAGCAAAGAAAATCTGACTAAATGGATATAATGATAAATGAAATCTCTAAAAATATTTCATTGATGTGCATTTTTTCTCTTTCAGATTTGAATTCCTAGCTAATGAATAATCCATTTTTAAAGACACTGAATAAAGTTGTCTAGTATGGTCAGGAATCAGCAAATGCCTGATTAATCAGCTGGACAACAGTACGTACAAATTAAATTCTAAGACACAAATTCTTTAGTTGCACTTCCAACATTTGCTCTTCATTTTAAAACTCTTAAAAGCAATGTCGATGTCAGAAATGTTCTTTGATATACAAACTTCCTCTTGATGAGTAATGATATATTTAAGACAGGAAAAAAAAAAGTGTGTGCCTTTCTTAGCATATATTTGTGCATTTACTACTCTAAAACATTGCAGACTCTCCCAAACAGAGATGCACTCAGCATCATTTTGTTCTGAATATTAATTCACCTTGCTATTCACACTCTGGTTACAAGCTTGTTCCTTGGTTCACGGTTTTGATTACTGACATGGGAATGATCGTATAGGTGAAGCATTTAAATGAGGTCAAGGTTCAAGAAGCAAGCAATAACTGGTCTCAAGAAGTAAACAAAAATAATTCCGTCTTTTAAAATTCCACTCTGAATTCCTGCTTCAGCACCAGGTTTGCATAATAAACACATGCTTTTTTCATAGCTACAAATAGCTAGTAATACTACTATTACTCTACTTCCCTGATTAAGAAATAGAAAATAGAGACTGGGGATCTGGAGAGGGAGAATAGCAGTTAAGACCACTTGCTGCTCTTACAGAGGAACCAGGTTCAGTGCCCAGTGCCCAAACTTAGCTGCTCACCGTCCCCAGTACGTGCAGTTCTGGGGACTCCAGCACCTTCTTCTGATCTCCATTAGGCACCTGCATACATGCGGTGCATACACATACACTAATGTGTACAGATACACATGTAAAAGAAAAAATAAATTAATCTTAAAAAGTATTAAAAGATACATAAATAAAATGAGGCTGTGGAAGATTTAATTTTAAAGAAATTTGAAGGTGCATCCCAATTAATGTAAAAATCACAACTTCCAATATACAGAAAGATTGATAAAGAAAGTTCCTTACTAAGGAAGAAAGCTGAGAACTACAAGGCTTAATGATTGACATATTTATACTGCAAACTAATTTCAGAGCAAGTTAAATGCTAGTTTCCTGAGCCTCAGATCACAGGATCTCACACGTTGTAACCTCAGTCCACTGTATATTTTCAGCACTTCAATGTTTGCAGGGCTTTACAGTTGATAAAAGAATTTTCACGCAACCCTCTCTATACAATGTATTACTATATTTTTTATTTTAAATAGCCTGTGCAAAAAGGGAAAGAGTATATTTTATTTTGCTTATTATTGTTATTATTATTATTGTGTGTGTCTATGATATGTGTGAATACAGACTCATGTGTGCCATAGCACACGTGTGGCTGAAGGGACAACTTTCAGGAGTCAGCTTCACCCTTCCATAGTCGGTTCTGGGGAATCAAACAGTCAGGCTGCCATGACAATCACTTTTTCCAACTGAGCCGTTTCATATTGGTGCAGGGAAACTACTTTAAAATTAAATCTCACTTACAAGTACAAAAGCTCAAGAGACATACTATTTGAAGAAAATTCCATAGAAATAAACAAATTGAAGATCAGAAATATGTCAGCCTTCCTAAGAACTTTCAGGACTCTGGCTTCCTTCAAAACCAGTACACTTTTTGCCATCTACAGCTCCATATGTTGCCATGTTGCCAGATATATTATGAGGATTCAGATGGAGGGTCCATTAAGGCAATACAGTGGTGCACAGAGACAGCTTCACAGTGATAGGGAAGTAAACAACGTCACATTTTGAGTCACCAAGATTTCATCTAAGTGAATTTTGGATCATTTGTTTCTCCTCCTCTGTCCTGTCAGTAAAATAGATAGCAAAGGAGTATGATTTGTTTTATTGTTTTGTCTTTACCAGACAAATCAATAAAGTTAATAGAAATAGAATTCAGCTTCTCCATAAAGATTTAACCCTCAGCAAAATTGGTTCCCTTTTTAAGATCTCCATGTTATTGTATCTTCTCAGGCAAACCGCTTAATCAATAAGTGTCTGTTGAACATCAGATATTTGCAGAGAACTCTGCTGCACTTGGGGATTCTGCTGAGTGTGGCAGTCTCTGTGTACAAAAGTCTTTTACTTTTATGGCTGGATGTGTAGAGACTGAAAACAAGGAGTATTTGACTCACTAAGACAAGCAGCATTTTGGTTGGTATCTCACACAGCAATGGATTTTCAGAAATCCAGCGAAAGGGGGATAAATATGTACTATTTGAAATTCAGAAATTTTGGGGTCTAGCCCAGAGCTCCTCATGATAGTTCAGTATGTTCTTTGATACTTCATCATTTTGTTTTATTATTATTTTTTGTCTAATTAAAATCATTTTAAAATCCTTTCTGCCACAAAATCATAATTATTTATAGAACGGTATGGTTTGCTTTGCAACATAATGTCCTTAAAACTTCCTGTAGTAGTATGCTGCTGTGTGGGCTCAGCAAGAAAGACAAGGAAGCATTTTCATAGACTCAAACCCTGCCAGAACTCAACAGTGGAACCACCGCATGGCAAACGCCAACCTGGATAGTTGAACCCTGAGCATCTGAGCTCAGGTGTATTTATTCTTTCAGAACACCTCAGGTATTTTACTGATATCACATGCAGATCATTAGCAATTAAGCAATCCCCACAGAAATCCAACACCTGCAAGCAATACAGAACACCCTAGACTTAGGATAACCCCTCACCCAACAGTGCACAAATATAAATAAAAATAAACTTCCCCAACGACTTCCTTCTCTTTCTTCTGTACTTTCTTTCCTTTCAGAATCTGCAAAGCCCAAAGCTAGCTTACCTTACGGGATTCTCGTGCAGCTGCAATCGCACCCCCGCCACACACACACACCTTCTTTCCTTTTGTTTTTCCTTTCTTATCCTCTTTTCTTCCTTTATTCATTTTTGGTGCCTCATACTAGTCAGTCAGCTCGCTCTGTGTTTCGAAGTAAACTCACGAAGGATCATGTGAATTGACTTATCTGTTGATGGACAGTTTGAACACAGCAGCAGAAGGCAGGTTTTAGTGAACACGGCTCCCGAATGAGGCCATAAAATGTATTAATGAATGAGACTCATTCAAATCCAGTTATATCTGCTGTTTCCTCCACTTTAAGAAGCCTCTAAATAACAATTTACCTATAACATTTTTCTTTATAGAATGATTTGCTTAGTCTGTAGCTTGTAACTCACAAAAGCAGAAACATTGACAAGTTCACAGACTATGTAAGTGTCTGGATTGGGGAACAGAGAGGATTGAGATTTGGAGTACAGAATGAGGTGATGGAGGAAACGCTAACCTATGAACTCAACCTTCACGGAAGCCAATGGATTCACCCATCGATTCAACACTAAACCATTACATACTTCATAGTTCACTTTTAAAACAGTTTCATTATATTTGCCCTGACTGGCCTGGAACTCACCATAGAACAGGCCATCCTCAGACTCACAGAGGTAAACCTACTTCTGCCTCCAAAGTGATTGGATCAAAGGTATGTATCAAGCACATACAGCCTCCGTAATGTGTTGTTATTACTGGCATGGAGATAATTACCCTCTTATAGGTAAAAAGGTAGAATGAACTGTACATCAAATAAGAAATAATTATCAACATGGCACATTTAGGTCAACTCTAACTACATTTTGTCCTCTTTCTCCACAATTCTCTATTTTAGGCAAAGCAAAATACACAGCCAAAATTAAGCACTATTTTTCAATGATGGTATACCTGAACCAGTGTTCATCTTCATCCAATCATAAAACTTTGCTCCTCAAAAGAGACAAGTTACATCTAGAAAGCAATTAAACAATTACTAACTGTATGCCTCTGTGAATGTTATCCAATAACCAAGGATTAAAGGACAGATGGTGGTTTGAACAAAGTTGCCTCCAATAGGCTCATATATTGGAATGCTTACTCACCAGGGAGTGGAACTGTTTGAAAGGACTACAGGGATTGGGAGGTGTGGCTTTGTTGGAGTAAAGGTGGCCTTACTGGAGGAAACTGGTCACTAACAGTGGGATCTGAGCTTTCAAAAGCCCATGCCAAGCTCAGCATTGCCCTCTCTCAGCCTGTGGGTCAGGATGTAGCTCTGAGCCATTGCACTAGAGCCATGTGTGCTGCATGTTCCCCACCATAATGAAAATGAACTAATCCTCTGAAACTATAATGAAGCCCCCAATTATATGCTTTCTTTCATGAGAGTGGCCTTGGCCATGGGGTCTCATTAGTTATAGCAATAGAACAATGACTTTCAAGTCATTTCAAGTGCTCTGATGATACTTGACTTATCATCCCCACTGATAATAAAATTGAGCCTCTGTTCTCCATTCTTTTTATCTTTCTTCTTCTTCTTCTTCTTCCATATAGCTATCATTTTGTCTCTGACTCCAGCATTTATTACACAGTTTAAGGGAAAAGAGTAGATAGAATCCATTTGTTCTATTTTTATCATTATTATTTATTATATAAACAATAGTTACAAGTGGGTAAGAATAATAGGCTTATTTGAACATCATACACAGAATTCATCTTTTGCTCATTATGAATCTGTTTAAAATTAGAAATTTTAATTGACAGAGGTGAATTAATGGCAAGTATTAATGAGTTACTAATTGAAATTCATATTAGGAACTGAACTGGAGTGTGCAATGATAATATGTCTCTATTCTAAACTCAGGAAGTGTGAAAATAATGAGTGAGATTCAGGGTAATATTGTTCCATGACTCAGCATATTTTAGAAATTTATGCAAAATTAACCACACGAGGCACCTGAACACAGCAGACCAGAATTGATTACTCTGCTAGTCTGTTGGCATCTAAGAGGAAAGAAAGGGCAAACAGCCCTGATCTTTACATGCTGGCTTCTGCTCCAGAGCTGTCATCAGGATCCACCAAGAAAATTGGAGGAAGAGGTCAAATAAAATTAAATGAAATAAAATAAAGTTATTGTCACAGAAAGAGTTCCTTAACAGAGAAATAAGAGGCAGCGTGAGTTTCAAGTCAGAGTGCTTTGGAAGCAGCAGCAGGACAGGTCATGAGGGATAGATGGAAACAGGGAGGGAGGAAGAAGAAACAGTGAAGAGGAGATAAAAGTTTGTAACAAGTCTTATTTAAATACATGTTGAAGTTACTACACTCTGTATCATCTCCAGTTACGTTTTGTTTTATGTGGCTCATTCTTAGTGATATACATGATGGTTAGCCATTATGGGTCATTTTGTATTTTGATATTCACATCTGTGTTCCACGGAAAAGATAAAAAATTTCAGAATCAAGAAATTATAAGACAAACATGATCAAAGAAAGCAAAGTCTATCTTCCTCATTTTTTTTTTTTTTACTTAAATTCATATAAACATGCTTTACCAACACTCAGCAATGCTAGTAACCTAATCTGGTCCATGATTTAATAAATGGTATCAAACAGTTTTTTAACTTGGGCTTTGTATGATTTTTGTGGCAGAAGGACAAAGTCACAATGGAACAGAATTCCATGTGATATATTTATTGGGGAAAACAATTGGGAGTAAAGAGAGAGACATAGAGACTTCCTCAGAGGAAGGAAATGGAAGCAGTATCTGTTGGGAATGTTGTTGCCCCTTTTAGGGGATGGGAATGGCACGTGTGCAAGGAGCTTATTGCCTGGGCCATTAGAGATTGGTGCAGGATGCAGGAGAGCTGACTCAGAGGAGAGGTAGAGGTTGCCTGGGGTAGAGGGTGGGGAATGGGTGGTTCCTTCAGTAGTTCTTGGCATACACAACAGGAATAATATTATATGTAAATTAATTGATGTATCTGTCTCTAAGACATAATATTATCTGCTTTTCAACAAAAGGGGGAGAGTAAAAATATTAAAATAAATCTGGGTCCAAACATTAAATAAATTTGGGCAAGAAAATTAGGGTGTCTGACTGTTTAAACTGCTTTCCTCGTTGCTCTGAAAGAAATACTCCGACAAAAGCAACTTAAGGAAGAAAACCTTTCTGTCTTGGAAAAGAGAAAACTCTTGGAAGGGTTTCTTCCAGCTCACAATCGAGGGTATCATACATCTTGACAACAAAGTCAAGGCAACATTAGCATCAAGCAAGTGAGCCTATCACTTTACAATAGAACAGTAGGAAATGATGAATGCATGCTTCTCTTCAGCTCCTGTTCTCATACTTACCAGCCATAATCCCAGCCAGGGACATTCCAACCACAATTGGAATTTGTCTACTCATCTCAATTAACAAAAGCAAAATAATCCCCACAGGTTGTGCATACGCCCTTCTCCGGGGGATTCTAGATTCTGTAAAGTTGACAGTTAACATTAGGCATCACAGTGAGTTTCTGTATAGCACTTGTTTTGCTAATAAATGGATGTAGCGAAAATGTGAATACAAGTTTTGGTAAGTGTAAACTTTCCTAGGTTTTATTTATTGATCGATTGATTTTTATTGAAATTTTATTTTTATTTACATTTATTTTCTTTACATTTTATTGTATTCATTTTGTCCTTTGTATGTATTCGTATTTTATTTACTTGTTTTTGTTTTTCTTATTTTATTTATATGTGTTCAGGTTTTATTTCAGGATAGCATAAAAAGAAATGCTTGAGAGAAATGAATGAGAATGAACCATAATGCCATGTATGAGATCCATAAAAAATATATGCTCAACGAGTGTTATTTTTATGCTTATATTCTTCTTCCCTGGCTTCAAAGATTAGTGCCTTTAACATCTTTCATAAAATTAATTGTAATATTCACTTAGGAAGAAATTCATACACATTAATAAGATAACCTTATAAAAGTTATTATATTTTTAAAGCGATTTTGTGATAATAGTTACCTCTAGAGTTCTCTAATATCCCCTTAATAATCAGGTAAAATTGAAATAGACAGGCAGACAATTTTATCAACCTCAAAAATACTATTTTAATTGCTATGGTAGACATGAACATTTAGTTTATACTTGAGAGGGAAAAAGGGAAAAATGCTATTGTCTCTTATTTTCCTACAAAAGTCCCTAATACTTCTAATACTGTATTGCTCTTCTTTGCCATCTTAGTATAAGTACAGAAAAAATAAGATTTTTTCTTTTTAAGCTGTTTGAAAACATACAAATAATTCAGTGAAGTCTTTCATTGATGTACATACTAAATAAAGAACTATCTGGAGTAGCACATAATGTTCTGAGATTTTTTTTGTTTGGTTTTGTTTTTTTCGAGACAAGTTTTCTTTGTTGTAACTCTGAATGTCTTGGAACTCACTCTTTAGACCAGGCTGGCCTCAAACTCATAGAGATCCATTTGCCCCTGCCTCTGAATGCTGGGATTAATGGCCTGTGCCACCACCACTTGGCTGAGATATTTTTAAATAGGACCCTTGAGCTACTTGCAGAGTTTTATTAAAACAAAACATAATTTAACAGTCTAGTATCTCCTGAGATAGTGTGTCTGAGATTCAAATTTACAACCTGGACTGGACAGAAATTGATCTGTAGTTAGTTTTTGTTCCCTTGGGTTGAAAGTACTCCCTCTTGCTGATTTCCACTGCCAGTTTAGATATTCTTAAATTTTGCCTTTGCGAAACCACAACATTCTCACATCTGACTTTCTAGTGCCTCGCTGGTTATAGTCATAGTTTCCCACTGACTTCCATTTTTGAAAGAAAAAAGAAAAGCAGTTTTCTGAGGTTTAATGCTGTAAAATAGGTGAAAACACTCTCACTCTCGTACTGGAGGGGAAAACACTCCAAGAAGTTGGCTCATTTTCTAAAATTAGTAACACAAGGTTTTAAGGAGCCAGGATCAGTAAATGCAAAAGGCTCTCTACCGCATAGTGTAATGTCTATATTTCATAACACTGCCATACATGCAGTGGCTTCACCACTAAATTATTACATAATTCATTACTCTTCCTGTGTGTCCATCCCTCAGCACATTCTCACGTTTACACCTGTTCTCTGCTCTTCTTTCTATCCCACGGTACCTGCTTCATTCCAAGGTATTAATGACTTAATATTTGTCCAATAAACCGATTTTTGTTAATAAAAAGTTACTGTTTATCAAGAACACACCCACTGTATTTTTCTCTTTTCCTTTCTAGTGGGTTAGAGAGACAGTGAACTCCCTCTCTTAAATTCCTATGCATTTAAGAAATTCCCCATTGCTTTAAGTGTACATACCATATACTCTGTGTCCTGTGTGTCCAGTATTATTCATGCCTCTTCTTAGACTATGTGTATTTTTCAGGTAACTAGATAGACAATAGCAGGATTTCGAGACAATAAGATTGGGTCTCTCTCTATCTAAAAATAAACAGATTGAAAAATATAAAGATGGACAACAGGACTCTAATTATTGGTCAAAGAATTGGGACGGAGTCCTACCACCAACCCTGGAGGACAAGTGACACACTGAGTTGTTCAGAATGTTATTAACTGATAAATATCTAAACCCGATTTGAGGAACTCTAAACCTTATAAGATTATCATTTGATAAGTAACTTTATATATTATTGTCCCTCTTTTAAGAGTCAATATAACTGGGCTTGTCAATCACCAAGGACAGGAAACTAGCCCTTAGAGAAGCCTTCTGTTATATTTTGTTACATTCACCCTCTTTTCCTCCATGTGGGTGGTTCAGTGTGCTGTGATTCAGTAGGATATGGTTTACTGCACAAAATGGTGCACAAACAATCTTAGCAATGTTAAATATACCTTGGATTAGCCCATGTAAAATCTTTTACTCAAGTTTACCTCTATTTTAAAAGTCCTTGGTGAATTCTCTGACTTGATTGCACTTGGCTACTGAAATCGGATATCTTTCATGTAATGTTCAGTTTTAAACTGACGTCTCCCAGTTGGATTTTAGCTCTATATTAAATCCAGGTTTAGTAGAAGGCAAGTTGCAAAAATCACATCTTTGCTTGAATTTTAAGATTGAAGACTTATATTCATACTAGTAGTTTGTATATTGTATTTCAGCAACAGGGTTGTAATTAGGTGAAGTACAATGATTGAATATGAAGAATTGCCACTTCAGTAAAATGGTCAGGGGTTGTTCATTCTAAGCAGTGAGTAGTATTGAGAAAAATACCTTATAAACATAGCTTGCCACTTAGTCTAAAAGGTTACTATAGTTAAAAATTGTTACATTAGCTCAATTTTATACAGAATATTTTTGCAAGAGGAAAATAGGAAAACAAAGATGAGAATATTCTATCTAACTTTGTGTATAGCAGGGAGATTAAAAGGAGCTTACGTATAAACACTATTTTAGGCATAATGAGCATACAATGTGACATATAATATTCCCATACTATGTACCTATATACATTATATGAACTCTATTCTTGTAAGATGTCCCTACTATATACATACATACATACATATGTATTCATGTGATTCTTTATATATATATATATACACATATACACATATATGTGTACTTGTTTTGTGTATATATATGATATATACACATATATATATGTATATATGTATTATGATATATATACATCTATGTATATATCATAATTTAACATTTCAGAAGATCATCTGATGACCACTTCCTGGGATTTTCTACTTGTATATTTAAAAAGATGATTTCTATTATGTTTTTTGAGACAGTGTCATGCTACGCAGCATGAGCTAGTCTGGAACTTGTTATGTAGATTCTGCTAACCTCGAACTCAAGAAGATCATTATGCTTTAGCCTCCTGAGTTCCAGAATTAAACGTATGTGCCTGGCTAACATTCTCTTTTCAATTAGGAATATTTAAAAGGCATTTGATATTCAAAACCACATTCTCATAATAGAAGAATGAGCAGAATAGATACAAGATTGGTGAAAACAAAACAAAACAAAACACCCAGTCAAACAAAAAGCTATTCTGACTCTTCTAGGCTTCATTTTTACTTGAGCAGTCATTGTGATTTCAAAGCCTATTTACCTTTCTGACTTCCACTAGGTCACACAGAGAATCCTTTATCCTGTAGGACAGTTTGGGAGCATTTGTGAACTTTCATTCTTTTCTTCTATTGACATAGTCTCACAACAATGCAAAGAGGTAAAACAAAGAGTAGAATTCAGGCCAAGGACAGGGCTAATTGGCTTTGGTTTTCAATATTTAACCACAGGATAACCACACAATGCATGTATCTAAAACAATACTCTGTTTGGCAATCTCATTAAAGCAAATATGAATTTAGTTCCTTCTGAGATGTCAGCCTGAGACTGTTCTCACATGAGGCAGGTGGTTTGTATTACCAATCTAATGCTATGTAACACATTGGGTGACATTTAATCAACTTAAAACAAAACATACATTTTTATCTGAGAGTCTACTGGTCACGAATCTGAGTGTAGTAGTTTGGGTTTTCCACTCTATATTCTGAATGCTAGCTAGACTCTGCTCATCTAAAGACAGAACTGAAGGAAGATTCCCCAAGGACTGTTAGTCAAAGGCTTTGTCTTCATCAGTATCAATTAAACACATACAAGCAAAACACTCCTACTCATAAAATAAATAAAGCTTGCTTAAAATTCTTTTTTTTCTTTTATTGAACATGGATTTTTTTCTCAAATTGTTTCCCCTCCGTCTGCTGCTTTCAATGCCTCCCCTCCTCCTCTTCCATACGGATCCACACCCTTCTTGTCTCTCATTAGAAAACAAACAGGTTTCTAAGGGATAATAATAAGATCAAATATAATAACATAAAACAAAAATGAACGCATCAGAATAGCACAAAACAAACAGAAGGAAAAGAGACCTCCCACACCCCAACCCCACAAAGGCACGAGAAATCGATGTAGATACAGAGACCCACTCATTTGAACACTTGGGAACACACTAAACTGGAAGCCATAATGTACACCCAAAGGACATATAGGGTAAAAAGAGAGAGAAAAACGTATCTAAAATAAAAGTAAACCTAAAATATAAATTAAAATTTAAAAAAATCCCTGACACAAAATTATGAGACAAAAAACTCCAAAGATGCCTTTGTGTGCATTTTCTATTGTCTATCAACTGCTGGGCATGCAGCCTACCTGGAAGGAGATTTGTTTCCACAATGATACTCCTTTGGAGGAAATTCAGTCTTCATTGGCAAGTGGCTATCAACTGAGGTTACCTTCTAGGTTAGGGTTTGTGGCAAGTGTCCATTTCTCCTTTCAGTTCTAAGACCCCATCTGGTACAGACCAGTGGAAGGCTGTGCACGCTGCCTCCATATCTGTGAGTTCATAAGTGCCTTGATCCTGTTGATTTAGAGTGTGTTGTTTCCTTGGTGTTCTCTGATTCTTACACTCTTTCTACCTCCTCTATCACAACGAATTTAATGGAAAGCTGAGTGTTCCAAGGTCTCTTACTGCATATTTTCTGGCTGTGGGTCTCTGTCTTTGTTCCTATCTGCTGCATGATGAAGATTTTCTAATGATAGCTGAACAAGACACCATCGTAAGAATGTCATTAGGAGTCAGTTTATTGAAGATACAGTCTTTTTTTTCCAGTGTGTATTTCTAGCTTCTTTAACACGAAGCAGGTTTCCACAGATGTAGACTTATTTCTGGGTCTTTAATTTGATTCCATTGATCACTGCCTCTTTTTCTGTGCCAATACCATGCTGTTTTTGATTCTATAGCTCTGTAGTAAACCTTCAAACCAGGAATGCTGATACCTCCAGAGGATTTTTATTGTTTGGGATTATTTTAGCTATCTTTGTATTTATGTGCTTCCATATGAAGTTAAAAAAATTGTCTTTCAAGTTACATGAAGAATTCTGTTGGAATTTTGATGGGGATTGCATCAAATCTGTAGATTGCTTTTGGTAGGATGGTTATATTTATTATTTCATTTGTTTGGTTGGAGTTACCCCAAGATGTTTTATATTATTTGGGGATATTGTGAAAGGTGGTTTTCCTCTGATTTCTTTCTCAGTTTGTATTTGTATATAGACTGACTTCTGTGAGTTAATTTTGTATCCAGCTACTCTCTGAAAGTCTTTATCTGTAGGAGTTTTCTATAAGATTCCTTAGGGTCACTTATGTATTCTATCATATCTTCTACAAATAAAGATACTTTGGCTTCTTCCATTCCAATATTTATCCCTTTGATCTCCTTCAGTTCTCATATTGCTGTAGATAAGACATCACAAACTTTATTGAACAAGTATGCTAGAAGTGGACAACCTTGTCTTGTTCCTGACTTTAGTGAAATTACTTTGAGTTTTCCTCCATTTAACTTGGTTTTGGCTACAGAGCTTGCTTTAAATTGCCTTTATTATCTTGAGGTGTGTCCCCTTTATTCCTAATCCCTCCGGGACTTTTATCATGAAGGGATGTTGAATTTTGTCAAAGGCCTTTTCTGTATCTAATGAGTGATCATGCAGTATTTATCTTTCTCTTTGTTTATATGGTGAATTTTATTTATTGTTGACATACCTTGAACCATCCTGCATCTCTGGGATGAAGCCTACTTGATCCCAGTAGATTGCAGATAATTCCTCTGTTACAATATAAAACTGAAAACTGGGAGTCTGAATTTCTCATCTCTAAGAGAGTCAGTCTTTAAGCATAAGAAAGAGTGTTTAATTACAGATAGCAAATATGAACTGCCTGTAGAGTGTGGCTGTTAAGAATTAAAAAATACTTGTTTTATAAAATAAGTGTTGCATGACTTCAGAGATTTTAGTCCACAGCCCCATGACGCTACCATTATGGGCTGCTGTTAGCTAAACATAGTGGCGGGACAAAGCTACTCACCTTATAACAGCAGGAAAGTAGACAATGAGATGTGAGCAAGGTGCAGGTCACTGCATATGCTATGATAGCATCGTCCCAGTGACCTACTTTTTCAAACTTGGCACCAGCTCCTAAAGTGCTACCATTCCCCAAAATACCAACAACCTAAGACCAAATAGTCAGGATATAAGCCATTTGATGACATTTAAGATCTGAACTATGACATTTAGGGAATCCAAACTTGGTAGACATATCAGTTACCTACATAAAATATTCAAGAATTTGCATTTATCCTACAAGTATTATCCTCTATACATTAAATAGTCTCAAGATTACTTTTAATGCTTATACAATAAAAGTAATGTGTAAATGTCATAGTGTCTTACTTATGTAACATATGTAAGACTTACATATATGTCTTACTTATTAGGAAGGAGTCTGACTTATTCAGTGCATATTGACTTATTTTTAGTTTTTGTTTGTTTTGATTTTTTTTGTCTAATGTTTTGTCATCCACAGTTATATCTATAGAAAAGGACTTGTTGCAATCTTCAGGCCAACTCTAATTTTTTAAATGGTCATTTGCTTCAGAAACGCCAAGTTGCTTGCCCTCTTTGAGGCTTGTAACAAGTCCAAAGAAATAGAGTATTTCCACTTAATAAATAACTGATAATTAATTATTAGTTAATTAATAATCAGAGTTCAGTGTTTCCTGAGAGGCTCTTTCAGAAACATTGTAGGGCTAGATGGGGACACAGGTCAGTAGTAGAAACACTGAACTATAAAAGGATAAGATACCTGGAATACACAAATTCTTATTTTACTACATAAGGAAAAAGCAATAATAATTTCCATAACATTTAGAAGTGTTTTAATTTGTGTATGAGTATGCATGCATGCATGTGAGCATATATGCATATGCGTGTGAGTGTGTGCATGTGTGTCAAGTGTGTGTGAATGTGTCACATGTCCTGTGTGTGGAGATCAGAAGGCAACATCTAACTGCCTTTCCTTTTACCATGTGGGTCCTGAGATGACATTCAGGTCATCAGGCTTGGCAACAAGTGCCTTTATCTCATGGGCCATTTCTAATAGACTGGCCCTAGACTAATAAATGTAACATTTTAAAGAAGTCTTGTTAAAATATTTCACATAATTTTCTTGCAACTATTTCTTGAAATATAATGAATAAAACATCTAATGCCCTCCTTTGTGGTGGAACATTCAGTAGTTTTCATTGTGATGTCTTAAAATGCCTTTGTCATTGGTCAGTTCAGCATATTCATCACTCAAAACAAAATGATACCCTCTGAACAGTCTCTGAACACTTGCAGTCCCTTCTTTACTTTCCTGTCTCCTTCCTGTAAATGGTCACCAAAACCTGATCAATCAGTCTGTAGACTTTTGGTCAGAATGGTTGGCTCATCTTTAGTTCTAATAAAGTTGACTTTATGGAAGGAATATAGATTTCTCCAGGGACATAAATACTGTAGCAGACACGAACACTTCATTATTGCCCCCGATGGATGATATTCTACTCCATGCTGTGTCACTCATTGAGCTAATAAATGATGAATTCCTTAGCTCTGCATATTACTGTGGATATTATGAACAAAATTCCTATTAACAGAAAGATGAGACAATTTTTTTTGGGGGGGAATTGAGTAATTTAGGTAAATTTTAAAAGTAAAATGCTTACTAACTAGTATGCTATTGAATTATGTTTTACCTTCCTGGTGCTTTGCTAACATTCCTATATTCTACTGAGTAGGTGTTTGAAATACAAAACATGCCTTAGCATCATCAATCCCACTCAAGCCTTCATCAGTTCTTGCTTAGTCTAGGAAAATAGGCTCCTAATTAGAGTCTCTGCTTCTAGCCATGTTTAGCTAATGACTTTGCTTCATTAAAAAAAAAAAGACAAAACTGTACAGAGTCAATTAAAAACAAAATCAGGCCATTTATCTCTTTTTGCTCTGAATTTTCTAGTACTTCCCTGTTTAAAAGAAACCTTACTATTCTTCCCATGACTTTTAAGCTGGGCAGTGTTTGTCCCAGGATGTTCCTCTGCCATCATTCCAAACAGCTTGATCCTTGGGCTATCAGGCTCAGTAATCTGACTTTTGTGTTACTCCTTAAATGCACAAAGAATGTGTGCTATATACTTTTTTCTTTGCATATTTGTTGTTTTGAGTGGGATGTCCTCTTAGTACCAGGATGTGTTGTCCTCTTCTTAAGTAAATCTGTACCAGAGGGACACACTGCCTTCCTAGCAGAGACATACGCTTCCTACCTGGAGGGGTATTTTGTGCTATCATTGTCTTTATTGTCACTGTGACACTATATATTTACTTCCTTAATGCTTATTATCACAGGTATAAGTCACATTTCAAACTTTTGTTTGTAGCAGATCTGTGTCTTATAAGACTTGTGAAACAGGGATATAATATTTTATTCATCAAGGTGTCTAAACTGTCAGTTGAAAGACTGTAAAGTAGATCAGCAGGATGACTCAAAGAGTACACGCATGTGCTGCCAAGTCAGAAAATCTGAATTTGAGCCCTAGAATCCATATGTTAGAGGCAGAGACCTGACCCCTGGAAATGGTTATCACCTAGGTACCATGGCTCATGCACAAGTGTAACATACACACACACACACACATACACACATACACACACACACACATACACACACACACACACACACATACACACACATACACACATACACACACACATACACACACACATACACACACACACATATACACACATACACACACACACATACACACATACACACACACATACACACATATACACACATACACACATACACACACATACACACACATACACACATACACACACACATACACACATACACACACACACACACATACACACATACACACACACACACACATATACACACATACACACATACACACACATACACACACACACACACACACATACACACAAATAGACACATAAACGTTAAAAAAGGCTGTCAATCAAAATTTTAATACTGTTGTTTGCTCAAGACACTTTTTACTTATCTGCAAGAAAATTTATATAATTAACAGTACAAATGAATTACCCCAAGTGTGTATAATATTCAATTTGCAGAATCATAAGTGACATTCTTACTGGTCAGAAATCTTTAGGATTTATTGCATTATTTTTAACAATGTTCAGTTCATTTCAGGAATTATATGTAGGATAAATATTATAAGTATATACATTTGTTAGTCATCACAGTTATATATTTAAAGTAAAATAAAAATTAATATGCATTTATAATTAAAAAGTCAAGAATCCTTAAGAAGTTATGAATAGAAAAAGATTAATCTTTTTTCAAATATTTTACTTGGTATATTTTCACTGTTCTGGGTTGTATATAGACAATTTATTTAAAAGATATCATATAATTTGAGCATAGTCATACCATCTCATTCCTTCCTCTCAATCTGAATTACATTGCCAGCTTGTTCTGTTGGGTGCAGAGGTGCTTAGTATTTATGTACAGAGATTTCCCAGACCTTTCCAGTGAGCCAAATTCTACTCTTGCAACAACATTGTACAGGGTTGTTTTGGTTCTCAGAGGAGATAAAACTGACTTAAGTAATCAAAGCACAAGTAGTAAGCAATCGAGTGCCAAAAATGTTCAAGTGAGAGATAGAAGCAAATTTCTACATAGACAATTTGGTGACAGACTCAACAGCAATACAGAATTTATGCAACACAAAGTAAGTCTGTCATTCTGACCATTAATGTGGAGTAAAAAAGAACTCAAATGTCATGACACACTTCAGACAGATGACATGGAAGAATTGGGTTGGAAATGACCTTAAAGCCTCATCCTTGAGGGCTAGTTCTCCTAATACCTGGAAGTGTTATGTAAGCTGCCAAGGTAAAAGGCAATCAACAGTCCTGCTGACCTATAAAGTCTAGGAACCACAAGGAGGACCATGATAGGAAGATATCCCCTAGGGTGCAATAGTGGCATTTTTTTTTTTTTTTTACCTCTGGAGTAGTGAGTAGTTGTCTAAATGGTTTGACGGGCCGCACAATACAAGAGGATCCATGCCTGGCACTGTAAACCTAGTCAACTACCCGTAATTGGTGAGATCATGGATGCTAGGTGAGACTCCTCTGCCACTTTCATAAACTAGTATAATTTCTAGTAGTATTTAAATATTTGTTCTTATATCCACACTGTAGTAGTTAGCAACTGTGTGGGCTCAGCAAACAGGTCAAGGATGTGCTTTCATAAGTGCAAACCTTGACAGACCTCAGCAGAGGGAACCACCGTCCTGGCCAGTGCTATACTGGACAGTGAAACCCGTAGCATTTGAGTTCATGTGTCTTTATTGATTCAATACTCAGGTTCTGATAGCACATGCAGATTATGACCAATCAAACATCCCCCACATAAATCCAACCGCTGCAGATAATGCAAATCTCCAAGACCTAGGCGGCCCCTCACCTAACAGTGCACAAAATAATTATTATATATGTAACTACGAATACACTTCTACAACACCACACAGATGTGCAGCTCACATCAGTTTCCTCTGGCAGCAGACAGAAACTATTACAGAAAGCTACAAGTGGTCAAAATGCAGAGAGCAAGTGACCTTGGGATGTTAAACCCCAGTTGATACATCCACAACACAACTCCTATACCTAAGGCTCAGGGTACATAATGGAAATGGGGATAGAAGCATTGTCAAATACAGTGAACAAGGATCTCAACTGTGAAACAATGTCTTTCATGTGTGAGAGGGAAGCTCTACTCATGACACCTTAATGGTACGGTCACCTAAACAAGATCTGCAAATGATAGTAGTAGTTGACATGCCCATGTGAATGGGAAAAAATAATGGCTGTTTAGAGAGGGTGACTCAGTTTTCTTTAAAGAGGAACTCTATAACAGATGGTCCAAAGCCAAGTGGTGAGCAATAAACACATTTACATACCAACAACGTTAAATGAATTCAACAGGTTTTATTTATAATATGTATATGCATGTATATATACATGTGTGTATCAAAGAAATAAAAATAATAGGTCATGAATTTGAAAGGGAGTGGGAGGGAGGGACACAGGAAGAGTTGGAGGGATAAAGAGGCTTGAATTAGAATGACTCCCCCCTAATCATTTCCTTATATTTAGTTGGGTTTTATTTTCTTCATGTTATATTGTACTACATGTACATTTGTTTACACACACACACACACACACACAATTGGCTAGATTCCACATCTAAGAGATAAAAATGTTTCTTCTTTATTTATGAGACTGTTTGATCTCACATAATATTATAAATTTAAGTGCATATATGTAATATTATAAATTTAAGTGCATATATGTATATGCATATATATTTATATATATATAATATGTATATTATATATATGTATATACCTAGATTCATATGTTATATAAAATATATATTTCATGCAATTACAAAGGCACTGATTGTGACCGAGAGTCTAAGCACCTTAGACAGGACACAATCACAACTGACATTAGTAAGATACGGTTTCAGTGGGAAAACAAATATCTGTTTCTCTTTCAAGAACACGTTCCTGATACTGCTGTGATAATTATAAAATGTCTATACTTCACCCAGACAGCCCAGAGCAGGATTTTCAACTTTGCTACTCCTAAGGAGCTTGCTGTCTGAATAAACCAATAAGAAAGTCTGCTAGAAAATGATGGGGATGGGGGATAAGTGTGTTATCTGCAAAACCGAATTAAAAAAAGACATTTATGGGGCTGGAAACTTTGAACAATATCGTTAAAAATTTCAAATATATGTAAGTGGGATAAGAATAAATATCTATGTGGTTGGTAACGAACGGAGTCAAGCGATAACAGTCCACTGAAATTTGTGTCAGCCTCCACCTCCACTGGGATGAGAGGCTGCTCACCTGGCATGAATCTACCAGCCTGAAACATGCTTTATTTGTATTTGTAATACAGAAAAGTGTGAAACATTTTGTGCATCGATAGGGAAAGCTGTGGATATTTCCTAATTTGAGGCATTGGCACGGGGAAGCTTGAAATCAGATACCCTGTGAAGCTGATTAGGTAGGCGGTTACTAGAACATACTTAAGTTGTTTTGATTTGTGTTAGAAGTGGTAGGTGGTTTGACAATGTGACCTGTTAGCAAAACAGTTGCAATAGGTTCCCAGGCCTATGACGTCCCAAACCATGCTCGTGGTACCAGGCATGATTTCCCTTCTATAAGCAGGACTCAAATCTGTTCAGAAATCCACAAGGTATTCCAATAGTAATCATATCACTACTGAGCTAGTGGATCCATCTTGCCAGAAAGATAAGTATCAGGATCATAGCATAAGAGTCACTTTGTGTTGGAGGTATGATCTCTGGTGTGTTGTACTATGTCTCAGTAGTTGGCACCATATCATTTTCATGCAAGAAGCACTAACTGGACTCAGTGGATTATACAAAAGTGAAAAAGAAAGACTACGAAATTTGGAGGAAGAAGCATTCAGGAGGCCTAAGAGGAGTTGAGGGTGAAATACACAGATGTATCAAGATGAATAATACACACATATGACATTTTTAAGGAAACTAAAGCTTAAATTTAAAACATAATAAATAAAGTCTGGTAGATGGATAGCAGAATAGTCAGTTATGAATTAAATCCCAGCCCTTAGGAGCAGATCACTGTAGAGACTATAATTTGGTTTCTTCAACTGATTCTTGCAAATAGTGGCTTAGCTTTCTCTGCTGATTAGTTATGTCTGTGTTACATTTTAACATAAGATCTGTTTGTATATTCAGTATAAGGAATGATGTTGTTTTCAGAAAATAAGGCCAGTCTAAAATAGCAGCAGTTATAGATCTGTATAGAAGGTTCAGGGGTTGTTATTACAAGTACATCAGCTAGTGCCCAAAATTCTTTTGAAACTTGAGTTGTGCTAAAGTCAACCTAATTAAGTTTCAGACAATTATTTGACTTGAACATTAAACTTCAGGCCTATTTGACAGTAGCTCACAGATTGTTCAAAGGAAAAGGATAAATTGATGCTGACTTACATTATAAATGTACATTTGCATGTTGCACCCTGCTAGCCAACTACGCCCTTCACTTTAATCCACTCATTAATAATCATACATTTACATGGATTATGTAAACACTGAATAAAAATGTCTGCTTAAGCTTTCAAGTGTATCTTTCAATGTGGAACATTTTTAATTCCCAATCTATTCTCTTATAAAAATAACTGCAGAGATAATTTCCATATTACATCCATCTTAGGATAGAAAAATAACAGTGCTAAAACACAATCTGTCTCCTCTTTTGTGCCAGTGTGAAGAGTGCGTGTGAGTCTGCCCCACTTCTAACAGCACAAGACCTGAAACCCCACCTAATCTCCCTCACTGGATAGCCTGCCAGCTTCTCCATGCCTCCAATTAATAAATATTCAAGGCTTTCTCTTTCAATATCTGAAAACTTTGCACACTTCTTTGTCTGCCTCTGAGTCTCTGCCAAATTCAAAGCTTTACTGGAGTCACTTCTAGGACTTTTTCAAATATGTTTTCACTGGAAATACATCATGTATGAATTTTAGAGATCAGAATCTCCATGTGAATCTAAAAACACATACAAGTACACATAGAATGCAAAATACGAAATAGAAGCAACCACTGTTGACACTGAGAGCAAATAGATACTCCCTAACCATTTCTGTACTGCTGATGTGTAGTCAATGTACATCATTGGTCAACAAAACCTGGTATGTAGTAGACATTAAACAAATATTCTCAAGTAGTTCATAATCATCTTTGGCTACATGTCTTCTTTTTCTCCTAGTTTGCCTGTAGTGCCTAGACAACAAGCTATTGTTTCAGTTTCTATCTAAACACGATCTGAACTTGTCTATTGTTATCTTGTCAATTTCCAGGTAGTAGGAAAAAGCCTCACACCTTACAGTAGCACTGCCAGTTCTGGGAGATGAAGTTTAAAACTAAATATTCTATATCAACAGTTTTTAAGAAGTGTGTTTGTGGGTATGTGTGTGTGTGTGTGTGTGTGTGTGTGTGTGTGTGTGTCGGGGGAGGGAGAGAGAGAGAGGGAGAGAGAGACAGAGAGAGGGAGACTATTACTAGAATCAGAACTAAGTTTTAAAGCTAAACATACAGAATTAAGGTGATTTACTAGATTGCTTCAGTCACTAATGTCTAATTACCAAGTCGGCTTCTGTTTCCGAAGGCTTTAATGTCTTGCAATGTTCTCTTTCTTATGTTATGCCTCCGTTGAAAGAGGTGTTTCACAGGAGCATTTTCTGTTTTACACCTTTAAGATGCAACTGTCTTTGCTTATTGATTTTCTAATATTTAGTTCTGCAATTGAGAAAAATAGAAAACACAGGCAGGGTCACTGAGACGGCTCAGTAAATAAGGCATTTGCCAAACACACCTGATGACCTGAGTTTCATCCCTGGGTCCCACAGCTGAAATAAGAACCGACTTTATTAAGTCGCTCTCTGACCACCACACATGGGTTATGTCGTAAGTGCGTATCCCCCACATGTTACTTACACCCCCCCCAAGCACATCATGGTGAGAAATAAACTAAAACAATGAAAGAAAAAATATGAAAATGACTGATAGTATGCTCTCTTTATAAATATGTATAAGCTGTAATGAAATGATATATAGTCGCATCTGGAGAATATAGATCTTTCCATGCTCAGAGAATATACCTGCACTTAGATTTCCTTTCTATTTTTATTAGCATCTCATAAAAGTGATTTAAGTACTGATGGGAATTATTGATATGCTGCTACAAGGTGTAGACTAACTCATGAAATACAGCCTCAGCTCCTTTAGGAGAACTCCAAGCCTAATTACGTGGAGAAGTATGACAAGAGTGTCATGGGAAAAATTCATCATGATCTAAGTAGACAAGGCATATGTTACTAAAAGGTAGGATTTTTTTTAAAAGATAGACAAAAAGGAACAGTTTTAAAGTTTCCAATAATTCCTGCCTTGTTAAGCAGTAAATCAATTTGATTTCAGGGCAGACTTTCTTTTTCTTCTAGAAGAAACTAGTTTTCAAATAAATCTATGCAGTTAATTATTCAGTCACTTGGTTGGTTTATCTTTTGATCACTTTTCCCATCACTATGAAAAAGATGAAACCAAGTGCAAATGGCTTAGAGTGTGTGCGAGGGAGGAGAGATTAATTTGTGCAGTGCTGGGGATTGGGTGCAAGCTAGAAGAAATCATCATCTATGGAGCTAGGGAACATTATCTGTCCCTGTCTGGTTTTGAGCCACTGATTGCTTAAAAAATAAATAAAACTAATAATGAAATATATAGAATCAATTACAGGTTGAATACACAGAAGAGAACATTAAAATGCAACTATTAAATAGTTTAAAAATTGAAGTGAGAAATGAAAGGTTATTTTTTTATGTGCTTGAAGCCCTAAAAAGTAAGAGAAGAGGGAAAGTAATTTTTAAAAGATGAAGAAAATGAAGAAAACCATAAGGCATATTTTCATGATTCACTACAAAGAGAACTTAGGTGATGCGAAACTCTCAAAAGGCAAGGAATACAGAGAAAATCTCCAGAGTGTCTAGAGAAATGAAAGGATTCTTTACTATAGAAGGGAAATTAACAAAACTGATGATAGGAGCAAATAAGAGAAGCCAAAAATAATAAAATAAGGTTTTTACATAGCCAAAGTAACTGCCATCCTTCAGTTATATTTCCTCACATATATATCCCTTTGATAATAAAAATAACATAAAAGTAGTTCTAGGCAAACAAAGCTGAGAATTTATTTGGCTGTGGAATTGTGTTAAAATACAGAGACAAGCTGTAGACAAACTAAGACATTCAGGAAAATAATACGTAAATCATTATCAACAAAATAACATAATCAAAATGGGCTGTGTAATAGAAGTCTCGTGAATTACTAAAGTTTAAGTAGATAATACCATAAAAGACAGATTCTTTTGTTCTGGTGTTCTAATGACGAAGTTCATAGAGTATAAACAGAAATGATTTATTTTTATTATATATTATTTATTAAATAAATGACTTCTTATTAGTAGTAAATGATACATGTAAAATCTAGAGTTTCTGTTAAAAATAATCCACAATGTTTAGGAAGCAAAAGTTACAGAAGTAAATGGGATTAAAGAGAATAGTGTAATTAAGTAGAGAGGGGAATGGGAGGGGAGTGTATTTAAAGTGCCAGTGTTTGTAGTAAGGATGGCTCATTCACTTGAATGGAATACCAGAATTAAGTCTGAAAATGTAATGCAGGAGTAAAAGATATCACGTGCTTCTTCAAATATAATCCTAAACATAAAGATCTAGAAAGCATGAAAGTAAGTTGATAGAAAGCATGGATTCAGAAATTCACCACAGTGGAAAAAGTTTTCTTACTATGTCAGAAAATTAATGCATGAAATTCCAACTTATAGAAAAAAAGTGCAGAAGAGCGACATTTATTTTTAATTCTAAATTTTATTAATTTAATAACAATGCATTAAAATACATCAAGCAAAGCTGCTCTATAAGAAGCATGTCTTTATAGACAGAAAACTTACTAAAACTTTTCAAAAATGTATACAACACTGAATTAAAAGAATATAAATTTAAACAAAATGAAAACATACTTGGTCCACTATATGCCATATTTCCAACCAGTATGGAATATTCATTTTGAAAGTGGCATTTCTCATTTAAAAAAAAAAATGATATACAGGCATTTCCAAGAAGATGGAAAAGCAAAAGTTTCTCCTAACAGATTCATTAAAATATTTAATTATTTCTGAAGATTTCATTTTATGTAATCAACTTTATTGTACATGTAAAATATATAGCAAAGTGTTGAATTTATCAACAGGATAAATTTGCAAACACACTGCATTTTTATGAAAATTTTC
This sequence comes from Cricetomys ansorgei, assembly GCA_026225945.1. Classification (NCBI taxonomy): domain Eukaryota; kingdom Metazoa; phylum Chordata; class Mammalia; order Rodentia; family Nesomyidae; genus Cricetomys; species Cricetomys ansorgei. The sequence continues at coordinate 5,241,115 of JAMJFZ010003581.1, read as the reverse complement.
TACAATAGACACTAGGAAAACAAGTGTTTTAAACGATGATTTTGAATTAGTTTTATTATTTTTTTATTTGATTAAAATTATCTGATAATTTTGTATTTGAATGATAATTTTGAATTTTGTATTATCAAGAACATTCAGAATGACTATAAACTATGAAGCAACAAGGTTTCCATGTTGAAATTGCAAGGTATCGCAAAAGGCTCAAAATGACCACAATCAGAACGTCCCTGAGAAATTTTTGATTAAAGTTGCTAGGATTCTGAAATTTTCATAGAAACAAAACATCATAGTCAAGACAGAGTTAAAGAAAGAGAAGAGGACTTAACCCATCACTCTTCTTCCTGTGGTTCAGAATCTAGAGCAAAGGCCGTGTAGCAAATAGGTTTTGTTTTGATAGTGTGTTTTGCTGCATAATGTCAGAAGAGAAGGGACCTCACTTCCATATTTTCTTTGGGCTAAGTTAAACAGATATATTTAATGTCAGATGCAGAATTAGAGTGAATTCACTTTCAAGATATGAAAAATGGATAAAACAAAGACCTGATCAAGAAGTGGTGCCTTGAATGGAAACACTGTCAGGAAGTGAGAGATGATGTGCTATGCACACATGCTAAGTAAATGTTGTTTTTGCTTTCCTTCTTCTTCATCTTTTTTTTCTGAGACAGGGTTTCTCTGTGGTAACTCTAGCTGTCCTGGACCTCAATCTGTAGATCATCATACTGGCCTCAAACTCACAGAAATTCTTCTGCCTCTGCCTCCCAAGTTCTGGGTTTAAAGGCTTGCACCACCACCATAAATGTTTTTTCCCCCCTTTGGAGAAAGTTGTTATATAGTTAGCTAACTACGTGCTAAGTGGGAGATCTTTTAGTAATCTGAAATTTATAATATTTTCCTCACACCAACTATTGTTGAAATAATTTATAAGCCTATGTTAAGACTTTGCTCTATGGCAAGATTTTAAGTCACTTTTTATTGGAGTATCTGAGTATCTGGATTGAAAAAGGATGAATGCTGCATCATGAGCAGATTTTCTAGCTCCAGACTAGACAAAAAGCAAGTGGGGCAAAATAAAGAGCTAAATTGGAAGGTTGGTCAGAATTGGGCATGCACATATGTTTCACAATAAGAAACAGCATTTTAAATGGCAAGATTTATGTTAAACATGAACCTATCCCAATTTAAAGATGCAGGTTTGCATGTCAAAAATAAGGCTTACAGAAAGCTAAGTATTATAGGGCTATAAAAAAATCTCTGTGTGTAGCCCTTCCTTCCTTCAAGCTTCCTTTTAATATTATAATTACTTTAGAACTCTTAACTACAATTGGGTGAATATGTGAGTTAAATGCAAATATTCAATGTAGTTAGTCCTGAAACTTTATGCACACAAATAATAATATATAAACAGAGCAAATTGTATTTATAAATTTAAGAGTGTATGCGTGTGTATATGTGTATGTGCATATAATATCACTTAAAGAAAAAGATGTAGTTGTTAGCCACTGTGTGGACCCACCAACCCTGCCAGACCTCAACAGAGGGAACCACCCTCATGGCATGTGCCATACTGGACAGTGGAATCCTGAGCATCCTAGCTCAGGTATTTTTATTGATATCTAAGCACCTCACATGTTCTGTGATAGCACATGCAGATCATGATCAATCAAACATCCCCCACGTAAAGCCAACACCTACAGATAACACAAAACACCAAGGCCTAGGCAGCCCTTTTCCCAACAAGGCACAACACAGCCATTTTAAACATAACGAAAAATAAACTTCTGCATCAAAAGGCGGCCATGAATTTGAAAGAGCCAGTAGTGGTATGTGAAAGGGTTGGAGGGAGGAAAGGGAAGGGGAAGTAAAGTAACTACAATTTCAAAAACAGTAGTACAACAACTTCAAAGAACACTACCTTAAAGAGAAGTATCTATACCATTTGTTTTTATTGTCTAGTACTATTCTTTGAGTATATTAAAGATACATTGATTACACCCTCCTCTGTTGTGTATATAGATGATTCTGAGATCTTGCTCATTTTCCTTGTGCTGCCAGAAGGTTAATGCTGCTTCGTTAACTAGAACCTCAGCCACACAATGCCTGCTATCTCATGAATAAGTTCCAAGCTACAGAACTCAGAGAGTTTGCACATCAAGTAACATCCTCTCCTCATTGAGAAACATGCAATCTAGTGTTTGATATCAAGATTGTCTTTACTTCTGGCTTATTAACAATATGGAGCAAGGTTTTATTGGGCACTTAAATGAATGTATAGAGGAGAAGAAAAATTTAAAGTCCTATAAATCCATCTGTACTTTGAAAAGATGATTCTGTGTACATAGTTAGAACCCAGTTGAGTTTTACTGAATCCATTAAGCCAACCCTCATAAAAACATGAAAAGCTTTTAAATTTATGCTCAGAATTTTAACCATAGCTGTTAAGATGTGTTTAACTATCAGTCAATTTCGTTTGCCATTGTCATAATTATAGTCCACGGACTCAGCAGAAAGGCATTCATTTGCCAACACTGAAGATCTTTATGTGAAAATAATAGGAAACATGTTCATAGTCACCACTAGCATTTCTTAAATGCTTTACCCTCAAACTATCTGCCTTTGCATATATTTCATATTGCCTAGAAAAGCCCCATGTGTACACTTACAGCAAACAGTGTTTTAAAAACATGGCTTCCGCAATGTTCCTCATTTTCTTCCTGAAGTTTGGCTTCAGGGACAGAGGAGTGTCTTTCAGCTTCCTTAAAAAGTCTATGAGCACCATGGCTGCTTCTACAATCATAATGTGGCTGAAATGGTGCTGTGGATATTGAACTGGGTGATAGAAAGCCTATGACACCATCCCCACCTGCCTCAATCTTGCGTTTAGGACACCTTATCCTCTCATCTTAGCTGTCATACTAAGAGAGTTAGGTCCCAAGAAACTCAGGACAAATGGCTGGCTTAGGACCCTATTAATATATCAAAGCAGACACTGGCTGTCAAGCTCTCACAGTATCACAAGTATCTGTTACTCCATAACAGTTAGAGTCCTGGCTCCTCTCAGAACTTCTCATCCCAACACCTACCCTAAACCTCTCCTGGCCCTGAGCTTTGCTTCCCTTCCCCTAGCTTCTTTTTCCTATATAAACCAGCCATTTTGGCCACATGCTCTCTTGGTCCTTATGCTCTCCTTTCTTGGCTCTATCCTGGTCCTCTCTTTGCCCCACCTCTCCCTCTCTTTCTCCCTGCCTTCTTTCATGGCCTGGGTCAGTCTTCTGTCTATGTCTTGTCTTCTACTTTCTCTCCCTTCTCTGGACTCCTTCAGAGGCATCTGGCTGTATCATCCCTCACATCTACAATAAAAACCTTATCCCCTACCACATGGCAGTAGCAGCCATGTCCTCATGGAGGCCCAGGTCAAAAGGGTGGTGACATGAAGATTAGTTTCGAACTTTAGATTGAACCCGAAGCCCAGAGCATACTTGCTCAATACCGAGATCCATTCCCTTCTTGCTTCTTGTTGCTGACAGTCTAGATAAGGTCTTAGCTAACACCTATCATTAACTAGGAGATATATGGAAAGGAGACATTTGAATAAATGATCTTTCCCATTCTTTCTGCCAGGACAGCAGAAACTAAATAAACTAGAGATTAGTTATCCCTGCAATGTACCAGATTTATGAACAAATAAGAGTATGTTCTAAGTCATTAAGCATTGAAGTGATTTGTTACCTGGTAAAACATAAAGAAAACACCTACCCAAGCTCACTCTATTCTCACAGGAGTCATTGGAGGTGAATATTTAAGAGGACATCAGTAGTATTCTCATTAAGCATGAGAAAACTTAGAAATAGTAAAAAACAATCTATTGAGTATCATGCAACCAGTAAATGACAAAGAACTGTCCAACATGTAGGGCTGATTTACATTGATATATATGTTTAATTATTTGGGTATAGCCTGGAGAAATGGCTCTGGCAGTGGCTGTTGTTCCTCTGTCTTGGTCCCCACTGTACTGTGCACATGGTCTGTCCTTACCTTGCTTGGCACACTGACTCTGTGATCCCAGACAATCCTGTGTTCCGGCTATTACATTAGCATTCCGGTGATCACTACATTCCCTGCTAACTCTGAAGGTACTCTTCACTGATAAATATTCCTCAACATTTGCATCTCCTCTACTAACTTTTGATGAATGAAATGGAAACTAACCTCTCACCTTTCTATATTCTCCAATGATCTGAATTCAGGAATGCTTATCTTATAAACCTAGCTTGATCTTCATTCTGTACCTTTACTATTTTGTTTGTCAAATTCCATTAATATGCACAAAATCACATACATTTTAAGATGTTATTCATGAAAGGGTGATATCTTATAGAATAAAAATTAGGACTCATGACCTTTCAAAACTGACATAGACTAGGAGAACTTAGAATAGGATTTGTAAAATAATAAAACATTTTAAACACAATGAAACTGTAGTAGAAAATCTGGACAAAAGATGACCATACTGACACTTTCTTAACAACAAATGTCATGTTATTATGTTATTCATTTATAATTTAAAGAGCTCTGCAAATCACTGAAAATTTACTTTATTCAAATCAGAACATGTTAACAAATATAACAAATTTCCTTTAAAATAGCTTTTTGCTTTGCAGATTTAACATTGTTTAACTCTTTGGAGCATTGTGATTCCACGTAGACAATGGAGGTAATGATTAGCGCCTGAGCTACTAATGTACTATAAGATTCACGTCACTAAAATTTTATTTGAATTCTTTCTGATGTGGTAAATGACAAAATGACAGCCACCCTTCACTCATACATGGTATTTTCCCCCTTTGCAATGTGACTTCATAGCATCTCACTTTCTCAGACTAAACGTTCTTTGACCTTGAGTCTGGGTTGACATTTGACTTGGTTGACCAGTAGCTAATAGATAATAGAATAATAAATAAATAATAGATAAAAAAATAATAGATAATGAAAAGACGACTTGCTAATTTTATTTTATTTTCCATTTCACTTTGGTGAAATTCAAGCTCAGATATACTGCAATTTGCTTATTTTATATATATTTTATATGAATGTTTAAAAATTTTATTTTGTTATTTATGTGTATTTGTGTGTTTGTGTATATTTGAATGTAGGTGTGGTTATGCACAGATACTCTATTTGAAGGGCTATGAAAAGGTCCTTGTTCTTGGAGAGATTTGCCCTATCTCCTGTTTAAACCACCAAGGACTGAGAAATAATATCTTTTGGCTCAGGGAGAGACTAAGGTACAACATCCTAGGGGAGATTTTTACTTACCTGCAATCAGTCAAACCAGACAATCTAACCCTTGATGGCAGGTAGACAACACCCAGATGCAAGCAGTTCCTGGTGGCCTACTGAGTAGTTTCAGATTTAAACATCATGTCACAATCCCTACTCTTCTTTGCTCATCTGAAAGTAAAAGTTTTCTTCTTCTATGTGGCTATTAATCTATTCTATCCAAAACATCCATCATTCACTAACACACATTTAAATGATTTCTTTCTCCTACATAGCTGTACCATGTATACTTAATCTATGTCCTCTCCACGTTCATATTTTTGATCTATTTAAATTTGCTTAACTTCTCAGAGATGTCACTTTTTCCTTGGATTCTTAACAATTATAAGCAGGTGCTAATTTAAATTACTGAAGTAATTTTATAAACTCACTGTACTCTCAATTCTAGACTCACAGTCAACTACCCTTATGTTTTATAGCTTCTCAACAATTTCAATATACTTTTAGAAATTCATAGAATGTGAGTCAGGATGCAAAGTATATCCCAAGGATACCGTAAGGATGGTTGTTCCTTTAATGGTTCTCAGTAAGTGATAGCCCTAGATCTCTTCTATAAAAAATGACCTTCATCTCAGATGAGCCAGATATTTGTTCATCGAAATACTAAAATATAAGTTTGACCTGAAAATATGCAGCAATAAAAATGTGTGCTCTATTGAGCACACCAGAATAAAGTCAAAGGAGACCATAAATTAGTGGTTATCTTGCTGTTAACACTCACTTTTCACAAAGTCACTCAAGATAGCCACCCTTCAGAAAATGTAATTGACTTATTTCTCCTTTGAACTGGAAGCAGAAATCATTTGTTAACTACAGCCTTGAGTGAAAAACAAAAACAGGGGGGTTGACCTCATCCATCACCTGTTTTCAATATAATAGAAGATAAAAATATAATTCGTATATATACAAATAAACACACAGTGCCTTGGCTAAGTCTATTAAAAGCAGATGCTTTTCTTAGGAATTGCTGGTCATTATCCCTTCTGAGGACTCATTTTTTCTTCCACACTGTTCCCCCATAGCTGATCCATCATGTTATTTTGATATTCTGAATCTCCAGTTCATCTCACCCCTTACTTCATTCACTCACATCTTATTGTCTGCAAAAACATACTACCATATATAAGTAATATTTCCCAATTTAGTTTTTTTTCAAGGTACCAACAAATTATTTTCTAAGTTATAGATTAAAGTCATGTGCAGGTCAGTCTGGCCAGGTGCCCATGCTTTATTATTTTGGGCTATATTCCCTGGAGAGCGGTCTCTTCCAGAATCTGTATCTACCTACCTGTGGCTACACCTTGCTTCATACATTGGTGTTGAGAGCCTAAACTCAGGTCTTCAGTTGATGAAGAAAGTACTTTCCCCACAGTTTCTGAAATATTTAAGTCAATTTCTCAAAATCTTTCAATGGCTACTAAAAGCATTAATAGACTCAAACCTTGTGATCACACCTATTTCTAATGTCCTTAACCTGCTAAAATCTCAAATAGATTTGAGACACTGACTGGACCAAGAACAATGATAGCTCCTCTAGATTCTTCTATTCACCATCTTCCCAAAATCTGCTGCTTTGATTCTTTCCCTACACTGTTAGGAGTATACAATGCTCAATCAGCCAAGGAAACCCTGCTCACTCAGTTTTTACCTTTTTGATTGTTTTGAATATAAAAAGATCCTAAGACATTAATAGTCCTCCAGACCTTAACACAACTAACTTCATGGTGGCAGTATCATTCGGTATCATAAAACTCAGCATATAGACATCACCAGAAACCAAAACTAAAATAAAGACCAAATCCATTTAAGTGGATTGTCTCTAATGTACTTACCCTGCTTTTTAGCTTCTGTCGTTGTTTTCTGGCTAGCTGTTTTGTTTTTGTTTTTGTTTTTTTTAACTGAAGAATGTCAACCCAAAATATGTTTTTCATGTGTTAGCAAAACAAGCACATCCTGAGAAAGACTCAGTGTAACACTAGGATCCTGAACACCCAGTGTACTCTCCAGCCAACCTATAAAAACTTTCTATTGGCTTAAATCCATGTCCAAGCAGTCTTCTCTGGTGGATACCCCATAACATGCCCAGAAAAACCACATTTCTTTTCAGATACACTCAAACTTTCATAAAATAGATCCTAGTAGTACACAAACACACACACACACGCACAGACACACACACACACACACGCACACACACACACACGTTGGTTCACCTAAATAAGTCTGCACCATGCGTGCCATGGCAAGGCAGTTGGCTGTCACAAGAGTCTTGCATAGTTTTTGAGTGCTGACACCGACTGACTTAATATCATGGCTTCATCTTAGCTGAGGAGCAAAGACTCTTAATATTTACCCGAGAGCAGCCAAGAAAAGGCAGATGCTGGTGAAGCCTGATGAAGGAATTTCAGTTTAGAAAATCACAGATGGTGCACTGAGGAAAAGGCACTTCGTTGCTCATTTTCTTTTGGAATGAACGTTAGATCACAGTTTGCTGGTAGAAGATGACTAAGCTCTCAATTATCTACTATATGTGAATGTGTCTACAATTAAAAAAGTACTATGACCTAAAACTCTCAATCTCTCATAACTTTACTGAGATTTTGCAAAACGATTTAGCTACTTATCTATAAATTAACTATACGTTGCTATTAAAAAAAATCCACAAAGGATCGCTTTGCATCTGACAGGTGGGAAGGGTAGGAGCATGAAAGTAGATCTAGCATGTGTGATGAAATCCTGAACTTCAGAGCAGATGACTAGATTCCTCTCAATCCTAAGGGGTCTCATAATGATCTTTAGCTACTTTATTGTACAAAATACTCTTTGTAGAAATAATCATGAAATGTCACCAGCTCATGTACGCATATTGGGTTTTCCAGACTAAGGCATTGGATGCTTACTTAGATTCATTTAAATAAAAGTATCCCAAAATGCATTGCTAGTGTTTGAAAAGGACATGTCGGTGAGAGTCAAGTATAGTCTCTAACTAGTACATACCTTGTGTTCTTATCAAAGTGGACTGTACAGAGGACAAAAAACATATAAATATTAAGAAGGTATGAGTCTGATGTCTGAACAATACATCATCATCCAGACACAACTGAATTAAAATCTAATTCTTCAAATAATCTTATTTCTAATACCATCACTGAGAATCAGATACATTCCAAAGACTCTTAAAGGACAACTGACGTATCAAAGACATTCAGGGGGGAAAACAATGCTATTTCTAGTAAAAATAAAAGAGAAACTTAGCTTCAGGAAACGCGAACTATCTGAGATCAGAACTTATTCTGGGTCCCTTCCCTTCATGAATTAAAATGATATTTGGTACAGCTTTTAAACTGGTGAAGTAATCTTGAGTATTTCTGCAAAGTATAGTCTACATAACTCTTGCCAACAGCTGTGTAATTAACTACAGATTGTACAGGAAAAATCAGTGTGCCTTTCCACTTTGATAAAAAAAAAAATTGCTACTTGGACCAGAAATGTCTAGAAGGAGTAAAAAAGGAGAGCAGAAAGGGTCTGCTGGCATGCACATAGAAAGGTCTGGTGAAGGATCTAAAAAAGGAGACCTGAAGATTATCTGTACAGCCACAGAGAAATTTTTAGTCTTCTAGAAATTTCTGTCAGTAAGCAAGGCTAATAAAGCTCTGAGGAAGACAAAAAAAGGACAGAATAAAAGTAAAGTACACTTTAATATTTTCAATTTATTAAAACAACAGCTCTAGAAATCATGAAGCCAGGTCAGTAGGTAAGAAAGATCTACCAAGAGCAAAAACACAGTAACTCATCTAACAAATGTGAGGGAAAGGATTGAATTTTAAAAGCAAAAGTCCACGTTGACCCTTAAAAAAGAGAATTGATTTTAGCAACAATCATCAGTAGTTAAAATTCAAAGAAGTATAATCAGGAAGCTATCAGCACTACTCAAGTTCATCTTTTGCTTGAATTTCATAAGAAACAGGGTAAGGCTGCCTGGAATTTCCCAGGTCCACAAAGCATGCATGTTGTCATTGTTTTTGTCCAGCTCATGTTTAAGCAGTCATGTTGGTGATATTTCAAGCCATCCCTGAAAACATAAATATAGATAACATTATAAAGACTGAACATGTTGTACTTAGGTATTTAGGAGTACATACATAGGCATATACACATATACATGTATGCTCATATACATAACAAAAATTAATGAGAAAAGAGGGCCTGAATTTGAAAGAGAGCAAGGAAGGCAATATGAAAGGGTTTAAAGGGAGGAAAGGGAAGGAAAAATAATGTAATTATTGTTGTAATCCAAGCGGGAAAATTACAGACCACTATAGATAAAAATACAAATTAGAGTCCATTATTATCCAGGGACTGAGAGGAGGTTCTTGTCCCCAAAGAACTTTTGGTGCTGAAGTTCAAGGGTACAGTGTTTACAAGGAAAAATACGCACACACACACACACACACACACACACACACACACACAAATACAATGGCATATTTGTCAGATGCAGATCAGGAGAACCTGGTAAACTTTGTTTTAGTTACATATTCTGCTGACTGTTTGGTTATGCATCTGTCCCATGGTTGAAATCATGGAAAGTTCTGAATGTGTTGCCAATGTGAACTTAACTATTCAGGGAGTTAGGGACTGAAAAGCATCTGAGCATACACAAAATGGAGTCAGGGTAAAATAGAGACAAAATGATATTATTATCTGTCACTAAATTATGTTACAATCTCAAAAATTAAAGCTAGTAAGTTTAAAAAAAAATTTAAATCAGGATAAGGATCATTCCATGTCTATTGTCCTGATGTAATTTGAAGCCTGCAGCACATTGAGGAGCTGACTTGTCAAAACTTGAAAATGAATCCAGCATGTTACTAAGGATCATATCCATTCTTGTAATATATAAAGGGGAGGAAGGCAGACAAGTGAAATCAAGAAAGACAGCAGCTATGAGCAGAGAGATGTCATACAGAACCAGTGACACTGTTGTGTTAGTGCAATGGCAGAGAAAAAAATGGGAGGTATTGTGTTAAAAGAGACATTATTTTTAGGGATATATAAACTCATGTGGATTTATGTACCTAAGCAGCATAAGCCAAGTAAAAATTTGAGCTTCTACATATATATTCTTAAAAATACAAATTGTAAAATGTGGGGCTGTCCTAGAGCTAAGAGTGGGCCGAAGCATGCCTTGAACCCTGGATTTCTCACCCTGAGAGCTGCAGGAGTTCTGTTGCTCCCCTCTTTTTTAGCCCTGGCCAGAACCCAGCTAAATCTTAAATACTGCCTGCCTCACAGCAGGTCACTAGCAAAGGAATGTGGCTTGGTTGGTACTTATTTACTCTGTATCTGGAAACCTGGGGCTGAGTTTTCTGATAAGGTGCCCTCCTCTTTTCCCCATGGGACAGCACCTTATGCAAAAGGTGCCCTTGTAGGACTTTGACCCTTAGTCTTGAGCTCCTCATTCAAATGAGTCTATTCCAGTATCCCTGTCTTAACCAATGGCTCTCATCCCTGAATAACAAAGACCCTCCCTGCCTTTATCCTATATATGCAATCACCCTTGCTTCAATAAACTGAGAGATGTTCCTCTGACAACCTGTCCAAGTCACTCTTGAGGGCTCTTAAGTCCTCCCATCTGGGACCTGCCTGGATGCATTGACCCATGCCCTGTGCTTTCTTTCCTTCTAGGGGGTTAAGCTAGAAGCTGATCACTTAGCCACCTGCCTGGAAGGGAAGCAGAACCCCACTGGCAGAGAGAACCTGCAGTAAGACAAAATCATTTAAGGGACAACAGATCCACAGATAAACTTCATCTTGGGGCAGGGTATAATATCCTATGCTAGTACACAAGGATTCTTGTCACTTGTATTAGTTGTGATCTCAATGTGAAGATATGTAAGAAACTATATGTTTTAAAGAGGTTATTACTAGATTACTCTGCCACCCCACAACTATACTAAATACCAGACACACCGCTACTTATTTGGGAAGGAAACATATTTTGCCAATGATTTAAGAAGTGGAAAGTTATGATGCAGGATAACCCTCTGAGCCAAATTGCCATCATTATTATCAGATCACCTGTGCCCACTTGCCAAAGGTCTCTCACAGAAGGAGGAGCCATTCATGAGACCTTCATCTGAGCATCCAGCTCCCTGCTGTATGTATTACATGTGACCATGGGGAGGAGCTAGAGTATATGAATGGAGAAAGACTAGGGGAGGAGACTCTATCTACCCCACCATGGGAAAGTCACCATCTATGCTGGGCACAAATCTTCCAGTGCAACCATGGACCACATTTATTTTTTCGGAGAAAGACCAAAAGGAAGTAAAAAACATAATGGGGAAAAAAAAAAAAAGGATGTGTGTTTGTGTGCTCCAAAGAATATAGGGAGGATACTGAGAGACCAATGAGAATGTCTCTCTTAAAAATGGCTTGCATTTCTCTTAGACACTGCAAGGGATCAGCATTCTGTAGATGATACACAGGAGACAGAAAATAGAGTGATAAGTTATTTCTCAATGAGAAACAGTTTTCTGGGCAGAGAGGAGGATATTTATAAAATTCCTGTGCTAGAAAGATCTCATGAGCCCTGGGAAAGAACAAGCTTATAGTGGGTGAATGTGCAATAAAAAGTTACAGAATGCTCTAAAGGGGATGCCTTTATTTTTTTATCTTTTATGATCCCATAACAGCTTCATATAAAAAGTTTGGAAGTGTTTCACTGAACTACATAATTGCCACAGAGGGTTTGTCATGTGTTGAGTGCTTTCTTTAGGTTATGTGGAGATTACAAAAGTCTTACCTGAAAGAAAACAGAGAAAAACATTCACTGAAAATTGAACACTCTAAATGCAAATGACACTTTAAATTTTTAAGCACATCTTTACACGACACACAAATACTACTGACTGGAAGGAAAAAAATTTGAATTCGGAAAGTGTCTATGCTATTCTCCTTCCTTGATAAAGACATTCGGCTAGATACATGGTCTTCTAACACTACAAATGAATCATTTTAGAAAGTGATTTACAGCACCATAAACCCTCTAAAAGTAAAAGCAAAGTTAAACAAACAGCAAAGAAGCTTAAAAATCCCCCATCCTTCTGATCCAAATATGAGGGTGACTACTTTTGATATTGTCCCTGCTAAGTGAGATTAAGAACATCTACTGTATTCTCCCCCCATCAAAGTTTTGTATTTACATAACTTAGTTCTATTTTTAAGTATTTGAGACACATTTAGAATACCAACTGAAAGCCAAATTTGCTTAGTGAAATAGCTGTTTTAGACAAATGTGACTTATTTCTGACACATGCTGTAGTAGCAATTGTGTTAGGATGGCACCCATCAGATATAATGGGAAGCTAAAAATGACACTATCATATTTTATCCCAATAAAGGCACCCACAGAAAGCTCTAATATATAGCCCCAAAATGTAAAATCTTCCAGTTGATTTTCAAAGTATAGGTTTGTATGAGGTAAAACAGCAGAAAGTATTCATTTCTCAAAACTAATGTACTCATATTGCTTATAATTCCACTTTGGTGGGCTGAAATTAATTTCTAGTCAATATCTGTGTATAGTATCTAAATCAACATGACTTTCATTATCATTTATAATATGTTTTTGCTAATGGTGCATCTTTTTGCATCTCATATTCTCTTGAGGTATCAGCCAATTCTGGAGTTAATTTTACCCATTTTCATTGTACATGGAAATTTATCTATCCAAGCTAATAAAAATGACTTTGCCAATCAGTTCTAATGGAAAGCTTAATCTTGTAGTTTTACTCTAAATTTAAATCGTTTTTCCTTTTCTCCTGAACAGCAATAGCAGCACTATATGGAAAATGTCCTTGATAGAGATAAGAGGAAGATCCCAGCTTACAGAAATATAGGAGAAAGTGAACAATGTCACAAGATCTTTCTCAATATTCTTTCATGTATGTTCAAGTATCAGTTATCATTTTCTCCTTAGAGAACAAAAACATAACACGATATGGTGGCATACTATTACTTTTAAAGCCTGATAAAGCTAGTTAGGGTTGACTATTTAGAATTCCTAAAAATGAGACCTTGAGCACAAATTAGATGAATGTGTTGAAATGAGACTTGAAATATCAGGAAGAGGATTCTACATTCAGGGCAGAGGTGCTGCCTGTGTAGACATTAAAGTCACCAACTAAGGGTCAAGAGGGTTGGAGATAAGAGTTAGGGTTCTGCAGATACATGTTCAGAGCAGAAAAGCAGAGTAAGATAAAAGATGATGTCAGGGAGTAGCATTGGTCAGGTAGAACTTGCAGACAGAGGAAAGTACGCTGCCTCCTCCTGGGGCATGAGGTCCAAAGAGTAGTGGACCAACGCAAGTAGTCACTTGTGTTGAAAATAAACTTCAGGTGAGATGGTTAAGGCAGAGATATTGATAACAAAGCCTAGGAATGACACAGCTGCAAAGAATTCAGAGTCTAGAGCTATGAAGCTGAGAAGTGGTCAGAGCAGAGGAAGCTTCAGCTGCACCCCTTGATGCATCTGTGTGTAAAACAGCAAACCACTGTGGTCGAGATGATGGATAGACTTATGCAATCTCCAGTAAGCGGTTATATAAATCAATATCATACGATTTAATGGCTCTTACACAAGACATATAATTTTGAGTTTGGACTATTCAGCTGTTTTCTTGAAGACACACAATGACAAAGAGATTATTCCTGTAAATTTTATAGGAAGTAACAGGCGTAATTATGATTGTTCATATATTTGATAAATAGAAAGTGCATTGCACAAATATAAAATTACAGACCTCTTGTCATTGTTACAAATGGCACTTGAAAGTAATAAAACAAACACCTTCAAATATGAAAACTAGTGTTTTTCTAACTTTAAACATATACTCTGATTAATATATCTTAAGATATCAAATGCAATATTAGATTGCTTAATATACAATATTTGTAACTGTATCAACTTAAATAATTAAATATATGCAGTCTCGAATGAATGATTAATTTGCTCAGGATTGACCTAAACTTAGCGAATTATGATTTGATAACACATATCTTTGGGAAGCATTATTTTTCTGTAAAGATATCACCAATGTCCATACTCGTATTTTAGGTGAGTCAGTTTAACAGAAAATGAAAATAACTCATCAATATATTGCCACAACTGAGAAGCTGTGCTCTCTTGTTGACATTACATGTACAAGAGTTCTTGATTTAAAAAATATATAACATTTTTGATGAGGGACTATAGATATCTCAGGATCGCTTATGCAATACTCCCCAGTCTTATAAAATAAGAAACAGTCCAAGTAAAACAAAGGACACAAGTTATGAGTCACATGTGGGGTTTACTAAGGTTTTGAGTACTCAAGTATTAAACTGAAAAAGGTGAATTTTTTTACCTCTAGAAATGATTCAGAAAATATTGAAACAGGCTTTGGAAATGATAGTTCAGTTTGTAATGTGTTTGCCATGTAGGTATGAGAACATGAATTTGAGTTTGAGGAGTGTAGCACCCATGTAAAGTACTGGAAGTGGTGGTGAACTCAATGGTCGTAGAGGTAGCATGGCAAAAACAGGTGAGTCTCCGCAGCTTACAGGTCTGCTAGTCTACCCAAGCCTGTATGCCCATATGCCAATGAGACTCTGAAAAAAATCAAGGTGGCCAGTGAGACATGGTGACACTTAACTTTAATCCCAGCACTCAGGAGGCAGAGCAGGCAGATCTCTGTGAGTTCAAGTCCAGCATTAATACATTGTCCACGGCCAAGGCTGCACAATCCAGAAAGAAATGAACTTGAGCAGTACTGAGAAATGACTAATCACCCAAAGGTGAACTCTGGCCTTCACATGAGTTGATATGGAGAGAGAGAGGAGAGAAGAGAGAGAGAGAGAGACAGAGACAGATAGACAGAGAGACAGAGAGAGAGAGAGAGACAGACAGAAGGAGAGAGAGGAAAGGGAGAGGGAGAGGAGAGAGGGAGGGAGAGAGAGGAGAGGAAGACAGGAGAGAGAGGAAGATAAAGGAAGAGGAAGGGGAAGGTGTTAAATTAATGTTCAGTTGCTTAATGGAGAGTCCAGCATTGTCTGTCCTTTTTCGTTTGTCTTCTTTCTTCTTTTCTTCTTTTCTCTCGTGTGTTCTTGCCACGCGTTGGTGCGCCAAGTGTTAAAATATCGTTATGGCGCTTAATGGAGAGTCCAGCATTGAATTTTCCAATGCTTTTTATTAATCACAAACCATGTCAAATCTCAGGGAATTCTATATCCAGGCAGCTAGGCAGAGAGCTCACTCCAAGGCCTCTTCACCTATCCTCCTCTTCGTTCTCCTTCCTCATTCTGCTCCTACTCCCCTCCACCTCCTACTCCCCCTCCCTCCTGGCTCCACCCCTCAATCCCCAGGTGTTTTCTTCCTGTTTTCACACAGACCCTCAATCAACAAATAACAGGAACCTCCTGTGGGGGGTGGAAGCTGGGGATGGCACAGAGGTGTAAACAAGTAAGAGACTAATCTTAACTGAAATATTATCCACAACTAAACATACCACAACAGGAAAGGAGGAACAGAGGAGAAGAAAGATGAAGGGAGGGCAGGGGAGAATACAAGACGAGACAGGAGGAGTTAAAATGTCCATCACAGCTATGTGACGTGGGGATGGAATGCAGATGGTTCTAGATGCTGTGACTATATTGAAGACAGGGAGTGGCATTTCCGGTGCCAGTGCTATGGTCTCTGAAACACAGGAAGGAGGATTCAGAAGCTCTAGTTCTATTTAAAGGTAAAGAGATAGAGCTATGGAGCTGAGAAGAGGTCAGATAATGGAGAGATTTAGGACCATCTCTTGTTTTACACCTTGCGGAATGCCGTGAACATTTATAAGATTTACAGTAAATGGCCAAATAAATCGACCCCACCTGATTTAATGGCCCGTCTTCCCAGAGATCTGACTTTGAACTTCAACTATTCAGCTGTGTTGTTTATGGCACTTAATGGTGTAGAAAAGTCTTTTATAAATGCTGGCTGAGTTACTCTTTTAACAAGGTATCTGCCATATCCAAGCATTCAGCTCTTCTAGTCAAGGGGAGAGGCATCACTGGAGACACTTCCATGGGGACAGAGAAGGCTAGTTTTATTTATTTTATTTATTTATTTAGTCCAAGATCTCAATCTATATGTGTACTGTGAGGCTCAAGAAAATTGACTAACTTCAGAATGTAAGGACTAGGCTGATATTTGCTAATGGAGAGAGATGATAACAACCCAGAAATAATTTCACAGTGAGCTGTGAAGTATCGCACTGTGAAGTTATCCGGAATGGCCAGTTTAACTCACAAGGAGCAGGCAGAGAAAAAGTTAAGGGGGGATGCGGGGGGGGGGGGGGGGCGGGTGGAGGAGGATGGGTATGAGTGGTTGAGTAAATCTTGGAGCCATCAGCACTAGGAATTCAACGGGGTGATTTTATTGTTGGAAATGAGAGTATCTTTATTCTGGGTGATTTTATTGTTGGAAATGAGAGTATCTTTATTCCTCGGGTCAAAAAAGACACAAAAGAATTCAGGCAGAACTTAGAGGATGCTCCTAGTAATACCAGGACCTACAACTAATACATGTTACCCAGACCAGCTATTAAAAATGTCCTTTTGATTGTATCTACTATGATTGCATGGATTAAAGGCATTCTTTTTCTAACAAATCATGGTGGAAATTCATGTTAACTAAAAGACACTGATATTTAAACATTATTAAGTAAATATCAATTATTTAGGAGTATTTTTCTTCTTTTACAACTTAAATTTCATATATAATATTTAAATAAATAGTAAAAATAACAGAACATTGAGTTTTATTGCAGATTATAAGTGTATTTTCCAATACAGGAAAGGAAAGCTATAGTAAATTATTTTGTAATTTCTCAGCGGTTAGGGAAAGACGTCTAAGCACATAACCTACTTAGCATCTATTATCATTGAGTAGAAATGCATAAAAGAAAGTGAAAATATTCTTGATTCACAATAAAATATGAGTTATGAGATAATTTTAATGGTTTCTTAACAATGTCCTGAAATAGAAATGTCCCTAGTTGCCACCATACTTGGCTCACTACAAGTACACAAGTACTTTTTACTATAGGTAAAAATAGAGATTGGAATTTTTACTCATATTGGCCAACATATTGAAGATAAATAGATAAGCCGATAGGTACACTGTTTTAAAACATTTTCCAACATGCTTAATGTGGGTAAACTATTAATACTTTCTGATTTTAATTAATAAGTTTGGGTAGCCAGGTGACGAAGTAACAAGGAATTTGTTAAGTAATCAAATTTATGAATAAGAGCTTAAAATATTATTTCTTGAAAGGTATTCTATGCCCAAATTAAAATAGTCAGAATGGTGCTTGGAAAAAAATCAGACATGAACCATTAATTAGAGTTAATTACAATGAAGCAATTTGAATATCCATTTGTCTATTATAAGCGTTTGTATCGATTATATCACCAAGACATTTCTAATTCTTTCAGCATATCCAGAGCTTATGAATGAGGCCTCTCATCAAGGACAGGCCTTTTAGAGAAGATGACTGTCCTGAAGGGAGGCTGTTCCACTGGAGACTTGCATGATATTTAGGAATGATATAGAAGGTGGGCTTCCTTTAAATGAAATATCGTCTATGAATTTGTCAATACATATTTCTTCATGACCAAACTGAATCCACTTGAGTTTCGCAATACTCCCATAGATGATCAAATTCCATTCATCCATAGCATTTGTAGAGTTATCATCCTCAACCAAGACATGAGTTAACTCTAACAGAAGCAGGACATTCCACAATCCCTGATTCAGAGATAGAAGCCACGTGAAAGCAAGCGTCTAGACGCAGGGTGGGAGTCAGTGATGCTTCATTTGATAAAGCTAAAGCTAGGAAGAAGCAATGAAAATGCACCCATATCCAAGAACATTTCTTCACATGCCAAAACGGGTATCCATTTCATCAGCTTTTATGAGATTGCTATTTCTTTTATTCCATTTATAAATAAGTGTAGTCTACTTTATTGCTTGTGTAGTGTGTGTGTTTAGGTGTGCCTCTGTGAATATGCATGTATGAGTGTTCACGTGTGTGTGAATTTGCTTATGTGTGCACATTCTGTAAGGGGATGGGATAAATTTGAGTATTGGTCCTCACCTTCCACCTTGTTTGAAACGGAGTCTCTCACTGGGCAATGCAAGTTTTTTAGGTTCTTCTGTCTCCATTCCAATCTGACCACAGGCATGCTGGGATTCCAGGTACATGTGCTTTGTCTAGGTTCTGTTGACCGTAACTCCATTCCTCACACTTCAGTGCCAAGTACTTTCTCCATGGAGTCATCCCTAGACCCTAGTGTGCCATCTTCCCAGTCCAGGAAGGACATCTGCAATGTTTCCTTTCTAACAAGTACATATTTTAAAAAGAAAAAAACCTATCATGAGTATATAATTAGAGTTCTTCAGAGAAACAATCACAGGGTATTCCCCTCTCTTTCTTTGTCTCGCTCTCTGTGTCTTTCTGTCTCTGTCTGACTGCATTCTGTATAAGGCATAATCTGCTTAATTCAATAATTCCCACTTTAAATGTTGATTTTTATCCAAAAATCAAGAAACAAAAAGTAAAAACCAAATCAACCGTCTTCACAGAAACATCCAGAATATTTGACAAATATCTGAGCATAGATACACAGCATATTAAATTTGCCTTTAAAATGACAGTATGCTAAATATAGCTAAAACTGCTCATTTTTATGCCCTTAGTAAGAAGCAGAAAATTACAGAAGCAGAGAGATGCAAAAACTTATGGCCCAGAGTAAGCCTATAAATTGACCTGATTAGTGCACACCGCAATTTTCGTGACTACCCAGACTGAGATTGAGTAGTCTGTCCCATTGAAGAGCTGAATTTCAGTTTTATATGTGACATTGAATGGTTCCATGCTTTGGTCTCTGCATCAGAAGAAAAGCTGGAAATTACAAAACTCCTTGTTTCTGATCATCTTTGATGGATTCAAATCCCAGAGAACACATGGACTCTTGATCTTCATTTCCACCTACAGTTGCACTCACACATTTTCCTCTAACTAGTGGGAGGTCAGTGATATTCAAATTTGTCTACCATTTATCTTTATAAATTTTAGCTGATATAAAAATATAAAAATTATATATAAATGTAAATATAGGGCACTCTATTTGGTGCATGTGTAAGATATACATCAATTGTATCTATTTTCAAATATCGTTTATGTTGAAAACATTCCATATCCTTCTAATTTCCGTTTTTTAAATCATTTTATGTGTATGAAAGGTTTGCCTGAATGTATGCTTGTCAAGGAATGCTCATGGGTCATAGAACTGGACAGTAGATCCCCCTGGAACTGGAACTGAACAAGTGGTTCCGAGCTTTGTGATGTGGAAATCAATCTAGGCTTCTGCAAGATCTATAAGTGTTCTTAACTGCTGAGCCATCTTTATTTCTCGGCAATTGTGACCGATAGCATAACGAACATGACAGTGAAGGTGTATCTCCAGCATGCTTATTTTATTTCTTTTGAAACACAGGCACTGAGTATTGGTGCGCATGAATCAAGGCTAGTTCCAGATATATTGCTTTGAGAAGTCTCTATACTTTGTTACATAATAATTACACTATTGTGCAGACCCCCAACAGAGTGCCACATTCATCCATGTACTTGCTATAGTCTGGATAAAAGCCATTATTCTGGGGTTTCATCATTTCACCACAGGTTAGTTTTCATCAGATTTACTGCTGTAGATAAACCACATACTCTTTTATATTTTTCGTGATTGCTACAATTTATAAATACAACTGGCTCATGATCTCAAGTGTACTTCATCTATTCTCTAAGGTGATAATTTGTCAGACACCAATTGTAAGTTTCAATTTTTGGTGTAAATGTTGTAGTTCTTGCTTGTGGGAGAGATACAGCATAATTTTTAACAGTCTTCATGTAATATTGATAATTGTCTTGCTGCTACCATGAAAACAGTGAATTAGCATTTACGAACTTATCTTCATTTGGCTTATCCACATGCTAGAGTCACTTTTGGTATGTGTGTGTTTGTGAGAGAAAGACACACATGTCCTCTCATGTTGTTCCCTCCTATGTATTCCAGATTAGCTGTTCCTCAACTTCCCAGTAATTCTCCTGTCTCAGAAAGCCATCTCCTTGGAGGGGTGAGCTGCGACTTTAGATGAGTGCTTCAATGTGTTGGCTTTCACATGTAATCTGAGGATTTGAACTTAGGTTGTCTGGCTCGCACAGCAAGCACTTTACTCACTGAGCTATCTCTCTGACTTCCAGAAATCAATTATTAATTAATCAAATATTTAAAGAATTTCCTATATTATTTTCCCAAAGCTGATTATCCTTCAATATCATTGCCAAATTTCCAAACCTGCAAAAATACGAGCATATTAGCAACCACATAATTTCTGTTCTTCAAATTTCAGACAAGCTATCTACTTTGATTTTTTTTCTGGAGTCATGACTAGGAAAACCATCCTACTTGTCAGCCAGGTTTGAGGAACATTTGGATTTAGACACTTGGTTATTATTTTGCACTTGGTGACAGGTGTGCTACCTCCAAAGCACCTGGGATGAAAATGCTAAATTCACTCACACATGATTGGATTAAAGGACAAAGCTACTTGTTTTGTGTCGGGGGGTGGGGGTGGGGGGGTCTTCTTAGAGCTAAACTGAACATGGGGCTGACTTTATCAGTGTTCATTAAATCTTGT
The DNA here is from genome assembly GCA_026225945.1 of Cricetomys ansorgei. Lineage (NCBI taxonomy): Eukaryota > Metazoa > Chordata > Mammalia > Rodentia > Nesomyidae > Cricetomys > Cricetomys ansorgei. The sequence goes on along the minus strand of JAMJFZ010003581.1, from coordinate 5,219,986 downwards.
ATGCTTCCTGTTTGAAAGCATGAAAAATGGACCATATTTCTCCTGGTGACAGGAAAATATATTACAGAAAATCCATAACTAATTATATTATAACCTAAGATGAATAAACAATGTCAGTTTATTCTGATGTCAGAATTTGCCAAGTTAAAGAATCAGCAGTTATTTTGGAATCAGGATTCAGTGAAATCTTCTTGAGACCCAATTCCAGTATGAGACCAAATCAAGGTTAACAAAAATATATTGGGAATTAAATCAATTTTTCTTCCTCAACCTATCACACAGTACACACTAAAACATACAATAAAGTTTCTTTGTGCATCTCAAAAGTAAATCCTTAGTAACTGAGAAAGAATTTGGAAGAAACATATTTTAGATATTGCATGAATTATCCCCTACCCCCTATTTTTAACACATGGGTCCAGAACTAGTCTTGTAAAGAAAGTGAATCCTCTACTGCCTCTTACTGAGTATTTACACAAATATCCATTAGATACATAATCAAGATAGCATAAAAATTGCATATTGATAGGATATCCTGTACAGATACTGTACTTGTATTTGAAGATTAAAAGAACAGAAGAACAGAAAATCAAATTTACAGAATTTTACTTTTCCCAGAAACATTGAATTTAAACTATTTCCTTTACGAGAACTGCTTTCCTTCAGTTCTTCAATTGGTCTACCTGAAGGACTGGATAGAACAGAGAAGTAGCAAAATTAATATTTCAGATGGGAGAGCAGGGAGATATGCTTTCCAGTTCAGTAGGGAGCACAGAGCCTTCTGTCTGGGCGGTCATATGTTGCCAGACATATTGGTGGGAGGGAAGATTCAGAGAGTAACCACCAAGTGTGCTCTGCAGCAAGCATCATGTGGGGACTTATTTGAAATGTGCAGCCACAGGCTCATGCAAGAGCCACTGAATTCTGATTAGTATTTAAACAACATCCCTAAATTATAAGGACATTTACATATGCAAAGTGCTGATCTGTGGGCCATGTTCTTCCAGAGATGGGACAGTTCTACTGGAATTAGATACGGGTTTTGGTTTCAAGGTATCCCAACATAGTGGGATATGATGGAATTATGCTCACAGCCATAAACATTCCATGAGCAGCACAGGGATAGATTTACAAGTTCTGTAGAATTTGTAATTTGTGCTGAGTAATCCTTTTGCTCAAAATGAGAGGTGCACTGGAATGGAATTGGCAATGAAGTTATTAATTACAAGTCTAATCCTTTAGGACCTGAATAGGTTTAAATATTTTGAACTTTACTTCCTTCTCTAATTTGAGATACCCAGCAACGGTTTGGAGGAGATCGAGTTACATAAACTGGGTAAATTACTTGGTGCAAGCACAAATATGTATATGGGCTTCCAGTAAGGATTTGTGTATCATATGAAACTGAGATTTACATAAATGTGTACATATACATATGTACCCTATATGCATACCTTATATTATTAAAATAAATATATTTACAGATAAATTCCACATGGTTGATATATATATGGAGAGAGAGAGATACATATATTTTCATATACTCTTTTGTTGGGATATAAAGGCATTATGTATGTACATATGTTTATGTACAAATATATATTTATATATTCACAACCTAGACAGTTGAAACAGAATGTGAATGTATGTGTGTATGTGCATACATGCATGTGTTTCCATATGTAAGTATTGTGTAGTTATTACCTATGAATTGGAATATCTCCCCCTGGAGGAAGAAGTCAGGCTCTTAAGACTCAGAAGTCAACATCTTTCCAGACCCAAAGCATAACCCAAAGTCCAAGATTTCCTAGGCCCCTCCAAAGTCATAAATTCAGGAGGCACTTGCTCTGTAGAGGAGAGTCTTCTGCTGAGCAAAGATGCATTCAAGTTGTGCAGGCAACTCCAAGGATGCAGCTTTCCAAGTCACCATCCAGGCTGCCAATACAGTCACGTTTAAGGCACCTATACTCCTATAAGTTACCCAAAGAAGCTCACTGGCTCATTAAGGTACACTGGGGTAGAGTCCTTCCTTTGGTTGGTCATTGGTACCATATCTAGTGTGAACAGCTATTTGCCCATATCTCCCTGCATTGCACAACAACACATGTATATATATGTATAGATGGAGCTGTAGCTTGTTGACATATTCAATTAATTTATAACCCACTCATTGATTTTGCTAAGTTTTCTATTTTCATGCCAATATGAGCTGACCTTAGGGGTCTAATACAATCAAAAATCCCTCCTAAGCATCCTCTCTTAATTCTTCAAATAATCAGCCCTGAACACCTACATAAAACTAACACTATATGGATTGGACAGGTTATATTTATAAATATGTACACACATGCACACACACATAGACATACACAATAATACTTAGTGAAAAAAGGACATGAGTTTGAAGAAAAATAGGATATGGGAAGGCTTTAAGAGAGGAAAGAAAAGGAGAAATATTGTCATTATATTATAATCTCAAAATAAAATAAAAATTATATCAATTAGTAGGTACTCTATTGGAATTCCAGGATATCATAATAGAAATTTTAGGGGTACCATTTATTGATTTGCTGCTAATTTTTGGCCTCAACGTGTTCTAAATCTATAAGTGGAATAGATCATATTTTTTCCCACTTGTAACCTTATAGCCTTAGCCCTCCAAAATTTACTTCTAAAGGGTGTGTTAGAGGGAATTGGTGGCCCAGCAAGCACTATAATATTACATATCATGCTCCTTTCACAACAGCATTCTATTCTTTCTATTCTGTTCTGTTCTATTCTATTCTATTCTATTCTTCCTCCCTCCCTCCTTCCTTCCCTTCCTTCCTTCTTTTCTTCCTTTCTTTCACTTTCCTTTTCTTCTTCTGCTTCTGTTTCCTTTTTCTCTGCCTTCCTCCTTCTCCTCCTTCTCCTCCCTCCCCTCTTCCTCCTCCTCTTTTTCCCCTCTTTCTCTTCTTCCTTCTTTAAGCAAGGAATCTTATTTAACCTTGGCTGTCCTAGACCTCAGAGAGATCCACCTGCCTCTGGCTCCCAAGTGCTGGAATGTTTGTCTGCATTCCCTAAGCATCTTAAAACCACGATTTTCTTTATATATTTGCCATGATTTGGAGAGGAACATTAAATCCTTTAATCTGCCAGCAGCACTGCTCTAGGGTAGAAAGACTCTTAGTACACACCCTTAATCCCAATTCAGAAGGCAATGGTGGTGCACATCTTTAATTCCAGCACTTGGGAGTAGAGGCAGAGCTCAGAGGGAGAAGTAGAAAATAGAGGAAGTGCTCAGAGTTCAGAGTTCAGAGAAAAAAAGGAATATTGAAACAGAATATGGAAGCAGAATTCAGACAGAAATGAGGTAGAAGCAGATGGGAAGCAGACAAGAGGCAGAGCTCAGAAGGAAGCGGAGAGTTAGTTCAGTCAGGCAGTTTAAGTGCCGTTAGCTCACAGACTATTTCAGAAGGAGAAGCTGTGAAGATCAGATCCAGTCCAGAATAAGCTAAGAGATAAAGCACAGCATCAGAAGTAAACGGTTTATGATTAACATTTTGGAATTCAGGAGATAACAATTCAAAGTGAGTCAGTGAGCAGTAAATTTTGGCAGCTGAAACATTCTAGGTTTATATTTAAAGACTGAGATTTAGATCTAGGCTTAGATTGATTGTACAAAGGCTAAAACCTTCAAGGACCAGGGATTGAATTAGCAAAGAATATACTGTCTACTGCCACGAAGCCACAAGAATCATTAAAAGAAATCAGCAATTACATCTATGACGACAATGGTTAAACTTATCTGCTAGGTAAAAACCAACTAGAAATGTAGAGAATCTGTACAATATAAATTACTTACTGGCAGAGCTAAAAAAATCTTAGAAGATGTGGGTCATTATAGAATATATGTTTTAATGATTAAAAAGATATTCACTAATTTACTGTGGAGGGTGGTGTCCTACACAGAGTGTGACAAAGATGGAAGGACGATCTCCTGTGTCACCCTGACTACAATTGAACTCATGACCCAAGCAATCCTTTTCTTTAGTCTCCAAAGCAGCCCCAGCTACAGGACTGTGCCATTGCACCTGACAAATAGCTCCCAAATTTTTAACTGTTTTTTACTACTCGGAGGCAGGTAAAAGGTTTACTCGCTAACATTTATCAAATAGTAAATACGAATATCTAAAATAATCAATACCTGTGTGTTGAGGCACATACCAATAGTCTCAGCCCTCGGAAGGCTAAGGCAGTTAGATTTTAATTTTAAAGTTAGTGGGGCTACCCTCCCACAAACAACGATGATAATATAATTAGTAATAGTAGTCACAAATATCTTGTAGTCATAATTGTATCATACAAGAAAATTGTGCAACCTCAATTTTATTTTAAGATTCATTTAATTATAATCAAATTGTAAATGAATATAAATACATAATTAGAAGATATTATAAGTACTTGCCTGCTTATAAAAGATCAAAATTGCTGTGACCTTAACACTAGAGGTTTTTTTCTCACATATTTTGGCATGCACAAGCTCAAACTTGTAAAAATTCAAGTAAGTTAGCATAAATGTCTAAACAAATATATTTGGATGTCATTCCCACACTTTGGAAAATATCTTCACTACACATGTGATTGGATACAAACCATGTGTCTGACAAATTACAAACAAAATGGTACACACAGTGTCCACCTTGTTACTCATATCTAAAATATTTAGTCAATCCACAACTAATATGACAGGAAATTGACAAAGCTGAACTGGAAAGACCTGGACATTTTTTCCCCAAACTGCTCATTTTCTCAGCTTTTCTAGTAGTAGGAATGATCATTCCTTATTACATGATGCCATTAGTTTTGTTCTGTGCATCTTGTAGGAAATCTTCAGGCTTACTTCAATGCCCTTGGGAGTCATTGTATTAGAAAAGTGAAACAAATCCGTTTTAAGAAATGCAAATGCATGATGATTTCTGGAAAATATTAGTATCATTTGTATTATGTCAAAAACTTTCACTTTGGTGCTTATTGTTTGAATCCTCCTAAGCTGGTTGTGTTGCCCTCTTGCTACATCCACACCAATACTCAAAACTAAAAATGATCAAAATAAAATTATGATTTATTTTATAGGTTTAACGTCTCTTAGTCTCGAAGTGTGGCAGGGATTTCTCTGAGGAAGAGTGTCCTTATTTAAAGCATATTTAAATGTATTTTATTTAAAGCATTACTGGAGCTGATGTAGGGGGTCTAACCTTGTCTAAAAGGCACCAGACAGTGTTCAGTGTTTGACTCTGTTAGTTAATAATGAAGGAACCTTTGGCAGAAGGTTCTTGAGACAGAAACAGAATCAACTGTGTCCACCCTGCTCTAACAGACTTCTCAAAAGCAGACTCATCTTTAAGCAGTTAAAAATGTAGGAGAATCTTCAGTTTGCATTGTGTAATTGAGAAAATTTCAAAGCATCAGTAGGAATGGTCTTAGAACAACATGATTTTTCTGAAAGTGAGAACTCTATAAATAATAACGTCAAAGCAAAACACAAATTTGAGCACAAATATATAGGAGAGGTCCTGTAATTTAGTGAAATCTGTGAAACCCAATAACTTGTCTAGGGTATTTATGTCATAGCTACAGTTTCCAACACTGACTGTGACCAATATCAGTCTCAGTAATGTAGGCATCACATCATAAAACATTATCACTTGCTCGTTCCTACTTCTATTTTTTTCTCAATCTCATTGTTAGCATAGTGGCAACTAGACGTGAATGTGCGCATTTATTTCACATAAAATTGATATGCTAGTTTTCATTTTATACTGAAAATCCTTGAAAGAGCACTACTCAAGTCAGTGTCAGGTTCTACGTTTGAAATTCTCATGCTCATTCTCTTCTTGATTGTTTTGATCTTTAATGAGACACCCATATGTTTGAATGCACATGGAGTTTAAGTTTAACCATTGTTGATACAAAATATAGAGCTGCAGTTTGAGTAAATGTAATAAAATATCTGAAAATATAGCGAATTAAAGGGAAGACTGGTAAATAAATTCTGAAGCAGGAAAGAGCTTTTAGGGCTGTAATTGCTAATGATGATCTGTGGGAGAATTTAATCCAGCCATTAGAGGCAGGAAGGAATAGAGATGCATACAGAAAAGGAGATGAGTGATTCACACCATAGTAATGATTTAATTAAGAGTACAGAAAGCTTAAAAAATAAAGGACAGAGAATAACTGATAAACACAAATCAGAGACATCAACAAATAAAACAATGCAGAATGTAGATCATTGCAAGACAGCAGCATTCAACTACAAAGTTACAGAAACAGCAAGGTGCCTGACACGTGTAAAAGATGAATAGAGATTTTTTTTCTCACTGAGAGGCAACATTGACTTCAGGATAATGTAAGGCTGCGATATGTGGAGATTAATGATAGTCAAGATTGTGATATTTTCTAGTGCCTGAATGTGCCTGGATATACAAAATCCGGGAAAGGGGAGACAGAATCAACAGCAGGAACAAGCAGACTGGGTATATGTGTGAATAGAAGGACAGAGGTCAGTTTCTAGACTAGAGAGGAATTATTTAATCTTTGAATCCAGCAGCATGGCTTCTCTAGCAAAGGATTTCATTGGAAGGCCTATATGATAGACATTTCATCTCTGATCTGGCAGATTGGCTATTCTAGGGTAGAGAAAATGTTAATACACACCTTTTATCCCAACATAGCACACAACTTTAAGCCAGCTCAGAAGGCAATGGTAATACATGACTTTAAATCCCAATGTAGCACGCACCTTTAATCTCAGCTCAGAAGGAAGTGGTGGTATACTCCTTTAATCCCAACTCTCAGAATATAAAAGGAGGCTCTTAGTTCAGGGGATTCAGTTTAAAGAGAGGCTGAACTAAGAGAATAGAAGCAAAGTTTAGAAAGTTGAAGCAGAGCTCATAGAAGAGAAGCAGAGACAGGAAGCAAAACTCAGAAAGAAGTGGAAGCAGACAAGAAGCAGTGAGAGCTCAGAGAATAGAAGCAGAGTGTGGAAACAGAGCTCAGAGAAGAGAGTCAGAGAAGCAATAAGGTAGAAGAAGCAAGTAGAAGCAAAGGTGGAAGCAGACAAGAAGCAGAGATCTGAGAGAGAAGGGGAGAGTTAGTTTAGTCAGGCACTTTGAATGCAGTCAGCTCACAGAAAGCTTAGTTCAGAAGGAGAAGCAAAGAAGAGCAGAGCCAGTCCAGAATAAGCAGAGAGAAAGCAGAGAATCAGAAGCAGGCAGTTTGTGATTTACAGTTTGGAGTTCATAGTACAGCTCAGAGTGAAAAGAGGTAGTTCAGAAGACAGCTAGTCAGAGTGAGCTCAGTCAGCAGTAAGTAAGAGGCTGAAACACTCTCTTTCCAGGCTTTCAGGTTAGATTGTATGGAAGCTGAAGCTTTCTAGTATAACAGAGCTCCAGACCTTAGTAGGCCCTGAGACCTTAACCCAACTGACTTCATGATGGAAATGCCATTCAGGCTGAAAGACTCAGCAAGTGTACAGCACCACTTGCTAAAACTAAAACAAAGACCTCATTCATCAAAGTCCATACAGTTCTGGGAAAGTCTCAAATGTACTAATCTTGCTTTTTAGCTTCTATAGTTCCACTTCTGGCTAACTGTTCTTGTTAACTGAAATATATGAACACATACTTGTTTGTGTGCATAAAGGCTTACCATGAGAAAGACTCAGGGTTACACTGGGGTCCAGAACACCCAGTGTAGTTGCCAGATGACCCATGAAGACTTTCTATTGACTTAAACCTATGTCTGAGCAGTCTTCTCTGGTGACTAACCCACAACACCAGGTCCAGGATTATGTCTTGAAGATTAGATTCTAAGAAGGCAGAAGCCTTTCATGACTAGGCTTAAGATTAGATTATATGGATGCTTTAAACCACTAGGACTAAGGATTGAGTTAGCAGAGAACAAACTGTCCTCTACCATGAACCCACGAGAATAATACTAAACATATCAACACTCACATCTATACCTTCACCAGACTATGTTCATAGAAAAGATAACCAGAGATTTAGAAGATGGAATCTGAAGGACAGAACAAGCTCCAGATATGGCAAAGTTGAAAATCAACTTGCTGATCCTATTACTTCCCTGAGGAAAAAAGGAGACATGATTCTGTATAGTTGGCATATGTGAGCTCTCAAGGATGCAACTGTTGGAAGCTGGGGAAAATATAGCAGGATAAAGGAGTCACAGTTGACATTTTCATTGTTACTTGATGTCACTGTGATATAGGAGACAGAAGGACTGAAAAGATTCATGGGTAAGTCTATAATTCAGAAAATCTGTGAGAAGGATATGAATAATGGTAGCCACAATTTGCTGAGGACTTGCTTTTGCCAGGCACTGAGCTAAACATCTTAATTTTCATAGAATATACCTCTTACGAAGAGGTAGATACACTGAAGCTTAGAGAAGTTAAGTCGCCAGAGGTTCCAAGATCCACAAAGAAGGAGCCAGCATCAGTCACACTGTGATTCTAAAGCCTTTTCTTACACAGAGTTCCACAAAACCTCCCAGTTTGGATTTACAGTTTCCACAGGATTAGAATAGCTAGAAAGGCTAGGGACTGCAACAAGTTTCTATTTAGATATGCTGATTTCACAGTCAGTAGAGTCCATTCCAGTGAACAATGGATTGATGAGGCTGCAGATGGGTACATTGAAATTCTAAAATTAAATCCCTAAGGATTAGAATTGAATTAAATTTGAATTAGAATTGAATCCCTAAGGATTGAAATTCCTGGTGGAAGACAATATTGAGAACGGGTGTCTCTAGATGAAGTGGAGACTAAATGAACATAATGAAGAGTGAAGAAAATCAAAGACTGAGAGTGGGCTCAGAAAACCACTTATTGAATGATTAAGTAGAATGATACCTGAAAAAGGACCATTTATTCTCTTAATAGATAATTCCTATTAATTATAAATACAAAAAGAGTACACTGGCCTTATGCTGAGCGGACCGCTGGATTTGTTGCTGTTGTCATTGTCAGTTTTAGTTTTCTACAGTGAACTCTCTTCAGAAGTAATGCTCAAGTCTGCAGAGATGGATCAGTAGGTAAAGTGCTGCTGCCGAAGCACAAACCCCTGAGTCAGGATCCCCAACACTAATATAAAAGCAAGGTGATGTAGCATGTACCTGTAATTCCAGTACTCTCTGGAGAGAGGTGGATCCTTGGTGCTCATTGGCTAACCGACCTAGCAAAATTAGTAGAGCTATATAGTGAGAGACCATATCTCTAAATATAACGTAGAAAACAACCAATGAAGACATGGACATCAACCCCTAGTATGTAATAGCACACACACATACAGAAACACACATGATATAAGGCATTTTCCTAACTTGATGATGACAATAGTCACATTTTGCATGCATCATTTGCTAGATTCTCATTTTTTGGAGAATATTTAATCTTTGAAAAATTCTGTAAAATAAAACTTGTTGACCACTTTTTAAGAAGAGGAAAATTGAAGCATTGGCTGTCTGAATAACTTTCTCTTTGTGAGTTCTCGTCAGAGGGTTCTAAACTGGACCATCTGACTCAGCAATATTCTTCCATATGGACTATTAGAGAATTGCATTCTCAGAATTTACTTCCTTAAAGTCATCAACAAAACTAATAAAATAATATTAAAGCATTCATTCTAAAAATGTTGAGATATGTACCAGGGATAAGTAGTAAATAAGGTCTGAATAACAAAATGATTTAAGTATACCAAGTAAGAAACTAATAATCATGAAACACATGCACATACATACATATATGTGCATAAATTATATATAATTATTATAATGTAATATACTATATTACATTATATTATATATATATTGTATATATATTATATATATAATATAACAGGTATAATGATAGGGCTTCTAACTCATTTTCCTCTCATTTTTTTTAGATTATGATATAATTACAACATCTCTGCCCTGTCATTCTTCCCTCCAAGCCCTTCCATGTATCACTCACAATCCACTGATTGTTATTGTATGTATATATGTATGTGTATATACAGCTATAATCCTAAGTATAACCTTCTCAGTCCATAAAATGTTTCTTCTTTGTATGTTTTCAGGGCTGACCATTTGACACTGAAAAACCAATTGATGTGCTCTTCCCTAAGAAAGGCCACCTCTTCCTCTACAAGTTTTTCTCAGTTGCCTGTTCTACGTGTAGGGATGAGGCCTCATGGGCTTTTCCCTGTCCACTTTGGCATGTCCATTGATGTCATCCATGTGCAGCTCATGTTTGGACAGTCATGTTGGTGAGATTTTGTGAGTTTAACTTCTGATATTAGTAGGAGACAAAATCTCACAGACACTTTCCTGATCCACCACCTCTTACAGACTTTCTGCTTCCTCTTCTGCAATGTTCCCTGAGCCTTAGATATATCCATTAGGATTGGGGTTCACAACTCTTCATTTTGATTGTTTGTGGCTTTCTGTCATGGTCTCTGTCTACTATGTAGAGAAGTTTTCTAACTTCACAGAGATACTTGATGGGCCCCAGGGGAAGGCTCAATACTTTTATTCTTCAAAATGGGCACAGAAACGAACTAATCAGTAATTTGTTATCTTTATACCCATAGATTAGTGTGCCTCTCAACCCTTATAAAAGCAACTTTTAAAAAAAATTTGAAGTGGATATTGATAACTATAGACACTGACAACTGATCAATATGCACGGAATAAGGATCTGAGGAGTGCCCCTCTCTGCATGGGGCATTTACATCACATTCTGTCCTTTCAAGCTCAGGGATCATTATGGAAAGAGATCAGAAAGAGTATAAGAACCAGAGTTAGTGAACACCTGGAACAAAGCAGTGATGGTTGACTATGACAGGGTCATTGTACACATTAACTCACAGCTCCTGTGACTGCATGCACAAGACTTGTGCAAGATCAAGCCATCCCAACTCCCAACGTGAAGTTTTACCTCTATATGAGGAACTATCAGTAATTGATAGCTTCTGGGGGAGGAAGAGACAGTTTTCCTCAGGAATACCACCAGTGAAAAGTTAGTCATGTTCCAGTAGATGGGCCTAGACCCAGGTATGTATGGGCAGCACTAAGTGGACTCTGTGGGTTTTCAAACAAAGCTCAGAGAGTTGAGAGTGAAAAGTGTTGGATATGATTGGGAAAGAACTGATTGAGAGAGAAGGTTGTGAATTTGATCAAAACATATTAAATGCACATTTGAAATTCTCTGCAGTAAGAAAAAATAAATTAATGTAAAGAAAATCCTTAAAAGGGGGAGGTCATGTCTTACAGCAAGAATACAGAATAGAAATTTAGATTACATGGGTTGCACAGTATACTGCTCCCCATAAATGTCCTAGTTGGAGAAGCTTGCCACAACTTGGCCCCAACTTTGCTTTTTCCAGTGTTTGGTGGGCCCACTTTTGTCATTGATATACCCAGTTCCAAAGGAACCTTTCTAAACCAAACTGAATTATAAGCTTTCATTCTTTAAACTCAGTCCCTCACTGAAGCTTTATAATTCATCTAACATAATAGAACAACTTCAAAAGTTGGCCACAACACCTCACTTCCCATTCCCTTTCATGTTCCACTTCCATGGAAAATACCCCAAACTTGCTGTTACATACACTCACCTAACAGTTCTAACTCATCAGCTTTTAAAGTCTGTTTCCATCTCTGAAATGCTGCCCTTTTTTTTTTTTTTTTTTTTCTTTTGTGGTTCTTTTCCTCCAATGCCTGTTTCCTGTAGGAGTAGGATGCAAATTCATTGCAAACCATCATGTCATGGTGTGACTGTCTCTTAGCTGTTTTCTTCAAAATTGCTTCCTCATAAAATATTTCTCACTGAATGGTAGTTGGAATGAGAATGACCCCACAGGTTCATATATTAGCATGCTTGGTCACCAGTTAGTGGAACTGTTAGGGAAATATTAAGAGCTGTGACCTTGTTGGAGGAGGTGTGTTACTGGGAGTGGGCTTTGAAGTTTCAAAAGCCCATGCCAGCCTTGGCATTTCCCTCTCTGCCTGCTGCCTGCAGATTAGAATGGAAAGTGCTCAGCTACTGCTCAAGCACCATGCTTGTCTGATTCCTGCCATGATGATCAGAGATTCATTCTCTAAAACTTTAAACAAACCTGCAATTAAATGATTTCTTCAAGAAGAGTTTCTTTGGTCATGCTGTCTCTTCACAATAATAGAGCAGTAACTAAGACATACTTTATCATAGTTGTGAGCCACTCAAAACAGGTAAATGTTTTCATCATTCTCTGAATCCTGAACACATATCCAGAATACTTAAAACAAAATAAGTTTTCAGTGGCTGAACAGTTATGTATTTGAAATAATGGGAGAAATGAATTTCTAAAACTGACATTTATTTGTGAACAATTATAGTTTGCTTTCTCAGTTTTTTGTTGCTGTTTTTTTTTTCTTTTTTTGTATTTTTTAAGGTGGCCTGTGAGTCTATATTGTAGACAAAGTTAACCTCTAATTGTTGGCAAACACATCCCACCTTTATTTTACAAATGTTAGGAATACATGTTTGTACCACCATATTTACCAAGCTAAGAGTTTCTCTTAACCCCTTTGTCAAGCCTACTAAATATTTATAATTATGTTCATGAGAGAATCCTTGATTAGAAAGAAAAAAATTAAGGATTATGATACATATTTACTTGTATATATTTATGTGACATAGTGTGAATCAAACTATTGTTAACCTAGGAAAATGGCATCAGAATTTTGCTTATGTTTTGCAGAATCAGTTTCCTAATATGTGAAGAAGCTATACAGTTGTGTCCTTAATTTATAAATCCATCATAATGATAACATTATAAAACCATCAAGCATTAAGTGAACATGTACGTACTTATTTGTTATATAGGAACATTGTAAACATATGTAGACATACACTGAAAGAGCAGCCTTTGACAGAGGAGTAGAATTGGACAGTGTTGTATGGGAAAGAGCCATGGACCATGCAGCCAGAGATGTGAAGGTTCAGGGCTGTTGGGAGCTGAGGCCACAGTGTGCTCTGTATTTTGATAAGTGAAAAATAAAAAACAAATAATCACTTTATAAAATTATTGAGCTAAAGATTTCATGAAAATCTCTGGCTTCACCAAAGCTAAATGTATCTATCTATGTAACATTTAGGGGAAAATATTTTATAAATATAAATTAAGAATTTTCCTAAAAACTTTTCTAATGAGTTTCATGTTAAAAGCAATTGCTTTGATGTGACCCCATGGTTTAAAATGAACTCACTCTATTTTCACACTAGGGATTTTAGATTTATTAAGTATACATTTGCAGGGCTCTTTAACAATATAAACCTTACAACTAGTATGAACAGAAAATAATTAGCTTTTAAAAGTCCAAATGCTTAAACATGTTTTATTGAAAACGTTATAGCTTAAGATCTGAATGTGCAGAGTAAAGAATGACTGGCAGGTTGTGATCTTACTAAATTTACATCACAGAGACAAACATTCACAGTTTGGAAAGAAATGTATCTTTCTAAATGTGGTTTGAATAATTACATCGAAAGGAATGATGTAAAGCAGACTTTTATGATTTTCTTTAGAATATCTTGTTAATGTCCTAAGAGATTATTTAAATTGTAGATCACATTTGAGACCTATGGCCTCAAACCGTAATAAAACTAAAGACTATTTTATCATTATTTTTTTTTAAAGAACTTCTATATTACTCTAGGAGCAAAATAACATATAGGAAGTTACAGCAGGTCACCTTCTTAAACTTAATGAGACCTTTTATATTATTTTCTTCGGTGTTAGTTTCATTATGTTGAAGTAACTATATTTTAGTTATACATATCTTACAAAAGATGAAATACCACCCTTACAATAGGCCTATTAAGTCACATTTTGCCAGTGACTTAGACATGAAAGTTCTTTATTAAGAATCTTCTGGGGTCCAAGCAAAAGGTACATTGACATTCCCATTATAATTTTAATTTATTAGAAATCACTTGAAGGAGGGAGTTTGGTCGTCTCTCATGCATGAAGGTTAAAGATCCTGAATCTTGACAAAATATCAAAGGTAGAGAGTATTGCTTCTTGTAAACAGACGGGTATCTTTAAAACAGTGACATTAGTCTTGTAGACAACAAAAAGATGGGTTCTGTTTCTTAATCTAGTCAACTCATCTTTATCTTTTGGTTGGAGAGATGAAGACGTTCACAATTAAAGCTATTGTTGAAACATGATGTTGGTTGCAGTCAACTCATTGGTTTTCTGCTGTTTCTGTCCTTAGTATTATTTTGTTTTGTAATAATTAGAGTTTCACTCTTTTCTTTCTATGAGGAAGCCTGGAGGAAGGAGAAGGGAGAGCATTGGTATAATTATATTTTAATTACAAAAGTTTTTGAAGGTAAAAAAAAGTCATGCTACTATCAAAAATTGGATTTGGAAGCACTGTGTGATGACAGAAGGTAATGGAATCGGGTCTTCATCATATAACGTATACAAAAATTATCTTTAAAGTTATTAAACATCTCAGCACAGGAACTCCAAAATCATCGGAAGATAATTTAAGGAGAATGTTTCTTGACATTGCTCTGAGCAAGTATATTTTCTGCTATGAAACAGAAAGCCAAATTAGATAAACAAGATTACATCAGGCTACAATGTTTCTACACAGTGAAAGAAACTATCAAAACAGTAAAAAGGAACATATAGAAAAGAAGGAAGCATTTGTATTCACACATCTCACAAAGATTTTAATATTTTAAATATAAAAGAAACACAAGCAACTAAATAGAAAAGAGTCAGAAACAAAATTCAACAACATATAAATAGTCACATATCTGGAATAGAGATTTTCACCAATAAAGGTATGCAAATAAGTGACCAATAGGTGTATAAAATTGTTGTGATTAATATCAGGCAAATAGGAGTGAGAACCTAAACGAGAGATGAGCCCATTCCTTTTAGGGTATATATTATTTTTAAAACGACAAAGGATCAGAATGTGGAGCTAAGGGCAACTCTATGCACTGTTAACGGAAATGAAAATTGGTGCAGACATTATGGAAAACAGTTTAAGTTTGCTCAATTCATTAAAAGTGGAACAATCAACTGACCTAGTTCTGGCTATTTCTGGGTAGAAGTCCAAATGAGATGAAATCTTCTCAAAGCAACATCGTCCTCCTCATTTTCATTGCAGCATCATTCACTATAACTAAAATAGTCCAACAGTATGAGCACCATGGGCACGTGACTGCAGAGGATATACTATATAATGATGTGTATTAAGTCATCCCTCCACACAAAGAAGGAACTCTTCTGATCTGAGATGATATGAGTTGATACAAAGAAATTGTGTGTGATGTCTTCTCATGGTTATTAGCATGGTTAGGTGAAGAAATACATAGAGATTAGTAAAAACCCTAGATGCATCTGTGATGGCCTTTCCAGATACTGTTGTATCACAATGAATCTGACCTAATGAATCTATAATCCCTTAATTGTTTCACATTAGGATAGCGTTGCTGTGGGTGTGGAAAAGGAAGTACATCTGTGAGATGTCCTTCAGGCTACATCTCTCCCCGGATTCTTCAGTGTCTCCCTTTACTTCTCTGCTTCCTGGCTAAGATGCAAGAGGCATTAAACTTGCTCAAAGATAGCAAAACTGACTACAGAAATACTTCTAGTTATTCCATCCTGGACCAGTAATAACACTAAGAAGTGGACTCCCAATAATACATGCAATGAGCTATCATTCCTTCCTACATTAAACTCTAAGTTCTAAGGGTATACAAAGCTACTCGTAGCTGACAATAATATTAGGCCTTGTTTGGCCAGAAAGTGTGGAGTGCTGTTATCACACTGAAATTCTCGTTACCATAGGAGGATGGCATGCTTTTCCCTGTCAATAGAATCTACTAGAAACAAAGTCCACCAAGTGCCTAGTTATTCTTTTACCAGTGTACCTACCTTGTCATCTCAGGTTTATTAAAAATAACTTTATTCCCTCCCCTACTGTATCCTCTTGCTCATACCCTTACCACTCCCTGACTCCTCTAAGTCCAATAAATTATCCTCGAGTTCCCACTCTAATTCTGTTTAATTCTTTCATCAAGGAGCCCAAGAAGCTACAAAGTAGATCAGCAACATCAGTGACATATACACGTACACATGGGTGAGAACTTAATCTAAACACAGCAGAATTTTATATACTAGATAAATTTTACATTTTTTTCAATTTCTGTAAATTCTTCTCTAGCTGCAACAGCTGATATGAGATCCTACTTCAATACTAGAATTGGATTCAAGAGAGGCCTGTTTCAGGGAAATGTGAAGGCATAAGTGATGTATCTTCAGCACTGGTAGCGTCTTTGGTTGAAGGGTTGGACAAGGAAAGATATAAAAGTATTGATTATTTGTATTACTCAATAGTCATACAGTACTGGAAACCAATTCTCAGGCTCCCCAATGGTTTTATAAATAGCTTTTGTGGTCAGTCACTTCATACTTAAGATAAAATAGAATGGATTTCCTTTATTAATAAAAAAGGGGTTAGTATGAAAATTTAGGAGATGGTGAGAGAAAAAGAGAGAAAGAGACAGGATGAGTATAATAAGCTCCATTAAGCCATAAAGTGGAAAGAAACAAGTATCGAAAACATATTTTCTCTTAGTTATGGCTACTGATCCAGATTAATTTTAGTAAACTTTAACCTTCTGCCTCTGATGCCAGAAGCATGGATGTGCAGCCCCTGGAATGAGATATCTGTCCTTGTACCATAATACACAGAGTAACTTAGTCCTACTAAGGGACTTCTGAGTCCCAATATGTTCATGTACATTTTTGACTGTGAATTGAAGATTATTCCCCCTTCTTGATTTCACTGTAAAACATAAACCAGGCTTCAATTCAATATTATGGAATGTGGATCTAGTTTATTCTTGTTACATTAAAATTTTTTTTTTCCAAAACCACAATGTCACTTTTGCTGTCAGGATTATTAGTTATTTGTTTCCTCTTAATTTAGAGTGATCTGTCTTGTTGTAATGACCCTTCATGACAGCCACTCCAGAAAACAGCAGATAAATAGGGATCTGGTTTGCCCTTTTAAGGAAACAAAGCTAAATCCAGCATTCAGAGCATCTATTTCAAAGTGCATCTTAGGAGTGAAGGACAATGCAATTTCACCTTCAAAGGTTCTCACATCCTTTTGAGAAGCATGAAGAGATTGCTGGTACTTGGGTTGAGATTTTACATGCTTCCAGTAACTTATGGGTTCAGCGTTTTATTGGGGATGATGGAAACATCAAGAGGTAGGATCTACTAAGAACTAGTAGGACTTTGTGGGTGTCTTGGGAATTATGGGACTCTGGCCCTTTTGATTGTCTTGTTGCTTTCTGTCTACCATAAAATGAGCAGCTTCCTGTGTCCTGAGCCCTTGGTAGCATATATTGCCTCCTAGGCCTACAGCAATGGGAAAACTAAAACTTCCAACACCGTGAGACAGGGCAATATTTTCCTCTTTTTTCCCCATGTTTTATTAACTCTTTCAGAATCTCATGAAAACAATATATTTCAATCATATTCACCCATCCATCATCCCCACAACACCTCCCAGATAAGTGTCTGACTTCCTTGTCTCCTCTTGAATTACTTCCCTATTCTAATATTTTTCAACCCAATGCCTCTAATCTGTGCTGCTTGGATGTGCTCATGAGTGTAAGACCATCCATACCAAGAGCCATACCCTTACAAAAACATGACTCTCTCTCCTCGAGGAGCCATTAGACAACAATAGCTCCTCAGTTATGGGTAGGACTCCTCAGTGCCTGCCCCACCATGACAGGTAATGGAACATTGACAGGCTTGATCTTGTGCAGGTTTCCAAATGGTAAGCACATCTCCTGTGAGTTTGTGGGTTTGGCACTCCTGTTATGTCCACAGGACACTGTAGTTGAAGTTTATTTTTAGTTATTTATAAAATAATTGTTTTTGTGCACTGTTGAGTGAGGAACTGCCCAGATTTTGGCATTTTGAATTGTCTGCACATGTTGGTTTTATGTGGGAGAAGTTGATAGCTAATGATCTGTATATGCTAACAGTAGAACATCTGAGATGTTCTGTATCAATAAAAACACCTGAGCTCAGATGCTCGTGGTTCCACTGTCCAGAACAGTGCTGGCCAGGATGGTAGTTCCCTCTGCTAAGGTCTGGCAGGGCTTGCACCTATGAATATGCCTCTGTAAGCCTCCACAGAGAGCCTCCATGGTGAGCCTCCACAGTGGCTAAAAGCTACAGGACACTGTTTCTGTCTCATTCTCCTTGACATTTGGATCTTAAAATCTTCCATCCTCTCTTTCACAATAGTTCCAGAGCCTTGTGGGAAGTCTGGTGAATTTTGAGGGCTTCACTAATCTATGGTATAGAGATGTAAACTGAGAGGGCAATTTGATATAATGTGCTTTGTAAAATTTGATTATGTAAAGTATTTGTTACAGTAATGTAAAACTAAAATATGTGGTTTTTCAAAAAAGGATAATGGTAAGTTTTGAATGACAAATGAGATTTAGTTATAATAGTGAATTTAAATCTTTATTATTAAACTATTAAATTATAATAATGACATTAATATAATTAATATATATAAATATAAATTATAAAAGCACTAATCTAAGTATAAAACTTGCTTCACGTTGCCACAGGATTATTAATGTTACTTTTATTTATTTTAAAAATATTCCTGGTCAAAATAAATGGAGATTACAAACTTCTCTCCCTTGAACTACAGTAGTTTTAAAGAAAAGGATTTTTTGATTACTATTAATTAATCTCCCCCCAATGAAGACCTTTATATAAACGAGCAAAAATACCTTTCAACATTTCTCAGATGTGTTTAAAAGGAGGAATTATGACATTGATCCTTTTATTCTTAGGGTGTACATTGCATTTGGAAGAAAGAGTCTCAAGCAGGAGCAGTAGGAGCGATTACTAGTTTTATTAGGCAGGTCTGCCGCTGTTCCCTGTGGCCTCAGAAGTGTGTGTGCGAAGCATGATAAATGAGAATTGTGCCCTCTTAACACTTCATACTTGGCATACGTTAGTTTCACCTAGCTCACTTTTACAGCAGAGTCCACACCAATGTCTGCTGCTCAAGCCCTTCAGCATCCTGCGACTTTTATGCAAGACAGTCAAAAACAAACATTTCTGTCCCACAAGTCTATGGATTTTGGAATTAAATTAAACAAGTTATAAAATTAAACAAGAAAGAAGAGTAAATATTGCAAAATACATATGACAATGCAACAAATTATGATTCATTGTGATTTGAAATGTTAACATATAGAAACATGTGTCCTTGTATTGATAAATATGATGCATTGTTCCCTGTAAATTCTGAGCCAGTTGCTTTTCCCTGGAGGTGGCAAGGACAGACTGGCTGGAGTGTAAAAGAATATCAGGAAGGTCAATAGTCAACTTATATTTTAAGGTATTATCTGTGCAAAACATATAGAACCCACCCAAATGAAAAATCCTGAAGCCTTTTAAATGCACAAAGAACTCTCACTGCCCTTCACTGATCTTGATAATATCACCTACACTCAGTGGTAATTTGCCTTTCACTAGGATCCCCAGGTGATCTTGTGGATAGTAATGCTTTTGATTGCCAGAGGGTAACTCACAATGCATTGTCTCAGATTGGGGTAAGTACCATGTGTGAGGGGGCAACAGCCTGTGAAAGATTCCCAAACGACTTTGCTTCATGAAGTGATGCAATTAACTCAAAATGTGAAAATTTAGCATTTCCAAGAGCTATATGGGCAATACGATTAAGTACCACAAATAATTAAATACCATAAATATTTATGGGATAATTCCTCTTTCTGCCTCCCATATAATGCTAAAAATTTGACATATATATTTTGAGAGAGTTCAATTTTTAAGATTTTACAGTATGGGGTGTGTGTGTGTGTGTGTGTGTGCATGTGTGTGTGTGTGTCCAAAGAGGCCAGAAAAGGATATTAAATACCATGGTGTTAGAGTTATAGGCGTTTGTGAACCGATTGATATGGGCAGAAGGGATCTAACTTTGGTCTGGAAGTGCAAGAAGCTCCTAATCACTGAGGAATCTCTCCAGCACTTCAGGAGCCAATTTAGAAAGAGGCCTTGATTAGCCATTACCTTGTTGCTCGTTGTCTGCACATGCCGACATTAGAACACCTGAGGAGTTCTGTATCAATAAAAACACCTGAGTTGAGATGATCAGGGTTCCACTGTCCAGAATGGCATCTTCCATGATTGTGCTTCCCTCTGCTGAGGTCTGGCAGGATTTTACACCTATGGATACACCTCCTTCGTAGTTTCCTTGGTAAGCCACCGCAGCAACATACTAGTACAAATTGCCCCCAATATGGTAGGCAAAAAAGCAAAGTAGGGTAAGACATCACACCAGCTACATCCAACATGGAGACAAGGAAGAAAGAAAAAGAAGCTCTAGACCTCATAGAGTCTCTCCCCTACTCCCCCACACACCTGTGTCTGAGCAATCCAGATACTGGTGAGGTGGTCCTGAAAAGACACATCTGCCATGGTGATGAAAACTCCACCCGTAAGGGGACCCTTCCTGCAGACAAGGTTATCAGTTGTTTTTCCTGCAAACCAGACTCTTATCTTAAAATCTGGAAAGTGTTTCCTCAGGGTCAGCATACAGAACTGTCTTCCAGAACTGATACAACTGATGACATATGTCATGCTGGCAGCCGAATGTGGTACTTTAAGTGTTACCCAGGTGATACTGGTTTTAAAGGCATGAATAGGTCAGTGAAAGCAGCTGAGGATTGGCACCATGAAGAGAGCCCAGAAAAGGCTATTGGTGAAGGTGTAGCCTCAGTAACAGTTGAAGGCCCAGATTGAAGAGGTCAGGCAGGGAAGCTTGGAACCATGAGGAACACCTAATAGAGGCTATTGGTGAAATTACAGCATGGGATCCCAGCAGTTTTGGAGAAGCCAGTACCATGGGATGACCACCAAGAACAGCAGCAGTGGTGGAGGGGAGTCAGCTGGAACCTGGAGGAAAAGCTGTGTGTGCTGCAGAGGGCAGAGCCAGAGAAGCAGCCCAAGCCTTTTGGAGGAACACAGAAGATTGTGAGTGATTCTAGATAATTGGTCATTGTAATGTTTTTCTGCTGTCCAAAGACAACATGAAAAGCTTGATAGATGGTTTGGTTTCATTTGGTCCTGTCCTTGTGATAGTTCCTTTTGTGAAATATTTTGCTGGTGCAGTGTTAAATTGTGTTTTAGAGATAAATCAATTATTTTTGTCTTATACAGAAAAGGGTAAAAGTTGTGGAAGTTTAACTTTAGTTATATATAAAATAATTGCTTTGTATACTGTTGGGAAAAGGGCTGTCTAGGCCTTGGCATTGTACTGTCTGCAGGTGTTGGATTAATGTGGGGATGTTTGATTGCTCATGATCTGCACATGCTAATATTGGAACACCTGAGGAATTCTGTATCAATAACAACATCTTAGCTGACATGATCAGGGTTCCACTGTCCATCATGGTGCTTCCCTCTGCTGAGGTCTGGCAGGCTTTTACACCTATGGATATGCCTCTGTGTCTTCCTTGGTGAGCCACCACAGAAGTGTACTACTACGTTGTACCTATACGTTGTACCTATACAAGGCACCTATACATCCCATTGGAATCAGTTGGCATTCACATATTTTACCACATTGAATGCAGTGTTAAAATTAAAAAGTAAAGCTAGAGAATAGGAGAATGTATCTGCAAAAGATGTCTATGACCAAAAGCTTGCATCCATAATATACCAAGAACTCACTGAAATTATTTTTAACAGAAAAAAAAAATCTACATTGTAAAAATAAATGGACAAAGGACTAGACACACACGTAATTAAAGATGAGGGTAAGTTAAGAATAAACAATGTAAGGATGGTATCTGAGCGTAAGTTTAACATAGGGAACATAAATTAAAACTGGCATGAAATTCCACTATAGCTTCATAATCATGGCTGAAATAGAAAATGAAAACAAACAAACAAACAAACCCTCTCTGATATCATCAAATGCTGCTGAGAGGGCATGACAGTTGGAGCTCACATAATTCATTTCAGGGTATGTGAAATGATGATAGGAATCTGCAGTTTTCATAAGAATGGATATGCGTGTCTGTCGATGAATCCAGTTTGTTGGTAGACATTTGTGAGAATGTAAGTTTTCATTTCCTCATGGCAAAGAAGCAAATTTTGATTCAGCACATATCTTGTTTGAGTAAATTAGATATTTTGAGTGACAAACAGAAAACAAATATTTGTCTTGCTCATTCTGGTTTCTGAAGTAATCAAACAGCAAGAGATTCCCGTTCTTTCTTTGTGTGAACTTTGGAAGACCCAGGAGGTTATTAAATATATTTGTTGTCTGATAAAAATACTATAGATAATCTGTGTTTCTTATTTCTTCCTAATAACTACTCTCTTGTATGCTATAGACATAGAGATGCCCAGTAAAAATAAAATCAAGGAATCCTTTGATGTAAAGAAGTTTTTTGTTTTTGTTTTCATTTTTTTAATGGTCCATTAGACAGATGGAAAACCAGGAAAAGATCAGAACCCCTAAGTTGAAAAGAGAACATAAGAAATATGCTTTCCAGATATATCATACTCAATTAGAAATGAGTGCATATAAATTGTTAGTTTCAAAAGCAATATTGAATCCAGTTGGCATAGGTCAAAATAGATGTAAAGTGGCATACATAAACCAACTGGAATAGTGTTGAGCACTGAATGTATTTTTAAACATGTACATCTTTAAGTTTTGCAAATTAAAATGTATAGTTCTGTCTCTCATGAAGGATTTCCCTTCCTTCAGTGAGAGTAGGGTGGGAACTAAAATATGCCTGTTTTAGATTGTACAATAGAAAGTATGAAGCTTTTGACTGTGAGGCAAAAAGG
This sequence comes from Cricetomys ansorgei, assembly GCA_026225945.1. Classification (NCBI taxonomy): domain Eukaryota; kingdom Metazoa; phylum Chordata; class Mammalia; order Rodentia; family Nesomyidae; genus Cricetomys; species Cricetomys ansorgei. The sequence continues at coordinate 5,197,001 of JAMJFZ010003581.1, read as the reverse complement.
AAGGATTTTTTGTGTGATATAGGAATGTTTGTCTTTATGCTGTCAGGTGACACAGCATCATTCTTTTCCTGAAGATGTAAACTGGAAAAAAAAAAGCAAAACAAACAAACAAACCAAGTAGCAAACAAAAACAAATCCAAAAAGAAATACAAAACAAAACAAACAAACACACAAAAAAAAACCCAAAAATCTACCTACATACCTAATAACAAAGACACAAATAATAGGAAATTAAGATAAAAAATTGGAGGTACCAAATTTCCTGTTCTATTTAGTTTTATTTTACTTAGATTCCCACAGTTTGCCTTTGGAAAGCTAAGAAACATTTATGGTGTCTCACATACAAGACACAAGCAAAGTTGCAAATGCTGCCTGCCTCAGGTTCCCTGAAGTGCCGTTGGATGGTGGTTATATGGGGCCCAACTGCGTTCTGATCCCATGCATCACCAGAGCCTCTGGAAAAGATAAGGCACAAAGTAGCAGCTTGCATGACAGTGCCTCAGATATGAGACAAGGCAGAGACTCCCAGGAGCAATGGTAGCCCAGCCATACAGAACTGAATGTAATGTAAATACAAAGGAGCTCCAAGCACTTAAGAGCTCTGAAGAAATGCTCTGCTTGTGCTCATCTGCAGAGCAAAACTGAGTGACCTCATTCTTGCAATGCTTCAGACTAGTGCGAACAGGCTCTGTATAAGGAGGACACACGTGTACAACAAGGATGATGTGTGTAAGACACATCAGCAGAGCTTAGGTTCTTGTTTCTAAGTCCTTACCTAGTCATCTAACCTGATCTTTGACTCTACCTATCTAAACACAGGGCTAAAACATTCCTTTTTTATCCCATTAACTAAATCGTCTGTTGCTCTTTAGATGAGCCCTGTTCCAGACTTCAGGTTCCTCTTTGTTCCTCTTTATAATAGTTTTAACCATTAATAGAATCTGAAGTTTGTGGAACAATTGTTTCGCACACATTACAGATTTTCTTATGAGATCTGGGATATGGTAGAATCCGCTGCATGCTGTTTTACCTGTTTTGTTGTTTATCTCATTTCTTCCTGAGATGTTGTTACTGTGTTTCAAACGTTTTGAATTTGATTTGCTCTTATTTTGTTAAGGAATTTTACAACTTTGTGTATAAGAGATTTTCGCTCTTCACATTTTCTTCAACCTTGGGTATCAAGACACCTTTGAGCTTCGTAACATGAGTATACACACTGTTTTCTTCTGATTCCTTTAATAAAATGTGCAGGTAAACTGCCTTATACAATTGTGCATAATGGCTTTCAGTTTAAATAAAATAGTCTGAAGGTGCTAAGATCTATAAGTAAAATTAATCTTCTAAATGTGAATTTTTAAAAGGTAAGTAATGTTATTCTACTTTTACATTTTTATCCCAGTGTGCCCACATTATAGCCACAGTATGTAATAATGTCATAGTTAAGTTGAAAAACTTAATTTTAATTTGTGTATAAATATAGAAAATATGCTCTAATTGTTGGCAACCTGACTAGAAAGTATAAAGCCCATACAACAACAAAGGATTATCTGAAATGAGTGCCATTAAGACATTTTCTCCAAAAAAATGGACCATTACATAGATTTGGAAATACAAAATATTAAAATTATTGGACATATTCTGTCAGTTGAGAACTTGCTGCACATTTCTCTTCCAAATGGAGAAGGCAATGAAGAAGGCTAGCTAGCATCCACATGCAGTCTTCAACTGCAATGAATTCCAACTCTTCTGGAAGAATATGACAAGGACATGGCAGGGTACAACAACAGACATATATTTTTTGCTTCAATATGTCAGTGCCATAGGAAATATGAAAAAATGGGTATGATACATAGAGAGATAAAGCCTATGGTCTAAACAACAACATGAAATGTCCTCTGCTCATTTTCTGACAACATGGAAAGCCTAGATGACAGTCATGGTCACCCAGTGACACTAATGCTTCTTTCTGGGGCTGAAAAAGTACCAGAGGAGAAAGAATATATGTTTAATGTCCTACTAACAGACAATGCATCTGCCAATATACCATCTTTTATGTAGTGAAAATATATCTTTACATACATGCGCCATTTCACTAAGTCCCTTCACCAGAGCATGCTGACTTGCTGTTAATAATAATACAGTCACACTGGATTCGAACTTGACACAAACTCCAATAAGAAAGAATGTGATGCAGGAGATCAGGCATTGTGGCTGATCCAGAAACATCCATCAAGATTGCAGCAAGAAAGTAAGCACCAGAAACTGTAAGTATCTCTAGAAAGCTTATAAAAAGTCTCCAGTGACTTTAAATGCTTCATGGGATTGATGGAGATATTGAGCAAACTATTTACACAAGAAGATATATCAACGAAGAAGGATTTGCCAGCATGTTTGATGAAGATGTGAACAGGACACAGTAAAGACCGCAAGGAAGTGCTATCAAATGAGGTATTATAATTTTTTTGTCTACAGAGAAAGAAGAAGCAAGAAGCAAGAAGATAACTAAAGTAGAACTAGTGATGTAGACGTCGCCACCTTTTCCAGTATTTTGAATTATGTTCAAGGACAAAGTTAATGGAGGATGGTGTTTGGCTGGAACACAGCACTAAAACTACCCTGATAATCACCAAGGGATTGCCATTCCAGCAGCAGTGATTTCATGAGTGGAGAGACCAGCTTCCAATTACAATTTTGACTTAAAATGTTTGGATTTAAAAACACAAAAAAAATATATTGAATTCCTTTTTGGCCATCACTGTCACTTTTACTGGTATCACACAGTCACTGGCACTGTCTCGGCTTCATAACTCAGGACCCTCAAAGCAAATGATCAATCCTCTTTTTGATGCAAAACTTCCCAGCATGATGTCACAGTGCCTACTTCACTCACAGAAATCCACTCGTGTAAACACTGTTGCTACTTTACATCATCACAAGAGGGAGAAGGGCCACATTCACATAGCATTCACATTACTATACTATAATCACTCACATTATTATGAGCTACTGTTGCAATGTCTTACAGTGCCTAATTGATAAATTCTATCATGAGTATGTATGCAAAGAAAAAAAAAACAGTACTCCACACATAGAGTTTAGTTGGATCCATAGTTCTAGGCCATCTACTGTGGGTTTTGAAATGTGTCCCATTTAGTAAACGGTGAATTACTATGTTCCAAACCACTATGCCAATCTATATTATGTGTTTTGAAAACTAGTAAAATTTCATTAATTTTCTTCTTACCCAGTTTAATGCTATGTTCTATCAGGGAGAATGTGTGTGTGTGTGTGTGTGTGTGTGTGTGTTTTAAATAAGGAAAACGTTTACTCAGAAATCATTTGTGCTAGGTGTTAAAGCTTTGTTTATGAAACTTCCCTTTGGCAGTGCAACTAACAAAACCAGCCTCAAGTCTCTGTGCCTGATGCTTTTTCCAGTGGCTGTATAGGTTTTCTATGTACAGTGAGCAATGAATGGTGAGTTGGAAGGAAAAGACTGCTTGGCTGCTTGTGGAAGCCACACTTTGAGATGCATCCCAAACAGTCAGGAAATGTACGTCTCTTGGTACCTTTTAGTGCCTCTTGGAAGATTTTCTTTTCACAGTCATGTTTCAATTTCATGTCTTAGTGGACTGATACAAAGTTATAAACGTGCAGAGTATCAGGCTCTTTCTTTGGAGTTAAGGAGTCAGTTCTAGAGTAATTTCTACATCCTAAATGAACAAAGAAGCACTTCTCTAATTTCTTTTTAAAATAATAAATATAAGTGAATCGTATCGTGAATGTAATTTCAAGCTATTATAAGGAGCCAAACTAGTTGGTGTATTGTTTTCAGTATTGTATGTAGGCTGGTATGGAGGACATGGATTCTTTTGTGCTGTTCATATCATGGAAAGTTTTTATTTCTTCTTTAACTATGTCGGGAAAATTTTCTGCATCCTATAGTGAAGTCTGGTGTTACAGAATTGAAGGACATTGTTCCTAGCTCTTCTGGCTTTTAAAGTTTCCATTAATAATCAGTTTTTATTCTAATCGGTTTTCATTTATACGTGACATATAATTTTCTCTTGTAGCGTTCAGTACTTTCTTTGGTATGTATATTTACTGTTTCCACTATATCATGTCATGGAGTATTTCTTTTTTGGTCCTATGGTGCTTTGTGGTTTTATGAATCTGTATGGATATGAATTTCTTTAACTTGAGAACATTTTTTTCCATGATCTTTTTGACGTACTGGTCTATGCCACTGATGGGAAATTCTTCCACTTAATCTATGTCTATAATTCAAAGATTTTTCTCTTTTTCATGGTGTCCCAGAGTTTCCACATATTTCTTTCATGTATTTATTTTTTCATATTCTTTGCTTAAGTGATTAAATCAAATCACTCTACTTCATCTTCAACTGCAGATGATCTATTTTATGTTTGCAGGGCTTTCCATGATTTTCTTATTATTTTTAATAACAATTTGATTTTTACATCGGATGAAAATGTTAACCCCAAGCAAGAGAAAAATCACACAATGTACTCACTGAGTTATCACCACCCATGAACCACGCTAATTTAATACCATTCTAATGCAAAATTATGAATTTAAATTTCCATTACAATTCTTGAACAAGAAGGAAAAGCTTGTGGTCTCACAAAGACTTTTCAGTCCCTTTTTTTAAGTGAATAATATAGCTAAATTCTATGTTCTATTAATCCCACTTTTTCACTTTTTTTAGTTTTGAGAAAGACTAAGGATTAGAACAAAAGCCTCATGTTTACTAGGTAAGCAAGCACTCTACCATGTAGCTATATTGTAAGCCTAACTTTATTCCCAAACCACAAAAAAAATCAACCTATACTTGCATATAGCAAATAATAGAATGAAACTCTTAATTTGATGTTTCACACACCTTGAACTATAATAATATGCAAGAGGTATATGAGCTTTTTTTATTGTATAAAACCTTTCTAAACACATGAACTACCTTAGGAGGCCTGTTACTAAGAATTTACTTTTTACAAAATTTGGAAAATATTTGACCACAGACAATGTAATTAAACCAATACTGCATGAGCAATTGAAAAATAATTCCAAATGCCCAAGAAATGCCCAATTTCTCTTGTTGTGGAATCACAAGAATAACTCAGATGATCAGAATTAACATAGTTGATCTCAAAGGTAGAAGTAAGAAATTCCCTCTATTGTTCATTTCACTTTTCAGGGATTCATGCATTTATCTATGAATATCTAAAATGAATTATTTTTCATTTTACAATTACTGTAAAGAAAACATTCTAAAATCAGAATTCTTGTTTAGATATTTCTACAGTGAACATGGGAATGCTATTCAAAAGTCATGTAATGGTGGCCTCCTGGATTTTGATTTCCATATAATTATATTTGTGTAGAAGAAAGAGACACTGGTTTTCTGGGATGACTATGAACAGTTACTACTATAAACCTGAGCTTTAAAGAACAAAAAGTCATTGTAATACAGTCTTGGAGGCAGAAGTACATCAGTACCACTGGGGCAAAGCCAAGGTGTCAGTCACGACATATTCATAGATTCCAGGAGAGGATCCATCTGTTGCCATTTCTAGTTTCTGGAGGATGCCACCATTCGTTAGTTTGTAGCGACATTACACCAGTCTCTCCATCCATAATCCCTTACCCTTGAAAGACTTCACACACAATATAGGGGAACTAAAATTTTAAGTACAATATGTTGAATAATATTTAGACTGTGCTACAATTTGCATACTTGTCTCAAATAGGATGAATTCTACACATATTTATTAGAGATTAATCAATGCTGATGAAATTTATCAACTTTTTAGTGAGTTTTGTGCACTCAGAATCATACCTTAAGTTTGTGGTCTAACTAAAGAATGATTACTGTACTGTACTATTCCCAAATAAAATAAATGCATAGGAAGAGACAACAGGGAATTGTCATTTACATCAATCATTTACTTCTTGCCTTTTATATATCTAAGGAATGATCCCCTGAAATTCTCAGTTAAGACACCTTACCGAAATCTTAAGTGTAGTCTTAGTATGAACTGTAGGAGAGAACGGATTGGGTTCTGCATTTAAGTTCTACACAATGTTTTAGAAATTCTGAAATCCATGAAATAGAAGCACAACTAATGGAAGATGATGAATGTAGAAATAGCCAGCACCCCAAACTTTTACAGAGGTTAGACATCACCTAGATATTGGACAGGTCTACAAATTTTCACATAAACGTACTGTTTAAGTTAGTAAGACATTTAAGTCCTCAAATTATTAAAGTACAAAATTAGTTTTGTATTGATGCTTGTTTTTAGGCATTTTTCTGATAACTGAATGTGATGAAGCCAAAAATAGTAAACAAGCCAAAAATTGTTGTCTGTAGAAGTGTGTAACATCTTGATATCAAAAACCAAATTGACCCCTAACTCTGTAATGACATGGGGGCACAACTTTACCCCTCTAGCCTCTAGCTCTGCAATTTTTAAATATGATTGTTTCGGGGACTTTCACTAAGTAAGAGAGTCAGTATGTACCTGTAAATTAAAAATTCTTATGATTAGGAACTGATGTATTCATTAAAATATTATCAATGTTGATAATCACCTAATAACCACCAATTTGTCACAGTGGTTAATCAGTATCTTATAATACCAAAACATATAAACAAATGCCAATTAAAAGATCTTTATGTGCATTCATCCTTTACTTTATATGGATGAAATACAGGAATGAGTTTATTATTAAAATTACACATTGATCAAATGTGTATTCTGTAGTATGATACTCTCAATAGTGTGCATTTACATAAATTATGTCTAGGTGATCCATTGTTCTGTGCCTGCACTTGAGCTTCCTATAGGCTTACTTTGTGATGAACATTTCTTAAGTCCCTTTAAATATCTTTTTTCTGTGTATAAATTAAATTTTGTTTGAAAACACTCAATTTACTTGACTTAAATAATCTACTGTTAAACAAAAATCTAGACTTGTCAATTATCACATTACTCTCTCAGCACTTTTTAATTTTTAATTTGTATTTTTATTATCTCTGCTGTATGTCTGTGTACCATGTGTGTGCCTGATGTCCTCAAAGGTGAAACAAGGGTGACAGATACCCTGGAACTGAAGTTATAGACAGTTGTGAATTGCCATCTGGTGCTCTTGCCACTGAGCCATCTCTCCAATTCCTTTACATTAGAAAAGAATAGAATGAATCATTCCTGTCTTTAGATAAAATCCATGAGGGATCACTAAAAAACATTAACATTGAAAAATGATTAATTTCAATGCTTAATTTATTATGGTGAACATACATAAATAAGTGAGAGATTTGAAATACAAAGATGTGAGCTGTTTTATTTATGCTACGGAAGGTAATCTGAGAATTTATTTCCTCAAATGCAACAAATCTTAGTTCCTTTTTGAAAATAATGCTGTGTATTGTTTTCTTGACACTGTATCCAACTTAATTTGCCTTTGCAGAAACTCCCCTACATCTTTGCTCATCTTTATTTGTAAACTCCATCCAAGCCACAACCGATCCATATGGCATTCCAAAGAACCTTGAAGTGGCAGTGACACTGTGAACAGAACAGATCAGGTTTGCGTTGTACTGATTTGCAGTTTCAGCTTTTGCCAAGATAGAGAATTACTTCACTGGAACATTTTTTTTATCATGCTTAGCAAATGATGGATGAATTTGAATGTAAAGAGAGAGGAGGAGAGCCTGCCTTATAAAATATAAACCTATTTTATATAGTAGTGAATTTAAATTACAATTTGTGGACTCATAAATTATAATTATATTTTATCTGATTTCATATTATATATATGTATATATATATACATATAATATATTATATGTATATATATATGTGTGTGTGAGTGTGTGTGTGTGTGTGTGTGTGTGTGTGTGTGTGATTTACGTTTTATTTACTTTTTATTTTGTGGTCTAATTTGATCAAAAGGTGAAGATAAATTTAATTCATGACTTCCTTTCACATGTATTATATGAAATTACGTGGTTATTCAGATGAACAAAGGACAGGCTTTAATATTATATTTTTCTTAAATGTTTTCCACATTCTCCTTTCTCTTAGAATGACTTTTCCACATCAACATCCAGACGTTTACTAGTTTGTGTACTGTTAGCCACACAAGATCTAAATTGCAATTTGTCTTTTTCTGATTTTTCTGATTTCAAAGTCTTCCTACTCCTTCGTTTGGCTCATTCTCACAGTTCCATATCTGTTGTCATTTCTTTTCAATGTACAAAATGAGGGGCAACAAACCAATAGCTCTACACCCCAACATACATCACTATTTTTGTAAAATATGATTTTAGGAAAAATGTATCCTCAATCAGCCCTCTTCTCCAACTTCATGTACTCTAAAAGTATGAAACTCAGTTATATCTCCTGAGATTTTATAATTTCCCAAAGGGTTTCTGGTCTCATTTTATGTGACTCCACCATAACATGTGGTACCTCATCACTCCCTCAGCGTTCTTTCTGGTTCACAAGGGCTCTGGGCTGTGGCTTCCACAATGCTACCCTTCCTTCACTAACTTGAATTTGTACTTTATATATTTTCTTTTGACCCTTTCTTACATTGTCTTAGTCACTGTTCTACTGCTATGAAGAGACTCTATGACCAAAGCAACTTTTATAAAAGAAAACATTTAATTGGGGGCTTGCTTACAGCTTTAGAGGGTTAGTCCCTGAGCATCAATGGCAGGAAGCAGACAGGCTTGGTGCTAGGGTAATAGCTGAGAGCTTTATATCCTGATTCACAGGCAACAGGCATAGAGAGGGAGAAAGGAAGGAAGGGGGAGGGAAGCAGAGAGGGAGGGGAAGAGGAGGAGGGAGAGGGATGAGGTGGAAGGGGGAGAAAATGGGAGAGGGAGAGGGAAAAGAAGAGGGAAGAGGAGGAGGGAGAGGGGAGAGAAAGGGGGGAGAGGGAGAGGAGACTGGGCCAGGTATGAGCTGTTGAAACCTCAAAGTCCACTCCCAGTAACACATGTCCTCCAACAAGACTACATCTCCCAATCCTTCCCAAACAGTCCCAATACATGGGGATAGAGTATTCGAGAAAAACGGAGCCTATAAGAGCCATTCTCAATCAACCCGCCTGATCTACGTATGTATTAACAGGCATCCCTTATAAACTGATTTTGGTAACATGAAATAAAACACAAGATCCATTGGTAGATACATATTTAGCAACCATATACAGGCATGCAAATTTATTCTCATTCCCAGCTGAAGAAAAGCAATCGCAGAGTCACAGGAGCAAGAAGTATGAATGCAGGGCTTTAATTCTGTTTCTCCATTCACTATTTTTTTCTTAAGCTAATTTTTTCATTCCTCTGACTTGTTCCACCTCATAGGCCTGGAAAACAGTCCCATTTTACTTTTAAGACTAGTGACGAGCCATCTTTCTAATGAGAAGTTTCATGGTTGTTATGGAGTTCCCAGAACCACCTCTATTTGTTTCTGCCCTGCGATGTCTCATTCTACTAGACTGAAAGCCTTTCAAAGTCAAATACAAATTATACTTATTGAATATCATTTAATATTTCATTTAAATATTTATAAAAATACCTGGCATATCTAGCAAAAAAAAAGTAAACACTTAATAATGTTCTCATTTTCCTATTATCATCCAGACTCTGATTGAAACGGAATATAAACTTCCAAATGATCCATGTGTTTTTTCAATGATGTCACTTTTCATCCACAATTCCATCTCATATAAAAATAATGTGAAGAATTTCACCTATTCACAATATAGAGACGATTCTAGTATTTTAACTGTTTTTTTTCAAATCACATTTTAAAAATAACTTTAAGAATGGCCGTTTAATTTGAATAACTGCTTAGTACTTAGAAAAAATGCTCTCAGGAGCTAAAATGTCACATATGCTGTACTTTCTATTTATATTAAGAAACAAAACCTGCCATTTCAGATAAGACTAAGAAGTGCTCTTTCTGATTAATGCTTGATATGGTTCTCGTTAGTGCTCGCAGATATTTATTGGTTTTCTGTTCAGGCTTTTTGTTTTCAGAGGAATTTATAGAAGAGATTAAGTTGAAAGAAAGATACTCAAACATCCATGGCAATTAATAAAGATGCATAGAAAAAAAAATGTTCCTGAACTTTCTTACTTCTAATCCATTCTAAATAGACCAATTCATATAATTTTATGATTATCATAGAACATAAGTCCTTTTTACCTGTATTTCCAAATAATCACCATCACCTATAATTTCACAATTACCTGCAAGACATTTTTAGCAGATCATATGAAATGAGAAATAATCAAAGAAATTTATTTAATACATTTAGTACCAAATTTATCCAAATTTATATATACCTATCTACCTAGCTACAAAATGCACAGACATATATATCCATGCATACACACACACAATGTACATATGTATACACATACTTACATATTCATACACATACAGACTCACATACATATACATATAAACATATCCATACATGCATACACATACAAAAATCCAAATACACACATATTCAAACACATACATACACATATACACACATATATACATATGTACATGCACACACCTATACACACATATATGCACATACCTAAACACACATGCATGCAAATGCCTATACAAACATAAACATACATACACACATGTATGCACATACATTCACATGTACAAGCAAAGACAGGCATACATACACCAATTACAAGTGTGCATACACATGCAAGCAAAAAACAGACATAGGCATACACATACCCATACCCATACCCATGCACATACAAACAAAGGCCCATGCACACATATATATATATACATATATATACACATGCATATATACATGTAAATGTATATATGTATGTATGTGTATATATATATATATATATATATATACATACGTACAAACATGCACATACACACAGGCACACACAGGTATATAGACACTCATATACATATACATGTATACACACATACATACTTACACAGTTGCAAATATATACACACAATTACCCTTCATGCAAGAGGAATATAAATACATGGTGCTGATTAATACTCTATTCCCTAAATATTATAATGAGAGGTGGCACAGGAAATAATAAATAAGTTTTTGCAGCTTCACTATTGACAGTAAGTGTTTGATACTAAAAAAAAAATCCCTTTTTATTTTACACTGTGAATAAAAATGGATTAGGATGACATGACTAGACTTAGGTTTATCTTTTCAGTCTAGTAGCCCTCACTGTTAGGTGGGTTACCTGGCTGTGTACCTCGGCTCACGCAGAGTGAGAAAGCTCCAGGTGAGCGTGCTTTTAGTGTCATTACCCCCTTCCAAGCATTTTTCCTAATATCTTCTTTTAAACTGTCGATCAGAAATAAAGAGATGGCTCAGAAGTTAAGTTCACGTACCTAGGACCTAGGTTCGGTTGCTACCTCCTCCATGGCATGTCACAACCATCTGAAACTCCAATTCTAGGGCATCTAATATTCTCTTCTTGTCTCTGCAGGCAACAGGTACACACATAATGCACAGACATACATGTAGGAAAATGCTCAGGCACATAAAATAAAAATAAAGTTTGATATATTTTAGAAGATACCTAGAAATTATACTTTGTCTGAAGGAGCATTTACACTATCCGTTTCTTAAACATTTTATTTTATTTATGTATTTAAGTATGTGTGTCTGTGATGTGCATTTCAGCTCTTGCAGAAACCAAAAGGATTTATAGGAAGCTGTGAGCCACAAAACACGGGTGATTGAATTCAGGTCCTCTGCAGCAGCAGCAAGCATTTTCAACCACTGGGCCGTCTCTCCAGCCCCTACACTAGTCATTCTTATTTTTTTGCTGTTGTTTCTTCTTTACTGAAGAGTGGAGTTGGTCATGATGCAAGTTTGAAACCAGTTTTGTTTAATACAAGTTGCAGAATATATTGGTAGTAGAAATATCATTTCTCCAGATTAATTGATTAAACGACCTAAACTGTGGATCGCTATTTGGAAACTTTTCAGTCTGTGCACTATTTGATGCCCCTCCATTTTTGGTAATATTGTGTCTATTAATATACTGTATATACTAATCTGGTTAGGATTCTATTTATTTATACTCTATATTTTTTCAGGTAAATAATGTGTGTGCAACTTAGCCAAATAAAATTTCAGAATATCAAAATTAAAGGACCAATTGTTGTCCTATAATTGATTTTATTGTTAATGGAAACAGCAGGTGATGCTAAGAAAGCCACCTAGTAAAATGCAAGTTAGGGACTGAAGAGATAGCTCAGCAACTCAGAGTTCTTATTCCTCCCAAATATGGTTCCAAATATATACATAAGGCAGCTCACATATGCCCAAGATCCAGGGGATTTGTTGCACTCATCTGACCTTCACACATGTGCACACATATACACAAACACATACAGAGAAACAGCTACATGGGCATCCATAAAAGTAAAATAACTTTCAGAATTAAAAAGTTAAATGGTCCTGCAATTGTGTTCCCTGAGGTTGGGTTGTACTCTAGAGAACTTTCGTGAAGCTCAGTAATATTACTAAACACTTCCTTTATTTTCACCTCTTCACTTTTACTCCTTTCACTACACTTTGTACCTCTTGGCAGGTAAGAAATAATAGTCAAGAATCTCTAGGACCACAGGCTACCTGTTCTTGATCACAGAGAAAGAGGGTGAATGTCTGTTTTCCAATGCTTCCAGGAATATATGGAGGGTATCCCCTCACAGGAAATGCAGATCTAAAGGGTTGTGATGAGCCAGTTATGTTATCCCTATGTCAGTACTAAGCCAATCATAAAACTAAATGATTAATCCAAGAACTGAGACAGACTATCCTACCAAGACATGAGCATCACATCACTGAGAACAGGAAAGATCAATGTACTGCAAGACTCACACTGATAAAAGTTACTTTATAATAATCATATCTGAATACTATTACCTGGGGAGAATACGAACAAAAATGGCAAAGTCATAGATTTTCATATGTGAATATAATTTAAATTAAAGGCAGGAAGAATTCAGTTGATGCATCTAAGGAAATTTCAAGGAGTTGTATCCAAATAGAACACATGAATAAAAAAAAAAAAAAGAATTCCTTTTATTCCCTAGAAGACATGATTGTTATATGCAATGTAGGTGTTTATTCAAGTTTGGCATATACCATGCTTTTTTCTTCATTGGAGATAAATTCCATACAGCAAAGCTCACATAAATGTACTTGGAACTCAGGCTCTGAATTTTTAGTGGATACAAATATCTTTGTGATTAGTGGTGAAGGACATCAATCTGGATAGTACTTTTTATTATAATTTGAATGTTACCCTTCCATTTTGAGTAGCATTAAAATTTAACAACAGGGCCACAGAGATGTCTCACTGGTGCTTGCCACCAAGTCTGACAACCTGAGGTCCACCCATAGGACACACATCATGGAAAGAGAGAACAGTCTTTGGAAGCGATCCCCTGACCCCCATAAGTGCACCATGGAATATGCACTCACATATATATTTACAAAAATATTTTACATTTGGTGATCTTCTGTTTAAAGTTTTACTATGGAAGACCCACTTTCTAGCTCTATAGGAAAGTCTATTCTGACCCTGTGAATTAAATTGCTCTCTAAACACAGACAATGACTATCAAATAATTACTGCAATATATTGCAGTTCTATTGTAAACTTCTAAGCATATACTTATTTATAGATTTTATTTTTGATATTGTAATTATATAATTAGAATATTTCTCCCTCCTCTTTCCTCCCTTCAAACACTCCCATATGCCCCTCGCTGCTTTCTTTCTAATTCATAGCTCTTTCTTCACTAAATGTTGTTGCATGTACATATGTATATGCACACCCTTACTTTTAATAACATACATATACAAAAAAATCCACAAAACAAAACAAAAAGCCCTAAGAAACCATTGGGATGGTTTCAATGACTCTCAGGATCATACTCTCTGACATATAATATTGCCAAGCTTCTATTATAATTCATGTCAGTACACCAAATTCTGATTTTTTTCCCCAGTTCATAAAAGCATGAGAAAAAAAAATAGATATTTCAATTCTTTATGTTGTCCCCAGGACTCCTTTGGGGATAAATGTTACAAAATTTCCAATTCAAAATAAAAAAGCAAATTAAGCCTGCACTAGTACCTAACATATTTAATACATAGCAGTTGAGTCAATAAATATATGTGTTTATCAGTGTTTAGATTGTAGTACTTCATTACTGAAATGGTATTTTATGATTATAAAATTACATGAGTTATAGTATGTAAAAAACCAAGAATATAAACAATAAACTACATGTTTTTTTTTCTGCTACCCAAGAAGTAGATCCATCTATAAATACTATATTCCTCTCCTCCTCTTTCTTCTCCATTTCTCTAGCTGGGTAGATAGAGTAATAGGTAGTAATAAATAAAATAAGCACAATAATAGTATCTATCAAATACTGTGATGTAAGGCGAACAGTTGTCTTTTATAGATAATATGCTACAATATGCTTGTATTTTTCTCAAAGCGCCACCAGTCACCTGGAATAAAAAGAACTTCAAATTCTCAAGTGGAAGCATTTACATAGTCCTCTAGCATGGAACTAGATCAAGGACTATACTGGTTTGATTTACTTGCTTGTTTACTACTTTGCTTAGTCCAGGCTATGAGCTTTGCAGTATACTTTTTATAAAATCTGTGATTTTTAACATATATATTTAGATATCAACTCTGTGTTGAGCATTGCTTATATGTTTGACCTATTAGTAATGAGTTAGGTGAACATGACTTATGTCCTTGAAATCCGTTAGGAGCACATTTAAGACAATGATTGGAATGAAAGTTCTAGGAAGCAATTTCTATCACTGGTAGGAAGATCAAAGATATTTGAAGTACAGAAGCCTTTCCTGAGTATGATACACAAAGGTAACCTTACTAGCACAGTAGATAAGCATGTATTGCATGAGTACATATGAACTTGCATGGTTTATAACAAATAGTAGTGTAGAGAAATACTTTTAAAAAAGAAAAGAAGACAAAAGAGAAGGAAGATGGGAGAGTACAGGTGGAATATGTGTCATGACAGGTTGGGTAAGAGATCAAATGGCATATCATTGGCTCATATCATCTCATGGTCAATGTGAGTAGCTAAGCTTTGCTCTAATGAAAAGGGAAGGTAAATGGAGACTTTTGACACAGAAAATATGTTTAATTATTTTTAAATGTCTCACATTAGTGTAGAAGATTAGCTAGAAAGTAAAAGAATGACCATATTGGGGTCATTTGGACTAGAAGGTGGTATAATAATAATATTATAAACAGTAGAATGACAATGGAAATGCAAAGCAATCAATGAACTTGAAAGACAGGCAGACAAATAACTTAATATTTGGTGAGTCACCAAATTTAGAGTCTAGGAGTAGGAGTGGACTCAACCACAAGTGCACACACCAGAAACAAGGATTTTGCTCTATTCTTTTTGAAAAAGCAGATACTAGAAACAAAATTAGAACTGAGGAGTTGTGATTTAAATTTTCACTATATGATTTGGCTGGCCAATTGTTATATAAAAAATGTTTTTAAAGAAGCCATAAAAATACTGTACAATGTAGTGAGAAATTTGATCTTATTCATATGTAGCTACAACTGATTTTATATTAATAGAGCCATCATCATATACAGCCCCAGACATGAAAGCAAACCTCAAGTAGGATATCAGGAGTCACCCCAACTTGTACTCATTCAGATCAAATGACAGAGATATAGAAGAGGACAAATCTAAAGGATCACAAGATCATGCTTTTTCATCATGACTAGGGAAATAAAACTTTTAGAGATGAAATTCAGAATAGTGTGAATTTCTGTATTGTCTGAATGTCAATGACTTTTACAGAAGAGACAAAACAAAATCAAAGAGAGCTTGATTTGACTCTAAATTAATGATATCTTATTCAGAGAACAATTTAAACAAAAACGAAGTCAAATTATCTCATGAGAAAAAAAAAAAAACCACAGGAAAATCTTCTCAGAAACTGAAAACAAAACACAGCTTTGGACTCAAAGACTAATTCTGCTACTTTCAGAATCTGTATTATAGTACAACTTCAGCGTTCAAATGAAAAGCTAGCCCTTCTGCTTCAATGAAGCAGAGCCATAGCTACACTGTACATTTGGAACTGTTCAACAAGACCAGATCAAAATGTTTGAAAGTTTCACATTATTAGCCACCTAGAAAGAAAGGCAATGTGTGATGGCTTCTGACTGCAGAAAACCACAGAGAGACATGAGCAATAGGAAATATTAAAACCTGGGCCTGGGGAAGTTCCCAAATGACTTTCCAGGTTAGAAGTGGCTGATAGAAGTCACTTCCACTCAGTTCAAGAGAACTACTTCAGAAGAGAGGGACTCAAGTCTCAAAAGCATTACTGGATACAGACAGCAGTTTGTTGACTTCATTTCCTGCAGGGCATATTTCTTTCTGTCTTTTTTATTCCTTCTCCAAAATCTAGTGACAGAAGGGTTTAAATTCCAGTCTTTATTTGGCAAGGAAATAATGGCCAATATGTGACTCCAACATGAGGTGGACCTGAACCAGGAATAGAGAAAATAGTTAGAATCACGTGAAATTTGAAATTCCATGTATTATACTAGAGAGAATGTTCCAATGGTCAAAATGTGTGCAAGTTAGAGGTACTAAAACATGTTCTTACTGAGTGTCCAAATAAAATCATTCTTATAGAACAAAATAAGAGAGTGAAATAAAAAGCCTTTTTGATGATGAGAGAGGTAAGGCATATCACTTGGCAAAGAGGACTATAAGTCACAGAAAAATGAGATGAATGGGAATGAAATGTTAATTCCTCTTTGAACATAAGGTGACTGCTTTTATTTTACCATGTACAGTAATTTATAAATTGTATTTAGGAGTGTTTTCTTCATATTTTGCAACCAAATAAAAATTTTAAAAGTAAACTATCACAGTATACTTTTCTGTTCCTAAGTCATGACTTTCCCTAAACCATGAATAATTCCAAGATTATTTTATAGTTTTGTAAACTACATCACATCCTTGACCAAAAGATGTGCAGAATTAAGGGGGAAAAGGAGACAGACAAAATGATGAAAAGTTGGAAAAATATTGAGAAAAACAGAAACTATACCAATTATTAATTTCATTATTATTAACTTTCATGAAAATAGGCTTTATAAACATAGATATATGCATTGGATTTATTAATTATCCTCATGGGTTCAAAGACAAAAATCAGTTTATTCTTTGCTAATTCAGTCTCTGGTCCTAAAGGATTTCAACTTCCATATGCTCTAATATTAAACCTAGACCTAGAAGGCTTCAGCCTCCATATAATCTAATCTGTGTTCCTAAACCTAGAATGTCAGCCTCCAAGACTTACTACTGACTAGGTTCACTCTGACTGGCTGTCTTTTGAACTACCTCTTTTTACTTTGAGCTCTACTGTGAACTTCGAACTATAAATCATAAAAAGGCTGCTTCCTACTCTCTGCTTATTCTAAATTTGCTCTGCTCTTCTCACTTCTCCTTCTGAACTGAACTGTCTGTGAGCTAACAGCACGCAAACTGCCTGATGGAATTAACTCTCTGCTTCTCTTTCTGAGCTCTGCCTCTTGTCCTCTTCCCATCTGCTTCTACCTTGCTTCTACCTTGCTTTTCTGAACTCTGCTTCCACATTTTGCTTCTCCTCTCTGGATTAAAGGCATGTGCCACCTCTGCCTTCTAAATTGGGATTAAATGTTGCCTTAACCACAGAAATACTTTCACCTAGCATTAGCACAAAGAGAGGATAGGATTACCATGACTAACATTCTTTCTGCATTCCAGATGGATCACACAGACCTCTGAATTTGATCCCTTCATACAGATCCTTGGATGTGATCCCTTCCTAACTATCACACGGGCCTTTCAATGTGATCATTTGCTAGATAGAGCACCCGACTGTTGCATCAAAAGAGTAAATGTTTCTCTTCACAGTTTAATTTTAACATGCAATTTTATAATGTTTATTATATTAGGATTTCCTACAGTTTAGAATATGGGAGACTAAATCTTTCTAAAGTTTGCAATGGATAGAAATTGGTAACGAGGACCAATAGAGATTTCTGACACTATTTCCCATGTTGTACATTCCCCCAAAAGACTCTTTATTCCAAAGGTACTATTTCTACATACCTTTTAAACTGTATGTCCAATTTGCCATTCACTTAGAGTAATTCTACATTTAAGGGAAGAAATTAAACTACTCCAGTTGGGCTGTAAACTATACATTGAACATATACAGAAATGATGTGGCATGTTTATTCCCATACTAATTAGTTTAACTTCCAGAAATGAAGGAAAATAATTTATCATTTAAAACAACAAAAACATGATAGAAATCATGGGATATTAACCTTCTCATTGGAGGTTATTCACTTCTTTTTGGCTATATAAGCCCTTAGTAATATTATTGGTGTCATAGGACATTTCTTTTCTCTGTATTGTTTTATGACTTGTTTGTTTATTTTCTGAGTTTTGAGTCAGGATTTTTCTATGCATCACAGGCTGATCTCACATTCTTAGTCCTCTTGCCTCAACCTCATGGTTTGAGTGTTTGTTTTTCCTTCAAAAAATAAAATACATTTCTTCTTGAACTGACTAGTATTTTGCACAAAAGGCAAGTTGCTTGCCATAGTACTGAATGAATCAATGAGCAAATGAAATGTTTTATTGATTAAATAACTGGTCCATACAGCCAGCCAGGGACAATGTGCTGTGTAAGTTAGGGAGGCATCAGTGAACCCGTGGTTTGATGATTACTCGGATATGACTCACATTAAAATAAACATACTTTTATATACCCACAGAAGAAAGAAAAGTCCCAGTTGTCCAGTTGCACTTGATGGGAGATGGGATGGTAGAAAAGGGAATGCTGAAGCTGGTCAGAGTGGGGGGAGGGGGTATACTAGTGCTGCTGTGAATGGTTTAAATTGAAACATAGGAATTAGTCCTGCTTTAGAGTAAAGCAGATAAGCACATTTAAAGGAGACACAGCCTGATTAAAGTTGCCCACGCCCAGATGGTGTGTGAGGGCAGCAGAGTTTTCTTTACACTCAGTAACTTCCATCTCTGTTTTTGAGTGAAGTTCTTTCATTGACTCGGAACTCATTGATTTGGCCACAACGGCAAGCCAGATCTACAAAGATCCTCCTGTCTCTGCCTCCCTGGTACGGAGGATGCCGATGTGTACCCCAGTACCTGTCTTGTGTGTTTGTTTGTTACATGAGTGCTGGGATTCGAATTTATATCCACATAGTTTTACAACAATTATTTTACCAATTGTGGTCTTTCCAGCCACTAGAATAACTTTTTCTTTTTAAATGTACAATTCATTTTATTAAAAGAAGCCATCATAGGTCAAAGCACCTGCATCTTGAAATCATATCAGCTTTGGTCCTTGGCTGTTTTTGTAACTAAATCTTTGCATAGGGTAATAACTAATTCAAATCTTATTTGTACCTTTTACAAGGATGATAATCACACAGTTAGCCATATAAAGGTTACAGTGAATTTTAATTAAATATATGTAACTTGCATTTGGAAATGTCACTTGGTGGTGACAGAAAAGTAAAGCTTAATTTTCTTTCCAATGTGAAGATGCCCTCTTGTCTTCAAAACAGCCTTATTAGTACCTGAGTGGTAACCAAATAACCCTATGACAGCTTATAGTAAGGAGGATTCAGTTACATTCATGTTGGTTAAGGACATTAGATAAATGCTCAGAGATGTGGAAAATTTTACGAAACTAAGTTCAATTATTTTCTCTCCTGGGTTTGTCTTTTTATAACTCCTCAAGAAAGAGAATTTAGATCATTAAACATAAAGAAGATTTTAAGATTATACATTTGGAAAACTTACTTGCTAATTTCCATAGTTCACTTAAATTTCACTTGAAGTATAATTAAGGATCTCCTTGTAAGAAAAAAAAAAATATTTTTACTCTTAATTTGCTCTCTATACAATCCTTTAAAATTATTAAGCCGAAAACTATGAACTCCTTCAGCCTGATACTTACTATAGCATTATTTTTCACTCCTATAAAAAACTTTAATTTTCTACCACCAATGTTTCACAAGAAAGAGCTTGCAACTGTGTTCTCATAACACAGGTAAGGGTGATTTCATCACTGATATCCTTTGAATTATTAGCTGTTAAAATAAAGTTCGGGTGCTTAATGGAGAGTCCAGTGTTGAATTTTCCAATGCTTTTTATTAATCACAAACCATGTCAAATCTCAGGGAATTCTATACCCGGGCAGCTAGGCCGAGAGCTCACTCCAAGGCTTCTTCACCTATCCTCTCCTCTCCATTCTTCTCCTTTCCTCGTTCAGCTCCTACTCTTCCTCCACCTTCTACTCCCCCTCCCTCCTTGCTCCACCCCTCAATCCCCAGGTGTTTTTCTTTCTGATTTCACACAGACCCTCAATCAACAAATAACAGGAAACTCCTGTGGGGGGTGGAAGCTGGGGATGGCACAGAGGTGTAATCAAGTAAGAGACTAATCTTAACTAAGATATTACCCACAACTAAACATACGGCAACTATTAGCCATTTGGCACATGTTTGAAATTCATAAGCATTTATGTGTATCAGACATACTTTTAAAGGTTTACATTTTAAGAATTAAAGCTTATTGCCACATTGTTTAAATTAAATGCATTGTATTCATTCAATGAGTAACTTATGGCATGAATGCCAAATAATAATAATAAGATATCCCTGTTATCTCCCTCTTCTACTTTCATTTCTGTGTCTGTGTCACATACCATGAGAAGTAGCTCAGGGAATAAAGTATTTATTTTGTCTTACAATTCCAGGCAATATCTGTCATTGAAGGGAAATTAGGCAGGAACTTAAGGAATAAGTTTCACGCTCAAGAGCAGAGAAAGAATAAAGTCATGGGTACTGATTGCTTATTTATTGTCGTGCAGAGCAAGCCATCTTCATTTTTAGACAGTCTAGGGTCCATTCCATGAAGTCTTGCTATCCTTGCACAGAATGACTCTTCAGATCTCAATTAGCAATCAAGATAGATCCCATAGACATGTCGACACCAATCTAATCTGGGTAATTCCTCATTTAGACAGTCTTGTCATGTGATTCTCTCTGTCAAGTTACCAGTTGAAGCCAGAAAACCTAATCTGGAAGATGAACTTTGCTACATTATATTCTGTTAAGATAGAATTTAAGTTTTCTCCTTAGTTATCAAATAATATTCCATTGTCCACGGGAAGCACAGACGATAATGAGAGCCTGCTATAGCCCTTTGTACCTGAAGATGGGGTTCCAAATTGAATTTAAGGCTTTAACAACCATGTGAGTGGGCTAAATAAAACTACTATTTTTCCCAATTGAAATATGGGAGTAAAATGAGTACATGTAGACAAAAATCAAACTGAAAAAAATAATTCCTTTATCATTCATAAGATATTCTTCACATATGATTTGGTTATATTTTAAGCAGGAAACTCTTATCAAGCCTCTCTAAATTCATTCCAGTCACATAAAAAATGATTATTTGAACAAAAGTCCGGAGTAAAGTACTTTTAGCATGCTTATTCGGTGCGTGTATGAGCTAATAAGCTTAAAGATCGCATGATGCCTTGAGCCAATAAGAACACTTAAGAAATCACAATAGTCAGTCTCAAAACATACTACAAAGTCATACCAATCCAAACAGCTTGGCACGAGCCAATAAGACAATATAACTCTAAATCCTCAGACCTATAAACAAATATAGCAGAATAAAAAATTTAGCAGAAACCTATACTTTGATAATCAATTGGTATTTATCTCTCTAAAAACAATATTGAGGAAAATCAACTTCACTCGGGTAAGAATTATTATTATTAAGATGGTACAGTATCACAAGTGTAGGTGAGCCTATGGGGTAAGCGCGTGTTTGTCGGTAGTCATTTATTTTATCCTCTATGTGATCCAATCATGTCTTCTAAACATATAGTATGCATGAAGTCATTAGGACAATTAGCTGAGTGCTTTGGTCTCACCACACATTCTCAGACTGTGTTGTTACTGGTGTTTGACACATTTCAGTCTTGGAGAAAGAACATGTCTTTTCAATTGGCTGTGCCCCGTCTTTGCCTAGCTCAACACCAAGGCCCTTCTTTCTGCTTTTGGTGACATAGTTCTCTGGATTTCTGCCCACAAAGGCAGCTTCTACCTCTTAACTAATAAGTCATATTTGGTATAATTCATCATTTGTTTGCATATTTCCTGGTCTTGGCACTTGCTGGTTCTTATTCACCAGACTTTTCTAAACAAATAGGAATGTATATTATGCAGTCATTTAACTACTAAATGATGTAACAACCCCAGTACTTGATATAAAGCCAAAGAAAACCAGTATGTGGAAGAAACATTTGTACTCCCATTTTTAACGTAGCACTTACAAAAAATAGCTTTAGTATACCAACTGATGAATAGATACAATGTGACATGCCCATGCACACACAGTTTGAATTTTCACATAATATGGAATACACATAATCAATAAAAGTTAAAATCTGTCATTTATCCCAAAGTGGATAAAGCCAAAAGCCGTTGAATATGTGAAAGATGCCAGATACCAAAAAGAAAGAACCACATGATCTTGTTCATGGAACATCTTAAAAAGCTGTCTTTGCCTAAGAAGAGAATACAACAGATATCATCAGAGATTGTAGAGCAAGGTGAGAGGATATAATGCAGTAAACCAATGAGAACGATAAAATTAGGAGGAATATACTTGGTTGTTGTATTTCTCAGTAGGACAACCAGAGTTAAAACTAATGTATATTTCAATACAACCAGAAGAGTAATTTCTAAATGGCCTTCCCTAAGGAAATGAAGAATGGTGCTCATTACCATGAGCTTATCATTGCATAATATGCATGTGTTTAATTTTTTATCATATTTCAGAAATGTGTGATTATTGCATCTATTTAAAATTATATGGTGTATATTAGTCATCTTCCTGATAAAATAATGAAATACCCGAGGTAGTGAAGCTAAACAGAGCAAGGTCTTATCCGCCTAACAATTTGGAGGTTTCTTATGTGGTCTGTTGTCTCCAACACTATTTTTTTTTTTTACCCACAGGAAGATAACACATGGTGATATCAAATGCCTTGTAGAGCCAATACATTTTTCCCTATGGCTGAGAAACACAGACAGAGAGAAAGAGACAGTTTTGAGGTCATCCTCCCAATTATAAACCCTCTGAGGTCCGCTCCTTACAGGCCCAATTGCCTCTCAATAACACCAGTCCAGGAACTAAACCTTTAACACGTGGTGGAAGACAGTAGGAAACTGAAGGACAGAGGACATAACAGACATGTTTTATGACTTTGTAATCCGTTATCGTAAGGATGCCACAAGTCTTCATCACTAGGAAAGGCAATGATGTATCTATATAAAAACAAAGGGAGCTTATATTGAGTACTTCCAGCAGCTCACAGAAGTATCTTCAGATCTCTCAGGGGTCACAAAGGGTCTAAACACTAAACACTACGAAGGAGGAGCACTTGTGTTTATCTCCCTCACTGTCATTTATAATCTTAAGTCTGTTCCATTTCCTTTAAGGTTGTCCTTCATAAACAAATGACTTGCTAAAATTTATATTTCACTAATATTCAGTTTCAAAGATACAAAAATCATTTATAGTAAACCATAAAATCTATCATCATCTGTAATTAGCCTTAATCTCTCCTCTCCTTTTATCCACATCAAGATAGCATCGGTTATTAAGACTATAATACAGTCAGATCTTAAATGTATTCTAAAAATAACATCCTCTTATTTTATTTTTGCAAAGCCCATAAAAATTAGGAAGTCATTAATAGCAATTATGAGATGATTTCTTTTATGTGTGTGTATAAGATGCATATCAATATATGTTAATGTGGATGGGTACATGTGTGTGAGATGTTCATGTGCATGTGTGCATGTGTGTTTAATGCCAGACATAGATTTCAAGTGTCATTCAATAGATGCCATGTATCTTGATTTTTTGAGGCGAGGTCTCTAAATTCTCTGAAGCTCATCAATTAAGTAGTATGGCTAGTTGGTGAGGAGGTTTAATTTTCTAAGAAAGTTAGTTACAGAAAGAAGAGCTGTATCTGTGATTGTAGAGGTCAATGCTGTAGACAAGGATGTATCATTGTATATCCATATCTCCATGTCTTTTAGTGAAGAATGTTTTCTACAACCAAAACAACATTGAAAAAATACTGCACTGAGCCAAGTGAATAAAATCGTATCACATGAATTGTATTTTCCAATTGATGTTAGAATCCAGTCTTTTTTTTTTTTTTTATCAATGTTTCTCATTCCTATAGCTGTCATACTTTTCCATTTTGTTCTCCTTTTGCCTTTTGTTATTTTTTTTGAACAAATGAAGATTATAACTCAGTTTCGGTATTTTCATTAGTTTCTTGATGGTGTTACATGAAAGGAGGCAGAGTCTAACTTCTTAAAAACATCCTTAGAAGCTCTGCCCTCTCAACCCTTGAGAGCCTCGAGGATTCCAGAAGAGCTTTAGAGGGCCTGTGTCTGAGTGGCTCAAAGCCATAGTCTTTTGTCTTTCAGAGAGTGTAGCAAACACTTGACGACTGTATTATAAATTCTATTCTCACTATGGGGCCTTTCATAATTTGAAAATGTTGAAGAGACAAAGAATGAAAATAGTTTCTTTTCAAACCCAGTAAGCTCTGGGTCCTCTCAACACCTTATAAGATAGTTTCAAACACATAGCCTATGGCTTTAACTGTGCTCAGTTTTCATTTCACTCAGTCTCTAGGAAAAACCAGAGACACCGATTTTCTGCCTTAAAAATCTGCAGTGGACTCATCAGCTCTCTGAGTGTTTCTGATTCTCATGATGTTACAAACAAATGAGATCTCTATCTGTGAGGAAAAAAAGACCACACTCCTCTGTCTTCCTGTTTCTTGTGCTACAGTGAAATGATTCATTGAAGAATCCCAGGATTTTCACCAACTATTCTTGTGTCACTTTGTTCCATCTTTGTAGCAGTATTAAAATGAACTGCATTGGTTACTAGCAGGATATGTTACTTTCTTACAGTTTGGAGACTAGAAGTCAAAAGTCAAGCCAGATCCAGTGCCTGGTTGGGCCTAGCTGTGTCCATAAGTTGCTGAAAGGACAAAGGTTCCCTTTTAGGCCTATATGTAAGAACAATCAGCCCACTAATGAGGACTTTCATGACCTAACTGTACCTCCAAACTCTGAACTCCTCAACCACCAGCATGAGAGCTAAGAATGAAACAGCAGGACTTTGGAGATCAGACTGAAACCTGTATCCAGAGCAGAGGCCTTTTGGGATCCCAGTGACAATCTCCACATTCTACTTCGGCATATCATGCATGCCCAAAGGACCGTTTCAGCTGTTCTGACTTTCATAATTTACTCTCAGTTACCAACATCTCTTTTCCCTTCATTGGCTACATAAATTACTCCAAAATGGAGAGTAGAGGCATGATCTTTTATTGTGCTATAATTTCTGGGGATCATGAGTTTGGACAGAGTTCAGTAGGGGCAACTTTTCTCATTGCTACATACCCATGAGTCAAGTTGGAAGATAGTAAGGTTGGGGGTGAAAATCCTCTGAAGGTTCCTTCTCATCAACAGTGTCTATAGGGAATGATGCATTTGAAAAGAACCTCAGTTACTCTCCCTGTGCGATGTTTTACTACTCTTCATACCATGATGGCCAATCTGTAAAGGTATAGAAAGAGAGAATAGAGGTGGGAAGGAGGGAGATAGAGTCTGAAGTTCTATTATATCTTATGCTCAGGCTCTAGGTGTAAAAGATAGACAAAGTTACTTCATTTGTGTATTAATGAGTGAGGCAGTTGAGTACCACACACGTACTATAGGGCACTGGCACAGAAAAGCATGGAGAACTAGATATATCACTGTGGCCAGCATTGAAAATAAAGTCTGGTCCATCTGCTTTGATTCTCCTTCTTTGTATGAGAAGAATAGTGAGAAAATTAACATCAAATATTTATTCAGCTGCTTGGGTTCCTTGGACTGTAGCCACATCTGGAGAGTCTTCTTTCCATTCCTATGTGATGAAGTGCTGTTACAGTTATGCCCTTTAAATGAGGCCAGTGCACGTCTGAAAAACTGTAGGGTGTATGTGTTATGTGTGCATGTGTTATAGCGCTCTTTCTGTTGTTTATCTGTTTCTCCTCTTCTCTTGCCCTGAGCAGTAAATAGCCTGCCAAGGATGCTAGAAATGATCATTAGGGGGATGAATTAGGTTCATTTTGTATTTTGTATTCAGCACAAGGTCTAATTCAAATAGAAACTGACAGTAAATCAACAAGAAAAGTAGGCCCAGGACATCTCCCTCCGTGCAACAGTGCTGACTCACCTCCTCATTACATTAGAGGATATAATCCAGTGAGTGTTGCTATGGTGACAGATGAGATGAGACTAAGCTAATGAGCCAGTTTGGGCACTGTTATTTTCTGCTTCAACATCATGTCAGAGCAGAAGCAGCAGGTGTCATTTTATGCCTGTATATATAAGACATTTTAAACTATAAGGCAGCTGAACGTGGCACATTTCCATTATTTTGTCTCTAAATCTTAAATAATTGAAATCATTATGCAGCTTACATAATTGAACACAAAACTGCTTTACAGACGAGAGCTGTGCCGTCTCCTACAATTATAAGAGAAAAATAACATTTAATAAGCTAAGTAGAGAAATTTTATTATACTAATATCATATCACAGCCACTTTCTGGCTGTTGTTGTTGTTTTGTTTTGTTTTGTTTTGTTTTTTTGAGACAGGGTTTTTCTATTGTAACCTCAGCTGTCCTTAAACTCACTCTGTAGAGCAGGCTGGCTTCAAACTCACAGAGATCTACCTGCATCTGCACCCCAAGGGCTGGGACTAAAAGCAAGTGCCTCTACCACCTAGTTCAGAGCCATATTTTATATAGCCTTTCATATTATATGAATGATGAATGAAACTATAAGTTAATAGTTGGACTATGTGAGGACTCTGGGGCAGTTTTCTAAATACCATGGAACTAAGATTAAGTGACTGGAAAATGTACATTATTTCTAGCTAACACTCGTAAGTATTAAGTGACTTTCATAAGGAAGGAACAATGAGGGAGTAAGTGTGTTTCTACCTATCTTTCTTCCCAAAGAGACAAACCACACAAACAATTTAAAAGTAAGCATCTATTTACTGAGATCGACATGCACAGGATTGAAGTAATGATTCGCTACTTTAAAAACATATGCTTAGCCTCTTGGATATTCATGAGTTATTATTTTGAAAGATGAATAAGAACAGTGAAACCAAGGTCAATTTATAAAGAAATTTTGTAAAAATTGAGCCTTGGATACTAAATGTCATCAGCTATGAGTGCTTCCTCCTGTAGTCACACACAGGAGGAAAGTGGAACAATTAAGCAAAGCCTTAGGAAAATATTAGTGTTTCATAGGTGGAGGTGAAGATAAAAGGGATTTTTAGGCAACATAGGGACTCAGCGAGTTATATGGGGAGGAAAGACTGTCCATGCTGTTAAAGGCCTCAAGGAGCAGTATAGACATGAAGTAGGGAACACAGGGGCCTCAGGACTTAGAGCTCTGCCTGCACCATTCGTGTACTGTTTCAACTGAACTTCATTACTTCAGAATCACCGCCCCAGTTTAGGGCATTCAAAGTACTTTTAGGTAAGCAACTTCTTTTTCAAAAACTATTCATGCTCTGATAGGTTTTTTCCTGAGCATCCCCAAGAAAGGACAGAAAGCCTGCATTCTCTGAACCTTAATTCTATGTTTCAGTCAATTTGACTCATCTACAATTATACTAAATAATCTTCTTTCGGGATAGTGAAACCTAGCAATTGTCCTAAGCGGGGGGAAAACTATCCCCAAAATAGTTTCTAAGGAAAGCAGTGTTTCTCTGGCAGGACTCTTCGTCTTTGTTCCAACCTTAAAACTACTGAAGAGGGATAATGGTTCAGTCTCTCAGGATGTATACCAGACAAGACAACTCAGCTCCATTTTGACTTAACTCCCCTTCCCTGGTAGCTCTTCTTTGCCAGTAAGAGCACAATGGTATAATTTCTTTCTTTTTTTTTTTAAGTATAAATTTTGAGCATCTCTATGGATCACAGCTGTAAATGACACTATCTTCCCTTTGCTATGACAGGACACAGTAAAACAAATCTGTCTTGAAAATAAAAGCATTTTCAGTTTTACTCCCCTATTCAGAAGTACAAATTGGTATCAAACTACACATTCACAATGGAATAAAAATTTAAAAACCTAAAAACCGAAAGCTGGAGAACAAATTAGCATAGTAGCATAAAATCAAAAGGTACAATTTTAGACTCTAGGAGAGTAAGCTTTAAAGTCTCATGGAGACCTATTAATGGATGTGTTTGTGTTTATGAAAATGTAGCAGATGGCTGAGAACATGCAGTATCTGTTAAACTTTCAAAACATTTTGGAAATAGTGAGAAACTGGATGTGTTCTTTTTATTTCTTTCCTTCTTTCTTTCTTTCTTTCTTTCCTTTTCTCATGTCTTAATGAATCTGTTGACTCATTACCACTATGAGCTCTATGTGGGCATGATTTATTTTTAAATGTTCACTTCTTGTGATGTTTTAGAAATCCCACTTAATGTATTTAATGCGGTCCCAGGACCTTCTGGACTACTGGTGCAATAAAGTTGTCCCTGAATGTCTTAGGAAAATGAACTCACTGTCTGTCCAAGACAGATTCCAGGGAGAATTCAGTAGATGTTAGATCTGGGAAGATACTTCTAGCTTCACAGATCAGAAGTTTGTACAGAGAGAAAAGCTGGGGTAGGAGCCTCAACTTCAGAAAGGATTCTGTAAAAAAGTACATTGCTGGAGATTAAGCTCTTATACTTTATACCGTATCCCAAAAGAGATTACCAAAACTGTTAGGGAGAATTATCTTTGGACATAGTGCTTATGACAAATGAATGAAAGCACAAAAAGAGGAGCAATAGTCAGAGATGACCAAATAGTAGATAGACTCATGCTGAATTGTTGGACACACACACACACACATACACACACACACACATACACACACAATTCACTTGAAAATATACTAAATAGATATGATAGTTCACCCATATTATTAATATGATTGTATTAAGAAGCATCTAAAAGATGAGTAAAGCATATTTCTTGGTTTATTTGTGTGGACATATCCAGAGACAAACATTAAAATGAAAGACACACCCTAAACACCAGTGGTATCAACCCTTAGGTTCACAATATAATAAAAAGGGAAAAGGGAAACTTTCAGTTTTCTAACAGGTATAATATAACCTGCTTTTCTCTGCTGTGACTGTACCTCTATCAGTCTTGAAAATTTGAAATCAAGAGCCTTTAAATTCCTCATTTTAAGTGATTCTCACATGCGTTTTGATAGAGAGCTAGCTATAGCCCTCAGAAAATATACATACTACAAAGACATTTCTACTCACCTCACTAAACTGCAATATTGACTTTAGAGAATGTAGCATCTCCCTCCTGTAAAAGTGGTAATAACAAACTAATGAGATTTGAGCAGGTATCCATGAATTTTACACCCTATGTAGCAACTGAAATGCTTCCTCTGAATGGAAAGATAAAAGGAAATTTTGAAGCATTCAGCATGATAAAACTCAGATGTTGTTGTTAAACTACAAGTGTCGACTTAAGCCTAAGTTTAGCTTATATTTCATTGTTCTGTCTATTCGGTAAATACTTATCAAGCACCTGCTGTGATATCTAATCTTGAAAACATCACAAGGATCCCCGGTTGAGGAATTTTTATACACATGAGGAAGCTTTTCCACAAATAAGCAGCAACCAGGTCTTTTGCTCTTCCACAAGGTCTTTTGCCTGATAAGTAGTTTGAGCCAGAGTTTGAATCAGGATCAAAGCTTATTGACGCCACAAAGTCAAGATACAAATAAAATTAGATTGGCAGCACAAACTGGACACTAAAAGGAATGGAACACCAGAATACACACTTGTCATTTCCGTATACTTAGGTGTCCTTGGCTTGTAAGTTACGAGACTATATAATTTTCTATTAAGCATTTCTTTACAGGATTATGTAAAGAAAATATTCATATGGCATCACAAAAATGAAATACTTTATGACTTCAGACAATATCAATCATTAAATTTTAGTTAAAAATTATCTTCATTAGGATACTCCTTCATCATTACAATAGATATTTCTACCTTGCTGTCACACAACAGATCTTTCAAAACTTGATACTGAAAGGACCATAGGAGTATAATTTCTTAAAGAAGCCAAAACTTTTTAAAAACTCCTTTAAAAAAATCTCAAAGATAAAAATGTGATTTCCTTTTATATCCATTAAATGCATTTTGAATATGTCTTAATTTCATTTTCTTAAAGTGGAAAACAGAAAGCACACACACACACACACACACACACACACACACACACACACAAAGTGATCTGTTCAATGTGATCGCATACAGCAAATCCCTAAAGCCCATCTTCAGGGTCCCAAAGCGAGGTCAAAGATTAAGTAGCAGGCCAAGGATTTGTACATCTATGATAAATTTCATCTTTTTAATTCCATAATCTAATGTGAAAGCTCGAAGCTACCTGGAATAAGATGTTTTGTTTGGTCTTTCCATTCTTCATCTCAGAACTCATGAAGCAGAAAGACAGTGAGTAAGGAGAGCAATGAATCTCTAGGGCACATTCCATCAGCAAAGGGTCCAGGCAAGTAAAAGACCTTATTGAAGGGATGACAGAAGCTTAAAAGAAGAAGAAAAGAATCAGTTTACAAAGAGACTCAATGCTAAGATTTAAGCATTTGAATTTTTTTCTGAAAGCTGTGAGGGTCATTGATGCACACTCTAAGATATTACGTGGGATTTGTGGAGGGGGGTATGTTTCAATAACTGTTCTGTAAAAGAACTAGAGGGGAGTCATCCTGGAGGAAGACCACAGTATCTAATATCATCCCAAGAGTAATGGGATAATAATAAGACTAATTCAAAGCAAGCTTAATATGCTTGAGTTGTCATGTGACAGGTTCTGGGGAGATACATAATTAAAAATATCTATTCACCTCACATAGAAGGGTCACTGACAGGCTAGAGAAGACATTCCAAGTTCAGCCCAGTTGACCAATGAGTTTATTGGTGGAGTTTACAGGCATATGGCTGACGGAAAGGTCATTACATTACCAGAAAATTCAAGGGTTAACTTAGGAGTTGAGGCATCACTGAAGAGTCCCAACTGCATCATGAACAACTCACACATGCACAAAAACTGGCCCAACAAAAGTTTCCTGCTAATTTACAGGGACCTATACTACAGAAGAGTCCTTTCATTAAAATTTTCACCTCTTCTGTAACTTCAGGAATAGGAAAGACCTTAAGACGGTCTTTTGGTGGTTGGTGAAGCTGAGGTTTCTGAGCCTGGTGAGCCTGTCTTTTGTCCTAAAAAGAAAAAGAAAAAAATCAGTAGACCAGATCTCATGAGAGTATCATGGGTACACAGTTCCTTTGACTTAAAGGAATAATGCTTAAACTCAACCCAGAGGATACAACTATAGGACAAAGAAAGACCGAGTAGTACATTTAGATGTAATGTTACATTACTGGTTAGATACTGAGTAATTAGTCAGAAGGAAGACGCCGGGATGCTTCTTAAATGTTTGTCTGGTAGCTAGATAGAGAGAGTGTCATAAACAATATCAGATTACCAAGGGAAAAACCATTCATGTAAAAAAATAAATGGGTGGAGTCTAGATAGGTATTTCATGCACCTCTAAGTGCTCAGTTCGCCTATGTAGTAAGCTGTTAGGTACATTGGTTCATGGAGCTTCCAGCAAATCCACTTAAAGTAGATGTAAGACCAACCTTTCATTAAGCTAAGACTTCAAAGTCGTACATTTAAAATGGAGGAGCTACAACTACTTTGATGAGAATCTGGTATCTGGTCCTCAGCAAAACTGTCTCAGATGTGAAATGTCTCCAAAATCCTGGAAGTGATGGGATTAGAGTATGTGGACGAATGATAATAGAACTGTAGAGAGATCAATGTACAAACAAGTAATGCAAACATACAAATTTGAAAAAATATGAACAAATGTAGTCAGTGTTCATCAGTCTACGTTTATCATTCCTCTCATGATTTTCAAGGAATGATAGACAAAATTTTCCAGGAAGTTTAGAATGCATTTATAAGCAATACCATTACATGAAAAAGTAAAAGAAAAAAAAATCAATCTATACCACACACCTATTAGAACTTCCAAATTTCTGAACACTGAAAACACCAAGCGATGGTAAAGATATAAAGTAACAGGAGCTGTCATTCAGGGTCGGTGGGAATCCGAAATGGTATAGTCACTCTGGAAGACAGTTCAACAGTTTCTCACAGAACTAAATATACCCTGACTGTACAACCCAACAATCATGTTCCTTGGAACTTACCCAAAGGAGTTAAAAACATATGTCTACATAAAAACCTTCACATAGATGTTTATAGCAGCTTTATTCATTGCTGCAAAAACTGGGAATCAATCAAGATGTTCTTCAGTAAATGAAAAGATAAATAAAGCTTGGTATTGTCTAGAGGATGGGATGTTATTCCACTATTGAAAACAAATGAGTTGTCATATAAAGACAAAGCAGAAAATCAAAGGCATATTGTTTACTGAAATCATCCATATTGCTTACTGAAAAGGCTACATGATGTACTATTCTAAAAACAAAGCATTATGAAAATAGCAAAACAGTATAGACAGTTAAAACATAAGTGGTCTTAAGATATGATAAGAGGAAAGTAACGAATACTTTAGCTCAGAATACGTGTAGGTAGTAAAATTACTCTTGACTATGTGGCAATCAAATCCATGTTAGTGTACATTGGAACAAACTTATAGAATCTGTAACACCAAGAGTGAACCTTGATGTAAATTATGGACATCAGTAAGGAAATAATATGAAAGTCTAAACTCAACATTTGGAAAAATATTCTACAATAGCACAGAATATTAAAAGTGAGGGAGATTATGGATGTATGTGTGAAGAAGATATATGTACATGTCTGTACATTCTTCTCAATTAGGCTGCAAAACAAAATGTATTCTTAAAAACAATCTGTTATTTTAAGTTTGCAAAACTTAAGTACAATGTTATTATAGTTTGATGTCCACAACTAAATTATCTTGCCATGTGAAGCAACATTATGTTTGGAGCAACAATTATAATGAACCTGAATTTGAGTCACTCAGATATATTCAGTAATTTTTAATATAATTCAGTACTGAATAGTGTAAATGCCATACTTTCTTCTATCAGATAGCTTTTAGATTATGATCTAAATCATTTTTAAAAGAAGATAGAATTTTATGGTTGCTGTCTTTTGTCTTTCTTAAATATTAATTAATAAATAAATTAGAAAAACATAAAATAGTCCTATGCTTGAATTATCTACCCCTATCTATATTATAGTGAAATACATAATGAAGGAGAAACGAAATATATCACCAAGGATTTCTAGATACCTACCATATGTTGGAAATATTGCACAGCTGAGAGGAATTTAGTAGTTTGCACACATATCATTCATGATAGCCAATGTAGGTTCTTTTTCTGAATAAAAAGATGAGGTTTTACCATATCCTAAGCACAGGAAAGGACAGGCAACTAGGATTGTTCTCTGACCTCTACCTGTGGTTTATGGCATTTGCATGCCCATACTCATACAACTGAATGAACATACACAAAGGAGGTATGGGAATATCTCATTAGTATGAGACATTATTAAGGAATGTCAAGTGAATGTATATAGGCATTATGGTTTCTCTGGAAACCAGGAAAGGACAGGCAACTAGGATTGTTCTCTGACCTCTACCTGTGGTTTATGGCATTTGCATGCCCATACTCATACAAATGAATGAACATACACAAAGGAGATATGGGAATATCTCATTAGTATGAGATATTATTAAGGAATGTCAAGTGAATGTATATAGGCATTATGGTTTCTCTGGGATTACAGATATATAACAAGCAAAATCAGAGGAGTGCAAATTATATAGTTTTATTCCTTAAAATATATAAAAATGCTTTATCTTAGCTCATGAACATGAGTTATGGTGCTAGAATATTGGAGCTGAATTCAGTTTTTAATAATTATTAGCTTACAAATTTGACAATTACATCACCAGAGCCCACTTTTATTATTTGTGAGACTATGAATAATATTGTTTTCTCTAAGAGCTATTGTGGAGAATGTATATTGTGGAGGTTAATCTTCATTGCCCATTTGGCCAGATTTAGAATAATTTAGAGGACTCAACCTTGTGTAAGTTGGGGAAAGGGTTGTTTGAAGAGAGATTTAACTAAGGAAGGAAGATTCAGCTAATATAAGTAACAACCTCCAATTTTCTGGGATCCTAGACTGAAAAAAATAACATGGAGAAATTGAACTGAGCACTAGCACTCATCTCTCTTTCTGATACACTGATACTGGTGATATAAGCAAATTCTCCAATCTACAGTGTCAGCCATTTCTGATACCATGTCTTTACAGCCATGATAGACACTACCATCTCCTGAACTGTAAATTCAAATGAATCTTTCATTCCTTAAATTGTCCCTTGCAAAGTCTTGAGACCTAGCAATAAAGAAGTAGTGAGTATAGAGAGTTGCTACACTAAGAAGTGATGTCACCGCTATGAGAAAGCTGACATGTAGTTTTTAGGATTTCTGAACTGCTTCTTGGGAGGAATGCTGAAGAGTTTGAAGATATACAGGCTACTGGATTTCTAGAATGACCAGAATGTTTTGTCAACTTGTATGTATTCAGCAGATCAGGATATCAATAGAAATGCAGGTTTGTAAAATGTGCCCATGAGATTTTCAAGGAGAACAAGGAGTTTATTGCTATCTGGAATTAGAGGCATTCATGTCATACATACTCTAACAAAGAATTTGTCTTTTTCCTGTCTGTAACCTGAAATTTTGAGTCTGGCTAAATACAAAAGCACATAATTAGGATGCTTAACAGGAAAACTTAAAGACAGAATAAAACAAAGACTGACATATTTATTGCTCAATATATTTAGTCAGATCTACAGTGAGGGAAAGCAAAAGTTATGAAAAATGTACATTTTGATAGACAAAGGAGAATGAGTTCAAAGTTGAAGACTTTCACATGCTTCTGAATTTTCAGGCATGCATAAAGCAGGAGCCACAGAGATTGAATCAAGATCCCAAAGGCTCGTGTTTTTAGTCAATAGGAGTCATGTGTGAAACTCTGAAAGGGAAGGCTGCATTACAATGGAGACAGAAACGTACTGGAGATGCTGGTGCTCTAGCAAGATCTACTGAGGAACCTGCAGAGAATAGACCCAATCCAGAAGACAGGCATTGTGGGCTGCAGGAGACAGAATTAGTGAAGCAGAGCTACCCAAGGTTGTTAGAGCTCACATAATACCATTAAGGTTCTCAAATATTGTGCATGAATCTAAAGGATTTGATGTATATACCTTCTTGTCTTTTGGACTCCTTCCAGACCACATTTTCGTAGCTAGTCAACTATCTCTACTATTTGGAATGAGAAACACTCTGTACCACTGTGTGTTGGAAGTATCTAATTTATACAACTTAATTTATAGAAGTTCATGAACAAAATATTGTTGAATCAAAGAAAAGTCTTGAGAATTTGGATGTTGAACAGTGATGAAACTTCTAAGATTATGAGAGCTGTTAAACTAGACCAAATACATTTTATCTTATGAGATGATCACAAGAGTATGGGGACCATGGTAGGAATGTTATCATGTAAAATGATATCCTTGAGTAAAAAGAAAAGGAGTTGTAGAATTTACTTTCATTATAAATTTGACTGGATTGGAATTACCTAGGAGAAACACCTCTAGTTGTGTCTGTGAAGGCATTTCCAGAGATGTTTAAATGAGGTATAAATATTCATCCTGAATATGGTGGCACCATACCATTGGCTAAAGTCCCAGAAAGTAAAAAGGGGATGATGAGAAAAGACACTGGGCATGATATAAATCTCTCTCTGCTTTGTGATCCAGCAATATGTGAACAAGATCTCATTGTCCCAGCTGTGAGCTGTTCTGTCTATCATGTTTTTTATTGCTATGATGGATTCTGTCCCCGGACAGTGAACAAGCTTTCCTCTTCAAAATATCTTCATATTGGGTATTTGGTCCCATGCTTCAAAATAGTAGTAACAGTATATTAATGCACATAAAATATTTAGAGTACTCTATTGCATATGAAAAGCTCTGCCTATATAATAAATTTTTACTATTTTTCAAAATAAGATTCTTCTTCCAGTAGCCTAGCATTTTTTCTTTCCTGTTGAATTCACACAAACATATTTTAATCTTTGCTGATTCCTCTAATTCAGTGTATACTTTCTTTTTTCTATTTGGTCAGGTGTGTTTTGCTTTGCTTTGCTTTGCTTTGCTTTGCTTTGCTTTGCTTTGCTTTGCTTTGCTTTGCTTTGCTTTGCTTTGCTTTGCTTTGCTTTGCTTTGTTTTTTTGCTTTGCTTTAGAACAGTCTTATATAGCCCAGGATGGCCTTAAACTATCCATTTTGTCAAACATGACTTTGAAATTTTAATTCTCTTTGTACTTTCCAAGTTCAGAGATTACAGGCTTTCACTCATACACCTGGCTATGTTTTCAGTGCCTTAAAGTTCCACATGCAATTGAAAACATTCATTGAATGCCAAAGTCCTTGTGAGCTCTTCTGTTTGGGCACTGTGGTCATGTAGTATGTGTACATATACCACACAATTAGTAATTATCACTATGATGCTTAATATTGAATGCCCACATGACAGAAAATTAACTTCCTTAGGAGACAAACTTCTGGGCATGTCCATGAGGAGTATATAAACAGTGTTGTTTGAAGTGGCAGGAGCAATCATAAATGATGGTAACACCATTTTGTCTTAGACTGAACAAAAAGGAAACAATGAGCTGAGCATTAGCATTCTGTTCTCTCTTCTTCCTGATTGAAGATGTGACATAATAAGCTGCTTCAGTGTTCTTCTACCAAGGCTTCTCCACATGGTGGACTATATAACTTTGAGCCATAGTCAAAGTAAACTCTTCCTTAAACTGTTTTGTCACTGTTTAGTTGCAACAACAAGACAAATAGCTAATACAACCATCCTCATCTTGTAACAGAATCTTATTAACAGACCCTTTCGATGGTTTCCTCTACTTTCACAGTCACATAGCCACTGTTCGGTTGATGTGGAAGGTTCTTGAATTCAGCTTTGAGATAAATGCCAACTAAAAACTGAACTGGCATCCTTATATTAGCCTATGGGGAACCAAACTCTACCAGTACTGTGTGAAATGATGAATCTCCAAATGAGACATCAGGCCTGTAACAGCTCAGTTGTAACTGTGTTAGAGTACAGAACCAAGCTAAGCAATGGACACACTGATGATCCACAGAAACCATGGCATGGTGTGTTTTAAGCTGCTAAGTAGCTAGTTGTCTGTGGTGGTAGCAAAACTTTATTGACCACTCAACAAGATTTATAATTACCGTGGAAATACACCTTTGAGTAAGTCTATGAGGGCATTTTGAAAGGCTTAACTAAAGAAAGAAAATCTACCTTAAATGGTAGAGGCTACCATTCCATGAGCTAAGGCTGACCTTAAAGAAGAGAAGGCCAGTGGAACACCAGATTTCATCTCTCTGCTCCCTGACTACTGAGCCAATGTAGCAAGCCAATTCATGCTCTTGTTTGCCATAACTTCCCTAACATGATGGCTATGTGGCTTCTTCAATCTTTAACCAAATAAGTCCTTCATTCTTAAGTTGGTTCTTTTTCAGAAATTTAATCACAGCAACAAGAAAGACAATTAATAAAGCTGTTATTAATTTCAGATAATTAATACAACTGGACTAGTGAAAGATTTCAAAACATAAATTCGAATCTTATTTTCAAAGTCAAGCTAAGAGAACAATAGAGAAGTATATAGATCAGTATTATAAAAGTCATGTGTAAATGCACGACATGAATATTTACAGGCCATGTGGTAAATGCAAAGCTTTGAAGGAGAAATGTGAAGAAAAACTCAGACCCCTCTCTCTTATTATACTAGAAAGGTTTTCCTTGGTGGATCAATTCCCTTTACAAGCAAATACCCTCTATTATCTGTAATTAACAGCAAAGAGACTGCCTGCTGAGTACAATGTCAGTTCCCCAGAGACCAGTGAGGAACTTTAAATTCAATCAAGAGAAGACCTGACAGACCAGATTCCCCATTGCCTTAGTCCCTCAAATCTTCACACTTATTTCTTGTTTATTCCGTTTTCCCCTTCCTAGGTTGCCTCATTAGATAGATGTGAATGGAATACAGTAAGAATAAAAAAGAAAAACACTATTTTCTATCTTCCCCAGTTTAATTTTCCATATGTTCCCTCAACATACAGATAGTGCTCAGCTGAAAATATTTGTTTTTGTAGAAATGATGCTCTGCATCTAAAACTGTCATGTCCAAACTGATTTGCCTTAATGGAGTAGAGGTAGCATGTTAAAGAACTAACAAGAATGTAGAGGCTTTAGTTAGAAGAATATTTGAAGTCAATATATCTATATCATATCAACTTTGTGACTATTGTCATATATAAGTCCCATTATATCTGTTAATCATCATGACATTAGAGTCTGGACCTCATAAGACAAAGCAACAAGGCAGACAGCTAATGAGGCAAAATATGTAAATTTCATCTCTGGCCTCCATGCACAGGGACACACATGTACAGTATAGGCATACTCATATGCACATGATCACACACAAGGTGAAACTATGTTTATTTTATACCTACATGCTATTTTCAAGTAAGCAGACGGGTGTAGAAATATCTAAATGAAGATACTTGCTGCCTTACAGAGCTATTTTCATGATGATAACAGCATCCACTCTATCAACATTTTCAGAAACACAATGAATTTCTAGCAGCCATAGGCACCATGAAGTATAATTGACTTTTTCCTACAGAAAGTCTTGATTGCTTGATCAATATCTGTCCACACTCTTTCCCCAAATCATACCAATCTCTAGACACCGCCATCCTGCCCTCTCCTTCTATTGTGATCAATATATTTATATTTAATATATACAGTAGATCGCATGACACATTTCCCCATTCAAGCTTATTTCACTTAATATAACATCCTGAAAGATTATTTATGTCTTAAAAGGCAAACTTTGCATTTTTTTATCGCCAGGCTTTATTGCCTGAATGTCTAATGACTAAAAATGTCAAAGATATACACTATTACCTATGACTTTGACTAAGAACAAAGGTTTTAATTGTGCTTATAGAACCATCTAGCATATATTTATTTTCATTCCAGAGGTTTTTCTCATAATTTGGTATGGACATGCAAACCCTAAGGCATTTTCTTTCTGTTGATGAGAGATATAGAATATCCACCTAATTCTCGGTAAGCAGGTATTTATCCTACAAGTCATAAAGAGCAATAATTTATCATTTTTCTATGTTAATAAAGTTTATTCATGCTACAAATTTTACCATTTGGTTAGCTATTATTTTGTTGCATTGTAATTATTGCTTTCCTTTGTAATTAATTTAGGACAGTGACCATAAATGAGTAGGTGTATTTAATTGGGTCCGACTGAATAGCACACAATTCATTCCTTGGCTGAAGAGAAAAATATTTAAAATTGTATTATAAGGGCCTAGTATTGATATTTTTGTTGCCAAATGTAATTATGCAACACTTCATTATTGGCTCATTATTTTTAATTACATTTTGGAATATCATTTTCTGTCACCAGGAGCTTGAGTCCCTACTGAAATCTGAAAAGCCCTGCCACTCGATTTATATCAGATTTAGTAATGGCCCTGGTAAAAAATTCTAAATCTTGAACCCTAACAGCAAGAAACTTAATCAAGTTTCTTAGGATGGTATTTGCAATAAGGTATTGCAAAATATACGAGACTGTTATATTTATTCCACCAAACTTTAATGTATATACTAATGTTTTTAACTTAAGCTATAAGTTAAAAATGCAAGTTTTTCCTCATCATTAGAAATAAGATAGAATTATTTAAAACCACATGAAAATCACTTATTTTACCTTAAAAGTACCAAGCCCTGTGAATACTACATCAGCAGAATAGATCAGTTTTAGTACTTATCATATAGTCCATCTTCCAAATGAGGTGTTAGATAATATTATCTTAGTTTGTATTTTTCCTAAAACAAAGTTTATAGTAGGTATGAACTGGGCTCAGAAAGGCCATTTAGGATAATATTCATGAAACAAGAGTGAGAAACTCAAAATTAAGAACGCAGAGAAGAGGCTGGAGAGATGACTCAATGATTAAGAGCATTTGTTGGTCCTGTAGAGGACACAGGTTCCGTTCCCAGCTTTTTTGTCGTGGCTTATAACAATTTATAACTCCAGTTTCAGGACTTCCAAAGTCTTCTGGACTCTTTGAGTACTGAACACATGTTGTGCTCATACATATATTAAATAATAGTTAGACGATGGATAGATAGATAGATAGATAGATAGATAGATAGATAGATAGTTGATAGATAGATGATAGATAGATAGATGATAGATAGATAGATAGATAGATAGATAATAGATAGATAGATAGATAGATAGATAGTTGATAGATAGATAGATAGATGATAGATAGATGATAGACAGATAGATTATAGATGGATAGATAGATAGATAGATGATAGATAGATGATAGATAGATAGATAGATGGATAGATAGATAGATAGATGATAGATAGATAGATAGATAGATGATAGATAGATAGATAGATAGATTATAGATAGATAGATAGATAGATGATAGATAGATAGATAGATAGATAGATGATAGATAGATAGATAGATAGATAGATAGATAGATGATAGATAGATAGATAGATAGATGATAGATAGATAGATTATAGATAGATAGATAGATAGATAGATGATAGATAGATAGATAGATAGATAGATTATAGATAGATAGATAGTTGATAGATAGATAGATGATAGATAGATAGATTATAGATAGATAGATAGATAGATAGATGATAGATAGATAGATAGATAGATAGGAAGGAAACAAGAGAAGTAAAGGGCAAAGTGATGATGATAGACAGAGACAGACAGATAAAGAGAATGTGAGCCTGGGGCACTTCTGTGATGTATACACAATAGAACCCAGAATTGTCCATGCAATGGATACGAGATGACAACATTTAACTTATCCGTGATCCTCAGGTGTTTAAATATCATCCTTTAGAGTTCTAACTATCGTGCTTTCCTTGAATACTGCAGATCACAGGGACAGCACTAACCCATGCTGTTAGAGAAGATTTTGAGACAACATATGAAAAGATGAGGGTCTCTATGGAAACCAAGCACTAAATTTTGATAGAAAACTGAAAAGTATGAACTTACTATTCTGGAGTCATGGAACTGATCAAAACTTTCCAACGTCCAAACTGTAAGATCAAAGAGAAATACGTGGGTCATCCATGGATTCTGAAAAGGACTTGATATTACTTTATTACATAATGGACATTATATCAGTGAGGTTTACTTTGCTTTTACCTTTTTCTGAATATGCTGCATATGGTATGCTTGTGTTATTTTCAAACAAGATTCTAGCTGAAAGAAATTAATTAGAACGTATCTGAAAATAAGACCAATAAAAATAAAAGCAAAAGAGGATTAGAATTATAAGAAAACAAAAAGAGAATGGGTGCAATCTCAGGTAGAGCACTGGTGTAGAAAATTGAATAAATCTCCCAAGGAAGGAAAT
The DNA here is from genome assembly GCA_026225945.1 of Cricetomys ansorgei. NCBI lineage: Eukaryota > Metazoa > Chordata > Mammalia > Rodentia > Nesomyidae > Cricetomys > Cricetomys ansorgei. The sequence continues at coordinate 5,155,003 of JAMJFZ010003581.1, read as the reverse complement.
TGAGTCAGAGACGTGTCATAATTTAAGTCACAGATATCAAGCTTTCTCATGAATACTGTGTCGACAATTGTATGGAAATTCTTTTCTTGGAGATAATATTTCCATTTTGAGAAACAGTGAGCTAGATTCAAAGACCCAAATTATCTCAAAAGGAAAGGGCCTCTTGCAAAAGTAGCTGAGTCTCTATCATAGTTTATGGAATAGGTTGTGTGTAGATGTTATGAGCAAATGAGTCATATCCTGTATCCTAAAAGATATGGACACTAGAAAGTAAAATCAACCCAGCCATTGTGTCTCCTTATGTCTCTCCAGAATATTTACACATACTCTCTCTTTCTCCCTCCTCTAGCACATACAAACACATAGGCATGCAGACAGGGGCAGAAACATACACATAGAGGCAAACACAGGCAGAAGCATACATACATAAACACACAGCTAAGTTGGATTTACTTCACTATTTTATTCAATTACTTGATCAGTCATATAATTTTTATTCATCTCTGGACAATTATAGCAGCTAAAGTGATGACTATGATCACACATAAATATTATAGCCATTTTCAAATTATTTGTTGCTGTGTATTGATCTCTGACTGCAATATTTAAAAACAAGTTGTGCTGTATCACAATATTTTGTGAGCTGGAAAGCCAGGCAAGATATAAGTGCCTCAGTTGAAGACACACAGATGTATGTAACTGATTGACAGGCTGACATTGAGACATACCATGGCCTCACATAGATGTCAGGTATCTGGCAGAGATGACCACAAAGCTAGATTGAATTGTGACTAGAAAGCCTGTATGGAGCTCTCTAGTACCATTCTATTAAGGTTCTTATGTCTCTTGCATAACTTTTAGGGGGTCTTAGTCCTCTATGGTTTTGTGGCTAGAACTCATAAGCTTCTTAAAATGCAACTTGGTAGCACCACAATGTCACTTCTGCTACAGACTGCTAGTTACTGCTAGTCTAACACCAAAGAGAACGAATTAAACTCTGATTCTCAATGCAGAGAGTAGCACAGAATTTAGTCCATCTTTAACCAATTGCAGCTGTGCAGGCTAATCTTGAATTTAAATGTTTGTTAAGAGGCTTTTATGGAAGCTGTGAAGTTCACACTTAATGCCATACTACATTACTGCATTAAGACCTCTCCTCTTAAAGACAGGAAACTATGTCTACTATATCTTAGTTTACAAGCCAGTCTCAGGAACAAAGGGTCGTCAAATACTAAACAATAAAACTTCCAAAAGAGATAAGATAAAGACACTGCAAAATTTGTCTTAGTAGATGGGACTGAAATTGTGGAATGTGGCTTAGTAGCCAGGCCTGTACTTTTGAATAATTATTATCACAGATTGAGTTTCTTTATTTTAATAATATGTGTTATATAAACCCAATTTATATAACTCAAATATCTGCAAATTGTTCTATAAAGAGTTTTGCAACATCTACATCCCAGCATGCTTTTGTGTTTTAAGGATGTTTGTTTGTGAACACATACTCAAATCCGTTGAACATTATTTTTTAGAATCCTTTAGTGAATCCACAATAGACAAATTTGCTTGTTCCTACAATTATGTAGTTAATTGCTGATGAAGCAAGTTCCTCATGGGTTTTTCATTGGAGCTGATTTTATTTGGAGCACTTAGAGGAAGTTGTAGGTATAATCTTCCATTTCCCCAGTCTCTCACAGGAATGTACTCAGCATCTGTGTGCTTACTCGGACATAATGAAGCCCAGAAGCTCCTCTGTTTACCTTAGTGATCCCTAAAGGCAACTTGAGCAAAGATAACACTCACAGAATCAGCAGTCCCTGTGGTGCGGAAGGGAAAATGACTGCATTGGGAGCCATGGGACATTTCTACCGACTGCCAATTTTCTCTGACTATGCAAGAAGCAAGAAAGTAGATTTTAAATTGTACTTTCCGTCGAGGAGGGACAGAATTTTTCTTGAACCCCAACATACCAATTTCAGAGACGTACCTATGGCACCACTAACCAAACGGATTAAAAAAGGCAGACTGCCATTACTAGAAAACATTCTCATCCAACTCCCTTATCCTCTGATTCTTACAATCTTTCTTCCCCTTACTCTGGAATGTCCCTTAAGCCGTAGATGTTGGGGGCATTTTGTAGATGTAACCATTGGTACTGGACTCCACAACTCTACATTTTGAATGGTTGTGGTTTTCTGTAGTTGTCTCCTGCAAAGAGAAGTTTCCTTGATGAGAGAGGGCTTGGAGGACGAAAGGGACGGGAGAAATGTAATTAGATTATAATCTCAAAACAAACAAGCAAAACCCACTGAACTCCGATCACCAGGCGCTGCCCAGGCAAGGGAGTAATTTAAAAACAATTGCCTTCTTGGTGGCTCACATCTCTCCCCTCTCATGTGCTTGCAATCACATCCTACCCGGGTGTCAACTGAGTTTAACAACAGGGCTTATTTGTCAGGTTAGAATATGTAGATAAACTAAATAGATTCCAAAGTTTTCAAATTTATCCATGTATCTAATATTTCTCAAAAATACAGTGTAAAAAATAATCACACAATTGTTTTAGATGAAAACTAAAGTGTGTAAAAGTGAGTGATCTGTGCAAGCCTGGTGTTCTGCAGCCTGACCTTTATTTCTGTGCCCACATTCCTTGTCTCTCAGATGAAGACTGTCTTAAAACCATTCCGATTCCTTCCAGCGATAACTGGTTTTCTCCCGGACATTTCATCAAACTACATTAACTACAAAGATCTTCTATCAAATATTCCCTGGCCAGTACAATATTATGTCCATCACTGTGTGATCTATCTAAAAACACATTTTGCTTTTTAAATTACAGATTTCTTTTCTTTTAGTCTCTACAAAACTCCTGTAATAGATTATTCAGAAGTTAGTGATAATAACTGTAGCAAGGTAGTTTTACTATCTATTTTATTTTTTTGAGATTATAATATAGTTACTTTATTCTCCCACCTTCCTCCTAATCCTTCCATATAATCTTTATTGCTCTCTTTCAAATTCAAATGATCTCTTTTTTCATTAATTATTGTTACACACACACACACACACACATGCACACACACACACACATACTAACACAGTTTGAAAAATAAAAGTACAACCTGCTCAGTCCATACAATGTTACCTCTACGTGTGTTTTGACATACATGACAGCTGTTATTTCAAATAAAGACTAACAAATGTACTTGATAAAAAGCACCTAAAGAATTAAAATGCTTCCTGACAAAATATAAATGCCCCTCCTACTCCTGATTCTGAGTCACGTCTGCAGGAAAAAAAAAAAAATCTTTAACAGTATCTTGTTTGGAGTTTCAATACATGGTACTATAGCCAGTAAAAGAATTCCATCACAACTGTCTTTATGTATGATTTTTAAGGCTCTTATGTGAGAAATACTAATTTATAAGTCTTCATTTCCTAATGAAAAATTTATAATTTCTAATAGTGTTTTCATGCTATCACATACTGATCCACCCAGTTATTTTAACAGCTATATATGATATCCTATTATATTAATGTATAATAAATTATTTGAGCAGTACTTTGCTAGCTATAGTAGATCATTTTCAATCTATGATATTTTCAATATTATTGTAATAAAGTATTCTATTATATTTGTGGATACACGTAAGTAAGACTTCTAGAAGACAGAAGTTCTTGATTAGTAGATACATATTGCCAAATCACCTTTGAAAAGGGTGATTACATTCATGTTAAAGGTTCATGACCTCATCAAACTATATCTTTTATTTAAAAATCTGCACTTATATCTGTGTCTATGTGAGTATATGGAATTGATGTGCTGATATCCATGGAGGCAAGGAAGTTGTCAGATCCCCTAGAGGTGGAGTTAAAAGCTGTGATGAACCAACTGATGTGAGTGCTGGCACCTGAACTTGGGTCTTTTGCGAGACCATCACGTGCTCTTTACCCCGATCTATCTCTCCAGCCCAGCCACCCAAACTATATTTTCTAAAACCATCTGAAGAACAGGTCTATGCAGAACCTAGAGGGAGGTCATTTATGCTGGCTACTTCACACTCTTATTCTGGCTAGGCAGTCAAATAGGTATTAACTAGACACTGGGGCCTATGACTTTCTAAAACCGAACCATTCTGTGTACTGGCATAATTTGCCTCCCCAGCATTTTCTGTTACATTTCCATAGTCTGTGTTTGAAACTGTCCATCTAATTTTGCCCAATCTATTACTTCAAAAAATAATTAGAATTTCTCACTTAAGTGGCAAAGTAGCATTTTATCAATATAGCCTTATTATTTATTAATGTCATTATGAAAGGAATGTATTTTCCAGTATTTGTTGACATCTGCATTTTTTACTTAGATTTAAGTTTATTAGTTTACTATGTTTATTATTTCTTTATGAATATTAATCACAGTCAGTTTTGAATGCTTTGTTCATTCTAGATAATATCACTCCCTTTTGTTTCTTGAATCTTATCTTTATCTATAATATATTTTAAAACAGTAAACAATTGTTCACTATAATAAGCTTGCCACAATTATTGGTCTTTGTGACTTCTTGATATTCTCTTACAAAATCAGAAAGACAGCTCAATTTTAAGAGCACCGGCTGCTCTTCCAGAAGAGTGGTGTTTGATTTCCAGTACTCACATGGCAGATCCCAATCATTCTTCTTGCCTCTGTGGGCACCAAGAATGGAGATGATGAGCAGGTATACATGTAGAGAAAGCAATCATACTCTTAAAATAATAAAATTTTAAAAATTAAATGAAATGTTTGATATTGAGGTAGATGTATTTGTATTTTGTCTAGTTTTACATTAGTGTTTAGCTTTTGGTTCTAGCTACTGGTCTGTCTGTCTGTCTGCCTGTCTGTCTGTCATTGCCTATCTCAGGCTTTCAGTAATGAAATCTTCATCTTTCCTCATTGCCATCCAAACTGATGATCTAGTATAACCTAAGCCACCCACTGGGGTTGGAGTAATAGCTCAGTAAGTATAGTATTTGTCTTATAAAGCATAAGAACCTGAGTTGGTGCCCTAGGACCTAAGGGGTTGTTTTGTTTTGTTTTGTTTTGTTTTGTTTGTTTTTAAGACAAGCTTGTTGGCACACATTTGTAATCCCAACACTGGGGAGGTGGAAACAGGTGTTCTCTGGGCCTCATTGTCCAGACTAGCCCATTGGTGAGAAACAGACAGTTAAAAAAAAAGGACAGATGGTGAGTGCTATACCTTTACACTCACAAGAAACTCCATTTCATGTTGATTTTTCCTTCATGTCTAAAATCAGTTTTGTTATTTACTAATGCATCACTTGTATATTTTCATGTTTTGGTTCTTTATGAGCCCAGGGGCTGTATATTGTTCATATATTTGCAGCATTTCAATTATTTAACTTGACTGTGCATTTTAGAATTGGTTGGGAGAGTACTTCTTACTTCTTCCTTCCCATCAGAATTTGTATGTAATAGTTCAAACTTGTTTTCTTGAGTAATGGTTACCTTGTCTGTTTTATAGGAGTTAATACATTTATAGGCTAATTGTGGTTCGAATTTAAAATCTATACCTGACAGATTTGTGGGGGAAGCAGGTAGACTCTGAGGGCTTTAGCTAATTAATAGCATTGTGGGGGCTGGTAGGGGTTGCACTAGAAAGTGCAATATACTTATAAAAAATAGGTGACAAGGTGTATGGTGTGAGAAGTCATATGCTGTCCTTGGTCCTTCTCAGCCTTCATTCTTGTTTTTTTGATTCCTCTCAATTATGTGGTGAGAAGTTCAGTCCCACCCTGTCCTCTCTGCCATAAGCCTGGCCAGAAGCTCATAAATAATGGACTCAAGCAAATATGGCTAAAGCCTCTGAAATCATGAACCAAGATGTATGCTCCTCAGTCAAGGTTTTTTTTTTTTTCTCAGTAATATGGTAATAATAACAAGTACACTAACACAGCAATTTATAAAGGATTATGTTTTTGCATAAATGTATAATTTCTATTGATGATTATGCCAAAATATTGTTATCATTCTCATAATTCTCTCATTATACATTCCATTTATTCTTTTCATTTTAAATTATTTTTATTCTTATTTTTTATTATATATGCATGGATGTTTTGTCTGTGTGCCACGTGTGTACAGTGCCTGTGGAGATCTGAAGAGGACATGGGACCCACTAGCACTAGACTTACAGATAGTTGTGAGCTACCATCTAAGTTCTGTTCATTGAACCCAGGTTCACTGGAAGAGCACCCAGTGCTCTTAAACACTAAGTCATCTCTCCAGCCCAATAATTTTTTTATATTAGGAAAACTAATATATATGAATCTTCATAGCATCTAAATGGTACAAGACAATGAAAGAACTGGAAACGATAGCAGGTTTCATTTATCAACACAAATAGCCATTGACAGGTTTCTTTTTCTGATATGTACCATCAGTTGTGCTTGAAGACAAATGACCTAGATGAGAGAAGAATTTTAGGATCAACCACAGTGGTAAAGGTTCTTTTCTAATTCCTTATCAGTGACTCTTAGAGGAAACTGTAAAAATAATAACTTTATTCCCATTATATTTTAAGAATGTGGCTGAAAAGCTTTTCAGACACAATGATAAGCACTAACAGATTGTTTTGAGTTAATCAAAGGAGACTATCCTGTAAAATTATCCTGAAATAATCAGCTGTGTTTTTACAGAACAATGAGAAGTCCAAAGATATGCTTCTGCTAACTTGGAAGGTTTTAGGCTATTCTCTTTCAAGTGAATCACAGAGTAAGAACTTGGGGAGAGAGGGTCAGCTTTTGTTTACGAAAGCTGATATTCATTAAGAGATTGGTATGCCTGGCTTTAAAATGTCAAAATCTGCCACGCTCCATCATGCTTTAAATGGGCAACTTTGACTACGGATGATACCACATTCCTGACCAATCACTGGACCAAGAACAGAGTGCTTAACTAAACTGTGCCCAGGCCTCTAATCCAGGAAATCAGTATGACAATTTGTTATATAGAAATACAAAACAATATCCGTTAAGAAACCAAAACTGGCAATAATTTAATGGTTATAAGGAAAGGTCTGGGCTCCACCACAGGTAGTACTTTATTTAGATATTATATCTGCATCATCCAGCTATCAGTAATTAGGAAAAAAAACACCTGCCTTTGACATATAAAGAGAAAAGGCTTTATTAGGCTCACAGTCCTAGAGGTTATTGCCATGAGTGGACAGATCAGACACATTGTTGTCAGAAGTTCACAGTAAGGCTGGGAAACAAAGGAGGAACAAGAAGGACTGCAGACAACTCCTCTCATTAATTCAACGACTTTGGTGTGAGCTTCCCATTACCAGGCCAAACCAGGTCAAATAATCAACATAATAATGGGAATGACTTGTTTGAGCTGATGGTTTCAAAAGAGGCAGTCAGTGGCCACTTGGCTCAGTGGCTGTGGTCTTATGCAAAGTGTACTTTTGTGGGACCATCAGTCACAAGAAGTTAATCCTCGCATTGTGCCCATGAAATGAAAAAAGACAAGAATCTACCAGGGCCCCAATATCCTTTTGGGGAATTTCATGGGTCTAAATTCCTTAAAGGGGCCCTACATCATTTATACCCCATCATCTGTAAATAATGTCACCTGGTAAGGGTAAGAGGCTGACAATATGAAACGAAACTACCTCTAATTCTTTTTCTTAACTTGTAAAACAGAAACACAATAGTCAGACATGATGCTTGTTACAAACATTGATGGTCTAAAGAAAAATGTGTATTTAACAATGCTGGACACACTGTGAATAGTTAAATAATGGTAGTAATTGGTATTGTTTAGAGAGGAAGACTTTATTTTCAGATTGTTAATATTCATCATCCATTTAGGCTAACTCCACAGGATATGGGCATAGATTTAGAAGCAATTAGGCATCTACAGAAATAATTTTCTGAAACATCAGATTTTGTATAACTCCCAGATTTCAAGTGTCTGAAACTTAAGTCTAGCGAATACACCTAAATGATACTCTGAACTCAAAAAGTTTTGATAAAGTTGCCGTTTTTATGAGTTACAGCATCCTTTGCTTTAAGTCTAAGTGTAATCTCTATGAAGTTAGTGTTTCTAATATCACACTACTTTCTTCAGTTGTGATTTATATGAAAATGATCTAGAGTCTGGTCCCTGTGTGAAAGATTAATGGTCAGTTACAGAAGCACAGACAGCCTTGATGCTGTGCAAAGAACTTGGTCTTCATTCTCAAGGGGACAAAGGCCGTTTAAAAACTGCAAGAACAAGAATGTAGAGATTATAAAAATGGACACAAAATGTCCGCATTTTATAACAAATGTACCTTTCTGTCTGCTTCAACTCTAAGGTTGGTCAAATAAGATTTCTTTTCTTTTTCTCCTCTAAAAAATTATTTATTTTTTGGCCAAAGGCAAGTCAGTAAACTTAATACAAATCAAGGTCTGAAATGCATGCACACTCCTGAATTTTTATATGTTAACCTGCACACGTCCGTATTTATCTCAATAATATGGGTATTTGTCTCAATCCAAATTAATTAGAGGCATAAAGTATGTTTCTGAAGAAAGAAAAATAACACTTTCTGCTAAATGTCCCTTTCCCGCTGAAAAGTAACCATTATATTCATTACCCCAGAGGATCAGCTATCACAGAGTGACACTCGTGATTAATGCTTGTAAATTTTTAGCTAACATTTCGGTGGAAATTTCTTGAATCATATAATGTACATTTTAATTAAGGAGAAATCATTAAATTCTTTGAATGAGACCCAAACTAACACTTTGAAATCTGAAATGTTGATATATTAGTGGGAAAAAGCAACAGGGAGATGATTTTATTTTGTAAGCTGTTGCTCCAGTACAAACGAATATCAGAACAAGGCCCATCCTCCTGTTTTTAAACACTGCAAATATACTTGGAAAATATGTGAAATACCATTGTTCTGACATGACGCAGAAAACACTTAGGACATGATTCTTAGAAGAGAAATAAGCAATGTGGACGCTTCGAATTCACCACATGATTTACTGAGATTTCAGAGTTGAAGCATATATTGAGGCTTGCCCTGAGTTTCATTAATTGGAAAAGAAATAGATCAAAGTCAGAGGAAATAAGGATTTCAAAAAAAATGTACAAGAAATAGAGAAGAACTGAAGTCCCGAGCTCCACATATCTGCATGGGGTGCTACTGCATATTGGATGCTGAATGCTGAGCATACCTGAAAAGTAACTCATTGCAATCAGAACGGTCAACCTTAAAAAGAAGCATGCGAAAACAACCCACAGGTGTTAAAAAGACTGGAAAGTGTTTCTCTTTCATTCATACAGCAAAGAAAATACTCAAAGACCTGGTATATCCAGTGAGATCTACAGAATTTTATTGTCCAAATGACATGATTGATTAATCCTAAAAAAGGAGCCACCTAGGATCACCAATGAAAAACTGGGGATTGGAGAGTTTTCTCAATGGTTATAGGCTTGTATGATTCTTACAGAGGGTCTGAGTTAGATTCCCAGCACTTAGAGTAGGTGGTTCAAAACTGCTTGTGATTCTAGCTCCACGGGCATCTGACACCTGTAGCCGCCAAGGCTACACATGTGCACGCATATACACATGTACATATAATTAAAAATGACAACAACCTGCAAATGCACAAGTGATTAACAACATTCCAACACAAAGTCTATCAATGGAAAACTGAATATGCTAAGATTCACATCTTAATCTTCCATTAACAAATTTTCAGCAATTCAGGAAAATGCGCCTTATAGAAAGCAGAAAAAGAAAAGCCAACAGAAACTATTGCAGAAATAAGAGACAATTAGACGAGGGAAGCTGATGAACAATGATAAACATGTCCCTCACACTCACAGTAGAGAATGTCACCAGCATAGTTAAGAAAGTAAAGGAAACTTTTGATATACAGATTGGATTTTCTACTAGGCATTCGTAATTTTAATATAGAAAGCAAACATACACGGGTCAGTTTGAATGCTGACTTTGCTAGTTCTGAATGTGTATTAGACAAAAAGCAAGGTCACCAATCAAGAATCTGCACTTTTCCAGAAGATAAGCATACCAGTCATATCATAAAAAGAAGAAAAGGAAATACTGACAAGGGCATACCAAACACAAGGAAACAGCTTTGGTTGCTTTGTAGATTGGGTACTGGATGTTCCTCCAATGGCCTAAAAGTTATATGGCACTTGAGAGAGGTGATGGAAGCTTTAAAAGTTGTAAACCAGTGGACAGTCCTCAGTTCACTGGGAGCATACTTTCAAAGAAGACTGTGAAACTTGTTCCCCTCTTACTCCTCTCTGGCTTCTGAGCCATGAGGAGTAATTCTGTTTTGCCACACTCCCACCACAATGTGCCAACTCACCAAAGCTGAATGCATCATGACCAATCAATCGTTGGCTCAAACTGTAAACTAAAGAATTTTTTTTTTGTCTCTGTATAATACCCATCGTAGGTATTCTGTTACGTTTATGATGCTTACTCATATAAAAGAGTAAAAATAAACTAAAATATGACTCATATAGTTGACTAAAACTTGAGAAATCTTTAGTCAGGCAGAAGAAAGGGATAAAAAAGATGGATAAAGAACGAGGGGATGTAACTTTCTACCCTCCAAATGTTAGTGGGGGAAAGTGAATCAAACAACAACTATTTGCCAATGAGTTGAGAAACTTGGAAGAATAAGATAAGCTCCTTGTAAAACAATAATTATCTGTACCAGTTTGCTTCTCTGATAAAACACTGACAACAAACCACGTAGGGAAGAAAGGGTTCATTTGTGTTGTATTTCCATTTCATGGTCCATTATTGAAGGAAGTCTAGGCAGGGACTTAAGCAAGAACCTGAAGGTGGGAACTAAAGCACAGGCCATCAAGGTACACCGCTTACTGGCTTGCTCATCCTGCCTTTCTCTTACACAACCAAGAACCACTCGCCTAGGGATGGGACCACACTTGGGACCTTCCAATATCAACCATCAGTCAGGAAAAGCTCCCACAGACTTGCCCACAGGCCAATTGCATGGAAGAAATTCTGTAGTTGAGATTCCTTCTTCCTAGAGATGCCTAGGACTGTTTCAAATTAATAACGACTAACCAGCACAATGTATAATCCTGCTGTAGAAGCAATGGATACCTATGTGGATAACTATAAAAAGTCAATTCTTACTTGCAAACCTTCCCAAACAATACACTGGTGAATCATACAAATATTTAAAGAAGAAATGATACTACATACTGTCCATTTCTTCTTATGCAACTACCATTCCTCTAGCATAAATATATTCAAGAATGTTATATGAATAAGAAGCACCAATTAAACTTTGTAATAGTATATATGTATCACATCCCTTCCCAAGGCTCGAGAACTATCACAGAAGAGGAGTGGACAGACTGTAAGACCCTAGGGTTGTAGAGGACTGCAAAACTGTAATTTGGGGACATGACAGGCCCAAGGCATACTTGGGCAGTCTTCAGATCACTGGAAGCACACTCTCAAAGAATATTGTGAGACTTTAGTCACTTACTTCCCTTTTATTTCTGAGCTACGAAGTGTGCAATTTTGTTTTACCGCAGCAACTGTGGCTATACGCACAAAGCCTTACACAAGATCAAGCCTGTCAAAATTCCAACATGAAGAGGAAGGGCTCACAAACCCGGAAACCTCAAGGAGCACTTCTTAGTAATTGATGATAGCAGAGGGAGGGAGCATCAGTTTTATTCAGAGATATTTCACCAGCTAGGATGCACATTCGCCATTATATAGCCTCATACCTCTCCACACACAAGCAATACCAACTGGAGTCACTAGTTAAAAAAAAAACAGAATATATAAAAAATGAACTGGATTATAAAAATGTATATAAATTATATAAAAATATAAAAATGATTGAATATCTGTAAGGAATTGGAGAAGAGGGACTTAAGAGTGGGTTTGATCAAAGCACATTGTATACACGTATGAAATTTTCAAAAAATAAATTAAAAACATTTTTTAAAAGACTAGAAAGTAATCATCCCATAATTTCCATAAGCAGGGTATATACCAAAGCACACTAATTTTTAGCAAATTAAGCCAATTATATGTAAAATGGACATAATATAAACACATGGAGTTATTTCAAGAAATTAAAGATGTTGTGCCTTTCAAAATACCAAGAAATACTGTGTTTTCAATGTTAACACAATGGACAACTGTTATATCCAAACATAGTGGTGCACACCCCAAATCTCAGCACTCCGGAGGTGAATAAAGGAAGACTGGGAGTTCAAAGCCATCTTTGGCTACAGGAGACCCTGTTTCTAAACAAACAAATGCAGTTGCAAAAGGAATATCTTGTAACCTTACCTAATAGAAAATGTACTTGATAAACTCCATCAATCCCATCAGATGAAACCTGCTATCAAACTGCTAATTGAAAAATAATTTCCAATATAATAGGAAATTAGGTTTCATGCTTATTATTCAGTATTTTTGATGTTCTAAGTAGTGGAACAAGGTAATATAATTTAAAATACATACCACTTATAATAAAATATGTGTTTTCATTCACATATCATATTATGGCTGATAAATCTTAAGAAATTTAGAAAAACACATTATGCAGTATTGGCAGGTTTACAAGTATAATTGTTTTGATAGATTAGCCACAGTATATGGAACTTGACTTTTAAAGAACAGTTTTTAATTATGGTTGGAAAATAAAATAGTTATGGTTAAACCTGGGAATATATGAGTGTCCTTCTTGCTTTCTGTTGCCATAATAAACACTATCACCCAAAGCAACATAAGAAGGAGGGGTTTTATTTCAACATACAGGTTACCATCTATGAATTAGGGAAGACAGAGCCGGTATTGGAGCAGGGTAGGAATGGAAGCAGAAACCAAGGGAGAATACTGCTGACTAGTTTGCTCTCTCTAGCTTGTTCATCTACCTAATTTATACAGCCCCAGCCCCCATGCCTAGGGATGGCACAGCTCAGAATAAACTGGGCCTCCCAACATCAATTAGCACCTAAGAAAATGCCTCATAGACATGGTCGCAAGCAAATCTGATCAAAGAAATACCCCAATTGATATCCTGTCAGAAAACTCTGGGCTGTGCCAAGTTGACAACCAAAGCCAACTAGGAGACTGTGCATAATCAGTAAACTGAAAAATTACAAACTTTGGCAAACAAATGGGAAAAAGACACTGTGATTATAAGTAAATGAATGTAAACACCTTTCATAGAACATTAATAGAAATGCCAATTCTCTTCAAATGTATGTATATATTTTATACAACCCCAACTAAAATTCCATCATATAGTACGTAAATGGGAAAATCGAGTTTAAATTGTATACGGTAATGCAAAGTACTTGGAATCACTAATTTTGAAATGAAAAAATAAAAGTGAAAGGCATACATACCTGCTTTCAATATTTACAGTTTCAGTAAGTAAGACAATGGGATGTGTAATACATAAAGAGTAAATATGCCAGCAATAGATCTAAATATACACATTCAACTGTTTTTCTAGTGGAAATACCAAAGCAATTCCATGGGGGAAATGACCTTTTCAGTAAATGGCCTGTGTACCATTATATATATATATATGTATATGTATATATATATACATATATGTATATATATATACATATATATGTATATATATATATATATATGTATATGTATATATGTGTGTAAATTTGAACCTCATCCTTTATCTCTTATGACATAGAAATAGCATGAATGTAGACATTGATCTACATAAAACAATTGTAATGATGAAGTTTCTAGAAAAAAAAATAGAAGAAAATCACCATGATTTTTGCTTAGGCAAGAAGTTATTACAATGGAAAAAATGCCAATTATTCAAAGAAACAAATAAACTGAAATTCACTGGAATGAAAATGCCTTGCTATTTAAAAAAATAACTATTAATTGACCTAATGGGGAAGCAGTAGGGGTGACTAAGAAGGACAATATTTGTAAAACATACATGAATGTACACAGAATGTATTAAGAAATTACACAGAATGTAATACACAGAATGTATTAAGAAATTTTACAACTCACAGAGTGAAAAGGGAAACTATGAAATGAGTGGAAGAAAATTTCAGTAGACATTTCTTTCAAAAAGGAAGTGCTAGCTACTTATGAATAAGTATATGAAGCTAGACTCGATATCAACATTCACTACAGAACTGAAAATTAAAGTTTGTCACTATGTTAAAATTAGAAGGGCTAGCAGAAGTAACTGTGAGAAAGATATGAAATCTCATACATAGCTTATGGAAAGGCAAAATGGGACAACCATTTGGAAAAGTTTGTGGGATACTAATAGTGTAAAATGTAAAATCACCTGAGAGCTTAGAAAAATCACTCGTATAGATTGGCCTAAAAGAAATGAACACACATATATATTCACTTCTGTTAGGCTAATCTATACAATAGATAGTTCTACTCTTGGACGTTGGTAGCGAATTTATTCACAAAAGTTAGAAAGTGGTAACAAAGAGGAATTCAATAACCTGTATTCAGACAAATGGAAGGGTAGGAAACATTGACAAAAGCTGCAGCATGGATCTATCAAAAGGCATTATTGTAAATGGAGTAGATCAAATACAAAGGCTCTGTTCTCATGACTTCCATAAGATTCTGCAAATGCTGAAAATAGAAGAAAAAAATAGATTTGTCACTGCCAGGAGGCAAGTTACTGGAAGGCTACTGATTCCTGTGGGGCATGATGGAAACTTCAGGTTAATGCAACGTGCTACATTGTGATTGTGTTGCTTCAGCAAGAACCCATTTCTGTCAATAGCCACTATTAATCCATATTGTTTTTATATGTACTTACATATTTTTGTTAATTAGCTGTCAAAATATTATATATATATATAATAATATATATATATATATATATATATATATATATATATACATATAAGAGCTGCATATAAGTTTCCAAGGTTGTTCTATACCTGAATAGTTGAGGTCAAATTGCTTTCACAGCCAACAGAAGACAATAACAAATCAGAAAAACCTCCTTTTCTAAAAACAGTGGAAAGTCATTCCTTACAATACAACACATGAGAAATGAAAGCCTTGGAAAGTACAGAGTCACCTCATAAGAAGAAAAAGTTCAGTGAGACCAGTAAATCACTCCTGGTAGTCTGCTTTCCCTCCCTTTCCATAGACCAGTTCCATAGATGTAAGCTGCTCAGCTGAGAAAGTAATTAACAATTTTTCTTGGTTAAAATGCTTGCTTTTTATACTGTTAAGTAGAGGATGTTGCTTTGTAAATTCTCTAGAAATACACAGCAGTGAGGTCTTGTTGTACTGTGCCTGAATGATCATTTTTGTAAGTAAACCCATAAATGCGATTTGAGCCACTAGTCTCAAAGACATTGGACCCAAAAAAAGTGATTATGAAGATAGACAATTTGATATTTCTTTTTTTTTTATGACCAGTTGACACAGCAGGGGTTAGGCTCTTTTAGGGAAAATGGTTACCTACTGGTCAAGAGAATGACTTGGGTAGAGATCCTAACATTTCAATTGGGCTGAGGACCACCTCTCAGGAAGGTGGAATGCACCCTAGAAAGGCAATCTCTCTTTAGGCCATGCTGTAGACGTAATATGCATGACATAATATACATTTTCTTCCCAAAATTTTCATTCCTAAGTGCAGTGACTTAAAGAGCTACAGCCACGCCTTTGTAAATCTGCCCGCTTTTCTCTTGGAATTGTAACATTTCCTTTTCTTTTTTTCTATCTCTGCCTGAGCCTGCTTTCTTGAATGCCTTTGTGTTTCCTTACTTTTTCTAAGTCCCCATCCGTCAACCCTTGCTGTCTGTGTAAGTCCGGGTCAAACTTAATTAATGACACAAAATATATGCTTGTCTCTGATTGCATATGGGCAGGAGATACCTAGGTAGGAGGTGGGAAATACCTAGAGAGGAAACATGTAGGCAGGAGATGACCAGGGAGAAAATACATGAAGATGTGTGTTCATCCCTGATTTGGGCCTGAGGGAAAACACATAGCCATAGGATTGGCCTTTAAAAAGCCTGCCCAGCTACAGCTGGGGTCCATCATGGAAGAGTCTCAGGGGTATCGCCACATGGTCTGGGCCATCAGGGAGGGTTAGGGTGGGCATCCATGTGGTCCTGGCCAGTGTCCCCATTGCTGGCTAGTATTTAAAGCCTGCTTAAAATTCAATCTAACTTTGTGACAACGTTTTCTGTTTGCTTGTTTGCTTTTGTCTTTGTTTTTTCGACCAATTTGGGAATTAAACCTGCTGCCACCTGGCAGACTTCCATGATGGCTTAACCCCAAGGATACACTTTTCTCATTTGTCAGTTTGCTTTACTTTGTTTTATTTTTCCTTCTCTCTTCCGTTCTCTTCTCCTGGGAAGCTGATGAGATTTAGGGTTTTGCTGCCCTTGGGATTTTTTCTTTTTAAACTCTAATAAAACTGTCCACAAGACTCCATTTGATTCTGTTCTTTAATGATTTTATTAATGAGACTAAGTACTACAAGAGCCCCCACCCCATACACACACATTTCCCCAATATCATCCAGTGATAGGAAGGGACTCACAGAATTTCCAACAGCAATGCGTATTACATACCGAAGTAGCTGAAGATAGATTGATTTTGTTAAGGAATAAAACTCTAAGTCACATGTGTTTTATGACTTTTGAGGTGGATTATCCTATCAAAGATGTTAACCTTCTTAAAATGTTGACTTCATTATTTCTTATCTGCTTGTTTTCAAATATGTTTGTTTCAAAAGATAAGAGGTAAATAAGTAAGTGGAAGAAATAAGCAGTGTTATCTTCTCATACTTTTATTAGATTTTAAGTTTGTAACTTGAGTAACACTTTCCCATGAATTTAATGTGCCTACCTGTTGTGGAAGTTTATTTTTAGTTATGTATAAAATAATTGGTTTTTGTACTCTTGGGTGAGGGGCTGCTGAGTACTTGACATTTTCTATTGTCTGCAGGTGTTGGATTTATGTGGGGGATGTTTGATTGCTTATGATCTGCACGTGCTGTCAGTAGACTATCTGAAGAGTTCTGTATCGGTGAAAGCATATGAGCCCTACTCAAGAGTTCCAGTGTCCAGTATGGTGCTGGCCATGAGTGTGGTTCCCTCTACTGATGTCTATTAGGGTGTGTATGAATGAATTTGCCCCCATGTATTCCTTTGTGAGCCTACATAGCAGTGTACTCCTATAAATGGAGCTTAATGTGGTTGTACCTTGATGTGTTCCCTTCTCACTCTTTACTGTATTACCCACCCATTTGACTAACAAGTAATTTTGATGACTATTAAATAACAATGTTTTCATGAAGAAAAAAATACTAAAATCACTCTTCTTCAAATTTATTTGAAAGAATTTTGAAATGCAAGCCAAGATAAGAAAATAATTCTGAAGAAATGTATTAAGCAGTATCAGCAGAATCACGAAGACACCTACCTTGTGTCTGATTGAGTGAAAAAAAAAAATCTTAGTATAACAATAAAAGGAGACTCTTCAAAATAAGTCTACATTAATGTTAAGTTAAAAATACGAACACTTTAAGGTTGTCTAAGCCTTAATGCAAGCTCAAAGTACTTAAACTGTGCAAAACTCAAGTGCTATATCTCACTCTTTATCTTGGTGACTATAAAATGGCTTTTAGAATTCAGTCCATAGCTACTTAATGATATGGCATTTTGTGTTCTGTCTTGAAAATATCAACAGTTTTTTTCCTGTTAATACTATTGTTTAGTTTTTCTTTTTACTTTCTCTTCTTTTCCATCTTCAGAGTTCAAGTGTAATATCCAAGTTTAGAGAATTGCCGAGAACAGCCCAATAGCCTGGCCAAATGAATGTCTTGGGACATATAACTTCTGTTCATTAGAGCAAGCCTTGCTGTTGAGGAAATCAGAGCCCTTGTTGGATGGGAGGAGAGTCAAGCAGGCTGTTAGTACAATTTACAGAAGCAAACTGGGCAGAGGGCATCAGAGTTGCCACATCCCTTACACAGCAGCTTCAGAGAGCAGTGACCTTGTTGATCTATTTAGGAGTATGTTTTTTTTTTATTTCTTTGTTTGTTCTCTAAGCTACAAGGTACTAGATTTTAAAATTATTACTGTGTGTAAAGAAAAATTTTTTTACAAACTTACACCTATAAATGTACTTGCCCTGTTATTTTACTTTGCTTTCAAATTTCCAACATGATTGTCAAATCATGTTTAGAATGATTTTAAGGTTTATAAGTAAGTGGTCTGAATGTTTTAGGGACAATTTTGGCTGCTTTATATTATGTACTTGCCGCTACTGTTATTGTTATACCTCCCATAATGGTCAACATCTCATCACTTTTGCAAAACAAGGAAGCACATCATGGTGTTCATTTGTCAATTCATTCATTCATTTATTCAATGAATACTATTTTTCATGACTCTACCATAAGCCAGGACCTGTTTGGAGTGCTAAGAATATATTTTCAGGGGTTAGGGAATCCTGCTTCTATAAAGCAAACATAATTTTGTGCTAAAGGATGAAAGAATGCAGTTTCAGCTGCATTGGTGATAGTTCTTTAAAATATCTGATAGAAATTCAGTAATGAGTCTATCTAGTCTTGATATTTTCTTTCTATTGCTTCAGTTATATCATCTATTACATAGCTGATCAACCCAGCAAGCAACAAACATACTTGATAAGTACGTTCACTGAAGAAATAGAATCACCAGAATATAAACTTTGGTGTCTGTCAGTAGGTAAATGGATAAAGAAAAGTATGATCCACATACCCATGTATACATTCTTTCAAAAAGAAAGGAAAAATTAAATTAAGTCCTTCACAAGAAAATGTGTGGAAATTAATCAAAAGAAGTCAAATTCAGACAAGTATCAGAATTTTTAATTTTTGTTTCTTTGTCAAGACAGGCTTTCTGTGCTGTAACTCTGGATGTCTTGGCCAGGCTGGCCTCAGACTCACAGAGATCCTCCTGCCTCTGCCTCCCAAGTACTGAAATTAAAGGTGAGTGCCACCACTGCCCAGCTAGAATTTTTAATTTTTAGATTTAAAATACAGATATAAAAGTGCAGATGTCCAGTTCTGGGGAAAGGAGAAAGGAGTCTATAAGAGAGAGAAGAGACAAATGAGAAGCAAGGATGAATAAGACTGAAGCATATCATTTACATGTATGAAAATATTTAGTATAAATAATGTTCACTACTAAGAAATGTCATGTCACAACACAATAAGAAGCGAGAAACATTGGAGAAAATATGACACAAAAGCATGGCTGTTGGAGAGAGTCATGGGTCACATGTGTCAGGAAGCGTCATGGAAGGTGATGCTTGAGGAAAGAATGAGACAAACAGAGACTGACAGAGTACTTTCTCAGCAGCCTAAAGTCTCTGGGATTGCTCTCAAGCACAGCAAAATACAAAATGAGATTAAAATATGACAATAAAATAAAGCAAAATGGTACGACAGAGACACTAAGGCCACAGATACAGTTGGTGGTATTTCACATGGTGTCAAATTCTGGGATTGTTGTGTCCCTAGAAAGATGGAAGAGCAGCAAAGAGAAAGAAGTGTCAGGAGGAAAGGATGGTGTTTGAGTTTCATTCTTGGGTTGTGAAAAAAAAAACTGAACAAAAGAAACACATGGCAGAAAGGATTTATTTTGCTTACACTTTTAGATCACAATTCATCATGGAGGTTTGTAAGGGTAGGAATCCAAGACAGATACCGGAAGTCAAGGAGGATGGAGGGATGATGCTTACTAATTCATTCTTTCTCTGGCTTGTGCCCAGCTAGCTTTCTTATACAACCAGGCCCACCTGCCTAGGGATGGCTCTGTCTGTGGTATGAGCACCCTCACACCAATCAAAATTGTCTCTCACAGAGAAGACCCTTCACCAATCTGATCTGGACAATTCCCCAAATGAAGTTCCCCTTGTGACAAGTTGACTCTAGCTTGTGATCAAAAAAATACAAATGATAGAGATTTCACGCCAGTAACATCAATATGTTTGCTTAAATTAAACTTTTGCTTTGAAAGACATAAATTTCACCAGATATGGTGGCCCACACCTTATCCTTGCAAGTGACCCCATAATATGTGAACTGTATTAGTGTGGTAGTTGGAATAAGAATGGCCCCAGAGGCTCATATATTTGAATGATTAGTCACCAGAGAGTGAGTTGCACTATTTGAAAGACTTAGGAAGTGTTGAAGATTGTGTGTCAGTAGGGGTGAGCTTTGAGGTTTCAAAAGTCCATGTCAGGCCCAAGCTTGCTCTCTCTGCCTGTGAATCAGGATGTAGCTCTCAATTACTTCTCTAGCACCGTGTTTGCCTTGGCTCCTCTCATGCTCCCCACCATGATGATAATAGACTAGGCTCCTTAAACTGTAAGCAGGGCCTCTGTTCTCTTTTATAAGAATTGCCTTAGCCTTGGTGTCTCTTCTCAGCACTAGAACAGTGGTGAGGACAGTTATGTTTTATGCCAAGGAACAAAGGTGAATATATTTAGTAACTTAACTGTGATTGCATAACTTCTTACTGATGAAAGGAGGCTTCAAGTCCTAACACTCCATCATTCAAATCATTTAAGAGAAAATACATAAAACTGAAATATTTATTTTGATGTATTGATTTAAACAATATTGCACATCTCCAAATGAATCGAAGTCTTGGTTCTTTTTGAGCTTGGTCATAGCTTTAAAATAGTCATGATAAAGTACCTAGGTACTTTATTTCTAGAGCTAGTATTCAGTTCACCAATTTGAGAAGATCAGATAAACTGTATGTAAATCTTTTATGTGTTGTACATCATTACATCTGAAAGCAATGACAGTATGTTCCATAGTATGAAGGTACATATCGAACAGTAAATTTAAGTGTTTGAAGAAATGGTGTGTGTATGTATGTATGTATGTGTGTATATATATATATATATATGTGTGTGTGTGTGTGTGTGTGTGTGTGTGTGTGTCTTTGTGTGTGTGTGTGTGTGTGTCTGTGTGTGTGTGTGTGTGTGTGTGTGTGTGTATGTGTGTGTGTGTGTGTGTATGTGTGTGTGTGTGTGTGTGTGTATATGTGTGTTTGTGAGTATGTGTGTATGTGTTTGTGTCTGTGTGTGTGTGTGTGTGTGTGTATGCGTCTTCAGTGAAGGCAGTTGTCAAAGTCTTTCTGCATTTTTGGAATAATACACAACATATTGTTCAAGGCAGAGCATGTAGCAGTTTTGTGTAAATAAATCTGGAAGGAGTGACTCAACAGTGCCAGATTTTACAAACTGGTTCTCCATACACTACCTGCCATGGTTCTTTTATAAACTGGTACATTTAAAGACTGTCACATTAGATGTTTTCAAGCACGGAAGACAAGAATACTCTTATGGAGTGACAGCAGCTCAAATGGTCAAATAAACTTCCTTTACCCAATAAAACATAAGTGATTTTTTTAATCACTTCATACCTTGTACAATTCATTTGTGTGGTTTTCATCAATAGCCTGTAATCTTGACATTTGCATGGTGAGACTCAGTGGAATTTTGCAGCAATTATATTTTATGTCATTACTCACATAGGTATTGGCTTATCGGTTTCTATGGTGTTAATGAATACTTAGGGTCATTTAACAAACAAAGATCAATGTTTATTTTACCTACATGGCAAAAACTAATTTAATTGAGTTGGTTCGAACTTGTCTCACTTTGTCAGCCATTAACCAATTTTCAACAGAGAAAATAAGTATCTTTTTGATTGTCAGATTATTTTCATTCATCAGACACTTCTGTGATGTTAGCCAATTCCTCCTGTTTCCACTCCAATGAAATTTATAGTTTTGTTTATATTAACAAAATTATTTCTGTGGAAAACGGACTATCAGCGAATTACTTTTAAGGAAAGTTGAACATTAAAATACTACATACTGAATTTAAAAATAAACTTAAAATAAAAATGAACGTAGGCTTAAAAGGACAACCATGTTCTGTTAACATTCAGCTTAAAATCTATGCTAGGACACAGTATTCAAGAAATCAAAAATCAGGGACTCGGGAGGTGGCATGGGGTTTAAAGCACTTGTTGCCCCTGCATAGGACCCAGGTTTGGCTCCCAGTACCCACATGCTGTCTCACAGATATGTTCTCTAACTCTGGTTCCAGGGAATCTGACACTTCCTCTCACCTCTGTGAATACAAGTCATGGCCAGGGTGCAGACATATGCATGCAGACAAAACATTCTATACACATAAAATAAAAAATAAAATAAGATAATCCAAAAAATCATGAATTGACTGAATTAGGAATTGGTTTACATTTGAAAGTAGATAGAAATAAGATAACCATTTCAGAAAACCTTATGGGGCAATCTCATAAGTCATTACAGTTTTATAATTTCAAGGACTTTATTATTGTCCCTCTGTTGGAGTATAGTTGAGATTGAAGGTTATGCAGTGTGTGTGTATGTGTGTGTGTGTGTGTGTGTGTGTGTGTGTGTGTATGTATCTTTATAATTTCCTATGGCATCCTAAGAAGATATTATTTAAGTTTGTGGGATCAATACATATGTCTAATGTGTCCATGTTGAATATGTATACATATATACATATATTTATTTTCTTTTCTTCTACTTCTAGATATATTTATACTTATTCAAATGAGGCCTTTAAATATGTATCCAATTCTTTCATGCATGCAGGCGTTAGCATATTATTTTGATTATATTGAATCAGCCCTATTTGATTCTGAGGGCTCATCCCTCTGGGCTGGGGAGCAATTTAGTCTTACACATTCCTTATCATCCTACAGTCTCACCCCCAACATTTTCTTCCGTGACATGCATGTCAGATGCAATGGCTGTCAGACCACTTCAAGGTAAGCATTTAAGAAAGACAGCAGAATTACTACTATGAATTCAAAATAAGTTATTCTTAATATTGCGAAATGGTAATTTAAAAGCTCTTTACTACAAATGTATTTCATGTGAAATGCAACAGTATTTTAATAACTGCTCTCCTTTTGCAAATTTCCTACGTTGAAGAAGTGAGTCGCTAAATTGTTTACAGCTTTGTGTGTTTTGTAGATACAATCTTCATTTTTAACACATTGTGATAATGGCTGATTTTCATCCATTTGGCATTCACAGTAATTTTGTATCACTTACACTTTTTGTGCAGACTACCTAAATGACTATAAGTTCAAAGATTCGTATCTTAATATTTAAATCTATTAAAAATTTGAGGTCTTCCCCTAAATAAACTTCAGACAAAATCTACACTCAGTGCTGTGTGAATGACAAGCTGTCACCAGTTTTAAACATCTTTAAGTAACTGTGGCATTTGTAGCACCATGCATAAGAAGGGGTCACGGGGTAGACTTTGCATTTTTGTCTACAGACAGTTGTACACTTTTGAAAACAAAGATGCTCTCATTCTTAAGATAGCAAAAAATTCAACATTTTTGTCACTAGTTAAAGAACAGACCCAAAACGTGGAGAGGGAACTTATAGTTTTTTTTAAGTGTTCAGCTCAATGTCTGTAACAATTTACTTTTAACTGTCAAGTTGTTTGCATTTTGTTAGGAAACTGGTGAGCAATACTTCTGAGTGTGCACTTCCAGGAAGGGTTAAGTGAGCAAGGGAGACCAGTGTTGGACAGGCTGGCACTATCCCTATGGACTGAAAACATGGAAGTAAAAGGAAAAAGTGAGCTTAGTGTTATGATTTTTACTTCTTTGCCTTTTGAATCTTCTATTCTGGACCTCTCTCTTCCACTCTACTCTTTCCACTATGATTATCTGAGTTCTCTAAAACCAGTGACCTGATAAATGCTTTCTTCTCTACATTACTGTTCTCAAGTATTTGGTCAATGGCACCAAAGTAACTATTGTAGAAAACTACCTTCACATAAATGGGCTGTTGTTGTGAAAAAAAATTTGGAGCATATAGTCCTTAGCCTTTTTGAATTGCTTTGTGGAGGTATTTGAAAGATTTTGGAGATGTGGCTGAGAATTCTTAGAATTCTGTGAGCAGAGATTAACAGGTTATCTGTGGGGAGCTCATAAGACTAAAGTTCTGATGAAAATGTACACAGCCAAGACTGAGAGACTGTGCTCATATGATTTAATGTGGAATACGGGGCACTGAGAATTGAACTTGAGGTCATTCAGTTTCATTCTAGCAAAATAATTGTCCATATTTCACACATGCCCTGAAACTGTTGAAGGCTGAGCTTAAAGGTGATGAACTAATAGATTCGATAGACACAATTCCAAGTCAGCATGGTGTACAGTCTGAGGTATATTCCAAAATGACCTTAGCCAACATTACAGTGAGAATCTTGAGGGAAAAAAAAGTCAAATTGGAAGTATCTCAAAAGGGATAAACCTGCCAGCAAAAGAGTAAATTAAAAACTGTGGGCAAGAAGGGTGTGGTTAGCCCCATTAAAAGAATAACTTTTCAATGGAATTGTAGCAAAGATAAAGTAAGAACATCTTAGAAAGTATGAAGACTGCACTCACTACAGCCTCCAGACTCCATAGTTACAAGCTCATTTAAAGATTTTCACTTACCAAGTGATGGTGCTGCATGCCTTTAATCCCAGCACTGGGGAGGCAGAGGCAAGTGGATCTCTCTGAGTTCCAGGCCAGCCTGGTCTACAGAATGAGTTCCAGGACAGCCAGAGTTACAACAGAGAAACCCTATCTGGAAAAAAAAATATTTTCCTTTGAGAAGAGTGAATTCTCAGAATATCCTGTTCTCATATGGCAACCTACAGAAGTGTTTCCCTAGAATAAAGGATCTAGGCCCTCAAGTTCTGCTACAGCTAAGTTCTAAAGAGGTATGGCTACTGGCTGAGTTTACAGCAAGTCTTGGTGGTCAGACTATATCCTGGTTTTTACAGGCACATACAAGTCATGAGTTGTGGGTCATGAATCTCTCCAAAGAAGGCAAGAGAATGAAAATCCCTCCAGGAAGCCCTAACAAGGCAACTAATAAAGCTATGAATGTAAAGTTTAAACCACACTAGAAATCCCAAGTTGCTGAAAATCTAAAAATAAAAAAGTACAACATCTACCCAGGAAAAGCTCCAAGCATTGAGTGAAACTAGCCCAAGCCAGAAGCCACCTGTACCGAAAATAACAAGACATACATGTGGGGATTCTAAAGCCCTTGCAAATCATAACACTGTGTGCCCTTAGTGTCAGACATGAAAATACAGGTTTTGTCGTTTCCCTGCTGAGATTCAAACTTGCATTAGTTCTACTCTTCCTTTTAGGTCCTTAGCTCTCCAACGTGGAATGAAATATTTTTATAACATCTTGAATATCAGTTATATAACTTGCTTTATGTAAGAGGGTCACCACTAGGTGTTGCCTTGAACCTCAAAGGAGGCTTTGACTCATTACTAGCATAGGAACTCTGGAAGCTGACTGAGTATATTTTTGCATTAGAAGATGGAAGATTTGAGGAAGTTATGGTAGCGTGATGTTCTAATTTACAATAACACATTGGAGTAACAAGTCAACAAGGAGTATATTAATTATGGGTGAGCTTAATTTTCACATTGATTGGACTTTGAAAACCGAGGAAATTAGTGAGATATCTCTATGTTAGTGTCTACAAAACCTTTTCAATAAAGGAATAACTTAGGGGAAAGACCCATCTTGAATACAGTTTGTATGACCTCATGCATTAACCTGGGAAGATATGATCAAAACATGTTCCTTCCAAACAGAGTGCGAGCAGGAGACTACAGAAGCAAAAAGATACTCGAGTCTGGCTTGGTGAAGCAGTGAGTTACTGGTTTAAAGAAGCATAAAGGACGATTAATTACAGGAACATGGGTCATTCAGCGACAGCTACATCACAGAAAAGTCCATGCCAGCATGGGTATGACTCACAAAACATCGTTCCTGGAGCTCCCCACACTATTTGCTGGAAGCTTACCAGAGCAGAGAGTTTCCTCTCCCCCCAAATTGTTAGTACTTCTATCACCTTGGTGGAGCAGATTGTGTCTTTTGTGACTTTTAAAGAGCCTTAAGTTTCATGAATCTCCCTCCTACTTCCAGGGGCAAATGTTTCAATTCATAAAATAAAAGGGAAAAACAGAGAGAAATCTAGCAGAGTGCTAGCTTGTCTTATCTCAGCTTCTTTGATGTCAGATTATAAACAAATCATTCTACTTTGCCATATCCTTCCAACCAGAACAGACAGAAACCACTGTGCATGGTAACATGTGAAAAGTTCATTAGATTTTTAAAAGATTTTAAGAGTATAGTTTATGTGAGATATACAGTAAAGTCTCTGACAATAGAAACCAATATTACTTTTTAAATGAAAACAAACCTATTATGTAAAGAAATATCATCTAAATAATTTATTGATTATAAAGTAAACTAAGCTATAGCTGTAATTTTGAAAAGGGTGGATTTGATATTGCAAATACTTTCAAGTAATTCCAAGTAAAAGAAATTTAAAACAAAAAAACACATCTATTAGGAGATATGTATGCGTGTGCAATTGTTACCTACGTGATGCTATTCAAGGAGGGACTGAACACATCAAGAATTATGGTCTATCTCCTAAGACACAATACATGATTCTTAGAATAGCTAACACAAATCAAAGTATTTTGTTGCCTTCCCCATAGTAATGATGAGGTACTAAATCTTCATTTTCTCTGTAGAGCTAAGAGTTCACTATTTTATATTTTTCTATATTCTTTTCTCTTGTAATCTTAAGAAGATTGAAAAGATACCAGCAATTTGTTCTAGCATAATAATCTGCAAGGCTAGCGAACATGGCAACAGTGATCTCCTGGCCTTAAGTTTTTTTTTTGCCTGTAAATGATATAACACATTTGATGTCATCATTTGTCCCCAGCACACCCATGCTATATTTTAGGTAGAGTGAGGGAGCTGTAAAAAACTCTGCTGTCTTGCCCAATTTTAATTATGTTTTAATCAATAATCACTAAGAGTATCAGATCAGACCTATACAATTCTAACTCAGGTTGAACTAGAAACACTAATCTATAAAGAGAAAAAAAAGCAAGATAAAAATAATTGAATACGTGAGTAATTTTAAGGATGTTATTACAATTTACTCATGTTCCCTCATTTGGGACCAAAGGGGTCAAGGCCATTAGGAGAGCAGGCCCCACGGAGTCAATGGACCAGAGCTCTTGGGGTCCCTCAGAGCCTGAAGCAAATGACAGTGAACCTGAAGTGTCTCCTAGATGTATTAGGTGGTTTTCCAGCTTGGGGTTCTTGCAGAGAGCCTGTAGGCTAGAGTGTATGTGAGGTTTCTCTGACACTTTACCCTGCCCTTGGGACTCATTTCCTCTAGCTGGATTACCTGGTCCACCCTCGATGTGGGGACTGATGCCTGACCTTGTCCCATTTGCTGTGCCCAGTTTGAGGTGTGACCCTGGGAGGACTGCTCTCTTCTATGAGGAAACAGTAGGCGGGACTGGGGGGACATGAGTGGGTGGGATGGGGAGGATATATAATAGGAGGAGAGGGAGGATGGAGGTAGCTGGTAGAAATGGAGTGAGGGTAAGAGGGTTGTTGATATGTATTATACAAATGAAGAAAATAATTTTTAAAGCATCTTTGTTATTGTAGGTTTCCATCTTAATGATTTGTCTTTATCTCAGCAAATAATAGGGATGCTATCCCATAATTTTAGGCATGTCTATCAAGTTATAGAGAATGGTGTGGCTACTAATTTCAAAGAAAGCCATAAATTAGTTATACATGAATCCTATCATTCTTGTTACATGGGTTAATTCTATAACCTTAGCCATCCCTGAACTCCCTCTTTTCTTCCTTGCTTTCACCTTATCTTTAAAATTTTGGAAAGAAAATTTCTACAACTTTATAACCAAAGTCAATACAAGCTTTTTATTTTTGTTTTTTGGAGACAAAGTTTCTCTGTTGTAACTCCGTCTGTTCTGGAACTCACTCTGTAAATCTATACGCCAGGTTGGTCTCGAACTCAGAGATCTGTCTGTGTCTGCCTCCCGAGTGTTGGGATTAAAGGTGTGTGCCGCCACAGCCAGGCCAACACAAGCTATTTTTAAGGAGAGAAGTCAACCCCAAAATGGATGTATTGAATATTTTTATGTTTATTAATATTCTCTGACAGTGTCAATTAAAGAGTCAGTGAAATGTCCCAAATAATGCATTCTCACGCTTACAACCACATTAAGATTCATTTTAGCACCAATTCATTTTTTGAAGGTGTATTATACTTAGTATTTTTTGTTGTCAAAAAACAGAGATATTCTTTCTCTATCTGAGACTGAAAGGATTTTTGTTGTCAGGGCCCAGATGAAACTCAAAGAGAACCATGGTAGAATGTGCACCTGGGCCATGGGGAAGGCTTGAGCTTGCCTGAAGAGTCATCAAGAGTAGCACCCAGAGAGAGTGCTTCACTCTAAGCATAACCACCTGGCTGTATTGGCTGCAGGAGCATTATAGGAAAGATTTGCTTTCCCTAGCTTCCTCCAATCTAAAGTAGTTCTTCCTGATAAACTTGCCTCTTGGAGGTTTATTTACTTTCCCGTATTTAACAGAGTTTCAGTAAATGATATATTTTCCATAGGTGTTGATTAGCTATCAATTTACAGAGTCTCTTTGACTGTGAGGCTGAGTGTTGGGTTTATCTGCCTATTACTGTCAGAGGGAGGAATTGCTAAACAAAATAATTTCACTGTCATTATAGATTTGTAGCATACGATAGCATTACTAAATCATTTTCATAAAACAGGACTATTAAATAGACAATCTATGATAAAATGGCTAAGACTATTTCATACAATATTTTATATATATATCTAACCTACAAATTCTTATTCTTTTTATTGGCTGTCCCTTGGGGGATTCATGAATTGCTGAGGTAATAACAAGGGCAAACCAACCAAGTGGTTCAACTTTTTAATGGTCAGCAAGGACATTCCGACTGAATACTTCTATAATAATATGAGAAATAAAGAATTACCTGTCTACGTTTGCTCATATCTGAGAGCAATTAATTTTATTAGCCAGGTCTTGTATGCTGTCCTTGGAAGGAAAATACTGGCTATGCCTTTATGTTGTATTTGGTCTGAACAAGTCAAGAAAAAGATGAATTCTTTCTAATAATCATTTTTCTAATTGAACTGCTATTACTGAAAATTCAGTCTATTGACTGTATTGAAACTAGGGTATGAATTACAAATATATGATAGAAGCACACGTAATCGACCAGAATATAGTTTAAGGAAAATAAGGTGTTAATGTACTAGTAAAAGTAGTTACTAAATTGCTCAGGGCACTAGAAGAGACAGTAGGCTTCTGTGGTCATAACTATGAGAAAGAAGACAATCCTGAGGAGAGGTTGATCTCTGTAACTCATGTGTAGTAGATGGACGCTGACAAAATACCATTACATGCCTACTTACAAGGGATTTGGATCCAGAGACATGGCAGAACTGTGAAGAAGAACACAAGTGAGGCAGAAGATGCCTATGTTCACAAAAAAGAGCCCACATTTTAAAGGTCAGTCGTCTCCAGAATCCGTACACCAGTCCCCTGGTAACATATCAGATCTTGGTCAGATGGTCTTTCTTGCTAGATCATAAGTTTGAGGCCAGCCTGACCTATAT
Organism: Cricetomys ansorgei; assembly: GCA_026225945.1. Lineage (NCBI taxonomy): Eukaryota > Metazoa > Chordata > Mammalia > Rodentia > Nesomyidae > Cricetomys > Cricetomys ansorgei. Next base: position 5,125,319 of record JAMJFZ010003581.1, on the reverse strand, counting down.
AGTGAGTTCCAGGAGGGGCTAAAATAGCCCACAAACAAATAGATGTTCAACCTTTCTCAGACAAAACAACCATTCTCTCTTCGTATTTCCCCCAGAATGCTCAAGGAGTAAGATTCATTTCCAGTGTCATCTTCAGTGCACAAGCCACCCTAATGTTTATTTTCTTTTTTATTATTTCTGCAAAGACCCTTCAGTTTCAGGTCTTGATAAGGTCCTGGTGGATTGAAGGCATCCTTCTTCCTCACACTCATTCTCTGGTGGAAACTTCCTATGTTAAAATGCCCTCTATGTTGAGTAAAAGATACAAACAACTTAATTCCAACTAAGATATTCCCATGAAAAGGGAAGGTGAAGTAACTGAAGCCTCTGAGCTGAGTTTAGTACCTAGAACTTTGTGTTCTCCTATTTTTTCTGTGTCAATGAAATTCACAGTTTTACCTTCTCCTAGAAATAATTAATAACAAAAACTGGTAAATAATCATTTAAGTCTAGTTTAGCACATGGAAATCTAGTTACTGTACCCATTCATCTATGATACAGTCAGAAAATGCACCTTGGAAGTTTTTACCAGGTATATAAAGAACAATTTCTGCTGATGTGAGCAAACACAGGGACACTCCATTTGCCAAGTATACCTTCTGTCTTCTGGCTCAGAGCATCCTTTTATTTTAAACAAATGAGTTCTTGTTTGACAAGAGTGAAACAAATGCTCATCATAAATCAAACCAATGTAGGAAGGAAAGCACAAGTAGGCTGAACTGTAATGATGGCTAGGGCCAAGTCCAAGGTGCCAGAATCACTCCAGCCTTCCAACATTCAGGATGAGTCACTTAAAAACTGAGTGTTATGAACTCTAGCGAAAAGGAAAACGAACGTAAAATTTGAGACAAGCTTCATAAAAAAGGCAGAGGATGCAGAAGCCAAGGGCGGGTCCACTATGCAGGTTAACAAAGATATGCTGAGAGGGGGAAGTATTAAAAGTAGGGTGAGGCCATCCTGTGTCTATCAACAGAGTGCATAAGATAAAGCACTTGCAAAGAGCAAACAAATGGAGAAAGAGTATATAAACATACATAGAGCCTATGTAATAACCAGACAGAGAAGGAAGTCACAGTAAAGTAGTACATAAGGACATTGATCTTGCTTATAATATTGAGAGCTCTTACGGGACAAAGAGACATAATAATATGACATAATAATAGTAATAAATAATGATGATGATGATGATGATGATGATAGATTTAATCTAACAGAACAGATATGAGAGTTGATTTAGTGAGACACTAAAAGAAGATGTGGTTTTACTGCTGATAGACCTAGGAGACTGCCATCTAAATACAAGTAGGACTTAGATATTAGTCATTTTAGCATCATAGCTATTTAAGGCATACCTACTCTTCTTATCTACACTACAACTTGTATTAAGTCTATAACTTTTCTAAGTCTCTTTCTCACCTCTAAAATGAAAGTTCTAAACAGACCAAATCCTCAATCTTTCCTTCAGCATATAAAAATGTTTACTGTTAGCTCCAGGAAATCAAAACATGGGTGTTTATCAGAAGCTGTGCTCTTTGTAGCAAGGTCACTTGTACGTATAAACTACTTTGAGATTTCATTTTGAAATGAAATTTTTTTTATTTCAAACATTATAACCCCACCTAGGTTTCACACTGTAAAAATACTACTGCTGTCCATAATTTTTCAGCTACAATTTCACAGCAGAGGGTACTGAAGAATCCACAAACAAATCAAAACGACAATCATCAAACAGACATGAATGAAATCCATGCATATGCTTAGCTAAAAGCACACACTAGAGTATTTGTAGTGGTACAGCTTCTCATAGTTTCCATGGAATTATGCGCATGTGGGATCAATCGACCCCACAAATCATTTGAAGCAAAACAAATCAGTGCCAAAATACATGCAATTTCACTCAAATTACATAAAATATAGAAATGGTTCAAATTATATTTCTGAAATCAAAGACAATAGAATGGAGAATAAGAGGAATATTTCAAGCATATAATAATAATTTCAGAATTAATTTCATGCTTTCAATTAAATATTCTTTAAGATATTTTTTGATAAGTGAAACTGCTTTTTGAGTTTTATGCTTCAGTCCTAAGTTTTAGAAAAGTTCTCTTTCAGAGAAACTATAAATCTCCCTTTGCTTCTTTGAAAATTTATAGACTACTCCAGATGCAAAATTCAAATTCATCCCCTTTTCTCAAAATAAACATAATATATAGGATGGAAGCTTAAGAAAAATGGTCAGGAGATACTGTGCAAATTCACTGAACATTTTCCATTTGTAGTCTCAGGAGTTTGAAAGACCCCCTCTTTTTCCATTATTTTTTTTTTTTACAATGGACAAAAATTCTAAGATCATCAATTAAAAACATATCCCTGCCATGGACAGTGATGTCTTATTTTTTAAAAAAATCACATCTACTTATGAATGAGTGTTGAGTTTGAAAGGCAACTCCTAAATCCACTATTAAATTAACACTGTACCTCAGTGTCCACTGAAACTCATTTGTGGATGCTTTACAGATACTGTTATCTTTTATTCTGTGGACTTAGTTTTAATAATTTTTCTCGTAACTATGAGAGTTCATAATCTGAAAGTTCATAATTAAAACCTATCATGTAGCCAAAAGTAATCTATGCAAATAACCACTGTGTTCACAAGTTAATCAAGTGTTTACTATCTGATTAGCTGTAAGTTCTCATTATCCCATTTAAATTTAAAACCATTGGCAAGAAATTAAACTCACAGTGAAAGCCTCCTGTTATGGTACATTAAATTACCAATTTTGAGGGGATAGCATATGTCCTTTCTTGTGCTCTGGGTCAACGACTTGCTGTCTATTCCTTCTTTCCTGTATTTAAAAAACACAGGGTCACTTTTAAATTGAGAAAGTCAGTATATAAGTTAGGTATGTTACTATCTTTGTTTCATTCCCTCTTAAATATCATAGATAATTCCTCTGTATCGTATCTAGTCAAATTAAACAGTTTCATTCTTTTTAGAAATCCCAATGTATGAAATTCTGCTTGCTAACCTAGAGGAGCAGCACTTTAAAACAAGCTACTCTTAGTACTTCATTGTATTAACTTAGGTCACTACGTGAATATTTTTAAACATAAGTTTAACAGTGACATGTTTAATTATAGCTTGTAACACAAGCACCAATGCTAACATGTATCATCATATTAAAACATTAAAAAGAAGCCTCTTGGCTGTTAGCCAACAACAGAATTTCTGAAACTAAAACCATCCCTTCTCTTAAAAGATCTAAGAAAATTCATAGATTCACCTCAGTGATCTCTAATCTTTCCTGATTTCCATGACGCCACCCTCTACTACAACTGCAGATAGCCTAAGAGAAACCCCATCATCCCTCAGTTCCAGGAGTCCCTTATGTAGACACTGCACATATCAGCATGTGCTGGGCTCTGTACATGGTAAAACTCTTGCTTTGCTATATGAACGTGTTATTAATCTTCCTTCTTAATAGTCACGATTCTAGCAATATGTTAGTACTCTTCTCAGGCCTTCTTCGAAGAAACTTCTTACTGATGGGCAGTGGTTAATGCAGAGACTCCTAACTGGTAAAAATTCCTGAGAATGACTACAGGTTTCTTGGTCCCAAATGTGGCATCTGTATACTCCTCTCCAAAGTTTAGGGGTACCTCCTGAAAGAAAGGGCAGAAAGAATGAGGTATGTGTGTTTGTGGTGCTACAAAAAAAATGTTTTCTGGACATGACATAGACATTGTACACATGAACTCTCTGCAGCTATGGTCGCTTGCACAAAATCTTCAACATTTCCAGGGGTGGGGAGATGTTCACAAGACCCCTCTTTTAAGAACTACTAGCAGGATGATAGTTGCTGCAGAAGGAGGTATGACTGATGTGTTGTCAATGTTCAAGTAAAAACTCCTCCTATGCATGCTCACCAATAATCGGCCACATGGGACTATGATCTTTCCAGCCAACAATGCTTGCCAGGTTTATAGTAGCATGCTTGACTTTGCCTTTGGAGCAGACCTTCAATCCAATTAGGAAGTAGTTGGTGATCTCCACTATGCCCATGCTGCTATTGCAACAGTGGGCATATTTTACAGGAAAGTTATCACTGTAGTTCATAGTACTCACAGTTGGGCAAGATTATTAATGACTGTCCTCTTCTAGAAGCCTGTATAACACCTCCCAAACCTATGAAAGCTATCCAGTAGGGGAGAAGCTTCTAGTTAGTTCTGGCTTTTTTTTTCTGTGTTCTATTACCAAAGTATGTGATGTCTTCAGCAATACAGTCTCATCATCTACCTTTGTTGGGCAACTAAAGAAATGGCAATAGCCTATATTGATTTGGGGGCCCTTGCCTCTGTGACAGAAAAATCATAAGGAGATATTTCACAACTATGGCTGAAATTACATTTAGTAAAGTATGAGTTCAGGAAAGAGCCTTATCCACTCATGAAGAGTACCTCCACTTGAATTATTTTATATTTTATTTTTAATAAGCTTACAAAAATTGTAGATTTGGACTTGACTTTTTATATGTCCTTCATTTTGGTGACCCTTTCTCTCTCCTCAAATGCTTAAAATATGTATGCATCAGTTGGAAATTAGTACAATACTATTAAACTTGGGACAAATTAGATTCTGTTTTCTAAAAGATATTGTGGTGGTTAATCTTACCTGTCAACTTGACACACCTAGGAAGAAAGAAACCCAACTGAAAAACTGCTCCAATCTGTTTGTCCTCAGGGTCTCTATTTAGGGCATTTTTCATTGTTAATTCATATGGGAAGGCTCAGGTCACCGTGTGAGGTACAATCCTCAGGCAGTGATCCTGGGAGGTGTGTAAAAGGTAACTATGTGAACTGGAAAGAAAACCAGTAAGCACAGCTCTTCTGTGGTCTCTCCTTCCATTCCTGTCTCCAGGTTCCTGCCTTGAGTTTTCTCCTGGGCTTTTCTTAGTGATAAACTAAACTTACAAGCCAAATAAACCCTTCTATCCTCCAGGTTGCTTTTGGTCTCAAAAACAGGAAGGAAAATAGAACAAAAACTGAACAACTTCATAACTTACTATGCATATGGTAATATTAAAGTCGGGTTATAAGATCTCGAAGAGTAGCTCTGTGAGATAGACTTCTGCAGTCACTTGAAGCTAAACTGGAAATAGCAATAACATTGTCTTGAGGCTTTTAAAAGCAGTACCTTGTGACACATGACTAATTATTTTCCTTCTCTATAATTGTCACCCACCCCCTCAGAGAACTTTCTCCTTACAGTGAAAGAGGGGGTGGATTTCTGCAAGCAATATAGAAGAAATCTTGAAACAACAAAATGGTTTAAGGCAGCCTTTAGTTCACAGTGGAGAAAAGTGTGCAGCAAGAACAGCAGAAAGAGAAGAGCTCTGTTGATTGTTTCGCCATTAGTAGCAACCCTAGCACCTTGGATAAGCCTTATTGGAGCCAAGGGACTTGAAGGGCAGCCAGTAAAATGTGGTATTTTCATGGTAAAGCCAAAACTTTAATGGTTGTACTTTTGCAGTTTATTATTTTATTGATCTCTAAGGAAAATCTGCAGTGAGAAGTTATATTTTCTTATGGTGTGGGAGTATGGAACATGGACAATAGCCAAGGACTCTCACAAAAACGAGGCTCCAGCCTCCCTAGGAACAGTGCTTCAGGTTGGACATATTGATCCTTTATCCAAAAAGACACTGTCAGATGATACAATAAAAGAGAAATCCTCAAAGATTTATATGTTTGGGGTTCTTTAAAATCACCCAAATAAGAGAACTGGAATAGAAAAACTATCACGCTTTTGTTGTTGTTGTTTTCAGTGAAAATAGGGCACCGAGACGACAGGGACTTTGCTGGTTCCATGCAAATTGGAGCTGTTCCGACAGACGAGTGTGCATTCACTTTTCCCTGCTGTCTTTCTGTTTTATAGTGCAGTGTCTCTAGGGTCCTGGGCTGTGTAAGAAAACAATAGAATGGAAATAGAAATATTTCTGCCATCAGTGGTAAAATCTTATCCAATCAAGATAAGAAAACGGCTTTAAACTTTTTTTAGGCTACTTACTGGAAGTTGGTTATAATAAACAATTTGTAAGATTCATTTTCAATCAATTTCCTCTAATGTAGGTAACACATGTTAATGCAGCATTTCTAATGTGAGTCACTTGCACCAAATTCTCTCTTTCTTAACTCTCTGTCTCTTTCTTCTTCATTCACGGGTCTCATGAATACACTCGTGGATGAGCGCCCAGACTCCTAATACGTACAGAGGTTCAAAACCTCAAGTTGGTAGCTATACAAACACAGGAACCAGAAACTTACAGTCGTAACAGGAAGAAGAAAAGGCAATTATGGAAAACTGACATTGAAATCTGTGTATTTATGTCTTCTATTTAACTGTCTTTTTTCTTAGACTTTAGAGATTTGCTATAGCTATTTAATATAATGTACGCCAAAGGCTTTGCCCTAAAATTTCTTGATCACTTCACCCCAATGGATTTTTCTTTCATTCTTGCTCAGCCACAGGCAAACATTACTGTGTATATGACCTTGACACCAGCCCCAAACAATACTTCTGATTTCTCAGTTCCAAGGCTTAGCTTCTGAACTATTTCAGCCAAGGCTTACTTTACTAAGTATTCCTATTTCAGCAATTCTTCACCTTCAAAAAAGATTTCAAATTCACCAGCCCTGACTCTCCATGTTCTTCCCTTCTTTGTATAGCTTAGATTTATGGACTCCAAAGAGAAAGAAAGACTTTGTTCAGCTGGCAATTAGTTTGAAATTAGGACAAAATAAAGTGAAGATGAAATTTTACTGTTTTGTTATAAAGTATTTGCTAGCCCCCTCCCCCCCCCAATTGGGTGATAGAAATAAAGCATAAAGACTGCAGGCACGGAATTAGAAAGAATTCATGTGGCTTCATAGAGGTTCACTTTGTCAACAGGAGAAAAAGCATCTCACTTCCTCATCTGTAATCCGTGTCAGATGCTCTACCAGCTATAGTGGTCATCACAAGACCTAAGCTGGAGGCATTGTTAGCAAACTTATTTTACAAAGTGAGAACACGGCATGTTAAATATTATAGAATTAGAAAATGACAAGTCCAAATTTAATCCAGGTATGTATTACAGAATCATTTCTCCTACCTCATTTCCTCCACAGGATTAGTTTTTATTATACAGAAAGTCATCATGATATTTTACAGATAGGAGAATGCAATTTATGGCTTATTTTTTAAAGTTCATAATGAAAATATAAATTGTTCCATTAAGTTAATATGTCAGTTATTAACTTATTTCTTGTCTCCAAAATCAACCCTTATTTTCCGTTTTAAAGCAGTGAACAGTAGTGACTCCATCATCATATTTCACAGTGCTAAGATTTTTATCATAAGGCACTGAGAGATGACCTCTTTTTGTTAGATCCTATACCAGGGGTCATTGCTCTAAATGTAAGGCCATCTTTATAGGCTAAACCTCAGAAATGTACTTAGAATGCCAGGTCTATTGCTGACATTATCTGATGTTGCTGACTTGATCTGGCTTGCTGAAAACCTCCACAAGCTCTCTTGATACAGATAAGTATTACTCCAGGTTACCTGTTCAGAGGGGGATTCTGACACAGACTACATGCCTAGTAATGACAGTTTCTGTGGCCTGCATGATCCTGTGAACTCTGCTGCCATATAGGTTGATAACACTTCTTACTAAGGACGTGGACTCAATTTTCAAATCTGCCCTCCCCTGGTGTTTCACAGCTTTAAGTAATTTTTTAGAGTTCTTTTTTCACTTATAGTTACTCTAATTCGTTAGACTTACTATAGCTTAAATTTTAACTAAAATCCCCTCTCTAAATCAATGTGTCATGATTTTTTTTATTAACTCTAGACTTACAGATATCATTCAGAAGTACACATACATGTAAAGAAATTATAATGGTTCTATTTCTTCAAATATCACCTCTACCCCAGAGATAGGAAAATACCTATATTTCATATGTTTGGTTTTTTTTTTTTAAGAAAATATATCATGAAATTCCACTTTGGTTCAAAATTTCAAATGAATAAAACTTACAAAGTTACTAAACTCTGATGAGAAATTAGTATATGAAGTTGAGAGGCTTACTTCTGCTACTTCTTTAATAACATTACTAAAGATTTTTCTTGAACTGAGATATAGTTTAGAGCAGAGAAGCTCACGCTGAATGTTCCCTTTGAAGCATGTAATATGATATTGTTTATAGACAACAGATGATAGAACCTCAAGTGGGAAATATTCTGTCAGCTCTTTCTAAGTGCAAGGAAGGATAATAACTTATACCAGAAGCAGAGAATTATATTCTGGTTTGTTAGGGGTAGAATCAGGAAAATGAAACACAAAGCTGATTCAGTGGTTGAAAGGGTAGGTTGGTTTGCTGGTTAATTTTAATTCTGAGATTAATTGTTTAGTGATGTACATCAAGCCTATCCAATATACTTTCTAGGTGTTTCTGTAAGGATGCTTCTGGAAGACAATAGCCTTTGAGAAGACAAATTAAAAAAGAGCAGATAGCTCTTACCTATGTGGGCAAGCATCATCTAATTTATAGAGGGCCAAAGTTTAACCAAGAAATAGAGGTAGGACACAGTGACTGTCACCGATAGAACTAAGACATCTTTCTCAACACCACTGCTACTGGATTTACAAGGTACAAGGTCATAAGATACAGTCACATTTACTATCAGCAGTAACAACTACAATGTGTCTGGGATTATTTGCAACAGCCCTTAATGGCACACTACTGAAGCCCAGTGGCATCTATAAAAATGAATGAGCACTCGAGAAGTGCATGCATTTTTAATGCTCTATGAATAATCATAAAGAGCTATAAATCTATTGGAAGCAGCAATACTGGGAACGTAGAAATGTCCTACTATCTTACCACATTTATGTGGAAATGAACAAATGAAGAAAAAAAAATTTTTGTGGATCAGTAAGAAATCCTAAGACATGAAGAAGTTTGAATATAAGAAAGAAAAGGAAGATACCAGAAGAGAATAAAAGTACTAATCACATTTATTCTTAAGTCTTATCTGTATGTGTCTACAATGATAGAAAGGGAATATTGGGATTTTAAAAGTCGTTAAATGCAAAATCAGTAAGCCTTTTCAAGGAAACCCCAACTGAAGAGGAACTGTGTAATATTTCCTTCGAGTTCCCATTGTTACTTGTCATTAAGTTTCTGAAGATAAATCTATTTTAAGTAAGCAAGGCTGCATGCTCCTTCCTCTAGCTTTCCCTCATTAACATCACTCATTTCTTCCTACAAAAAGGATGAAATTTAATTTACTGTGTCCTTATTTTTGTCATTTAATATATTTTATGGTAGAATAAACTACCAAAAAAACTGCAAAATAATATAGAGATCCATAATTTGCTGATCCTATTGCATCTGATGCTTCCCTAAACCATTAAGGCAAATACGGCATGTTAGTGTTGGGGGGATATGATTTTCTACTTAAAGTGACATTCAAATCTAATAACCAGCCCAGCATCATATGGGGGTTTGGTCTGCAGTATATGTTCCTTATAAAAGGAAACCACAAACACAGAAAAATTAATGGGGCCATTCCAAGAGCCACTCAGCATAATAAGCCTTTGTTCATGAGAAATATCAAAGGAGTAAGTTATAGAACAAAGACAGTACCTCTTTCCAATATGAATCTTTTTTTTTTTTTTCCTTTTAGAGACAAGGTTTCTCTGCTGTAACTCTGGCTGTCCTGGAACTCACTATGTAGACAGGCTGGCCTCAAACATATGGAGATGCACCTGCCTCTACCTCCGGAGTGCTAAGATTAAAGGCTTGCACTATCACCACCTGGCTCCAATATGAATCTTAAAGGTTCTGTCACCTCCTTGCCTGCCCCAGAAGCTGGTCCTTAGAAAACAAATCCTCATCCCACAGCACTCTGTAGGTTTATCTGCCCTTTAATTCAGGAAAACTTAACTTATCCCCATGAGCTGTTTCACTTTCATTTTGGGGGGAAAGAGTAACTAGCAGTGAGTAAAACATTGTGTAAAACTAATTTTTAAACGTTGAGACAAGATTTTCCAGTAACGTAGACTCAGACTAGGAATATTCCACCTGACCAAACATCTGATGAATCTCGGCTTTTCCCGGAAATGCATAACCTCTCTTGTGACTTACTGTGAAGGGGAAGAAAAGCAGCTGCTCTCAGATCATGCCAGGTGAGTCTGCAGGGGAGATCACCCCAGCAAAGCTGCAGGGAAGCTAGCCAAAACCCAAGTATGTAGTGTCTTTGTGCTTTTCAATGATCTAGAAACCTGAAGAGTAGCAATTATTTGTTGCTATGTGGTATTCAAGGGCTTTAGCGACCTATAGAAAGAGGAATTGGAAAAAGATGCCTCAAGGGTGTATTTGCAACTCTAGAAACCCAAATAAGAAGTTTCATAAGCCAGGTCATCTCAAGATAAGAATTCTCCCTCTCTGTACTTGATTTAAATTTTTAAAATGAAGCTGGGAGCACAGCCACCTTTTACAAGACAGACTAGATAGGGACAAAGATCTGGTCTATTTTCATTTATCATTTAACTCTCTTGTGCTGAGGAGTCACTGACCATGTAGGATGGTAGGCAATGCAGTTCTTAGAATGTTGCTTCTGGATCAGAAATGCCTGCAGACGTTATCTTATCAGAGAGGGAAACAAGTTTCATTGCATTAGAAAACAAAACTCATGTGTACTGCGGCATAAGACGCTGAGACCTCAGTGTCAGTGACTTTGCAGAGTCCAGACTGTTCACACACACCAGGTAGAATCTAATTTAGAAACTAGACTTTTGATGCACTCTACACATTGCTCGGCTCTCATGATGTGCTCTTTTTGATATGTAAGAATTGCACTTTTATTAAGTAAACAATTTTCCAAATGTTTGAAAACTCTTACATGTATGAGTGTGACTAACGCTTACTGAGCTGCTCAGCTGAAGACACAGGGATCACCCCTCATCAGGGGGTAAACAGTCTACAATGGATATCGCTCATTTAGCTCTAGCATAGCATTTCTCTGAAGGGGTTTGCAAGGAGAATATGAACACAAAATATCTGAACTCATATGGCTGCCATTGACACAGTCACCCTACTATGCCAGAATTTTACTATACTTGACTCTAAACCATTTACTAACAGAGAGTGGGAAGCAGGGAATTCAAGCTGAAATTTTTAGGAACTGCTGGGGAGGAAAAAAAAAAAAAAGAAAGAAACAGTAAAAGAGGAAATAAAAGGCTCAGGAAAGGAGGGAAGGTTGTATGTAGAAAACCAGATGAAGTCAGTAAGAGCATTTTCTGTAATTAGAATGGAATAGAGGGGACTACCACCTCAACCTCAGTTCATCATTAGTACAGACTCTTTGCTGAAAAGTATGTTCTGATTGGGCTCATAATGTTGGACCCCAGAGGCCCAAAATGGAACGCCGCACCCCCACAGAGACTCACAGTCGGGAAATCGATGCAAATAGCAAGAGGATTTATTTCAATATACTGGAACCATTCTAACACGCAGGATAAGAAGCGGCCACGAGGAGCAAATGGTGAAGCTTTTTATACAGTTGAAACGGTTGCTAGGCACAAACCAAGTTGGGACAAGTTGATTGGTCCCCAAATTGTTTTCCCATTTTGATAGGTAGGGGCCAGTTAACCTTTAAACTGATTGGTGCTAGCATATAGCAAGGTTGCAGGCTCCTAGAAAATGTAAACTTTAGGGTCTTAGTCAATGTGGGTGGGGGGAAGATCCTTAGCCCGAGGCCATGGGCTGTCTACGTGGGGAAACTCTTTTAGCCCAAGGCCATCTTATTTGTCTTAGAAATTGTTTTTCTTTAACTCTGGGAACTGTTTTGGGTCACGGTGCTCCTGGCTTGGGCCTACACAATTTTGGTGCTCTTAGAAGCCTGACTAAAGTTTGGCTGCTTCCTTTCAATACTAAAGGGATTAGGATAAAGCCCAAACTACTCAAGGAAATACCAAAAGAATCTTTGTGTGTATGTGTGTGGATATAGAGACTAAAAGTCAATCTCGGGTGCTGTTTCCAAGAGGCAACCATTTTGACTTTTGAGACAAGGTCTGTCTGTGCTATCTGGGACTCACTGATCAGTAATGGCTGCCTGACCAGCAAGCTCCAGGGATTCTCCTGTCCCCAACTGCCCAGGGATGAGATTTTGAGCATAGGCTATTACATGTGGTTCTTAATGTGGGTTGTGGGGATTGAACGCACATCTGCACAAATGCACAGAAAAGACATTAACAACTGAGCAATCTCCCAGCCTCCCTCTGCAAATTATCTTAAAAGAAAGAGAAAGCATAGTAAGATAAAATGAGAGAAGCAGAATATAATTTTTTAAAGACTTGGAAGTATAAAGCTCTGAGATTTATCTCAAGAAAATAAATTTAAGTGGGTTCATGGCTTCAGTCATGAAGATATTTCACATAGAATGAACATTAATTACATAATCAATAATATAATTAATGTTATATTTGAAATATTGTTAACAGCTAAAATAATCCACATTAAGACTTAGACTCTGGAGAGGATAATAGGCTAATAAATAAGAACATTCACCCAGAATGGAACAAAGATTAATATATTCTATGAGAACATGTGGTCCTGGAGTAATAAATATTCCAGACAATCTTAGGAAACAAAAACCCGTATATTTATTTCTTCTCACCAGAAAAAGAATATGCTAACTTCAAAAAGAAAAGAAAATGGAGAAAAAGGCAAAAATTCTTAACTAACAACGCGGAGAGTTTCTCTAGAACATGAGCAATTACAGTTTACTGTAATTAGGCTTTGCCAAAAAAGAAAACTGGGAGGAATCTGCAAATCTGCACAGAGAGAGAGAGAGAGCGAGGGAGAGCTCAGCATAATTGATGTGTCCAGTGTCTATCAGGAGCTCCTTCATCATCTTCTCCAGCCCAGCGACAGTAGTTTGTCTCAGTGACTACAGTTGAGTATGTTTTGGAATTCTGAAATTCAAAACAGCCACATGTACCAGGGTCTTTATCAGGTCAACACCACCCCAGAATCAGTCCTGCTAGAGGCCTCGGTCCAACAACACAGTGCTTCTTCTCTGAGTTCAGAGACTCCAACATCTAACAAGCATGGCCTTGCACAATGAGTCTAAGTTTCAACGTGATGAGCCATCAAACTTTTTTCTAAATGTCTTTTTACTTGACAATATGATACTGTCATCTACAAATGCAGTGAGTCACATTCACAGCTTTCCTGGACCACAGGTTTGATGCATAGTAGATGCTGCTACAACGGAATCCATTTCCTCAGCAATACCATGGCTTTTCTTCATACCCTCCCCAGTGTTCTGGCATCCGGCTGTCCAGCTCTTTGTACAGACTTAATTATATTAGTACAAAGCCAGATCATATAAACTTTCCAAAATTAGAAATACCTCTAAAATCAAACAAAGTTCTCCAAATCAAATTTCAGAAATATTTAAAAGTAATTTCTCCAGAAAACAGTGAATAAGATGTCAGAGTTAGATTAGTCCCATAGTAAGTGAATTAATAAAAAAGAAAACACACAGATCACTTACACATTCTATATGTATGGCTTCTGTGCTTGAACCTAAGGCCTCACACATGTTAGATATCCTTTCCCCCACTAATGTGTCTCTCCAGCCCTAACATACATGGGTTGTAAACACTGTGATGAAGGACTGTGTATGAAATTGCAAACTTTGCAGGCAAGTGCCTCGTCTCATTAATCTAGGGTTTCCAACACTAACTACAATGACGACCCATGGCACTTCTCACAAACATATATTTAATGAATACAATAATCTTATTCTTGTATCATCTCACCTCTCAAGGCCGAAAGTCTGCTTACAACACAGAATTGCTGCGCTAGGCATCAAGTTAATTTCTACTGCGTAAAACTTCAAGTACTAATTTTGTATAATTAAAATGCACTGTTAATTTTGTCTGCTCATTAACCAGATTAGTTTAATTGTTGTTTTTTGTTACCTAGCACCGACAACTCAAACTTAAATTTACATTACTTTTTAAGGCGTTCAATGTTATTCCCTGTGTTTTATTTCATTTGGTTTTAATACAACAGGTTAAAGGCTGGTAATTACATCCATAGTTCAATAGAATACAGTAGACAACATTTTACATAATATACTTTAAGGAAAAAAATAGACCCTAAAATAAATATTCTCTTCTTCGTTCCACAAATATAGCCCCTGGGATCATCCATAGTTCAACAGAATACAGTAGCCAGTGTTTTACATAATATACTTTAAAGAAAAAAATAGACCCTAAAATAAATATTCTCTTGTTTGTTCCACAAATATAGCCCCTGGGTTCATCCATTTATTGAAACAAAGCAGTAGTCAAAACGAAAATGCCTATTGCTCAAAGTAGTTTGGCAAAATTAATTGTTGACTATATGTATAAAATGTATGGGCAAAGTCTGTGACAAAATTAATTTGGATGTAAATTGTATTAATTTCTTACTGATATTTTAACAAGCTACATAAATTTAATGACTTGAAGAATAAAAATTTATTATTGTGCAGTTCTGTGGATCTGATGTCTCACACAGATATGGCTGAAGTAAGATTGAAAATATAAGTGGGCTGTATTCCCTCCTGGGGCTATGAAAAAAAAGCCTTTCCTACTTTTTCCACCCTCTTAGAGACTGACTATATTTCTTGATATACAACCTTATAGAATGTAGTCTATAAGCCTAAAAGCCCAACCTACAGACTAATGATGATAGGTGGAGACCTAACTATCAGTCTGAGTTCCATTTTCTCCTACATGTTAAGAATTTTGTGATTATAGTCTGCTCATCTGGATAAAAAGGGTCCCTTTGTTACCTAACAGGGTAACACCTGGTTGGTATCTTTCATTCCCAGCCCAATCTCACTCCCATAAAAATCCAGCACATTCAAAGTTTTAGGAATTAATACTGGGGCATATTTAGGGATCTGGAAATCTGCTTTCCACACAGGAAACTATTGACTTGAAATCATTGGTTGATGAAAGTTGTTGCCTAAACCACAGACCATACTTCTGATGCAAGAAAGGACACAATGTAACTGGGAACTCAAGAGAAAAACAGTGAAACAAGAGAGTAGAAAGAGAAAAGACAATAAAATGAAGAGTTCTGGGGGCCAGAGTAGATAGGCTCTGAAATAGGTTACCATACTCTTTTACTATTGTAGGAAACATTACTGAAGAGGGGGAGGAAAGATTGGAAGAGTCAGAGGGCCAGGACATAGTGTCTTCTACTTGTGACACAAAAGCTGCCTCCATTGAATCTCAAAAGTATTGTTGCTTAAACAAAATCTTCACAATGACAGCACAAGCTGACATGGCAAGATAGACTGGAGGTATTGTGCTTGTCTCCACCTGTAGATAAGGAGCTACAGGAAATTAATGTCTTCTGGGAGAGAAAGAATCAGTCACTTGTCATCAGGAATTTAAAAAATTTCTTTTTTAGTAATATGGCCTTCATGTGTTTGATATGTTAAAAAAGAATGATCTGAGTCATTAACTAAATAAAATTAATTCATTAACTAAATAAATAAGTCATTAACTAAATAAAATATCACCTTGGTTAAACTGAGGTCAATAGAAACAAAAGAAATAGTCGGAGTTGAGAGAAAATTTATAATTAAAATAAATAGAAATGGTGGTTGGTTTCCAAACAAAAGGGTGGGAAGGGCCCATTTAATGAGACTCACAAGTATAAGAAGGGTACACATGATAATAGGAAATGCTGATACTGAGAGCTTTACATGATTAATAATTAATAGAAGTTATGATAGTAAGGTGATACAGAGTCAGTTGTATCAGGAACTTGGGGACTCAATATAGCAGCCAGAGATGGAAATACGGCAACTACATTCAAGTCGTAGACAGTTTAAAAATATATGTAATGGAACTGCAATACATTAATCATCTAAAGTGATTATTCCGTGTTGGGAGTGATTTTGTTCCTGAAACCACAGTTAGCAATGTGGAATATATTTTTTAACCTATTTTTAACACACCTGGGAGAAGAGAATGCTATCAAGAGGTAAAATGTAGAGACTAAGGTTAACAGTGTTCATGTGATACAAGAAACACTCAACCAACTACATTTACCAAATAAATCATTTCGTCCAATATGTCATTAATGCCAAGGTTGCAAAATTCTGGCATGAAGCAAACGGAGACCTTCTAGGAAGAACAAAGAGAGATTTCTGAGTACTCTGTTCTGGTTTCATGTTTCGTTAGCTATAAACTGTAGTGAAGAATAAAACGAGATGGATAACTAAATATAGTGTGGTCGATGATGGAAAAAGATGAGTTTGTTAAGTAATCATCGGTAACCTCCTCCAGAAAGATCAAGTATTGGTAAAGAGTCTGTGATTTGGCCATTTGAGGATCATGGAAGAATAACTACAATGGAGAGCTGGAGACAGAAACAATGGTTGAAAAGATTATAAGGAGTAACTGTAGGGGTAGATAAGGAGACACTAGTGAATTTTTTTAAAGGTGTATGTGTACGTCTATGTGTGTTTGGTGTGTTTTGCCTACATGTAAGTATGTACATCATGTGTGCATTCTGTCCCAAGGGAAGCCAGGAAAACATGCCATATCATCTGGAAATGGTGTTAGAGATGGTTCCAAGCCACTATATAGGTGCTGGGAACTGAACCTGGGTCTGCTCCAAGAGCAGCAACTGCTCAAAACTATTGAAACATCTCTACCTCTCTAGCTTGTGTTTATTTTGATGGAGAAGAATGCTTTAAATCAAAGGATTAGTAAGCAAAATACTCCCTCTCTCCACTCCCTATCCCCTTCTCTTACCCAAGGTATAAATGCTAAATGATGGAAGCCAAGAAAACAAGACAAGATCTATAAGACAAAAAGTAGCTAATGATTGTACCCTCCAAAATAATGGAAGACAAGATTCAGTTATTCATATAATCACTCACACAGCTAATATTATTTAAATGGCTATTGAGTATTATCTTAGAAAGGTTAAAAGTAAATGGGATTGACCTTTCTCATAATGTTAGCATGAGGAACATAGTAAAAACTATAATTTGTAATTTGGAAAAATTATGCATTGAGGATGTTGGGGCAATTGAGTTTCTTTTTTGTAATCCTGATGGTTTTTCTCATCTGTGTACGAAGCTAAAGTCCTTTGTTGTGAGTCTCTGACAGAGAAACTCCAGGAAATTACAAGCTTTTGCACCATCTTAACTTTTGATACAACATAAAATATTTTATTACATTTTATGAAAATAAATAAAGAGAGGTTACGGTAAGATGCTAAATAATGTATAAGAATATATATTAGTTTATTTAAAAAGTAAAACTGATATTAAGAATTTTAACATTATGATATATATATATATATATATATATATATATATATATATATATATATATGTAACCTAAGAGTATCTTTTATTTTCACTTGATGCTGCTGCAGTTGCATTTTAAGCAGTCAATCGATATTTATGTTTATTTATCATAATGGACAATTTTGGATTCAAGCGAGCTTGCTTTATACTGTGTTTTTGTTACATTAACATTCCTAAGAAAAACAATTAAGATGGAAACATTTGAATCGCATAATTGATGCTTTACATGCATCTACGAAAGTTGTGCAATTAGACCCAAGGGGCTGCATTAGTGATTCATCACCATCTGCCACACATAACTGCATAATGCTAAGGCTTTATGTTTTGTTGGATAAAATGGAAGTATAAGTCTGCTTTTTGTATGTTTATATGTTCTATAGACAATAAGCATTTCCAATTCTCAGAGCACCTAAGGCTATATGTATCATGAAAGGGATGATGTAGGCTTAAAATTGACCTCATTTCTTTATGAACACGACAAAGGTAATTTGGCTATTTCTACCAGAGAGAAAAGTCATAGAATTTTGAAACAAAATTATAATTTTGGGAAAGCTTAAGGTTATTTTTTTTGGGGGGTGATTCTTAGCAGTATCTTTTCATATTTTTTGTTATCTTATTTTTTACATTAAAATAGTTTTATAATTTATTTTTTCTTCTCTTGTAAAATATATCCTGACCACAATGCTCCCCTCCCTCCATTACTCCCAGCTCCCCTTTCTCCCCTCTTCCCTAGATCCCCTTGCTTCCCCTTAGAAAAGAGCTGGCCTCCCAGGGTTACCCTCTAACAGGGGATAACAAGATGGACCAAGTCCTGGAAGGACCCCCTACATCAAGTGTGTAATTTGATTGACCTCCCTCCCTCCACACACATACACACAAAAGACCTTACATTACCTACTTTTCGGTATTCTGAGAAAAAAAATTCATTTTTCTATCTTTTACTTTCTTGATTTTACTTTTGACATCATAAACAACCAGGATGAAGGATTACAGTCTGATGACATAAATCCACACCAAACCTCCACAGATAATTTTTTTCTGATTGGCAAACTTTGAATTTCAGTCACATGTCTTTTAAAGCCAGACATTGTTTTGTTTTTTTGTTTTTTTTTCTTAACTTTCATTAGCCCTTTATAGAAAGCTTCTATTCTTATCAAAACATGTTTTTCTTACATTTTGTGTGTGTGTGTGTGTGTGTGTGTGTGTGTGTGTGTGTGTGTGTGTGTAGAAAGCAACATGTCCTAGTTATGGTTTCTGTTTCTGTGATAAAATGCCATGACCGAAAGCAAATTTTGGAAGAAAAGATTTATTTTATCTTATCCTTCTAGGTAATAGTCCATCACTGAAGGAAGTCAGGCCATGAACTCAAGCAAGGCAGGAACCTTGAGACAGCAGCTGATGTAGAGGCCATGAAGGATGTTTATTGGCTTGTGCTTCATGGTGTGCTCAGGATGCATTCCTGCAGCACAGAGGACCACCAGTCCAGAGATACCATAGCTTACAGTGAACTGTATCCCTCCACATCATTCATCAACCAAGAAAGTGAACAACAGGCTTGCTAACAAATCAATCTAGTATGATTGTTTTCGCAGTTGAGGTTCCCTATTTCAAAATTACTCTAGCTCATGTCAAGTTAGATAAAACGAGCCAGCACACAGCACCTTCAGAACCCTAAATGCATTCATTTGAAAAATAATGCACTGACTACAAATTGTCCTCTATCTCTGTACTCGGTACAAGAATCTATAAATTGTTAAGCATTTAAAATAAATGTTTGAATAAGAATAGATGTCTTAAAGCAATGAATAATATAGTAAACTAGAAATATGGGCACACGCACCAAGAAAAACATGGGAGAATAATTTCTGTATTAGAGCTGACTTTTAAATTTGCTCTGAAAATTGAGTGCATATAATACAGTTTGTTCATGCTGAGCTCATGGGCATATTATGGTTACAAAGGTACCTCCAGAATAAAATATTTCTTATGCTTTCCTAAGATTTAACTTTATTTTACATTTTCAGCTAAATAATAGAAGAACATGATCCAAGTCTACAGAAAATGATGCCCAGCCAGTACAAGAAGCCAATAGAACACTAAATAGCATGTGGGGGGAAAAGACTCTTCAGAACATATCAATACAGACTAAAGAAGTGGTTTTGAAAGTTGTAAGAGAGAAAAGTCAAGACACAGATAAAGGCAGGTTTGTCAGGAATAAATCTGGTAATGATTTGCTAGAAACATTGAAAGACAGAATGGACTGAAAAATATATTCTAAGCTCTAATAGTCTCCAGTTGCCAACTTGGACTATTATGGTCAGTGAAACTACCTACTAAGAGGGAAGACGAAAGCAACATTCTCCATGATGAAAATAGAATAAAGTAATTTTTGGCCACCAAGCCAACTCTGCACAGGATACAGAAATAAATACCTTAGGCAGATGAGGATTAGCACATCAAAGATGCCATAGAGAATAAAGTT
The DNA here is from genome assembly GCA_026225945.1 of Cricetomys ansorgei. Classification (NCBI taxonomy): domain Eukaryota; kingdom Metazoa; phylum Chordata; class Mammalia; order Rodentia; family Nesomyidae; genus Cricetomys; species Cricetomys ansorgei. The sequence goes on along the minus strand of JAMJFZ010003581.1, from coordinate 5,105,358 downwards.
AGACATACCAGAATTCTTAATCAAAAGAAACCTAAGAAAACACTACAAAATCACTAAGTGGCAAGAATTAATATGCAAATCTCAATAATGTTCCTGAATATTAACTGACTCAATCTCCCAATGGGGGAAAAAAACAAGCTGTCAAACTAAACTAAATAATAGGATTCATCTTTCTGCTCCCTCTAAAAGGACACTGCACCATCAAAGGTAGACATCACTTAGGACAAAAGATGGAAAGAAAAAGGGAACTTTTCTAATATCTGACAAAATAAAGACAGAGAAAATATTTCAATGAAATAAAAAAAGAAAAATTTCCAAATGTAGATAAAGAGATGTCCAGCCAAGTACAAGAAGGAAGCCATAGAACACATTTAAAAACAAACAAACAAACAAACAAAAGACCTTCTCATTACATATACTGGTTAAAACAAGAAAACAAAGAAGATCACTTCACATCTATGAAGTGAACAATGTACCAAGAGATACTATGACTCCACATATACATATATCAAATTCCACCACACTTAACTTTATAAAAACAAATCCTACTACATATCAAGCCTCATATTAAATTCAGCCCACCGATAACAGGTAACTCTAATATCACACTTCTACAATAGACAGACAGTCTGGATGAAACAGAAATAGAGAAACATTAGAGTTAAGTGACATCATGTATCAAATGATCTTAACAGACATCAAAGTATCCTTTTGTAGATGATGCACTTCTCTACATAAAAGACCCCAAAAACTTTGCCAAAAAAAACTCCTAGAGCTGATAAACACATTCTCAACACTAACTGCAAAAATCAGTAGTCTTCCTATTTGACAAAGTAAAATAGACTAATAAATTAATTGAAGAAATAATACCATTCACAAGAGCCACAAAGAAGGTAAAAATACCTGAAAATAAACCCAACTAAGAAAACAAAACACCTCTAAAATGAAAATTTTAAGACAATAAAGAAATTGATTAAGACCATAGAAGGTGGAAGGAAACGTTCTTACAGATCTGAAGAATTACACTTGGAAAAATGATGTCCATAGCAAATGTAATTTACATATTTAATGTCATCCCAATCAAAGTTCTAGTTCTATTCTTCATATAGAAAAAAAATCTAAAAATGTACTTGGAGGCACAGAATACCAAGGATACACAATGAAACCCTAAACCAAAAGAATACTTTGGGAGTGTTTATTCTTCCCCAAAAAACCTGTGCATTACTAAGCCAGACCAAATTTCATCACAGAGAGGTGAGTTGAACATTAAATCCCACCCTTGGCTGAGGAACTATTGGCAACTGTTAGCTGCTGGGAAGCGGGGAGTCATTTTTTTCTAAGAGGGTAGTCCCTGGCACTGAGTCTAGAGGAAGTCTACACATCCAAGAATATTTGAGCTGCACACATTGGTCTTCATGTGTTTTGTCTTTTAACAACACAAGGTTGGGTGGATAGGTAACAGTTGAGAGAGGGGGGCAAATATGATCAAAACGTGTGTGAAACTCTCAAAGAACTAATAAAAATGTGACTGACAAAAACCTAACTATCAAGTTTATGAATATATTAACATTACAAGGCAATGTAAGGCCATCTACCTACCTCAATATCCTTCACTTACTCATATCTACAAAGTACCTTGTCTCTATAATATACTCACTACTTCCGAAGATGAAAAGAGTGGATGTCCATGGATGCTATTGTAGAGCTTGCGTTATCACTGGTCTAGTTCATTAAAATATTGGTGTTTATATACACTTTGTTGCTGTTGTCACTCTTCCCATAGGAAACACTGTGTCCACTGTATTTCCACCCTCTCTATGTCTCCAGCTCTCTCTGTAATGCATGATAGACAACATTAAGCCCCTGGTGTCTTGTGTCTGCCTCTTCTGTCAGATAAGAACTTCAGGATGAGTTAAGCAAGGGTTCACATAGCAAAACTGGCCTGTGCTTTCCCCAAACCCTCTCTGATCCTGGAAGCATAACCACTAATTCTTCCTGTTTTCTCATCTCCTGTATGTACTTCTAAGGTATTATAGTGGATTGACACTAGTCCAGATATTTGCCTTAGCGGTAATACTCTGTCTTATCTGGATTTCATCTGTAAATGTGGATACTTTTCATACTTTATCGGACAGTTTGTGGATTAAAGAGACAAGAAATACAAATCTGGTTTAGAGTGGATGTCCCATTGATATTAATATCTTCCCACCTCTTCATTTTTATCCATTTTTAGACAGTTGGATGATCTACAATAAATGACAATGGTTCTTTCTTCTCCATTCATTCAGGTACATTTTTAATAATTAGATAACGTGCCTGTGATCATTTTCATGGCTACAAATCTGCAAGGTGTGTGTTACACATTTCAAAATCTATAAAACTGTGTGGTCATAAAAGCTTTTTCTCACAGAATAAAATAGTAAATCCAGGTTATAATTTTCATATGATAACCAAGAACACTAATGAGAATATGCATTTTTAATATTTTCATATGAGCATCAATGATATAGGAGACTTTGAAATATTTCCTTTATTTTCCAGGGACCATTTAACCAAAGGTTAAAAGAGGCAAAAACATTTTCTTAAATGTCGAACAGCTATCATTTTATAATGTAATATATGATAATGCCAGAACTATAAGTTAAAACTACTGTTTTCAGAGCGTCATGGTCCAGCTCCTTCCTTCAGTCATTTGAGTTACTTACTTTCCACTTGTCTGTCTCAGTAAGTATTCCTGTGGAACACTTAAGCAGGGTGATACTCCCCTATCTAGCCCCAAAGTTTCTACTATGAAAGAATAAAATTTATATTTCCTGTTCAAAGGTTTTATTCAGAAGTGCTCCATGCCCCTCCCCTTATTTACAATTTACTTTGACAACACACCCCATCCTAGCTACTTTCTCCTCTTTGACACTTATAGCAAGTGGATACAGCCTATTTCACAGATACAAATTATACAAAACTCTTTCCTAATCACCTGGAAGACAGAGACATGCGATTATCTGTGAGTTCAAGACTAGTCTAGTCTATATAGTGAGTTACAAAATAGCTTGAGCTATATTAAGGTACCCTGATTCAAAAAATATTTTCCCTAAGAATGTATTACATCCTTTCCATGTGCCATCCGTACACGAGACATATGATATATCCAAAGCTTTCCTGAGAAAACAATTAGGATCTCTTCAAACAGAATCCAGAAAGCCAATATAGTATAAAGCAGAATTTCTGGAAAGGAGTGTTTTGTGGGCTGAAAGATGGTCAGGGTTGAGTGTGATCAGAAGAGTTCTCCTAGGTGTCCGATAGAGTGATTTAGTCATTAGACTGTTAGGAGTTTACTTGGAAGATAGTGACTCCAACAGTCTTCATTATCCCAAGGCCATATATACAGCTAGGTGTTCTATGAGCATATAACCATACTTGTATGCACAAGAGAAGGGCCTCTTTCCCCTATTCATTATGTGTTTACAAATGAAACTCAGAGGAAAATTTAGTGAATTCCTGATACTGCCTGAGGAATCAATAAAAGGAAGAGTATATGTACTAAGTTAGGCAAATGCATTGATGTTTGAAATCTTTGTCTTTGGAAATTGATACTTTGATACTTACCTTATTTTTATCAATATATGTTGCTGCAGCAGCAAGGCTATAATGTGACACTGTAAACAGAAGAGACATGATCTCTCTAAGGCAGTGGTTCTCAAACTTCCTAATGCTGCAGCCCTTTAATACAGTTCCTCATATTGTGGTGATCCCCCATCCATAAAATTATTCTTTTTGCTACTTCATATCTGTAGTTTTTCCTACTGTTGTGACTCACAATTTGCAGATATGCAGATGGTGTTAGGCGACCCCTGTAAAATAGTTGTTTGACCTCCAAAAGGGTTCACAATTCACAGGTTGAGAATCTCTGCTCTAAGGCTTTATTTCTTTTTCAGATTTCAAACGGTATAACCAACTATCACTGTAGCATACATTTCCAGCTCCCAGAAGAAAGCATGATACATAAAATGTGTTTCTTCTATCTGAAGTGAAGAAGTACATGTCTTTCCTTTATCCACAAGAGAACTTAGGTTGAGCAAGATTGTTTCCTTCCCCCCCCCCCATTAAATCTTTCCATTCCTTGTAAAAGGTCTCTGGATGGCTCAGTGCACCCCCTAAGAGCTGTTCAAGAAGATGCTGCACCTATGCAGTTTTCCAAATGGCTTTTCTGTGTCTTGAATCCTCCACTCATACACAGCTGCCAGGAATCAAGGGCAAATCTCAACATAGAATTGACCTTGGCTGTGACGTCACTGCTGTGTGATTCCCTCACATATTTTCTTTGGTTATGTGATTTTGACTCTTTTTTTCCATATACTTTATCTTAGCTGACATATATCCCCTTGTGTAAAAATATTATCAGACTTCAGATTTTGCTGATCCTAATTTATGCTTGTATTTTTTTTACTTAATGTACATTAACTATACATACTAGTTGAATTCAGTGTGATATGGTGATATTTTAACATGTGCATACAACATTCATGAATTTTACTGCAATAATGATGGACAGACAGGTGTCTTTTTTGGCATGGAAATTTCTGGGTTTTTTGTGAGCATACTTGGACATGACACATCAAAACAGCTCAAATAATTCAGTTGAAATTGGGTAAATGATTTGAGTGTGTATATTTGTCAAAAGAAAACACATAGCCAGCCAACAAATGTGTTTTAAAATGCTTACTAGGTATCAGGAAAGCCAGTTCATAATGATAATGAGATTTCATCTCACTCAAGTGAGAATGGTGATTATGACAAAATGAAAAATAGTTCAGAGAAAAGGGAACCCTTATATGTTGTTAATATGAGTGTAACTTAAAACACATATGATGGAGAACACTATGGGAATTTCTCAAATTTGAGTTGGGTGTGTCCTCGCTCTGACATATTGTAACTCTTCTGATTTGTTACTTTGCCTGCCATTCACTCTGACTCAACTCAGATGTCACTTCCAGTCTGACACTGACTCTTTCTGAGCTCAGCTTCCTGTTGAGAGGAGTAGCACTCCCAAGTGGTGGAGGCTCTGATCTCACCTCTCTACTTACTGTCAAGTATTCACTTTTCCAGAAGCACCTGCTTCCATGTATTATGTAACAGTCAATCCAATATTCAGATCCTGACCAATCAGAGTAGTTCCCCAGACAGTGTTTGGTTTAAAAGGCACCACATGGCCACCTTTGGTTGCTGCCATGTTTTTTTTTTTTTTGGACAGCCCTAATGTTAGTATGTAACCTGTAGAAAATAAACTGCTTTGTATGGTCATACAAATCTCTCAGTGTTTACTTGAGCTATTAGCATGAACCCAATAGTGTATTTGCTTCGACATTCTGTCTTAGCAATTAAAGCCATGGACCACCATTGCCTTCTAAATACTGAGATTAAAGGTATGTACCTACATTCATAAAATTCTCTGCATAACATTCCATGTGAAACACACAGACCTACAAATACAGACCCTTCTTAGCTTTCACACAGGCTTATTCCTCTACAAATGAACAATCTGTTTAGACTGCCTGACAAGCAAGCATGTTTGTCTCCTTCTCCTCCACAGATTTAGGAGTACAAGCATGCTCCTATGTGTTTCACTTTTATGCGGGTGCTGGAGAAGGTCCTCATGCATGGCAAAACACTTGACTGGGTTAACCATTTCATCAGGCAATACACAACACAAAGCGGTTTTCTTTCTAACCTCTCAAAAATTTAACCACTTATTTCTTGGTATTTTTCATTAAACCAAAGTACTATTACTGACTCTTTCTTTCTTACTATGTTTCATATTCATATCTTAAAACATCTTTCATGGATGTAGATTTCATTTAAAATTTCCTGGTTAAGAATGAAGTGGGTATTTTCTTAACCAAAAGCAGAAGTGTTTATATGCATTGTGGCTTTAACCAAAAAAAAGAGTCAGTAAACTCTTTAGAAAATTCTCATGAGGAATGCATTTATGTCATCAGGGAAGCTAGTGTTACCCCAAATCCTCCCAACCCAAAGTCTTAGTTCCAGTATGAGTCTGAATCCCAGAGACAAGGATTTTTCCTTTCAATTCAAGCTTGAAAGTAAGAGAAAAGAATTTGTCCCTAGTAAAATGCAGACAGGCTTTTCCATTTATTTCAAATATTCAGATAATGAAATGAACAGAAAGTATTTGCCCTACTCAGTATACTGTTAACAATCATGTTCAGTAACTCTGAAAATCACATCTAAAATAATCATTGACTGAACATTTGTTCAACCTATGAACAAGTCAAATAAATAAATTATTAGCCATCACAATCCCTTTCTCTCCGTAAAAAAGAAGAAAAAGAAAACGAGGAAGGAAAGAAAGGAATGGTAAAGAAAAGAGGAAGGAAGATAAGACAGTGAGTGGAAAAAGACAGAGAGGGAGGAGGAGAGACAGAGACCAGGGGATGGCAGGGGTTGTGGGGAGTGAGGTAAGACCAAGCTAGTACCAGCAATGAATCCCTATCGTCAGCATTCTTCTCAGTTTCCAATTTTGTTCTAGGAGGCAAGAGTGGAAGCCAATTATTTTCAAACTGAGTATAATGAATGTGTCCTATACTTGCTGTAGACAATGTTCTACTTTATCATCACCTCTGAACTGTTTAATATATTTTACCATAATACACTGGCAAAGTCTTAGCATTGGAAAGGTTAAGTACTTAGGATACTGTCTGAGATCCATTTACATTTTGGTTCTCTGCTTCCAAGCTGGTAAGCAGAGAAAAAGACAGTTGGTTTGGAGGCTGCTGCAACACCCTCATGAACTCCTTTTCCAGCCATGCATTTATGGAAAGAGTGAGTTAAGTTGAAATAAGATTATTCCTTTAAAATATTTCCCTCCGGTACACAAAAAGAAAGAGAAGTAATTCAGGGCAAAACTTCTGCTCGTAACATCCTCGTTATTGTTATTTACTAGTTCCACAGCGGTACCGTTTGCAAAGAAATTTCATGCATCTTTTCAAGTACTAAGGTATATAATCATTCCAATTAGCCACAGAGTCCTGCTTGGAATTAATGAGTAATTTTCAGGTAAGCATACGATTTTTTTTTTGCCTCATAACCATAATCTGCACCATACATTTCTTATGTTCATGTATTGCTTTCTTTTACATTTATTAACATATCACAATCATTTGAAAATGATTGTGATCATCATATACTAATGCCTTAATGCTTTTATACACATGTAGAAGTTTCTCCACCTTGTCACTCAATAAGCCTTCCACTTAGCTTCAAATGATTCTAAATGTCCATCTCATAATATTTCTCATATGTACCTAGTACTTTTAATTGATTACAAAACTAAATTTTGCAGCATGAAATTATGGTGACTCAAAGATCCTATAAAATATTGTGGATGTACACATTTCTACAGATATTATGGAAAGCAGTATGGCAGTTCATAAAGAAATTTGAAATTCAACTGACACATGGCACAACAGTTCCTCTTGTGCATGCCCAAGGAAATGCAACCCCAACCATCTACATAGCCATCTCCTCTTTGCTATTCCTTGAACACGGTTTACCATCACAGCTCCAATGGTAAACAATAAAATAAAATATTATTCAACACCGAAAAGAAATTAGCTACCAAAGCATGAAAAACAAACAGAAGTGTCATATGTTATACGTGTTACTCAGAAGTCATTCTGAAAAAGCTAAACAGTGAATGCTTTCAAATACGTGACAGTAAAAGTCAAAGCTATAAAGAAAGCAAAAGAGATTAGTGGTTACAAAAATTTAGTGGATAGAGAGGGAGAGGTCAGGATCGTATGGTCAATTCTTATGGAAATGAACTGTTCTGTATGATACTAGAGTAGTATGTTACGACAAAATCATCTAAGCTCGTCAAAATGTTTGTTGTGAGTCACAAAGAAAATGAATGTGTAAAATGTATTTAAAGAAATAAGAAGCAAATCTGTAAATTTGTTTAAAATTGATAAAAGAAGCTGAATAAATTTCAAGGGAAGCAAATATAAGGAGGATAGAATCAATAGACACAGCATCCAGACTTAAAAAAAAAAAAGAAAATCCATGATGGCAGTTCAATAAATGATGATTTATGTAATTATCATTCAATGTAAGAAATAGAATAATCAAAAATAAAGGTAAAAATAAAAATAAAATAATATCTATGAGCTCAGCATAGATTAATTTCTCAAAATATAAAATACTCATCATATTGGAAAATATTAATACCTCGCATATGTAAAGTTAGTGTTTACTAAATAAAATAATTCTTGAACAAATCAAAGGAAGCAATCTAATTTAAATTTGGTAGAAGCAAAATAAATATAATTCAATATAATAATAAGTAACTGTCTCTTCAATTAAGACATTTGAACAGAATTCTATAAAAGTGTGAGTTCCAAGAATTTTTTTGGGAATTGGTGGCCAGACCAGTGGCAGAGCACTTGCCTATCATAAGTGAGTCCCAAAAGTTGATCCTTAGCAAGAAAAAAGAAAAAAAAAAGATGGCTACCAATTTATAAATGGGCCTTCTGAGCTTCATGGCAATGTGAAGTATAACTAGTCTGAAATGCTCTTATGAAATCTCTAAGATGCATACTGTGATGACCTCTGTAAGTGCCATGTCCTGTTGATGATTAATTAATTCTGAAATCTGTTATTGCAGCTTCTAAAATTGTCTGTCCTACTTCAACTTATTTGTATTAAAAAAAAAATTAAAAACTAGTTTTTTTTAACTACTTGGTAGTGATTGTATGGATAGATATATGACTGCTAAGTTAAATCCTTATGATGTATGTATTTTCCTACATGTACACTATATATAAATAAAAAACTGATTTTTGAAAGAGTATGAAAGACAGATTCAGACTGCTTGCATTTGAATTTTGGTCCCAGTAGTCTCTACTGGGCTTTGATGAAACTATTGGGTATGTTGTTTTTAGGTCTCCTCCCTGTCATAATTAGTTTTTGCAAACTTGACACAAACCTAGACTTACCTGGAAAGAGGGAATATCAGCTGAAGAATTGACTCCATCATATTGGCTTGTTGGCATATCTATTGGGCATTTTCTTGATTGCTGACTGATGTGGGAGGGCTATATAAGAAAGATATTGAATTTGAACCTGAAATTAGCAGCTTTCTTCCATGGTGTCTACTTCAATTCCTGCCTCCAATTACTTCCTTGAGTTCCTTTCTAAAGGAATAATCTCACTCATAAGAACATACAAGTGTATCTAAAATTGCCTCTGAGCATATTAGGACTTATGATTAAAAGATCAAAGACAGCATCATATTCAAAGACTTCGTCCCAGAAGTCATCCTTTCTGGGCATAGCTTTGTGATGTAAATCTACCACAGCTAACAAGATCTGTTGAACTTCTTCCCCTTCTAGATCTGGTAAAGCAGGTTGGCCCATGAAGAAGACTCTGACCAACCTGTGGGTAATAAATAGTCCCATACAACCTTTAAAGAACTGGATCCTGGTAATAGCTTTGAAAGCTTGGATGAAAATTCTTCCACATCCTTACTTGATATAAGCCTCAAGCCATGGCTTGGGGAAAGTTCTCAGCTTCCTGGATTCCTGACTTACAGTCACAGCAAGATGATATGCATTCCAGTTAAGTTTCTAGACAGCAACATAACCAGTGCATCATGACAAATTCTGGATCCAAGGCTCTCAAAGTAAATATGTCATTGAGACTCATGTAGGCTGACAATCTGTGGTCTTTCTTTTGGTATAAAAAAATAAAATAAAAATTCTGGATAATGTTGGTTCAATAGTGACTAACTAGGCATCCAGTCAGGAAGGGTTTCTGAGTTGTGCTTCCCAAGCTTGAATCCATGTTAAATGAATTCAGGATCATAGCTGCCAGGAGGAACTGAGGTCAAAAGCAAGAAGTTACTAGAAATTTTAGTATTTATATCACAAAGCTATGCAGAGAAAGTAGACAATAGTTGGGACTAAGCCATCAGATCTTTGCATGTGATAGTATGTTTGTGATGTGATGTTTGAATCCTTTAGTCATAAGTCCCAGTATGCTTATATGTTCTTATGAGTGAGATAATTCCTTTAGGTCATTTCACTTTTTATTTCACTTCAGAAACTTTGGGACTAGCATAAGGGTCCATCACAGAAATGACAGGTATAAGTAAAATAGATAAATGAATAAATGCACCTTTCAGAACCCAATCCTTTTTGTATATAATAAGACTCTATATAAGTTTATAGTGATTCCAAAAGTTACCAATCACAATAAATATCATATCTAATGACTGCATATGGAAATCAACATATATCAATGTTTTATTCAATTAATATGCTATAAGTAAGAGTCACAGAATCAGGGAGTTTGCTGTAAGATTGTGTCTCTTAGTAACCAACATGACTCTCCATTCATGAGCGGAATAAGGATGACACCATGGGCATGCAAAGCTGGACAGGTCCCCAACCCTACACAAAGAATTATTGTCAATTGAGGAAAGCTGGGAGCAGAAAAGATGGACTTTCTCAGAGAAAAACACACCAATTGGTTGTCTAATTCAAAATGGTCAGCCCTTAAAAATGTACATACAAGTAAAATTATAAGGATAGAACAGGTTATACTTAGAAATATAAATGTATATAAGTATACATAAATACATGGGATAACTATTAGTGAATAAAGAGGCCATGAGGTTGAAGGAGAGTAGGGAGGGGTGTATGGAAGATTTTGAAGGGAGGAAAAGGAAGGGGAAATGCTGTAATTATTATAACAGAAAAAAGATACTATACATACATTTAAATTATATTAGAAATGTGTATGTGTGTGTGTGTGTATGTGTGTGTAGTGTATTGTGTCATGTGCATGTGAAATTTGAAATGTGAAAGTCTATATGGAAGCCAGGTATTGAGATCAAAACCTCAAGCTCTCTACCTTTCCTTTGTTTGGCAGGGTAGATAGGAGGGGTTAATAGCAGGGTCTCTCACTGACCATGGAGATCACCGACTAGTCAGTCTGGTTGGCCACCAAGTTCTGAGTATCTGTTCCTTCTCTCCACAGTCTTGCCCATCTAGTGCCCTGGTTACAGATGTTGTCTAATTTGCTCTGGGTGCTGGGAATGAACATGGTTCCTTCTGCTTGTGAGGTTAAGTACCCCACTGAGCCATCTCCCTCCTCAATCCTGCTAGCCTAAATCATGTGGATTATACAAGCACAAGACAATGTGAGCCTAGGAAAAGTCACGATTTTTTTGTAAAGTAACAAATTAATAAACTGTTAGTGTTAATGGGTTTCTCGGTTGTTCTTCCTTCTTTCATGCATTAAAAACAGGGCCTCTCAGTTTAGGCACCTGTTCTACCACTGAGCTATGAATCTGGACTTTAGTATTTTAAAATAAGTTTATTAAAGGTTGTGTATTCCTTATTTACTATTTAGGAACATTTGTATCTCAATTTGCTTGGTTATTTTCTATAATAAGATTGATACATATTTTCTGAATTTTACAAGCTCATTGTATTTGTTATTGGGGCCTTTGTTATTATTTTAAGGCTGATGCAAACATTTTCCCACTGTGGGGGGTCTGAAACATTTATGCAATAGTTGATCTTTGAAGGAGAAAGTAAACAATCATTCGGTGACCCTAAAAGCAGGTTGAATGGGTTATTTTTCGAAACCTAATCGTTTCTGCTTGTAAGGATCCTTTTGTATTACATAAAGAGCTTGACTCCCGGGGCCAAGATAAATGCTCAAAATTTAATGCAAAACTTGCAGAGTAATTCAGGTTTATTAAGCTAATCTTGCAGTACCACTACAGATGGCCTGAGATCTGCTGGAGTCTGGAAATGAAGGCCACACACAGAGTGGCGGGCAAACTTCTTGGCACTATGCAGCTGTGCACTGCATTCTGAGTCCTAATTATATCCTGGAGCCAACACTTTCTAGTTAGCGGAAGAAAACCTCAGGGTCAATCTGCAATGTCTTGCCCAGGAATGCAAAAAGGACAACTAAGCTATTGGTTGTTGTTGAATATTGTTACTACTTCTGGACGTAGGGTGCACTAATTTTTATTTACTAGGATGAGAGGAGGAGTGACTACCACAATGTATTTGTGCTGTATTTTGTTGGAACGTATTGCCTTCCTTGGTGCTGTGTGAAATTTAGGAACAACAATGCAAATTTTATTATTTTATTTTTATGGATGAATGGTACCTATCTATTCCATTAAGAAACGTCTATTGAAATTCTACTTTGTATCAAGTATTAGGCTGTTCTGTTGTAGCATGCACAAAGCACAAATGGGTTTCATAAGTTTACTCTGTGTGAAGAACATAAATAAATACAGCTTGCCTTGTATACGGGGAAAAAGAAACAGCAATGAGGGAAGAGATGGGAGATGGAGAAAGCAGGCAAGATGAGAATCTGCAAAGTGAGACCTACAGAAGTATCTTAAAGAAGGCCTAATAGAGGTAGTCTACACTTTTGAGAGTGTTACTTCAAAACCAAAAAAAAAAAAAAAAAGTGAAAACGTTTCCCTGAGTAGAGTTGAATTGAAAACTGCATTAATCTATGGGTATAAAAATAAGTCTTTAAAATGCAGTTTGATACTATTATTTTTTAGTAAGATAACAGAAATTGATTTTTTTTTTCCTCCAAGATCATAAAGCCTACCAAACAAGGGATTTTTGGGGCCTGGTTTTCATTATGATGCATAAGTTCTTTCCTTCGGGGTAAAATTTAAATCCAGTCACAGAGCAGTTGGTTACCTACATAACATTCATGTCACTTGGCACTATTCCAGCAATGCACGTATCTTGCCAGGACTGTTGTTTCTTTGCTTCTCTGGGTTCACAGCTGAGCATAATGGTTGATGGTTTTTCTCCCCTGAAACCCTACACAGCAATTTCCTGCACTATGAAATCCACACAGTAGGAAACTCCCCAGTCAGTGCCACCTTGATTTCTCTATTTCCTGTGACAAATATATATTGTCTTCATCAATGGTATCTTATCAGTCCTGCCTGAGGAACTATTGGCAATTGATGGCTGTGGGGCAGAGAGAGCCATTGGGGAGGGGAGTCTGTGTCCACTTGTAAGTTGTTTGTGCTCCAGTGTATGACACTACATAAATACACACACTATCAGCACTAATTAGATTTGGTGGTTTACAAAAACAGGACTTGATGTTGGGAGGGAGAAGTGGTAGTGGCGGGAACCTGGGAGGAGTGAGGTTGATACGATCCAGATATACTCTACATATATGAAGTTCTCAAAGAATAGATAAAGCATTTTTAAGGGGAAAAAATTGGTTCATGTGACCTTATTTAAAATTTAAAGATTGACAGTCACTAGAACTTAGCTTGTGAGTGTATGAATTTCTGACAATGAAGAGTATGAAAATAATGCAGATTTACTCAAAAGTTTAGAGAAATAATAGTAATAACATTCATCCTGTAGAAACACACATCTGGAAAATAGAGTGAGCTAGAAATGCTGAAGAAAAGGGGAGTTGCTGATTCTCTAGAATATACTAGAGCCAGCTTGAGGCTATGTGATTTTCTTAATCAGAGACAACACAGTTACTTCTTAGAAGATAAATAGTTGATCTGTTTATGTTTAGGACTCATTTGTTTGAGCATGAAAGGAAGAAATGAAGTAATAATTAATTAAAAAAAGAATTGAAATGACGAGGCACAGACCCTAAATTGTTACAGAGAAGGATGTAAAAAAATCATAATGGGACATAATGTTAAGGGGATAATAAGGATTGTGATCCAAAGGTCAGGAGCTTGAATTTTTTATTTCCCTCTAAATTTCTTCAGCGTAGTTAGGTGGTCATAAAAAATAAAAAAGACCAAAATCGCTGGGTATGGTATATCACAGAAATATAAGACCTCCGGTTTGAATGGGACACACTGAGTGCAGCCAGAATTCAGGTAATATGGGCATTGGCCTCAGGCAGAAACAAAAATAACTCTCAGGAAAATGCAGCTTCGCCCTAAATAACAGGCGTCACAGAATCACAGGCAAATGTACAAGAATCAAATTCATAACTTAACTTACTGAATTTTAATAAAAAGCCCCTTCCTTCTTGGATATCGACCGACAAGTCTGCATCTCTGTCTTGTTCTATCTTTGCTAATTTTGATACTTGTAAGAGCTCAATGTAATGCAGCTAGGTGAAAGCCACTTCCATCTCAAACAGATGACAAGCTTAGGCTGTCTCAAAGTAATCATCTTAAAGATGATTACTTTACTCCTTAGTATCGTGTTGATATGATCCAGAGACTATTCTAGAATCTTTCAATATCCTTCAACTCACCTCCTAAGCAGACAGCCCAGTTGCCCCTACTCTAATCCCTAATCGATTTAGGAGGTAGAGCCAAAACAGGATAAGGTTAACAGATCTGCCTCTAACACCTGACTCCGGTATCTTTTAACTCTTCCTCTGTTTTCTTATTCCTTGTTATTTTATATCATTTGTTACCAATGGGCAGGGTGTTGGCTGGATGTTTCTAGCTTCTTTGAGTTTTATTCAAAGCACTGAAACAGGTGTAAACAAATTAGTAATGTGGAACAGAAACTTTATTCAAAACAAAGTGATCCTAGTGATTATGAGAAATGCATTATATCATTATGGGACTGGAGCTCAGTGAGTAAGAGCACTTGCTGCTATCCCTGAGGACCCAAGTTCAATTCCTAGCACATATTCGTCTGGTCTCTAGGGGTAAAAAAATCACAGAGACACACAAATATACACATAAATCAAAGATAAAAATAAATCTTTACAAAAAGAGTGACAGCAGGCCATATGACTGGGGGGTACTGGGTCTCAATTATTGAGTCATATATTTTGTAAGACTCAAGAGAAGGAATACTTTGACTACTAAATGGCATAGTTTGGATGGTTCTCTAGTTGGCAGATTGCATTATACAGCCATCTCTGTACTGTGCACATCCCTCCCACAATATACCTGACTCTAATCATATGCATGCACTCTTATGTATAGGTATAAGGTGGTAAATAACAGAATCTTTCTAAAGGTTCACTTTCAGAGCACAGTTTGCCTTGTTGTTCATGTACCCACCCCAGTCTAGGCCAGATCAGTCCATTTCCCATAGTTCCAGGACCAAGTACCAGGCTGCGTTTGAACTGGAGAATTATCAAAGATTTGCCAAGAGGAGTTAACTTATTTTCATTGTTTAAAGCATGTATTTGCAGCTCAGTGGAAGCAGACACTGAGTTGCTGTTTGCTAGATTGGTATATTAGAGAGCTTAGATATGCATGGCATCTTCAGTAAAGAGTCTAAAGCAGCAAACACATTATTAGGAAAACGGCATGCGCATATTCCAAAGTAAATTCCCGAGCCGCCTTATGCTTGCCAGCCTCACTTTGTATACAGAGGGCAAGAGCTTGAGCTTTGATGCACAAAGGCATGCTGTCAGAATACAGACATGCTTATATGAAACTCTTTTTCTGCTCTGAGCTTCAGGTGTCTGTTTCAAAAATCTAAATGTCATTTATTTTTCTCAAATTTTTCTTAAAATTTATGTAATAAAAATGCAACTGTCAGAGCAGCCTATAAAAGCAGTTTTCTTGGCAAGGGCAGACAGTATACTAAGATGATCAAAGATATAAGAACCAGCAATTTATACCTAAAATGCTTTTAAAACTATTTTATAAAATAAACATCAAGTTTGGTAAATATTTTATTTTTTCTAACTTTTGGGTTTTTTTTTTTTTTTTACTTTCGAGGTTATAATTATATAATTATATATAAGAGGTTATATATTATATAAATATAAATATATATATAAATGAATATATTTATATATATTTATATAATTACATTTCTCCCTTTCTTCTTTTCACATCCTCCATATTTTTTCTGGCTAACTTCAAGCTCATGGTCTTTTTTTCTCAATAATTGTTTGCTTATGCATATATGTACATGTATGTATATCATGTACATTACATTCCTAAATATAACCTATATTATTAGTCCTGTGCATGTTTTGAGAGCTGATCTTTCTATACTAGACAACCAACTGGTATGCGCTTCCATGGCAAAGACCATCTCTCCTACTCTCAGCCTTCCTCAGTTGCCTATAGTTTCTTATGTATTTGTTTTTCTGTAGGGTTAAGGCTATAAATTTGTCTCTCTGGATCTTGTTCAGGTCTTAGGCAAGTAACCATTCTCTGTCTCTTAAATTCTTCCTGCGTCTCTTCACCGATGTTCCTTGAGTTCTGTGGTGGAAAGATGATAAATGGGACTGAGCGTTCATACTTATTCTAAGCCCTTTCACTAATTTTAACGTATTTTCATTAACTTCTGCCCATTGAAAAATGAAACTTCTTTGACCAAGGTTAAGATCAGCACAGATCTATGGTTATAAAAATAAACATTTAGAAGGTCATTTGACAACATGACCATTTAGCAAAATCGTATTAGTAGTTTCCTCTGTAGGGATGATGATCTCCCCAACCATGGACTTTTGACCAGGATTACAGTACCAGGAATGAAATTTCCTCCTGTGTGGTAGACCTCAATTTCAATTCCAATCAGAAAATGGTTGGTTACCACCACCTCATAAAAGACATGCCCCTTATGCACCTGTGAAAACACCTTGCCTGGCCAGTTCGTATTATAAGATGGAAGGTCCAGCTCTGGGTAAAAACACTGATACCTTTTTTCCCAGCAACCTGTATAGCATATTCTGGTGCTAAGACAAACAGCCAGCCAGGAGGAATTTTTCCATCAATTTGAAATTAATTTCTTTATGTCCTGACACCAAAGTGTGTGAAGTCTCTCTTAACAATTATCAGTTAACACTTAAATATCTTGTACAGAACTATTACTGGTTGATAAACAAGGATAGAGTTTGGACCCCAGATGCCTCTTCTATTGGAAGCCTCTAAACATGATCAAAAGCTCAAGGCAAAGGCCAAGACTTTGAATGAACTTAAGGTAAAACAATCTAGTTTTAAATTATAGCTAGGTCCATCCCAGTAACAAATTATTTTGTTACTCATTAAAAGTTAAACAAAGAGGGTTTTTTAAGCTTTATTTTTTTAGATATTAGAATACAAGCTATAAAAGAATTTTGCTTTGTTTTGTTTTGTTTTTACATTTGTGCCTCCCTTTATTCCTATCATTGCAAACAGACATATGATAGGCACATAAAAAGCTATTTGTTTAAGTAAAATGCATTCTCAATGTTTTTCTTTTCCCTAAGAGACAGGTATAGCATAAAATATTTCCATAGAATAGCATACAAGGAGCCATTTCATTGCTGTAATTATTATTATTTTATTCATTACTGTAATAGGAAGATTAAGAAAGACAAGTGGTAAAACAGTTTATGTAATTCATTCTCTTGCTAAATGAATCACCATGGCTATTTACGGAAAGCTTATCGTCTTGGCAGTGTCATTACAAGAAGTGGTCGTCCTTGGGGAGTTAATAACCATCCACTAGATGGAAACAATTGTTTCTGTGGTAAGAAGAAATGCAAAACTTGAATAGGAGATCACTGCTGAATTCTACTCTACCATAATTTTAGCAAGTAGGCCACCTAACTGCTCAGTTGGTAAAAGAACATTACTCCTTTTATGCCCTCATTAACAAATTAACCAGTGTTCCACAGAGGAACACTTTTTCCTTTTGTGTAAATTTCATGAGAGTTAAGCACCAGTTTTTGAATCATGAGAAGAACTTTCCTGAGTAAATATAATATACCAGTAATAGAAAGAAAATATCAATGGAATAGAATCCATTTATACATGTTAGCATGTGATTGGCATTTCACAACTATGTAAGGATCAAGTCAGTAAATTAATACTTTCAGCTTTGTAAAAATATTAGTATCTATATATTTTCATATTTTATAATTAAGAGATCATATAGACATATAGTTATGATTTTATGGGGGATTTTAGAATACACTAGTACAATGTACATGACATAGTATGACAAATATTAAATGGGGATCATATTAAAATCATGCTGCTGTTACTTTTTCTGAGAATCTATTTCTATTCCAGATTAGGAAACAACAGACCAAATAAAGAATTCTTTCTAAGACTTACTTAGTGAACCAACAAGTTTATTTTGGTTATTCCAAGAGCATGAGTGAAGGGTTACTTCCAAGAATATGAGTGAAATATTACTTACAGGAGCCTCTCTCCTGTAACTAAGTTAAGTAACTGAGGAGTTACCTAAAGGAACACAGATTATATAGGCATTATGATTTTGAAAAGTCTGCTATACAACCTGCAAGCAGGTCTACCCCTAGAGAACACCATCTATACTCCATTCCTCCTCTCCTGCAAATGCTTACTGTGCCTATCAACCCCAGGGAAGGGACTTGTAAGTTTTATAACTATCATGAGTCTCATGATCATCCCCCACTTTCCACACAGGAACATTTATATAGGGATAAAATAGCTACATATTTCATGCCTTAGAGATCAGGAAGAAGAGAAAATCTACACAGTGGATCATTCCAGAAGTTATGGGAGACTGAACACTTAAAAGTCATAAACATTTATATAAGGACCCAGGAGATGCTATAATAATAAAATAAGCATTCAGTTAACAACCGCCATTCCCATAACATAGCATGTCCTAATAGTACTCAAACTGTAGGATATGGAAAAACTTTCAGTAAGAAGACTATTAACCACTCATGGGTACATACTGCAACTACTAGTGGACAGGGTGCATGCTAGGATTTTCAGACTCTGACATGATAGGTTAGCCCTTAGAATCCAGTTATGTCAATGCCACTTACATGAGTTGGTTCACAGTTGACATACGAGGCAGTAGTTAGTACTCTTCCCTGACACTGGGAGGATAAAAGATCTCAGACCTTCCTGCTCTACTCTGTTGAGACTACTGATCTCTAGATTATATATTGTCAAGGAACATTTGATTTCTCTTTGAGTTTTCCTTTGGCCTCGTTGTTGATTTGCGTTGCTGTCACTGATGCATGCTTCACACTCAACCTCATGAGTATATCAAGAAATGCTTTTTTTATTTAAAGACAACTGATAGCACAAAGATGGTGGATAGAAGAAAGGAGAGGAAATTTGACAATATTAACTTGGATTACCAATATCAACTTTACAACACTAAGCTCAAGAAACACATTTCTTGGTGAGTTTGACCTCTAATTATGTACTTGGCCTTACTCTATTCAGCACTTACGGGATATTGCATGCCTTCTTGACTCAGAGTTCATCCCAGTAGTACTTACTGTTCAGCCCTTTACAGAAAAAAAGTAATTGCTAACTATGATGGTTGGTTTAAATGTCAACTTGCCACAAATTAAAAAATCTACTGAGTAGGAAACTTCAACTGAAGAATTATCCTGATTGTTCTAACTGATGCAAAAAGGGCCATACCAAATGTCAGTGGTACGTTTGAGTAGCAACCTACGTAGAAAAGAGCACGGCAGAAAGAAAATTGTCTGCTTTTTTGTTCCCTTGGCCTTCCTCTCGTTGATTTGCTCTGTTGCTGCTACTGATGATGATTCTTCACTGACAGAACCAGCACTCTCCAGGCTTCTGTCCTTGACTGAGGAGCAGTGACTATCCAGGAAGACTGGAACTGCTGAGGTACCCAGACTTATGGACAGAGCATGTGCCAGGTTCCCCCCTTCTCTATTATGAAAAAGTATTCACATAAGCTCATTTATTAAATTTATTATATTTATTTTTTCAAACAATCATTTCTGTTCCTCTAGAGAACCCTGACTAATGTACTGACCTTTACAGGAATCTATTGCAGTTTATGTGTGTTGTCAAAATATATTTTGAATGGTAAAGAATCAGTATTAGGCTCTCTTGAAATGTCCTCAGCCAAAGACATTGGTCTATTTCCTTTCAATTTATCCTCAGGCAAATTCTTAGGATGAGGGCAGAAGGCAGTCAGATTATTTGCCAAAATATCAGAAGAATTCACTTTTTCCTATTGCTATTACAATCCCTGCTTCCCTCTGAACCATATCGAGCTACGTCTCTAGACTCCACATTGCTCTCCACAGTACTGTCTTCCAAGATCCTACTAAAACAGGCTGGTAAGCTCTGCTCGCAACACTCAACAAATTTCCCAACCCAAAATCTAAAAGTCCTCCACGTTCCTCTGCAAATCAACACGGTTAGGATAGTCACAATATCCCACTTCCTAGTACCAACTTCTGTGTTAGCTACTTTTCTATCACTTCGATAAAACACTATGATCAAGGCAACTTATAAAAGAAAGTATTTGATTGGGCTTATGGTTCCACAGGATTAGAATCTATGATGGCGGAGTTGATCAGATGGGCAGAGCAGATGGTAAGCAGCTGACACAGCAACTGAGAACTCACGTTTTGAACATTGAACAGGAAATAGACAGTATGTGCACAGCCTCATCCTCATTCATTTGAAGTATCAATGTCTTTATCTGGGGACACATCTCCTCCAACAAGGCCGCAATACCTAATCCTTCCCAAACAGTTCCATCAACAGGGGGCCAGGTATTCAAAAATGAATCTATGGGGGCCGTTTTCATTCAAAGAGCCATACCCTCAAAACTCTTACATTTTAAACATTACTTACAACATCTCCAGTATTCTAATACACAAACACAAACACACACACATACACACATACTCATTCACGTTTCCTTAAATTATTTTAAATTTTATATTCAAATTTTAAAATATCTTGGTCATGCCTTATAGCTGCTGGATTATTGTAGCAGCTCAACAAAGAAGACATGGCGGCTTTTTCATATGTGCAATCCCTACCAGACCTCAGCAGAAGGAACCACCATCATGGCAAGCATCATACTCAACAGAGGAACCTCAAACATTTGAGCTCAGGTGTTTTTATTGATTCAGAACTCCTCAGGTGTTCTACTGATAGCACATGCAGATCGCGAGCAATCAAACATCCCCCACATAAATCCAACACCTGCAGACAATACAAAAAGCCAAGACCTAGGCAGCCCTTTTCCCAACAGTGCACAAAACAAGTATTTTATACATAACTAAAAATAAACATCCACAACAATGCCTGATAGCAGATCAATTAAAATAGCCTAATGTAAATTAAACATAATTATTGTGAGTCCTAAATATATTCTGTGAATCTTTTCTCATATAAGAATTACACAGGGCCAGGCAGTGGTGGCATATGCTTTTAAACCCAGCACTTGGGAGGCAGAGGCAGGCAGATCTCTGAGATTTCCAGGCCAGCCTGGTCTACAGAGTGAGTTCCAGGACAGCCAGAGTTACAACAGAGAAACACTTTCTCAAAACAAAACAAACAAACAACAATAACAAGTATTATACAGAATTGGAATTTTTTTTTTTGCTGTGGACACATCTCTTTTAATATCTTACATGTTATATACATGTCAAATGTATATTTCAAATGCTTAGGAACAGAAGTTATTTAAATTTCAGTTTCCTCAAATTTAGTAATATTTTCATATAACTAACAAGGAATTTGGCAGATGAGATCCCAGTCTAAATAGAAAATTATTTATATTTCATATATACCATATAACCTTAGCTTAAAGTTAGCTTTATGAAATGTTTTTAATACAGGTGTGTTATTACTGTGACCCACGACAGTACAGTGACTTCAGGTATGATATTTAACACTTGCTGGCTCATGTTAGCACTCACTGGGGACAGGCTAGTAGTTTGACTTTGGGATTTTTGAATAATCACTCTATAGTAAAAGGGAAAACTAGTATTTCCCAAGCATAATGGCTTCATGTGATGGATTAGTTGAGTTATATTTTTTTTATATAGATTGTAGCAGTGAATTTGAGGTGGCGAATGTAACTGGAAAGAGAACACCAATGTGGATGCCAAAAATAAATCTAACTCACCCGTAACAGGAACAAGGCATGCCACCAAACAGCTTGCATACGCAGTGCCCACAAACAGTGCACTTGCGGAGCTGGGCTCCCACTAAGGGTAGGCCAGGCATGCCTGGAGTTAAGCCTGCCCAACAAGCATGCGCAGTTAAGACTTCCTGTTTGAGCCATCCTGAAAGCCTGCAAAAGGGCCCGGAGACAGATGACAAGGTAAGACACAAGTCAATGCTAAAGAGCCACAACAGCAGCCTGCAGTCCAGGAGTCAATGGGACGATGGGCGAGAGTTTAAAAGGGGTCCCTCTTGTAATAATCTAGTCTGCTTCTGCCATTTACCCGACTCCCCCAGGGTCTGTGGTGTTGAATCTGCACCAGCTCATCCCCATCCATAAGGGTCTTGGGACTGGGTTCAGCAACGCGTTAAGCATGTTCAGCGGATACAGCATCTTGAGCAACAAGCAATACTCACCTATTATTACTAGGCATGAAATAATTCAGTGTAATACTTTAGGTTTGCATTGATTCCTGAGCTTATAATTATAGCTAAAAAAAAAAAAAAGAAAGCAAAGAAAAGAAAAGAAAAAGGTTCTCTGTTATTTTGCTAATTGATATTTAAAGGTCCTCACTGAAGTCTGTGTGCTTTTCTGTCTATTGGGATTAAGAACTCTTAACTCTATGCAGGAAATACCTTCTCAGTGGAGAACAGAAATGCAAATAAATAAAAGGTATATTATCAATCTAATATCATTAAATTTAATGCCAATAATCTTTAAGAATTGGTTCTTTTCTAATAAACACAAGTGCTCATTTTAAAAGCTACTTTAAATGAAAACCACAAACTAATATTTGACAAAATGTGACTATCTGAAAAACTATTTGGAAATTTTTCAAGGTAATTAATACTTGGCTATGACCAAAACAAAATAAACCACTTCTCCATTGGTTCATATGTCTTTTCTAAGGGTCCATCACTACTTACAAGGAGATGGTCCCTACTCTGAGTGACTACTGTTGATATAAGAGACACGCAACACATTCCTGAGGTGGGGGATAGCTAGAGTCTGAGGGGCTGTGATCCTTCTGACTGGCAGTCAAAAGGGCTGAGATTAGCAGAGGCTGAAGGTCTCCCTGTTCTAGGTCCCATGAAGTATTGTAGTAGATTTAAATGGGGTGGGGACATCTGTGAGGACTTCTGACTCAAACTGCTTTGAAACAAAAGTAATATTACACATCAGAGAAGCAGAATTCTTGGAAAGGAAAGGTTGTTGTCTCTAGTGGTCTTGCTCTTTTCTGAATGGAAATGGAGAGGGAGAGGATCTGGGGAAGAGTGGAGTTGGAGAGAAGCTGGAAAAAGTGGAGTGAGGGCAACTATAGTCAGGATATACTATATGTGAGAAAAATCTATTTTTAATAAAAATATATAAAAAGTAAAATTAAAATTAAATGGTGGTTGATGTGAACTAGCAATGTCTATGCATAGATACTGACTGCACCTATCTGAGAGATTATACACATTATAGAAATAACATTTTCAAAAATATCACTTTTCTCTTAATTAGTGCAGAATCACTTACAGACAAAAAATGTTTCTGAAATATAGTTTTGTTTCTTCTTTTAAGTCTCACCTTGAAGAACATAATGAAAGCTACATTTAAATGCATAATTACAACCACTGACTGACAGAGCATTTCTTTTAGCCAAGTGATCAATCTTTGCATCAGGTTGTACCATAACTCTAATACCAACTTTAAATTTTAAAATGGTTCAACACTAATTGCAAAGTTTCTAAGCCAAGTGCCAAGCCTCACCCTGCATGAGAAATTTCTAGATTACTTGCTAATATGTACTTTTCTGAAGCTAAATCTATTCCACTTCTAAGTGAAGATACTGAAATTAGTAGATTTTAGCTATCCGTGTGATTTTCTTTTTACAAGGACAATTTTACTTCCTATGTACATAGAATACTTTCCTAACAATATAAAATTGATGTTGATTTCTTCTTAATAAAGCATTAAGATACAGGATTTTTTTAAACTGATAGTAATTTTTCTGGAGCTGAACATGAGACCACAGTCTCATGTCCTAAAGATAATACCAAGAACATTAATGGCCCAACAAGTTTGGTGCGGGAAATATCTGAGAAGTTGTGAGATGCAAACTCACTTTAATTTCCATGAACTAACATTTTCCGGTCTGGTATTTCTAAAAGTAGAAAGAGGAAAGGGAAATGAGAGAGGAGGGGAGCCAAACAGGGGAGCCTTGGGAAAGGGGGCGCATACGATGAAATGTCTGGGTGAAACACAGAAACTGTCATTTTTTAAGTTATATATTATTGAGAGAATTCATTATCAATTCAGTATTACAAATCTTTGACTTTTATTATAGTCATTAAATTTAACTATCCCAGGTCCCTCATCTAACCTCTCTGGGCTTCAAGGTTTCCCCTTTGTAAGAAGAATCCCAAATATAATGATCTAAATGTAATCAACAGAATTTTTATTCTCTCCTCCCCTTCCTCATCCAGCTTCTTTGTGAACAATTGTGTGGGAAGCGTCAGATGATCAAAGGAAGGTGAGTGTGCACCCATGAGGACACAAGCCCACACACTGTCAAAATACAGATTCTATGCCCAGTAGATTGCTCACTTTCATTTCAAATACTAACTGATTACAGAAGCAAGTAACCTCTCACTGGAGAAGGCTAGCAGACTCCTTCCCAATGAAGCAATCAGAGTAAACATTGTCTACAATTAAATGATTCAAAACTGTGTACCTGAGAAGGCACAAAGAGAGACTGGCATTGCTTTTATGTAATGTGGATATAATTCTGAGGTAAAACAGACAAGCAAAATAAGGGGCAATCTACGAAATTACTGGTCTATAATTTTCCAAACCACAATACTTCCTAATGGCCCAAGAAGGCTAAGGCATTTTTTCTTACAGCAAAGAACACTAAATACCTTAGGTGATCTGAATTCATGTACTGTGCAGGATGTCTGACAAACATGGTAAGACTTTAATAGGCCTAAAGTCTAGATAGTAACAATTTCTGGTTTGTGTAAATCTTATATGGAACTATATTATTCTGTGGTGACAGGTATCGCAGTACTATATTAATTTGAAATACTTTAGAGAATGGTATCATGATGTTCGGTTCCCTATTTATCTATATGTACATACTTGAATGTATATATATTTATCTATATACGTATATGCATATATAAGTTTAAATATATTTTTAAATAAAGAGAAAGGTATTATAAAATATAAACTACTGTGAAGTTTCATGATAAAATCCTCACAATTAATAAATATTATTAGAATCAGTTCTGTCTCACTTTTTTATCTATTGATGTTTACTTTTGTCAAAATGCTTATTTAGCCATTGACATTATTTTCTGCTTGTTCTGCGTTAGCTGAATGTTGTGTCTTAACACAGTAATTATTGAATATAGATAGTATTGCATTAGTCAATACAGACAACTACTATAAATACTAGTTACCTGTTAGAAAGGAAGAAGAGAAAGGGGTTAAGGAACCTACGGATCCTAAAGACCCTCCATGCAAGGCATGCTATAGCATAATTTGGAGAGCTGTACTGCAAAGCTCCTTTCAGTTCAGATGAAGTGAAAAGTAAAAATTTTAGTGAAATTTTGTGGAAGAAAGATGATTTAACAAAAGAGCTTCCTGATAATTGGACATATTTTCCTTAATATGGCTCATGTAGGGAATTTCAGTGGAAAAGCCAGGCATAGAAATGAAAAGATGATAAACTTTGACTTCTATTGAGTATTTAATAATTTAAAATGACATTGTTTCAAGCTCCTCAATGATGGTGGCACTGCTGTGGCTTATACTTGAGGTAGCCAGAAGCTTGGAAAAGAGATCTTTCCAACCTGCCAAATAGTGATAGAAAGGACAGAGAAGCCATTTTCTACTGTCAACTTACTCAGCCCACTACAAAGAACTGGGCATATTAACTAAATAACTCAGCAGTTGAAGCTCATGTCTGTGGTTGGCATTCTTGAATCTCTTATGTTGGACCCACACACAGAACACAGAAAAATCAAAGCTAAGAAAATTAGTTCAGTTATTACATTCAGTTAAAATGTGAAATGATCAATTAATTCGTATACTATTTTCTAAATCAGAATTTTGGACCTCAGTGAAGAAGAAGAAACAGAAAAAACCTCAAAGAAGTAACAGAAGTCACAATTTCATCATTATGAGACAAACACACAAACTGCAATCTGTTGTGGTATGTTTAGTTGTGGATAATATCTTAGTTAAGATTCGTCTCTTACTTGTTTACACCTCTGTGCCATCCCCAGCTTCCACCCCCCACAGGAGGTTCCTGTTATTTGTTGATTGAGGGTCTGTAAGAAAACATCTGGGGATTGAGGGGTGGAGCAAGGACAAAGAGGGAGTAGGAGGTGGGGGAGGAGTAGGAGCAGAACGAGGAAGGAATGAAGAGGAAAGCATGGGGTGAAAAAGCCTTGGAATGAGCTCCCTGCCTAGCTGCCCAGGTATAGAATTCCCTGAGATTTGACATGGTTTGTGATTAATAAAGAGCATTGGAAGATTCAATGCTGGACTCTCCATTAAGTGCCCGAACTTTAATTTAACACTAATCTTTATTCAAAATTAATGCTCAATTTGCAAAAGCCATTTTTGTTAGAAACATGTTTAAAGAACATATTGGGAAAAAGAAACTGGAGGATTAAGTATGTGGATAAATCTTTGTTTTTTTCATGTGGGAATGTAAAAATAAAGAAGATAACCATAATTTACAAATTTACTTATAAATAAAAATAATAATAAATGAATACAACAAAGTTACAACAAAGACAATTTAATTCTTTATTTATAGGACTATTCTAAACTCTCTTAAGTAGTTTTAATGAGACATTCATAAATCTGCATTGCATTTTGCAATTAGTACACAAATACAGAAATCCCCCACTGCTGACTTCAACACTTTCTGAGCAGTGTTTGTGTGTGTGTGTGTGTGTGTGTGTGTGTGTGTGTTGTTTTGTTTGTTTTTTTGTTTGTTTGCTTGGTTGATTTTTTGAGACAGGGTTTCTTTGTTGTAACTCTGGCTGTCCTGGAACTCACTCTGTAGTCCAGGTTGGCCTTGAACTCACAGAAATCCACCTGCCTCTGCCTCCCAAGTGCTGAGAATAAAGGTGAGCACCACCACCACCAGGCCCTGAGCATTGTGACACCACTGGAAAATCAGAAACATGAGCAATATAAGCACTTATTGCTATAAAATATCAGATCAATTGTTTTTCCTTAACAGGGTTTAACATTTGTTTCTAAAAGCCTCTTATTGATCTTAAAACTCTCATTGTCATTTCTGTCCAGAACTCACAAGAAGAGAACAACTTATTTTCACAAAGCTTCTCAACACTATCTGAACTAACTACTTTTCTTTCTGTTTTGTTACATTATATTTTGTTGTGTATATGCGGCCCTGTCATGTGTTGTATGTGGTGGCACATGTAATTGTTATTATATGTTTGCTCACATATGTACGCAGATTCATGTGCTCATGAGTATATACAGCTGGAAGCCAGAAATATATTTTATATGTCTTTTCCTAATTTCTCTCCATTTTTAAGACAGAACTGAACCTGAGGCTCATAAATTCAGCT
Source organism: Cricetomys ansorgei (assembly GCA_026225945.1). NCBI lineage: Eukaryota > Metazoa > Chordata > Mammalia > Rodentia > Nesomyidae > Cricetomys > Cricetomys ansorgei. The sequence continues at coordinate 5,077,838 of JAMJFZ010003581.1, read as the reverse complement.
AGGCAGGCTAGCTAATGAGCTTCAGGGATCTTCCTGTCTTTGTGTTGGGGACTGTCCCTCACTGCTACCCACCAGCACCTGCCATATCTGCAACCCCAGTGTATGATACTGTAGCACATACCACCATGCCCAACCTTTTATATGGGTTCTATGGATCTAAACTCAGATCCTCATGCTTGTGATCCAAGCCCTTTACTGACTGAGTCCCCTCTCCATCCTAAGCTTAACTGCATGTTAGCAGAAGGTGTGCTTTAAGGGATTGCATTTTAGGACTGGCCCACATAAGATACTGAAATTCTACAGAGCATACAATGCTATCAAGCAGCACCAACACTTTACATGACATGGACAAAATGTGTTTCTTGTCTCTGGAATTGCTCACAGTTGCTTACAATTCATACTTTTAAGAGTTCAATGAACAGCAAAGTTATATATTAAAGCAAATACTTCACCTCCTAGAGCCACTGGAGATTAAGGTATTTATAATTTGGAATTCATCCAGTCAAGATGAGAGACAAAACTAAGATTGTTTTCAGAATTCTTTCAGCCCATATGCCTTTTGTTTTCTTATAAAAGAAAACATTTAATCAGGGCTCGCTTACAGTTTTTAGATTTTAGTACATTTTAGGCAAGCAGACATGGTATTGAGAAGTAATTGAGAATTCTACATCTCTACATCTGAATCTGTAAGCATCAGGAAGAGAGACATGGGACTGGCTTGGGCTTTCGAAAGCCCAAAGCCCACCCCCAGTAACACATTCCTCCAACAAGACCACACCTACTCCAAAAAGGTCACACTACCTAATCCCTCTCAAATAGTGCCACTCCCTAATGACCAAGCATTCAAATATATGAGCCTGTGAGTAACATTCTTATTCAAACCATACTCAGACACCATTATTCATTGAGTAGTCATTACAACTTTAATCTACTCTTTACATATGAAGAAACCTAAGACAAAGCTTGTTAAGTAGTTTGGCAGGATTGTTAATCTGAATCTTTTTATAATAATTTTATTGTTAACTTGAGTTATATACAATGCATCTTTTCAACACCCTCTTCCTCCCTTGCCTTCAAAAGAAAGAAAAAAAGAAAGAAAATTGAGTCCAGGAGCATGGATCACAGGCTTCGCCACAGATCCTGGAGGCAGCAAGTTTCTCAATGATGGACATTCACCAGCCCAAGACCGAGTCAGAAGAAGCTAGACCTGAAATTAGGCCCCACTGCCCAAACCTACAGGTACGCAGACATTGCTTAGGCACCTGGACACCGAGCAGGCACCCCAGTATCCCGCAAGTATCAGATCCTCAGATATCCCACAGGCACCTAGATATTCCGCAGGCACCAAGGTCTCCTGCAGGCACCCATACATCCCCCAGGCACCAGTATGCCCAGCAAACATCAGGGCATCCCATAAGCACCAGGACCTCCCACAGGCACCAGGGCCTCCTGTAGGCACCTGGATATCCCGCAGGCATCCAGACACTCCACAGGCACTGGACATAGACATGCTGTATGTACCAGGATATCCTGTAGAGTTCATGGCATCCAGATCCCCCACAGGCACCTGGCAATCCAACAGAACCCAGATGTCTCACAGGCACCAGAGCCTCCTGCAGGTCCCAGGGCATCCCACAGGTGCCAGGACTTCCTGCAGGCACCAGTACATCGTATGGACACTAGAATCCTCATTAGAAAGAATGTAATGTACAAGAAACCTAATAACAATGACAAAAAAAATCATGTTAACTTGTAGAAAAATCTGGTCTCTGAGAGGAAAAACTACAGCTACAATCTGATATGACTGAGGTACAGTATCCATAAGCATGAAAAATGTCAGATCATGGTAAATTTGTACCACCTTTACAGATCAGTCCATAAACTGCCAGAGAGGACTTCATGGGCATATTACCAGGTTTGTTTCCTCTCATAGGAGTTTGCTACTGTCATACTTTCCTTACCCAATGCCACCAATTCACTAATTCAAAAGAACATTTTGCTGAAAAGAACAAAAAGGATTCTGGACTCTAGTACAATATCTTTGCTCTAGTAGGTTTTAGCATGAGCACTTTTGTGTTTATTTCTTCTCTTTAAATTTTGGGTGTTTTTTTGTTTTTTTTTTTGCCTCATTGTTTATTTCTATTTTGAAACAGAGAAAGGAGGTTCAGAAAAAAATTATATATAACACAGCACTAAGAGATTAAAAGTATGGGGTTGGAGAAATATCTCTGATGTTCTGAGTGTAGTCCTTGGGACCCATTTACTGAAAGTACAGAAATAACTCTTGGAATTTTTCTCTGACATCTGCAGGCACGGAACATCCCCATACGAATAAATGTAATAACATATTTTTTAAAGAAATGTAAAACATGAAAGAAAATAAACAGATGTGATAGATGTTAGGAAAAGATTCAAATTATTTTTGAAGCACATTTCAAGAAATCTGAGGGCAAAATATAGAGCTAATATTTGCAAGGACAATACCGCAGACTTTTCTATAACTAACCAGAATGAAGAATAACATTTGGAAGAGCAAAGAATCCTCAAAATAATTCCTTTAAGTTAAAGAAATTCCTTATTTAAAACTCATGATGAAACAGTAAACCTCCAAGATCTTAGCAATGGGTGTGGAAATACAATGATTACAATAACAAATCCTAAGATAATTATATCAGACAGAAACTTAAATACATAATAAAAATTTGAAGAAAGAACACCTGCATCTCATGGTAGCCATTACTGAAAAAAATAAAATTATCTACTGAGAAAAAAGTACTCTTTAGAACATTTTTTTTTCAGGAATGAAAGTATATCAAGACATTAAAAAAATACATTTTCCTTAAATGAGTTTAGATAATGACAAATAACAGAAGTTAAAAAAAAATAAAAATCTCAGAAAAATAGTCGAACAGAAATGACACTGCTGAACAACAACAAGAACAAATCAAACCTGTACATCTAAAGATAAATTAAAACCACAGCACATAATGATAACTGTCACTCATAGACTCAGCCACTTATACAGTTGGTCCCCAGTGTGCAGAGCATTTTGGAGAGGTTATGAGCATATGAAGCATTATTCGAAGAATCATGTCACTGGGGTTGGGCTTGGAGGGTTTAAAACTTCAGGATGCTTCCAATTCTCTCTTTGCTTCAGGCTAGTGCTTAAATATGTGCTCTCTCAGCTTCCATTTTCCTCCCACTCACTATGTCTACCACTTGGCTTCCATTCTATGATAGAATTTTATCTTTCTGGAACCATAAGCCAGAATAAACTCATTTCTTCCTTAAGTTGCCTTTAATCGCAGTATTTTATAAAAGCAACAGAAAAACAACTGATACAAAATGTGTACTGCTTTTTCAGAGGACTCAACTTTGATTCCCAGCACTCACTTAAGGAGGTTCAGAACCCTCTGTATCTCCAGCTCCATGGGATCTAACTCCCTCTCCTAGCTGTCACAAGAACCTGCACTAACATGTGTATACTCACACACCCACACTTACACATGCACACACATTCATACGACACCATATCACACACACTACACACAAAGCATACCACACATACACTACACTCACATCACAGTCACATAACACACACACACAATTAAAATACCTATCTAAAAAGCAACCACAATAATAATTAACTAGTTTAGGTTTGTAAAAGACAGTGGTATCATGTAAAGTCATAAGTAACCAGACTTGTGAATCTCATTCCTGCTGTTGAAATCTCTGTTTTTGAAGTCCTTCTCTCCTTTGCCAGTACTTCTACCTGAGCCTTTCTCTCTGTCAATTTTTTATTTATTTGTGCTTTAGTTTCAGCCCCAGAGACTGAAGAAAGTGAACAAATCAATACCAGATTCTCAGTATTTTCCAGGGTTGTATGAAGGGGTCGATGTTTTACTAAATATTGATTTGATGAAAGCTTTTAAAAGAATAAGAATCTTCCAAAGAAGTAGAGAGAAACACACCATAATAGCTTCAAACGTTTTATAAGTGCAAGAAAAAAGGAGCATTTTGAGGGGGAAAAATAGAACAAATAAGGCAAGACAAATAGAGCATTGCAAAGTGAAAATGTCAAAACCAAGTGCACTTATGTCAGTAACTGCAATAACTTTGCCAGACAAAAATAATTGTGTTTTAACGGAATTTCTCCTCTCTGTATCTTTTCTCTCTCATTAACACAAGGGTAGACACAGAGGCATGCAATGTAAGGCTAATCAGATTCAAGAAAGATCTCTGTGTTTTGCTTCTAATGATCCATTTCTTTTTTAAGACTTTAATTTACTTATGTATGTGTGTATGGGGCATGGAAGACGGAAGAGTACACATGCATGCAAGTTCCCACAGAAACCAGAAGGGAACATGGAAGCAGCCTGGTGTGAATGCTGGGAAGTGAACTCAGTCCTCTGGTTGTGCAGCATGTGTCCTTAACCACAGAGGCATCTCTCCAACCCCTAGTTATCTTTCCATCCCTCCCCCCTCCTTTCTGACTTAAATAAAAATATGATGAGGCGACCTTAAGCATCTCTGTTGAGCTAGTTAACTCTGAGCTCTGTGAGGAAGCTTGAGAATGACAAAACAACAGGTTAAGAAGCATCCAGGTTCTTCTCCCAGTGGGACCAGTTTAGCCCTGGAGATCTAAACTTCTGTTGAGATTTTGTTTCTATAGGTTCTGTTCTGCATTAAGAATATGACTTGTGTTGTCCCAGGAAATTACATCAAGGCCTCCTGGACAGGTGATATTATAGTTTCAAGGATCAGAATACAGTGGAAAAACGAGCAGTAGTCCAATTGGACATGATACCTGGCTAGAGGAAGGGTACTACTAGAGATGATCTACAACAGACCCTGTATGAAAAAGAAGTCACAATAGAAGTCATAGTGGGCCATAAGGAGATGCTGAAAGCCCTAGTGAAGTTGTTGGGAGGGATAAAGATGACAGATAAAGTAGAATACATATCTCAGTACCCAAAAGAGAGTAAACACTCAATGCCAACATCTATTTGAAAGCAGGTGTTAATTTTGCAAAGAAAAAAGTCAATTTAACTTATAACCTATGAGGTTGAATGGGTAAGACCAATGGGTTGGACTAGGGGAAGTTCAAACAACACTGTGATAGCAGAACATGTGTGTAAGTCGAAGATTACACTTTGAAACAGGAAGCCAACATTAAATCTGGTCATCAGTTTGATCTTATAACAACTTAGTAATGGACGAGCTCAGGGCTCTCATGAAAATTGCCTTAATGCATCCCAAGGGAAGCTTCCCAAGTGATTTAAAAACCTTGCTCCTGACCCTACATCCTCTCAGCACTATCACACTAGCGAGACAAGACTCTCAATTCAACACTTAGAAAGCACACAAGAATACATTCTTTGATAAGACAACATGGCAATGGGATGGTAGTCTCCACCCATAGGGAAATGTTTAACGTGTTGTGCTAAGCGTCTTGTGGATTCTTCCACAAGAATCCTACTGCTCTTTTAAACACTGTGTGGGTATACTTTCTCAAACTAGCTCCTGTATCCCAATAAAGATTAACGATAGTTAAACACAGGAACAGCAATGCAAAGACCAAGTTTTAGTCCTACAAATTCAATCAGAAGTAAATCCTTCAGCTATACAGGCAGGTTGAAGTGGAGCTTTGTGAAATTACAGTTTGTGAAGGATTGTTCTTGCCAGTCACCTTTAAATCCAGTCAGCCTTCTAATTAAATTTACAGTTCCCCAAATGTTTCCAATAAACGGAATCTATATAACAATTCACTTTTTTCATTTTCTCTGCAATTTACAGAAAAGCACATTTATCACCATTTTTCATAGCCAACAATGATTTTGTCAGTTCTGACTCTCATATTCATGCAAGGGTAACCTGAGAGAATTATTTTATCATTGTGATGTGTTTTCTCAAGGATTTACCGATGCTATAAAAGTCTTTGTAGAATTTTCCATGAACAAATATTTTGCTGTCTCTTGGAGGAGAAAATAGTGCATGCAAGAGATAATTTCATCCAACTATTGAGAATAAATCAATCATTATGTGCATAGTCTTCATAATTGTGTAATATCAATTAAAATTGTAAAGTGAGAAATAAGAGAAGCACATGATTTTTCTTAATGGGAGGATTTTGGGCTCACTATAGATGACACAAATTTTCCGTAGCCAGAGATTCAAAGAGTGAATTCCTGCATTATGTAGCACCTGGAGAGCCCTAAAGAAACAATGGATAATTAAAGCCACAGGGACCCAAGATTCCTATGCCACCTCCCTCCATCTCCTGTTGGTGGACATATACTAGAACAGCATTTATCATGGGTCTCTGATGTTAGAGACATTGATGGCCTTAAGGTTGAGTCTTTTATACTTTTAAGAAAGAAATTATTAATTCTGATGACATATTTTATCATTAATAAAATTAGAAAGAGTTACTCTAAATGATTTTTCTACTAAAGATAAATGTTTGAGGAGATAAATAATGTTTGCCCATACTTGAATATAAATGGATATATACATATGTCAGCACATCCTGTGGAACCCCATAAATATGTACTGGTGGAATGCTGAGAGTGGGAAAAATGGTCTTCTCAATGGAAGAGCTCGTGTGTGTGTGTGTGTGTGTGTGTGCGCGCGCGCGCGTGTGTGTGTGTGTGTGTGTGTATGCACACATATGTATGTATATGTATATATGTAACATCAATAAAAGAAAAAGAGGCCATAAATTTGAGAAAGAGCATGAATGTATGTTGAATAGGTTTCTAGGTGAGAAGGGAAGAGTAAAAAGGTATGATTACATTATAGTTTCAAAAAATAAAATACTTATTATGAAAATGCCCTTGAAATGGGAGTCATTAACTCTAAGTTAAATGTTATAAAGTATTACAAGTATCTAAGAGCTATCCCACTTTAACTAGATTAGCTATTTGGGGTGGAGGCCAAAAGTTAGAAAGCTTTGGGTGCCCACTTGTTTCTAATGAAAAGAAGGTTGAGATCGAACTGAGTTTTAGCTAAGACCATCAAAAGAATTTAGGTTTATATAGATCTATTAATTTTAGGTACCAATGAATGGTACTAGGTTCACTTCTTCCCCATGTCATTTACTAATGGTTCATCCTTGAGATATGAGACAGTCTCAGTGAGAAGCAACATGTCCATATCCTCAAATGGTAAGATTCAACAAACCTTTAGATTCCTCTCTATAAAATACTCCATATTCCTAATAATCAATGAAGTCTTGTCTGTGCAATTCACATAGCACATACCTTCATATAGCTAGATTAGACATAGTCCAGTGCATTAACTGGAGGATTATTTTAGCGATCCGATGAGAACAACTTCCTATCTTACAGCCTCTATAGAATTACATTTTAAGATTCATATCCTTGAAGGAAAAACCTTGTGAGAACACACTTAGTAGTTTAAGAAATTAAAGTTTTCTTGTCACTATTGAACTGCTGGATTTAGCCCTTGTTCACCTATATATGCTAATACAGTGCTATGGTCCTGTACACTTCCCATCATAACAGAATGCCATTATTAGACAGAATAGCTTCCCTGAAGGAGGTTATGTTATTGGGAATATAAAACAAGGGGAAGTAAACTACCTGGAAGTTTTAGCTTACTGTAAATTCTCAAAATAATTCTTGCTGTGTCTAAGCACTAGACAAAACAGGAAGGGTTTATTAGAGCTCATAGTTTATAGATATAATCCATGACTGTGATGAAGGCATGACATTAGGCGTATAAGGTAATTTTTCAATTACATCTAGTCAGAAAGAGGAGGCAGATAGATGACGCTGTTCAGTTTGCATTTTCCTTTTTTTTTTTTTCTTTAAGAATGTGATCCAGGCCCAGGGATGCATTCTTCTTTCAGTATAGCTCTTCCATGTCGCAGTAGGCTACAATCTTTTACCATCTATTTAGGGAAAGAGAAAGGAAAGATAGAAATAAATCTTCACCTCATTTGCAAAGCAGCCTTTCTATAGAATGAGAGAAAGGTAGAAATCTTCACAGTCTCTTTTTAGGCTGTCCTAAGCTTGAAGAGGACTAGCTGACAGTGGGTCAGACTAGTATCTCAGCTCATGATATATAAACTCAATCTCTCCAACCTTCGTTCTTTTAGGAATTATCACACTAATGACAGTAACCCAACCAATGAACCACCAACCAACACCCACTCTGACTTTCGGGGCTTCAGACTTTTTATACCTTAAGCCAAAAGTTCCCATAAACCCATGTGGCACCCAATCCCAAAAACAAGCTACAGGTTCCAGAATGACTGTATCTAACTGAATTATAGCCAACTGCATCAAGCATTCCAAATCCAGCTCATAAACAACAATACCACAGCTGGGGAGCTGGGGTGGTCACAAAAACCTAATCCAAATGCCATACTGTGTTTTTAAAGAAGCCAAAAAACCAAAAACTTCTTCCACGTGTTCCACTGTACTTCCACTTCAATTACCCCAATTTCAAAATGCTTTCGCTGATGTGTCCAGAGGTTCAACTCCTAAGGCTCCTTGATTCTGTTAAATTTATTGTCAATATTAACCATTACATGCCAATCAATTTTTAGCTGTTTTTGCTGAACAACCTGCTTTCTGGATACTTCTGTCTGGAGAGACCAAAAAGATATCTTAAATTACCTCTTACATTCTGCTCCACCATTTTCTCCTATGATTCTATTGTAGTCTTACATTGCATAGGTGAAGGAAAGCGTATTCTTCTGTTCATTGAACCTACCTTTTCTTTCTTGACAAGTACAATTCTCCAAATGATAAAGGTCTCTTACTAAATACTCTAGGATTAAATCAATGGCTCCCCTCATTGTTTCATGGCCAGTAGCTCCCTAAACATATCCTTATTCTTCTCAGTTGGAAGCCCACATGACGTCTTGAATAGGATTAACCAAGAGTACCTTTACTGTTTGGAGAGAAATGGTAACATTTCCATGATTCTTCTACAAATCAAAGTTTCACGCAGAATTCTTGACATGATAATGCTAAAGAAGGATCTGGCCATATTTTCAAAGAACAATTGTAGATCAACTAGAAAATATTTCAGACAGTCAGGAAGTCTGAGATTGACAAGATGACTACTGGTAATGTGAGAAGGGGATCCTAAGAAAATGACCTTCAAGTCTCTGTTGCCCTGACTCCTCAAGAATGCACTATGCTGTAGAGTACACTCAAAATATTTTTTGGCAATTACAAACATCCACTGATAATAATCAAATTTTGTACAACAGAAACTTTGAACTTCCTCCTGGCTGAAGTTTTATCTACCTTGTAAGGATTTAGTATTTTTTATGTGTGTGTGTATTTTGAAAGACTGTATGTATATGTGAATATGAGTGCCTACAGAATCCAGAAAGAAGGCATCACGTCCCTGAGGGCTAGAATTCTAGGTGGTTATGAGCTGGACCATCTACACCCTGAGAACTGAAACTTAATCCAGTTTTTCCTCCCTCCCTCCTTTCCTCCCTTTCTTCCTTCCCTCTTTCCTTTGTTTTTTTCTTTTCTTCTTTCTTTATTTCATTTTTTTTTTCCAAGATCAGTAAATACTTAACTATTGAGCATCTCCCCACTCCCAGAAGTTTCACAATATCTCTGCAATACCCTTTACTTACAAGCCCTGCTCATCATCTTCCTACTCCGGGTCTACCTCTAAACTTCTACATATTTCATACTACTCATAGAAGTACGATCATTTGACAACTGTCCCCACACAAACACATATGAGAGAGAATGTGTTGCAAAGGATTATTTCCAGTTATGTTTTAAAATGGTTATTTTGTGCATTGCTGGGGAAAAGGCTGCCTAGGCTTGGCGTTCTGCATTGTCTGCAGGTGTTGGCTTTATGTCAGAGATGCTTGATTCCTCATACTCTGCACGTGCTGTCAGTAAAACACCTGGGGAGCTTCTGTGTCAATAAAAATCCCTGATATCAGGGGGTCGGGGTTCCACTGTACAGGATAGCACTTGCTTGATAGGTGGTTTCGTCTGCAGATGTCTGGCAGGGTTTGAATCTATGAAAATGTCTCCTTGTCTTTCCTGGTGAGCTGCATGGTGGTTACTGCTACAAATGGTGCATCGACATGGTAGACAGAAAACAAAGAAGGGCACACCAGAACATCACGCCAGCTATATTCAACGTGGAGACGAAAGAAGAAGACAAGAAATTTCAGATCTTACTGAGTCCGGCCAAGTGTGCTCAGGGTAGTTCCCAGAGGACAGAGATCATGTGGTTGTGGAAAACAGTGTCAATCTGCCAAGATATTTTGGCCCAGAGATCCTTCCCACTGACCCAGGACCCCCACAGTGGAAGCCACAGCATGGAGCCAAAAAGCAGCTGATTTAAACTAACCAGTTTTTTTTTGTTTTGTTTTGTTTTGTTTGTTTGTTTGTTTTTCCTCTTAGACCAGACTCTATCTTAAAATCTGGAAAGTGTTTCCTCAGGGTCAGCACACAGAAGCTGTCTTCCAGAATTGGCTGAGGTTTTATCTTGTGCTGACAGCTGAAATCGGTACTGTTTAAGAGTCACCCAGGTGGTGCTGGTTTTGGGGTACATGAAGGAGTCATTGAAGAGCAACTGAGGCTTGGCACTGTGAAAGGCCAGGAGAGGTTATTGGAAAAAGTGCAACCTCAGTAGCGGTTGAAGGCCCAGGACTGAAGGGGTCATGCAGAGAAGTTGCAGCTTGGAACCATGAAGAGAGCCCAGGAGAGGGTATTGGTGAAAGTGCAGCCCAGTTGCAGTACCGGACCCCAGCGTCTTTGGAGATGCCAGTACCATGGGATGACCACCAAGAACAGCAATAGCAATGGAGTGGAGTGGAGCCAGCCAGAGGCTGGAGAAAAAACTGTGTGTGTTGCAGAGGGCAGAGCAGAGAAGTGATCCAAGCCCTTTGGAGGAGCCCATAAGATTGTAAGTGAATTCCAGATAATTGGTTTTTATGCTGTCCAAAGACATTTTGTGAAGTCTTTGGAATGTTCTACCAAACTTTGAGCTCAAACATTTGTCTTTAAAAATTGCTGGATGCAGCCATGCTGGACATTGTAAAAGGTTTGATGGATGTTTGGCTTCATTTGATCCTGTGACTCCTAGCAGCCTCATGGTTGTTCCTCTTCTAAAATAGTTTTTCTGGTATAGCGTTAAATTGTGTTGTAGAGATAAGTCAAATTTTTTTGATTTGCTCATACAGAAAGGAGAATGTTTGCAGAAGTTCATTTCCATTTCCATTCAAAATGCTTGTTTTGTGCATTGTTTGGGAAAAGGCTGCCTAGGCCTTGGTGTTTTATATGGTCTGCAGGTGTTGGCTTTATGTAAAAGATGTTTGATTCCTCATGATCTGCACGTGCTATCGATAGGCCACTTAAGGAATTTCTGTGTCAATAATAACCTCAGAGATCAGATGATCAGGGCTCCAGTGTCTGGGATGGCGCTTGCCGTGACAGGTGGTTCCCTCTGCTGAATTCTGGCAGGGTTTACAGCTTTGAAAATGCCTCCTTGTCTTTTCTAAGCCACTTCACAGTTATCTGCCACAATAATGTATATATTAATTAGCTTGACTTAGTCATTTTACAATGTATGCACATTTCTAAAGACCTCCTTGTCAACAATACATATATTCTATTTCATCTATCAATAATGTAAGTTTTGCAAGATCTTAAATGTTTGGTTGTAAAAAAAAAGAAATGACTCTTACACACCAGTTTGTCTTGTCAGTCCTCATGTTGATCAAGAACATACAGAGCTGTGTTGCCAGTGCTAGTCTTCCTAAAGAACTAGAAGTTCTCTGAAAAAAACTGAGAAGCTGGTTTGAAAGTGCTGAAGTATAGAGATGCATCTTCTAGAGAGTAAAGTGTGTAGCGCTGCAGCCATGATTCACACATGCAAATATGTCATGCATTTCCATGGAACTCTCCTGTCTCTTGATGGCTTGCTTTCAACTGCCGCACTTCACACACGCATCTATGTCGAACATGTACACGTAACTCCTGTGTCTCTCTTAACGGCTTGCTGTCAATTGGCTACACTCTTGAAAATTTTAAAATACATACACTGACAGTTGATTGGTTTTTCTCTCCTGAAAACTATGAATTACTTTGATTTTATTCACTCGAACTGTAGTGATCATACATTAAGATCAGGTTTTACTGTACTGGCCTTAGCTGAACTCCACAAACTTTGCTGGATTAAACTTTTTTCTTGCATTTTTTTTTTAAACTTAGAATAGCTCAGTATAGGAAACATTGAAATTCAACTCAGAATTCAACACCAATTTCAATTGCACTTGGTCGATTTTCTTCTGCCCTATTATAAGTCCCATCTCCACACTTCATGAATGTTTCCTCATGCATTTTAAAATTTGATTTATTCATTTTCTTTATTCGTACCTCTGTCAATGTCGTTGCCCTACTTGAAATTGGATAGTGACTCAATTCCTCTTCAGACCTCTGTAATGGATTTAATACCTGCATTTTGCATAAAGTTTATTTGGCTACTCTAGCCATGCAAATGTCTTATTTGATTTCCACGGTGTATTTCATATATTGTTCTTCTGACACCGTTCTGACGTTAAGTGGTAAGCAGAATCATTCAGTGCAAAGTATCCTAAGTGATGTTATATTGCATTTGTGAGACATACTCACTGCGTAGAAGTTCATGGAAGAGGAGGATGAGTGAAAGATGTTTATATTCCTGACTTATTTCAAGCTAAAGCTAAAATCTGAGTTTCTAGATATAAACCCCAGCTTTGTTGAACTTTAAAGTCATGCAAACTTCTGGATAAGGATGAATACTTCCTGACCAAAATAAAGGATGAATAGTGTTTCCAGTTTCAAACTTCTTGATGGAGGCAGGAATAAAAAAAAGAGCAATCAATGGCTGACACCACAAAAAATCAGTCATTTGAGCATAACGTTGATTAATTGTAGAACACAGAATTGGCTGTGCTTTCATGAGTCTGATACACACACAGGTAAGACTTAGTAAGAATGTTATTTCCCTTAGACAGATTGGCTTGAAAAGCAATTTTATTATCTATTAATGTAAAAAAATATAGAAGCTTTTTACTTGTACAGAGATAGATATTTGATACATAACTGACACCTGATGTTAACAGAGTATTACTATGGATTTTCTAATCGCAATGTATATACAAGCCACCTCAGGACCTTGACAAAATGAGCATTCTTATGGAAAACTCCTAGATATGTTCCAGATTCTGCACTTCTGTTACGCCTCCAGGAGATACAAACATCCTTCAAGTAACAAGGCACAAACATCATCTTTCTCCCTTTGGCATGTAACATGTGATGTTCCATCCCTCACCAACCTGGCGATTCCTCCTAAGAGAGGGGACAGACACCATCACATCTAAAAGACAAAAGGAAGTATGTTGGTTTCTATTGCCATAAGAATCACTGTCATAGAGGATTCTTATGTGTAACTGATTAACCCATTTCAGTTATTCTTCACATATTTATGCCTTCTGTGTGGATGGCAGAGAGAAAAGACAAATAAGGAGCTGTATAGTTACTATGTCTTCTCATTTCACCTGTGAGTTTGTAGCCTAACAGACCATAGTGATTTAGCAGTATGTGAATAATGAGATAATAAAATTCTCACACAGATATAACAAGTAACGTACTTCATTTTCATGCATATAATTTGCTAAATAAATAATAAAGATTGCATCGTATATTTCATTAACAACACACAAACATATTTTGCCTGCCCGTTGCAATTCCGTATCTTTCTTTTGATCATTAAAATACCTTATGTTGATACAAAACCAAAAATAGTATTTGGAAGCTGCATATGGATTCATGTGCATAGATATAGCTCTGAAGTAGGTATTTAAGTATCCTTATAATTTGTTACTCTAGCAAATACAATGATTTAGAAATATGTATACGTGTGTGTGTGTGTGTGTGTGTGTGTGTATTTGGATTTGGATTTTCCATTTGAGCAGGTTTGTAGACTTTAACTCCATGAACCACATACGAAAGTGCTAGAAGAAATGCAGTTTTGACTGCTCCAGCAGGGGACTCTTCATGTATTTCAACTTCATACACATTCAGAGATCGAACTCATGTTATTAAGTAAAACTATTTGTAGAAAATATTTACAAACTCATTTCATTTGCTTTTCTATTTAACACTAGTCATTTGAATCACACCCCAATAACCATTATACATTCATACCATTTATAAATCGGACTTCCTTATCTGTGTCCTAGTGGAAAGATACCAAAATATTTACTCGTGCAAATATTTCAAGAACCAAGTTATCTTTCTAGTAAGAATATCGTTAGCTTCCTCAGGTTAAAAGTATTTCAATGTGTTCTGGCATCAAAAATAAATGAACCTACTATGAATAATGTTATTGCCCCGAGATAACAATACCTACCCCCCAATAACTTCAAAAATATATCCACCTACCTGTCATTTAACAAACACTGATTATACGTAGAGTAGCCACTGGGATAGACCACCTCAGAGGACTTGAATAATTTTGTCTTATAAAATAATGTGTTTTCATAATAGGTCTCCCTCCAATAAAAGTTTTTTCAGCCAAATATTGCTCTACATGGTCTTGTCAGGGAAGAACCAAACACTCGGAGAAGTTAGGACAGGTTCGCTCATTTTCAACATCTAACAAATGCTAGCAGTTCAGTGGGTGCTTTGAATCTAAGTCTTGTTTTAAGACCTGGTGCCCTGGACTTCACACAGCTGCTGTGCTGCCTGCCAGGCCTCTGGCTGTCTCCCTCATTGGCACCAACTACTTTGCAGTACCATCTAGTCAGCCTCCACAACAGCATTAAGAAAGTTGGAAGCGTGTAATTACTCTGTTGATAGTAAGCCTCTTTATCTTACTTTGGTACTTCCAATAGCTACTGGTACTCCATTCTAACCTATTTTGTCTCAAAATTGGAGAACATAACACCTGCATATTTTTGTATCCTTATGCCTAGAATAATGCTGACTAAACAGCAGATATTCTATGACTTGGATTCAAGTGAATCTTTTTGAAATTCCATGCTGTACATGAACAATCAAGTTCCACTATAGAATTTCAAGTTTATATAATGTCAAGTATTTTCCTGATTACGATATATACTTCTGGTATAATTTAAATTTTCATTGAATATTTAAGACAAAATTTAAAGTATCATATTGAACATAACATTCCTTAGATATGATGCTTTGGAGGAACTTAGAAAAATAGAGTATTTGCAAATACAAAATACTGTTATCTTGAAAGACAAGGCCAAACCCTGTCAGGACTACTTCATTTTGTTTATAAGCATTATAACATCATGTGAGTGTCACGTGCTATCTATACTAGACTATATTTTTTGGTGCATTGATGATAGCTTTTAAGCTATTAACTTTGGAACAATTTAGTAGAATGGAAAACTGTTTAGAAAGCAATTAAACTCAAACAAATCAAAATGCAGAAATGACAGCTCCAGAGCAAAGACAAGGCTAAAATAAATTACACTATAAATTATGGAGAGAGGAGTCAGTTGTTTCTCTCCCCCTGAAGAAATGCTTGACTTCATTAGTAAATTGTAGCATGCTGCCATTTGCACTAACCCTTTGTAAACCTCCCCCCATGCTGAAACTGTTTACCTCCTCTGTCAAATTTAATACTTTTTCATCAACCAAATATTTCAGAAACATAGAAAAGTTACAATTCCATGCATTTGATATTTCATTTATTTCTAAATTAATGAAATTAAGCTCATAGTAACCAAGCTGGTTCTGAGAATACAAGGAACAAAACCCAGTGAAGTCTGTTTAAAGAATATTAGATGGTCCACAGAATTGCACAGAAGTAATGATTTTCTTTTAGAGTGAGTAATTTTCTTATATAATCTGGGAAGACGTTAAAAGAAAACTGATGTTATAAATTTGGACTTAAATTTTCCCTAAAGTGTTCTAATTTTAAACAATAGCTTGGTTCCCAATTTGAGTTATTAATGGGGAGGGGGGCGGTGCCAAGAATGCTTAATGATGGTTTACTCTTTCCACGAGGTAATTTCTATGCTGTCTTCGAACTTGTGATCCTCCTGTTTCTGCCTCCTTTGGGAAATCATGCCAGCATGCAACACCACAGCTAGCAAGATGAATTCACGTCTAAATGTGCTGTTAAAAGCTAAGTCCTGGTTGGGGTGTTCACATGCAAGGTAGATCTTGTCTCCAGTCCCTCTTCTCTGGTCTTCTCTGGTTCCTTCTCTCTTCTCTTTTCCTCCCTGATCTCTCCTTCTCCTTTCTCCTTCCAAACTGTCTGAGATGAGCAATGGTGCTCCCACAACAAGGGACTCACCATTGGCCCATGAGCATGAAATAAAACCTATGCGACTAGAAGCCAAAATCAATATTTACTCCTCTGCCTCCCGTACTATCAGGTGTTTGTCACAGCACTGGGAAGACAATTGAGACTGGTGATATTTTGCAAAAGCTTCCTAGGGTTTATTAGGAAATGTTTTCTTTATTTTTCTTTGTCTTCAACAAAGAAAAAATACTTCTTTGGAATTTTCACACAACGTGTGTTGAAAACATTCATTTCGCTTCTGTAATCACCCTCTCCACACTATCCACACCCTCTCCACACCCACTCCATCCCTTCCCAATCAGCTTCAATGCTTCCTTCTTTTGCTCATTCCCCCACCCACTCCAGGAGTAGTTATAGCAGTGTTTACAACAATACAAATATGGAAGCAATTTAGTTGCCTATCAGTGGGTGAATAAGCATAATATGGCATAACAATATAGGTGAACATTACCCAGGCTTAAAAGGGGAATAATTCTGTTGAATGCTACAGCAAGATGAATCTTGATGATAGTTGCAATAAACCTGACATAGAAAGACATATGATCTCACTGATGTGAGGTATCTAGAAAAGTACATGCAGGAGAGTGGTGATATCCAGGGACCCAGGAAAAGGGTTTGGTATTTCTCGTATACAGTTTTAGCTCTGAAAGATGAAAATGTTCTGAAAATTTGTTGCACATGAGTGGGAAGATATTTAACCCTGCTGAACTGCATGCTTTAAAATGATCATGTTGGAAAATGCCATGTCATATACATTATACCACAATAAAAAAGAGGCTACAATGACAAAAATATAATTTTCCGATTTACATTTGGGCTGGCAAGCAGTGCTTGGAAAATACGATATACTCGACATTGTAATGAGCTGTTGCCCTGGGTCTATTGTAAAGAAGTATCTCTCTGCCAGCAGCAGATCCAGAGGGAGTTGCTCAACTTCAGAGCTTGTTCATCAAAGGACGATATGACTGTAGGTCAGTTTAATAAGATCTTGGATTAAACATGGCATAATAAAGGGAAAATGCTCTGATGTAGATCATCAAAATGATTCTAGAATGCATACAACACTGAAGTATAGATGTGCGTGAAAAACCTCACAATTACTGTTAATTCTATTCAATGTTACACTTTAGAGATCACTTTTCCAGGATTAAAAATTACATATAGCTACAACTTTCAGTATCAATTCACTCTAGAGACCTGGTTTGCCCCTAACACAAAAAGTTCTTCTGCGTAATTCCTCAGCACCTTCCTGGGAGATCCCAATGTATTTATAGCTTGGTGAGTCATATTCCCAGGGAGAGACTCTGTTCTGAGCTGTCAGTTTATTCATTAGAATGTGCCAAACTACCCCAGATACATTAAACCAATTTATTATCATAGGAAACAAAGTGAGAAGGGGTAAGAGCAGGGAATTCATCAAACACAATTTGGGTCCGATATTATTACATTGCCTGATGATTAAAAATTTTACAACTTGAATTAAAATGTAAAAAAAAAAAGTTCATGAAAATAAGAAAGATTGAGGCATGGTTGTAGATTGGATATTATACATACTTGTATAATAAGCAATGAAAAATCCCACTATGTTCATAAAATCATGTGAATCTCTTTCTTTATGTTAGTTATGAAGGTATTAGAAGCAAATAGAGAATCTATTTCATCCAATTCAGAAAGGCCTAAGAAAATTAAAAAGTGAATGATTACCTTTAATTTGTACATTCTGGAGTTTCGGAGCACCATTATTCAATAAACCTCTTTTAGAATTTATTTATTTATTTATGTTTTACCCACACAAAGCATTAGTCAGTAGAACAAGCAGCATATCTGTCCCGACAGATTTAGGAATGGCTTCTTTCCCACCAAAATCCTCTAGATTTAGGAAGTGTGAAGGGGTAGTCTCTAGTCCATGAGTTATGATTCAATTTATCCAAATTTTGGCTGGGTGTTTTCTTAATTTTCCTAGATGATGTTAATGTTCAGATTAAAATAAATAATGATTCTCTGGTGAAACTTAAGTTACTACTGAATGGGCTCAGGACTGTGTAGTTGGTTACATTAATCATTTACCTCCGTTTTTTGATATTTAGGTAACATGATAGAAAAGATGTATGTTAAGCATGTGATGAAAGGAAGAATGAGTAGGATGCAGAGAAGGAAGAGGGACTAAGAAAAAGAAGAAGAAGGTAAAGATGAAGAGGAGAAAGAGAGTAGGGGAGAAGGAGTGATGGTTAGGAGACAGTGGTCATGGGGCGTTAGGATGTGGCAGGATTTCTCAAAGCAGGTAAACCATTTTGTTTGAGGTAACAATGAAGCGAATTACAACTCAGATGAGAAGAGACACAACCAGATTCAGAGAAAATTTCCCCTCGAGACTCTCAGAAGCTCTGAAATTTAGCATCAAGACATGGAATAAATAGGACACAAAGTGAATAAAGTAGTTGTTTGCTTTGTTTTCTTAAATGCCACTTACACAGTAGTACTTAGACCCTGCCCTCTGTTTACAGAGAGGAGTTAAGTTCTTCCAGAAAAACTGTAGTATCTGCTCTTGGTAGTCTTTTATGATCTATCAGCATACACTTAACATTGACAGACGTGATTTCCTGATACTCCGAATAAATTAGCTCTTTTGGAGAGAATCTTTATTATTCTCAGTGATTTAGATCTACTTTTCAGTGTCAAACCTATTGCAGCAGTGTCCTGTATCCCAGGGATGTGAATTGGATTGAAAATCAAATAGCATCAGTTGAATGAAGCCTTCAAGCTAATAGTGTCTGTCTGCTGGTTCTCAAGGATAAAAGACAAATGGCTAAGCATGTGAGCATGAAAACATGCTCACACTAACTAAACATCAGAGAAGCACAGAATAAATTTGATTAAAAGAACAAAAAACAACAAATATTGTCAAGGATGTGCTAAAAGGGAAGCCTGAAACATGACTGCTCAGAATGTAAAATTTTTTATTTACTCCCACAAAACAGTCTTTGTCTGACCATGAGTGTATGTGTATGTTTATGTATCTGTGGGTGCATGTGAATGCATAGGTGCACATCCATGTGCATGCATGTGTGTGGAGGCTAGAGGTCAGCCTTGGGTTTTACTCCTTAGCAGTGGTCAACTGTGGCTTTCTCTTTAGACCAAGACTTTCAGTAGTACCTGAGA
This sequence comes from Cricetomys ansorgei, assembly GCA_026225945.1. Classification (NCBI taxonomy): domain Eukaryota; kingdom Metazoa; phylum Chordata; class Mammalia; order Rodentia; family Nesomyidae; genus Cricetomys; species Cricetomys ansorgei. Next base: position 5,058,335 of record JAMJFZ010003581.1, on the reverse strand, counting down.
CTAACTAATGAGGCTATAGGACCAGGCAACCCAGAGATACCCTTATCTCTTCCACACCAGCTCAGGGATATGGAGTACCCAACCCCAAGCCTGGATTTTTGCATCTGGTCCTCATTCTCGTGCAATAAGTAGTTTACACATCCGAGCTATCTAAGTCCCCACCCTCAAGCAGAAAGTATGTCCTGGAAAAAAAAAATAGCTCTTCCAACTAGACACAGAAATATAGGCTTACAGCCATATTTACATTTTGCCACCTTGCGCTTGATGAATATGTATTGCATGAATAAGTAAGAAAGAGGAATTAGTGAGTGCTAACTCAGATGAAAGAAGAAAAGATTGGAATGTGTGTTACAGATGAATGGAACTTATGTTTACTTTCTTTTCCATGTAGAGCGTGGCTTGCCAACATTTTGTTACAGAAAAGGAAAAATTGATGGCAATAATCCCAGTGGCGGTGGGAGTGGTTAGGATGCTGGGAATGCAAGGATGAACGTTATCATAGGACACACAGAAATTGAATTCTGGGTGAATGGAGATATGGAGCTAAAGTAACAGGTGGACGTCTTTTATTTAGGAAGCAAGATGCATACGTGACTTAGGACCACCTCCCAAGGTTTGTGCTTAAGCGGTTTAAAAATATGGTCGTTCTGATGGTTGGGAAAAATCAGAAGAATAGTTTGAGAGGTGATTAACTCAACCCTCAAAGTACTGAATTTTATTTTCTATGATACAGTTGTCAAAAAATGTTAAGAATTATCTAGAATCAAAGTTGATTTGGGGCTAGAAAGATGGCTCATTAAGTAAAGACACTTTCGGCCAAGGATGACAAACTGTATTAGACACCTAGAACCAGCAGGGTAAGGTAGAGGTAGAAACAACAGATAGATTTCCAGAAGTCCTTTCTTGGCTTCCACATGCACGTGAACTTGTACACACACACATTGTATGTTCCTATTTGTAAACTGAGATAAGAGGATACAGCAATCTCAATGTCTATTACAGCTTTGAGATCGATATTTCTAGAATATAACGATTGTGTTTTGAAACAATACCTGGCTTTTGTCTTTCATATATCTTTGTTGTTGAGACCATTTAGGTCAAATCAAATCATTTTGTTACCAAGAAACAATATTCTTCACAAAGTCTTCTAGAAAATATTCAGAGTCCAAATATAAGTGCTTCTCCTGTTGTTTGAAATAAATCCCAGCTTGCTTCTTGCATGTTGAGGAGATGTCAGATGCCCTGGAATCCATCTTCCTGCCCTGTGTCCCTCTGCCCACCACAGCTCACCATAACATAGCTACTGCTCAGGAAACACTGAACACATTTTAACTCAATCTTCTTCATCCTGTACATCACTATTCTCGCCTCTCATTTCCAAACTTGCTCCTTTCCATCCTCTGAACTGAGATGATATCCTCTTGTTCAGTCCTCCCTCACACTCCCAGTCAGGTTCATTACTCCTTCTCTGTACCTACGCTGCTAATACTGTCATAGCATTTATCATTTACAGCCCTGAACCTCCTGCCCTTGAAAATGCTACCAACTCAAGCTTGTGACTTCCCTGAAGACACAGATTGCTGTTGTTTACATATATATACATATATATATATATATATATATATATATATATATATACACACACACACATATATATCTATATTTAAAGGACCATGCATAAATATATTTAAAGTTATAGCTCATATATCATATATATGATAAATTGTTTAAAAGGATACTAAATCTAATTTTCACTTGACTAATTTAGCACATCTACTTTTGACTTACTGTATCATCTCTTGTTTAGAAATTATTTTCATAGTTAATTACCTTTCTTTTATAACAGTATAAGTTTTACTATCATCTCAAGTTTAATTTGATTTTGTATGATGGTCATTTCAAACAAATGACCATATGTTTAATTTTAAAATTAAATAGAATAAAATGGAGGTGTTCAATTTTTAACTTAGTAAGCTAGAAAATTATACTGATAAATTTATCCCACAAATTTGAGAGTTGACAAAACTGGGTCATTTTTCATTTTAATTAGAAAACCATAGTCTTTAGTGGCTATTTTATTAAAAAGGTAAAATTATTAGTGAAATAATAGATATAATTTTGTATAGATTTCTTTTACTTGGAGTGCTGGTCTAATAGTTTTGAGGGTTCCTCAGTGGATATCCACTATTATCCATAGGTAAGGCTCATGCACTCAGTTACAGAGGAGCATTGCAGATAATTAAACAGAGGCTGAGGAATCAACCCACTGCATCCATTTCTGGGTGTTCTTCATATAGAATAGAATATCTAATAAAGACGGGTGTCAATCAACTAAAAAATGACAGTGGTATTCAGCACATACAGTGAAATGTACCATGTAGGTACTATAGGGAACTCTTAGAGATCAAAATACACTTTAATCTTTAGGGGTAATCATGTGGAGGAAGTAAGGTACCGAAATACACTATCTCATGTATGGGAAGCCCCATGATTCCCCTGACTTTGGGCCTTGATTCTGCTCTCTGGCTATAAGCCTATTTCTTTACTGGGAGATTTTCCGAGCAGGGCCGAATCATAAAATACTACGTGTCCGGAGCTGGATTGTTTCAAGGAAGGCAAAGATTGCTCAAACATTCCTTCCTCGAGGAATGCTTAGCTTCACCAAGCAAGATGATGGTATTGAGGTTTCTGACTAGCTTGTGCATTGTCTAAGCTTGCTGACTAATGGTCTTGTGCCTGCACACATGTTTTACTTTTTTTTTGTGATTATTGACCTTGCAACTGCACGTAGTCCTCTGAGGAAAAGGGTATAAAAACTGAAGCCAAAAATAAAACCAGCTTCAATTCAACTGAGCTCAAAGATATAGTTTGTGCACCTGTTTTCTTTCAGTCCCACTCCCCATTCAGATTCTGTCCAACTTGACACATTGGCCTTGTCAGTCATGGATTATTATTTTATTTCTTCTCTATAAATTAGTTTCTTTAAAAAATACTAAATATTTGTTTCCACATATAAATTTGATCATATTCATTCCCCCATTATTCTGTCATATCCCCTTGCAGTTTCTTAGTCTGTTATTTTCTGTATAATTTTTAAAACTACAATAAACACCCATAGTTGGGTGGTGGTGGTACACGCCTTTAATCTCAGCACTTGAGAGGTAGAGGCAGACTGATCTCTTTGAGTTTGAGGCCAGCCTGTTCTACAAAGTGAATTCTGGAACAGCCAGAGTTACAACAGAGAAATAAATACCCCTTACTTAAAGTCCCCCTTGCCAACAACAAAACAAAGCAAACAAATCATAACATATTAGTGTTTGTAATGACAGATGATTAGGCTACTTGAAGCTTGGTATCAACTCTTTATCTTACCAGGGTAAGTTTTACACTGACTCTCAAATTATTAAGGTACTGTCTCATCTGCTGGTTTGTCATTGCTAGAAGATCGTTATAAGCTTCCCACTCTGCCTTGCTATGGTTCAACAAGTTTTCTTGAGAGAACTTAAGGAAATTTATCTTATCTTATTGTTCTTCCAGAGGACACCAGATGAGTCATGTTATTCATGCTTCATTTACATAAGTGATTTAATTCCTCCCCAAAGAAACTGCTAGTAAAGTTTTGGGACCATTTTCCTCTGTGCATAATTCATTCTTCTTAAGAATGGTCTCTGTAATTTCCAAGTTTCTGGGACTTTTTCAAACCTTTCTGTTCTTCAACTCTTTGAGACTGTTGGGCTCCTTTTGTATTGGCCTCTCTCTGAGTAGTTGTTCTTGAAATTGCTTTAGATAGCATGCCAGGACAATTTAAGGCTGTCTGAAACTCTTCCCTCTTTCAATGATTGATTATAGGATACATTTGTTGATGTCTGAAGGACATTTTTGTCTTTGTTATTTTAATGTGTTGCTGTTTATTTGTTTTTGCTTTATATCAGTAGAGGGTAAATCTAATCCTTACATCATGGCTAAAATGTGAAGTTTAACATTATATTTATATGTCCCACTCTGAATTGATGATACTGGTTTTACTTTATAAATATTTTCACTTCCTGATTTGTTAGATGTAAACTTATGAATTCACTTTATTTTTCATCCCTCTGATGGGAAATAAAATTACAAGCAGCAGTATGGGAAAGTCTAGAAAATGGCTGAAATAACTCAAATATGCTTAATTAAAATCTGGCTCGAGGTGTGAGAAAACAGAAAATTCTTAAAGCAATGTTGGTTCAGTAGTATTTCAAATATGTAGAATGACAAGAAAAATAGATTTTGGAATCATTTCTGAATACTCCGCATTAGAGTGAAGAACAATACAATGAGAAATTGGTTCTCTGTATAAATATTCACGGACCTAAAAGAAGAGACACTGAAAATATTAATGGAGCAGAAAAATAGTCAGCTTCTGGAAGACTCCACCTATGAGTATACATTTCCAAGAGACTCAGCATATGAGGAGCTAGAAATGAAATAGATTTATGATCTACAAAGAAAGGAAACTTTCATGATTGCATTGGAAATGAACTCTATTTACCTTGGTTTAGAGAACATGATCAAAATACTGAAAAATATAATATCATAAGTTTTTTCTACTCCATCATCCTGAAATTGTTATTCATTTTTAAATATTATCAAAGGAAAATATTTCATTGTCTGTGTAGTAATATACATTTTATATGTGCTGACCTATTTGAACATAAAACTTCAACATAAAATTAAATGTGGATTATTTTTAGAAGTCACTTGAAAATCAATAATAAAATCATTTCCAATGTATTATATATATTATATTATGTTATGTTGTGTTATATTATATTATCTATACCATATTTTAGTTAAGAATTGCTGTTATATGGCTGGGCAGTAGTGACACATGCCTTCAATACCAGCACTTGGGAGGCAGAATCAGGCATTTCTCTGTGAGTTAGACACCAACCTGGTCTACAGAATGAGTTCCAGGATAGCCAAAGCTATAAAAGAGAAACCCTGACTTTAAAAAAACAAACACAAAAAAGAATTGCTGTTATCAAACAAGTCTCTTGAATGGAAAGTTCACAGAATAATTTAAGAAGATTGATTCTTCTCAGAATATCATAAAATTTTGTGTAATATAAACTTTATTCACAAACTCTGTGTGTGTGTGTGTGTGTGTGTATTATGCCTTTTGTATGTGAAACAAAAATGTTGAGGGAAAAAAATTCAAACAGATACTTTAAAATATATCAAGAACCATTCTTTCTACGTATATAAAAATCTATATGTAAATTTATATGTGTATACACTAGAAGTATACTAAATGTAGTAACATGACAAGTGCCAAAACCCAACAGTATCTATGTACTCTATCGTAAGGGACTGATCTAAGGACCAGTCACTACTATTATTCTCCATGCTCAAAAAAATTGGCTTTGAGTTAAATTTATCTAAACCTCTTCCAAAAAAATCTCTCCTGATCACATACAGTACACATGCACAAAAATATGAGCCTTTGTTCATTGGCGATAGCAGAACACTCTTGCTAATAAAGGGAGATATAAAAGTTGTACTTCTGTGGCTTGAAAAGTACCCATGCCCCAAATAAATATTTGGGTAATCTAATTCCAAGTTTTTGCTTTGTCTTACTCTAATGTTGCATTATTCATAAATAAAGTCAGGTTCACACTGTAGACAGAATAATAAATACATAAAGATTCTGTATTCGTCGCACACCATTTATTTTCTAATTTAAAAAAGAACACAGTGGCTTTTTCAGCTTGTGAAATCTATGAGGACATGATCTAACAGAGAGTCTTAGATAGCCATTTGGTTAAATACTTCATGAGATAACCCACCATACTAGCAATATACTTACCATCCTTCCAAACACCAGTGGAGAAATGTTCCCAGCATGGAATTTTCATTCTTAGTTTCTATTTTCCCATCCCCTTTTGCATATATGCAAAAGTAAAAACATAAAAAAATACTGATTCCAAAAATGTAATCATGTCTCAATGAGCTGGTTAAAAAAAAAAAAAAAAAAAAAAAAAAAAAAAAAAAACAGCTAGTATTTAACAAGGTGAGATTTGCACTATTTGCCATAAAATGTAAAATACCAAAGCAAACAAAGAAGTGTGATTTCTAATGAGGATCATAGAAACTCCTTTTTGTGTTTGTGTGTGTGTGAGTTATTTCATTGGTAGTGTTGTTCTCTGTAAAGGAACTGCTTCATCATTTAAGTTCTAGTTTAGTTATTTCTTTTCAGTTCGTTAGGCAGGACCAGGACAGAATTTGACCTATGGCTAATTCTGTGCCAAACTTGTGCTTAAAAGAAGTTTTAGTATTCTATAAGTTATTGAGGTTTCCTGTAGGTCTGTTCAAAATGGACATTTATTATTTCAGCCCTGTGTAACTAAAGCAAACCACTAGGGCCTCCTCTCTTTTGGTACAGTTTTCAGAGCTCAGAAGCTGATTCCTCATTAATAATCAGCTGATGCTCATGACAGAAATCCTCTACCCTTTGGGATTTCTCTCCTTGTAAATCTCTCCTGGAACTCATTTCTATCCTATGTCTCCTCTTTCTGCTTTCCCCACTGTTCTGCCTGGGAAATCTCCCCTACTTTACCCAATCAGAGAGCTTATCTGTCTTATTTGCATCTCTTAGTTATTGGCTCTTTCTTCTTGTATAATATCCAGTGTGTTGGAATTTTCCCCCCTCAGGTATTCTGACTACTTTTTAAATGCTTGGAGATGCTAGCTATTCCACCTTAGTCAAGGGTGGAAACTTTGAAAATATGATCTTTTAATTTACATTAGTTTTCACATATTTAAGTTTTGTCCAAGAACAAGGAGGCATTCTTAATGAAACATAAACTTCACATTAGTATTCTTTCTATCTCTGATGTTCATTTACTTACATAAATCCCAATGGCTAAGAAGCAATTAGACAGCAGATGGCTGAGTTCAAATCAATTAAATTGAATGGTATGTGCTGTGAATAACTAGGCCTATCGATGTTTGTGTGTGTGTGTGTGTGTGTGTGTGTGTGTGTGTTCAAAAACACAGTTTAATTTTTTTGAGAATTTTATAGAGGAATTCTGAATTCACACCATTCACATCTCCCTTCCTGTCCCCCTCCAACTCCTCCTATTTTCTCCATTCCCTCTCAAACCCATGATCTTTTCTTTGATTATTATTAAAGACACATACATACACACACACACACACACAAATACTTAAATACAGTCTGCTAAGTCCATTTATAGTTGCTCAAATGTGTGTAATATGTTTAGGGATGACTTCTCAAGATTGGGTAGCCTATCAGTGGGCTCAATCCAGGAGAGACTTTCTCAGCAGCCCATTCATTATCTTTAGGTTTTCATGGATGGGTGGGGCTTTCGGAGATTTTTCCCTATCTATTCTGATGTGTCAATGGTGGTGTTGTGTAGATCTTATTTAGGTGACCATATTTATTTTGTAGGCAAAGCTTCCTGGTTACATAGGAAGACACTGTCTCATAACAGACTTCTTGGTCCTCTGGATCCTATAATCTTTCTGGTCTCTTTCACAATATTCCCTGAATTTTAGTTGTAGGGGTCAAATTTTATATGTGTCAGCTGATGTCAAGCATCTGACAGTCAGTTTGTTTTTTGACTTCAACATCTAAATATCATAATTCCTATTATCCTTATTCATAAAGTAGCCAGAAGAGTAAAACAAAACAAAAAAATACTGAAACTGTGTTACATAGTATTCTTTGTATCATGTATTTATTATCATGCTTTCATTTATTTCATAAGAACTTTAAGATTTTACATTCAGGAATTTCAAAATGGAATGATATTTATCATGCTCTGCAATGAAACTAAAAAAGAATTTTAAAAAACTGATTCTTTCTTCTTTAGATTCTGTACCCTTTTTCCTATCATTTCTCTATTTCTACCCTACTCTTCTTAACTGCAACTCTGACATTTTCTATTATTTAGATTATTTTAACTTCCATCCATAGTGACAAAACTTGGTAGGATTATGTTTTTGTGCCAAGATTATTTTGCTGTGAAAAGTTATCGGCAATTTCATCCATATTGCTAAAATGATAGAATTTTCTCTTTATAAAGGCTGAGTAATACTCGATTGTATATGTACCTAATGCCACATTTTATTCTGTCAGTTCTTCTTTTGGTAACATACATTGCTTTTTACAGATTTGCTATTATGAATCCTTACTACAGTAATTATGACTGCAGACATCACACTAAAACATTAATTACTGATACTGTGAGTGATTGTTTGGAAGTAGGATTTTGAGGAGCCTCTATACAGGTTTATGTAATGATTATATTAACGTACTTCTGCTCTATACTGTAAAGCTTTCTATTTTCTCTACATCCTTGCCCACACTTGTTGACTTATGAGGTAGCTTCTAACTATGGTTTTGATTTACATTGTTGTAATCATTAGTAATGTCAAACAATCTTTAATCTGTCTACTGACTGTTACATTTTTTTAAACTAAGAAATCCCTATTCAGGTTCAAATATGTTGTTCATTATTTAATTGCTTATTTATAATTGTTTATGACACTTTGGAGTCATTGTATATTTAGAATACTAATAGTTTATCAGTGGCATGGCTTGTCATTATTTTTCCCAGTTAATAATATGTCTCTGTACTGTTTTGATATTCATCTGCAGAAGAATACGTTGAACTCGTGTCTACCCTCGAGCAAAATTACAGCTCAGCATGGAATATTGGGATTGAGTATGATTTTATAGGTAGAACTCTTAAAGTGCAGGTTGAAAGTTGAATAAATGGATCGCATCAACAAATAGCTTCCATATAGCAAAGAAATTATTAACTTTTAAAATGACAATCAAAACATGCTCTCCCCACAAACAAGCATTGCTTGAAGATTATGCATTTGTTTTTCTCAATTATGTTTTTAAATTTTATTTATCTATTTATTATTATTATCGTTATTATTATTATTATTACTATTACTATTGACTTTTTTATTATTATTGTTATTTCTTTTATTCTCTGTAAAGTTTATACATGTATACACCATATCTTGGATATCTCCACACACCCCTATCTCCCTTTTGCTCCCTTCACATTATCCCAAAGACATTACCCTCACCACATCAACTCCTCTACAGAAACAAAGCAAACAAAAGCAAAACCAACCCACTAATCTGCTCATTCACTGGGACTCAGGCAGTTTAGCAATGACCATCTTGCTCAAATAAATGACTGTCTTTCCCTCAGCAGACACCAACTCTCATTAGCTGCTCCATAGGGATGGGATAGTAAGTTTATGGTTTCAGGGGGATAATAATCCATCAAGTCGGGGAAGCATGCCATTAGGCGTGGCAGCAGATACAAGAAGACGAAATACCACATTTTTTACCTACCACAAACATGTAGTAGAGAGAGTGAACTTAAAGTAGGCCAGGCTGTGTACTCTCAAAGCCCAACCCCAATGACATACTTCCTCCAGCAAGGCCACATCCCCTAAACATCCCCAAATGGCACCACCTACTGGGGATCAAGTGTTTAACTGCTTGAACCTACCGGAAATATTTCTCGTTCTAAACATCACAATGTATATCTCCCATTTTATTCAAGATGGGTTTTCCTATTAACACATTTTGGTGTGATATTTTTATTAAAAGTGAAGCACAATGATTATTATATAATATTATATATATATATATATATATATATATATATATATATATATATATGTCTATTGAAACTAATAGTTTAATGCTAGGGAAAATTGTAATGATGGCATCTTTCCTAATTTTTATGATTACTCATTTATGGTTAAATGTGTATTGATTTGATGTATGTTAATTTAAAATTTTTTGTCTGTCTGGCATAAAAGTGATGTATTTTGTATTCACATTATTAAACAATAGAAAACATGGTAAAGAAAACAAAGTAGTTAGCTATGACCACAAATAATGTTCACCCTCTTGGTATAATTTACTCTCATATTAGAAATTCAACTATATTGCAAAATAAAATGAAACCAAAGATTTATGAAAATTCCTTAGAGAGATTAGAAGGAAAGAAACTTAATTTTATACATGTGTTTAGTTCTAAGGAAGATGCTTACCAGGAAGAGGAGGAAGCAAGACCTTTACAGAGATTTTTAACAGTTAATGTGATTACTGAGATAATGAAGTGATGCCATTGGGAAATTCCAAGTATGCTATTACTTAGGAAATGTAAAAGTTAGTTTGAACAAATCATTAAGCTCAGGAATAGAGACAAATTCCACAGTCATTGACAAGAACTGGCTTTCTGAAATTTCCATGGTGGCAACCGCATTACAAAGAGTGAGTCTAAGCTGTGTGCTCTTATGCCTAGCAGATCTCAATCTCTCTGTTTATAAAAATCTATTATTATTCTTCCATCAGACATCACCTTATCTTAAGGTTTGAGGTTTTTGTTTTGTTTTGAATTTGGAGAGTTTTTGTTGTTTGTATGTTTGTTTGTTTGTTTTTTCCGTAGAAAACTTATGCCTTCACTTGTCTCAGCTTGAATTAATATTTTATTTCCTGTTAAAATTTTGAAATAATTATTTTGTGGTTCCATCAGGCCAGTGATTGAAAGCTGTTTATACTTGAATCCTTAAGTCGTTTTAAATTATATACTTTGAGTTTAGAAAGTCCAATTAAAAAGCGGTAGCATTTCCTTCAGTTTTATAGAAGTATTGATTTTCTATTAATATACCCAGGCACATCTTACTGGCTAGCATTTATGTGCCAAGGATGCTCAAAATGCTGTTGAAGGAGAAAAGGCATCAACATTTTTACCTAGTTGTACACACTGTGAGCCTTAGTGTTAATCAGCCTGGCAAGATATTCCCATTGTGGTGCAGTAATACCATGAAGGTTCTGAGGTGCAACCCATAACCTACTGGTTCCACATAAGGATTACTCCACAAAACAAAGATTATGCCTGGCACTGTAAACTGAGCCAAGATTTTGTTGATAGCTTCATAGAGATCTTAATTTTATTATTTTGCTGAATTAATATAGCATCAAATTGCCTTCTGAACTCTATTCTTTATACCAATATTAGTGCAGCTCTCAACTCTCATTACAGAAACTTCTTTATGCAATAAATGATGGTTAATATAGAGACATACAGCTGGTTGAAGTGAAGTAAATAAGAGACCATGGGATTTTTCAGCCCTAAACAGAACATTTATCTCACTCTCTACTCCCAAAGCTCACATATCACACTGAGAAAAGATTGAGGAAAAAATTTCATTCACAATTGTCTCAAAACATACCTTAGAATAAAGCTAGTCAGCTGGACAGTGGTGGTGAATGACCTTAATTCTAACACTTGGGAGGCAAAGGGAGGCAGATCTCTGTGAGCTTGAGAGCAGATTAGTTTACAGAGTGAGTTCTAGGACACCCAGAGTTACAACACAGAAACCCTGTCTTGAAACAAAAACAAAACAAAACAAAAAATAAATAAGGCTAGACAAGTAAATTAAACACTCATACAATTAATACTTTAAAAGACTAGGCAAGGGGAGGGGGTGGGAATTGAAGAAGATACCAGACTGGGTGCTCACATGCCTAGTAAATCTCTTTCTCTCTGTTAATAAAATCTATTATTTCTCTTGCATCAAACATCACCTTCATTTTAAGCTAGGGGATTTTTGTTTTGTTTTGAATTTTGGGTGTTCTTTTGTTTGTTTGTTTGAAAAAGAGAATGAGGGAAAGGAAAGAAGGAAGGAAGGAAGCAAGGATGGAAGAAAGAACAGAAAAGACAGAAAGAAAGAAAGAATGGATAGAAGAGAAGAAAGGAAAAGAAAAGAAAGTCATATTTCTGTACCCATATATCATTGCAGCTCTCATACCTTATCAGAGAAATTCTATTGTGACACGGGCAATGTTTAACATAGAAATCTCACAACTAGTTAAATTGAAGAGACTCTGTTTCAGGGGAATGCTCAACCACAAGCAGGACATCTACAACCCTACCTGACCAGCTGCCCACTCCATGGTTCAGGGACCATTGCAGAAAATTTATAAAAATCACAGGTTAAGAAAGACTGGTACAAAACACTGTCTTCTGCAAATGACAAGACTACTACACTCATGAACTCACAGCTGCTATTGTTGCCTGCAAAAAATAAAATAAAATTAACAAGGTTAAGCTATTCAGTATTGTGGTATGGAGGCCTAAGTATCTCACAAATCCCTACTCTTGCTGAGGAACTAATGGCAGTTGATGGCTTCTGGGAAAGGCAAAGTCAATTTTCTTAAAGGGTTTGACCCTGATAGATTGACTAACCTGCCGTAGATGGCCTTGTACTCGTGAGTATAGAGGAGGTATAGAGACTTGATGAATTATAGTTTTGAGAGAAGAGAGGCCATAGAGTTAGGAAGCTATAAGACTGTAGGGGAGAGGATCTGGGAGGAGTTAGGATGAGCAGTGAATGATGAATATGACCAAAACACACTTCAGAAATTCCAAAGAATTAATAGATTCTTTTAATTCTAGCATTGATGAGCCCCATCTCTCGCAGAAGAACTATTGGCAGCAGACAGCTCCCAGGAGAGGAAAAGTCAGTTTTCTTCAGTGATATGACACTGGTAGGTTGCCCATACACCAGTAGATGATGCTATACTTTTGTATATGCTGGAAGCACAAATTGGGTGCAGTTGGAAAAAAGGTATAAACTTGAGAGGAAGATGTGGATGTATGTCTGGAAAGAGTTTGGGGTGAATCAGATATGATCTAAATTCATTTTATACATCATGAAATTCTCAAAGAATAAATTATAATATTAAGAAAATACCCAGATGCATAACTTCAAGCTTTTAGTTATGTTAGTGCAGAAATTTGAGACATCATACCATATTTTTGGACAATGGTGTTCGTATAAAATTCTTGATTTGTTGAACTCATTAGACTACAATTTTCTTTTAGGTGTATTGCACTAAGTGAAACTTGGCAAATAAATCTTCCATTTAAAATAAAAAATAAAACATTCTTTTACATTTTCAAATTATGGAAAAGCACAGAGTATTTCAATTCATGAAAGATACAGCATGTCTCTTCGACCCATCATTGTTCCTTGCAAAGATCTTCTCTTCTCTTCTCTTGTTAATTTGAAATATATTACAAATGCAGGACCGTGTCTCAGGCAAGGTTGAGAAGCGGGAGATAATAGACTTGACCATTTCTCAGGAAGACTTTAAATACAACTTCTGCAGATTTTTACAAGATAGAACTCAAATTGCATGTGATAAATTGACAAGAAATAAACAAATATGAACAGCTTAATGCACGACTACCATAAAGAGGAAAAGGAGGGTTCAGAAATTGCCATGATTATTGTCTTTTCAGTAGAACATGGGCAATTTGGGGCTGCCTTTTCAGAAAAATGAATCTTCATAATTTTGTCTGTATATGCATGTCTGTATGTGACCTAATCTAGGAGATCTAAACATGCGCACCACACATACGCATTCTATAATTATGTAGCACATGATTACAGACTAAGGGCAGGAACACATCTACAAATTGACAGTGGAAATATTATTTGAACTGGAAAATAAGAGAAATGAGAAGAAAGGGGGAAAGAAGAGAGATGATACTAATAAATGAGTGGCTTGAGAGGCAGCAGAAAACACCAGGAATTGGGAAATATTGAACACTTACTGTGTACTGCATGCATCATTTTATTTATTTTGTATTATTATTATATCTGTGTAGAATGTGCTCATGTATAAAAGCATTCATGCCTCTCTCTCTCTCTCTCTTTCTCTCTTTCTGTGTGTGTGTGTGTGTGTGTGTGTGTCTGTGTATCTGTGTGTCACACATGTAGAGATCAGAGTACAATTTTTAGGAGTTCGTTCTCTTCATATTGTGTATCGGAATTGAACTTAGGTCATCAGGCTTGCCAAAATGTACCTTTCTCTGCTGAGCTGACTCACAAGCCTTATGCAACATTTAATATATTAAGTTATCATCAACATTCAAAAATTATGACGCTGACTTTGATTTTCTTTCAGAGATGTAGAGTTTAATTAATTTCTCTAAGCTTGATAGCAAAATTAACATTTGGACCGTAACCTATCAGCTCTTGCTCATAGGTGTATAAGTATTTAGCTGGTTAGAACAGTGAATGAAATTCTACCTGGAGCAGAAGCTTGCACTAATTGCTCATAGGAAACTAGCATCACAAAACATTAAAACTAGTATCTATTACTCTGAATGTGTTTAGGCTCTATTTTTACTTCTGCAAATTGTCTTTACAAACTGGATATTCAAAGAGGAGTTATATCTGTTCCAATATTTTCACTGAATGATTATAAACTTCAACCAGGGTTGAAATGAGTAAAAGGAGCAGTAATCTCTGAAAATGATGTAAATAGAAATCAAAACTCTTCTATTTTCCCTGTTATTTGTCTTTACACAAGAGTCAACAAGATAATTCAAGATCTTGAAACAAATATTTCACAGTTTTCACAATTTTGTGAATTATTAATTTGTAAATACCTTCACTGAGCAACCTGCCTTTTATCTATTCATGCCCAGACTTGAAATACCAGCTCTTCCTGGACATGGCACTTCAACTTATCTGACCTCATTAACATGAACGCACATCTCAGACTTTGTAATTGTCTACAGTAAGTTTTCAGAAAGTAAACATCTCAAGAGTCAATGTAAGTTGCAAGAGTATTCATGACCTAGCTATATTCAGAAGTTGCAGAATGTCATCATTGACACAAAACAGAGCTCTCACATAGAAAGGAATTTAAGTAGTGTTTTCTACACTAAGTATCAGTGACTATGATCTGGAACAGGAATTTGGGTTGCCTCGAACAACATGCTCTACTCCACTTTGGATGTAGGTAGTTACATGAATCTGTGTGGTTCCAGATGAACAGAAAATCATAAATCTGTAGAGGAATAACCCTGTGTGAAAGCCAAGGTTTACATTCCAGGGGCTACATTCACAAGCCTGTGTTGTCTGGATAGAGTGTAGACACATCTTTAATCCAGTATTTAAAAAAAAAAAAAAGTGGAAGCAGACACAGAAAGCAGAACTCAGAGTCAGTGTCACACAGGAAGTGACATCTGAGATGAGTCTGAATGAATGGCAGACAAAGTGACTAATCAGAAGAAGAGTTAGCAGATGACCAACTCTCATGAGAAAAGGTAGGATATCAGCTCAGTTAAAGAGAGTTACATAGGAGTTAGAGTCAGATATAGAAATTAGTTGAGAAGTTGACAGAACAGTCAACTTCTGTTGACTGTTGGAGAAGTGGAAAAGCAAGCTGAAGAGTCAGTTGAGGAGCAGTTATCAGAGTCAGTTGAGAAACAGGCTGAAGACCAGTAAGTTGAAGAGCAATTAAGAGAGTAAGTTGAAGACTGAGTTACAGATAAGTTACAGAAGTTGAGCCTGAAGTGAGTTACAAAGTAGTTAGTTGAAGCAGTCAGTTACAGAGGCAGAATGGAGCAGTGAGAGCTCAGGCAGAGATACAGAAACACAGCAGAGCTCGGCAGAAGAAGCCCAGAACAGAGAATGAGCTGAACCAGAAGAATCAGAGTTCAGAAGGAGCTAGTTAGAGGGTCCAGTCAGCAGTAGGTTTCAGAAGGCTAAGTCTAAGCTTTCCAGTTTAAGGATTAAGACTAGATTGCAAAGAGGCCAAAATGCTCTAGAGCTCCAGGGCTCTGGGCTAGAACTGGTGATTAAATTAGACAAAAGAATAAACTATCCTCTGCCCTGAACCATCATCTACAGCTTGGTGAACCAACGTCTACATCAACAATTCTAGTAAGCAAATAAAGTATATGGTATAGGCTTTACATACATATATAGGAAGTTATCTGATGAACTTCCTAGCTTTGGGGTTGGGAGGACTCTATAGTCTACCTAGAATACATTCTAGAGACTTTACCTGATAATCAAAAGGATATTAGGTCAGACATAGAGGTAGACAATAAGTGGCTTTTTCCCATAACCTATCAATGAAACAAATTATACAAATCAGTCCAGAGCTAAGCATTAGGGGAGTGCACTCAGCTTTTTCATATACAGAAGGCATGTAGAGGGAGGCAAAAAAAACCTGGTAGTCATCTTAAACAAATGATTCTGAAGTCTTGAAACCAAACTACTGTAGATAATAAAAATATTAATAAATAATAGTCTCCTTTACCCATACTTAGACTATTTTTTTCACAAGAATGTTAATTAATTGAGCAGAAAACAAACTTCCCATTGAAACAAAATGGTTGGAAATAATAAAAAACATCTATCAGCAGAAAAATCAGTTTAAAGTATGGCTTTTTCAATCAAAGAATGAAAAAATGTAGACCAGCTTGAAGAAACTGCATAAAAGTGATACTGCTGGTAAACAGGATTCCATGACATGATAACTAAAAACTCTGGCTAGCTTTTGAGTCCCCAACTTGGCCACTGAAATGCACTGTGTGAAGCTAAGAAGAATGTCAAAGCCTTCTCGATCAGATATACAATTGAAATATAATATCACTATTGCTAGAAAGTGTGCACCAAATTTCACGTGATGAATGTGTAATCTCAACATCCAGATGTGATTGTTACTGGAAAGTAGAGTAATTGGCAGACAATTACAATTAGATGAGGATGTGAGGATAGGGTTCCTAGGATGGCATCAGTGTCTGTACGGGAAGAGTAATAGGAAGATGAGTTTACATCCTTGCTATGCATTGCCATGGGATGTCTCCTATCAGATTATGGTGCAGCACAAGCCCTCACCAGATGAAGAACAGACCTCATGTCATAGTTAGGTCCCTAGACTTTTCAGCTTCTGAAGCAATGGGTGGGCCAAATAAATTTCTGTTCTTTATGAATAATCTGATTTGAAGCATTTTTTGTGACAATATAAAATATAGGTAGTTTTAGCATCCACACCTCAAAAATTTTCTGAAAAAAAATCTCACATAAAGTATTTAAGTTAAAAGATGAATTCTGTTCTATGGCAAAGACTTTAAACTGCCTAATGGACTCAGACATATCCCTCAGCTTCAAATTTTATCTCCAGTCAAATTGAAATAGAAAGTAATTATACTGGTTCCCTGTACAGAAGAAAACAAAACCTATATCCAGCTTTACTCAAGCTGAGAAAACCCCACAGCATTAATTTTGCAATGTGTAAAGAACACTAAATTCAACCCTATATGCTTTGAAACTAATTTACAACCCTGAAATTCTACCTTATAGAGGCTGCGCCCTTTCAGACATGTCAGTTACACCTAAGATTTTCGAAAATAGAATCCCCTCACAGAGGAACTGCCAGGCTCACAGGCTTCTGGAAGTTTACCCTAGGGAATGGCTGGGTGGTTCTGGAAAATACCGTCTGTGTGCTTTACATTTCAGAAACACTTGTTTTATACATCACACAAAGCTTTTCTAGAATATTATAGGGACCTGAAATGTACTGTTCAGACTCTGGCATAACACAGAAAAGAAAAGCCCCAGAAAATGGAAGTAACAGAAAATTTCCACCTGACATTTATCACATCAAATTTAATCTACAGGACAGTGAGCCTCACATATGTTATCTGCAACTTGGCTCAATCAAACGAAAGGCATTTTAGTGTATTTCAGGAAGATTCCAAACATTTGACACCAAGCCTTTCTGATGTTTAAACTGAGTGTGTGTAGATATTTTCTTGAGTTTCTGATCTTAGGAGAATGCAAGCATATCAAGGTAAAGTTAAGGCTTACACTTATGATACTCTGGCCCTTGGGTGCTCTAGGAGCTCTGAGTGTGGAAAGAGATGTTTGAAGACAAGAGTGGCTTTCCAAATGGCCTATGGCAAGCAACCGAGTTGCCTGACAAAAGCAATGCTCAACATGTTAGCATCTCAGATTTGAAAACTGTCCATTTAGATACCATTCCACAGCAAAGATTGATGGTTATAGGCGATGATTAGAGAATAATTAGAAAAAAAAGAACCAGATAATTAAATTGAGAGAAGAAATAAGGATTGTAGCCTGAATTTGTCTAGTATATAAAGCAAAAATGGATAAATCCATGCATAATTGTCCAAATGTTAGTTCTCTGAAAAAAAAGTAAATAAAGTTTATAAGTCACTGGATGAAGCTATTAAAAAGATGTGGAATGAAAATAACAATTATAAGGAGTAAAATCGAGGATATCACACAACTACCATACATTTAAAAGCCAATATGAGAAGCATATACAAATGCATTGCAGTTTTGTAACAACATACCAGTGTGAAATTGCTAGAGACTGAAAACATCAATAAATGATGCTAAGTCACCTGGATATTGTAGACAGAGGACAGTGGCTTTTAAAAGTCTTTTCACCCACCAGGATACCAGGAAGTGGAACTTCTCCTGTTAAATCTAGGTTAGCCATGTTGTTTTTCCTCAGTGGAACAATAGGAAATACGGTGGCACCAACACAGGTTGAAATGTGTTTATGGGTCACAGGAGTACTTTTTTTTAGCTGTCTTGCTATGTCTATGATCATCACCATGTAAGCAATCCAAGTTAGTGCCTTGATAAGAAAAATCAGATGATCTGGCATTTCAAGAGTAGACGTATGAATGGGCTTCCCATGAATATATGTGGTAAATTCCTGCAGACATTATGTTGCTCAGAAAAATGAACACTAAATTGCTGACTCAACAAATATACAACGTTTTCAATATGTCCAGTCTTGAAGTTGAGTTCAATTAATTAATAAAAAATTCAAGTTAAAAAAATAGCCTTGACCCATGGCATGCACCCAGATACGTCTTGATTTTATATTATTAGGATACAGAATTATCAAACAGCACAAACAATAAATGATAAGTTGGGCTACAGTCCAATAGAGATAACTTTGCATACACCAAAAGAGAAGTTGTGCTGAAATTACAATCAAGTAGAAGAAACACACGCACACGCACACAAATCTATGCTCAACAAATTACTCATGCACAGATTAGATAAACAACTACACATAAGTAATAAAATCTAGCTGCCAAATATTTGAATCTTTCACATGAGATAATAGCAACTGGTAGGTAACCATGAAAATGTATTCATTGTAATTTGTAACTTGGGAAATTAATTTTGAAATTCTATAAGAGAATGAAAGGCAAGTTCTATAGTAGATGGAAGGAGCTTCAAGACCATTTGTCTTAAATTTTTCTTTCAAAAGCCAAGACAATGGGGAAAACATAAGAGTTGAAGAAGATGCTTATAGGCAACAGGGAGCTAGTAAAGTGCTATAATTGTTAGTGACTAACTATTTCGTGTGTCCTGGGTGAACGCTATTGATATATTATATGATAGAAAGTACATTTACTGACTTGACAAGGTTCTAGATCAACTGTGTAATAGGATAGCATATAATATTGGAGCAGAGATCGAAAGAGACATTGACACAGCTTATAAAACCAAGACATGAATGATTCTGGGAAACATTCAAGCAATGTTGCTGTGTTACTGTAGGAAGGAATTTCTTATAATGAGAGGTTGAAGCCCTTTCAGGATTAAACCCAGCATTTGGGCAAAGTTATCGTTTCTGACTTCAACTTTGAATACTTGATTTATTTTACCATGGGTAGGACATTCAGATGTGTGCCTACCTGGAAGCACAGTCTCTCTAGATCAGACTGAAGGGAAAACTGATTGCCACCGTATGGTTTGACAACTGATCAGTGCCAATGGATCGCTGCTAGAAAGGTTGTGGTAATTCATGAGATGATATTTTTCTCTCTGCCTGTTGAAGAAGTTGGAATGTTCTTATAAATGGAGACAGATGGATAATACGTAAGCTCTCACATTTTCATGTTTTAATTTAATAAATATTTTAATTTTTCTTTGTAATTGCCGTACATTTCTAGAGTGTTCTTTGATCATATACATTTCTCACTCTCACTCTTGAAGTCTTTACGGTCTCCCCAACATAATCCTTCCCAAATTCACGGCCTCCTTTTCATAACTCATAGAGTCTAATGAGTGTATACCATATTTGCATGTGTGTGGAGCCATTCACTGGAACATGGACGATTTACTAAGGGCTACTTCCCTGAAGAGAATTGATTCTCCCCCCATCACTGTCAAGTACCAACAGTTCCTTATAGTTTTGCACTTCACATTTATAAACTAACTAGTCATGCACCATCTTCTTTAGTCATTTGTCATAATCTGCTCAAGCAACATAGCCTATTCACTCCACACCTTGGAAGTATTTCCTATATAAGAGTCAAATTCAAAAGATTTTAGGGAAATTAATCTTTAGAACTGCTATTCTTGAATTTTAGAAATGATTCTTAATCTTTTCTATGAAGACCCTTCTCATATCATGTGTGATAAGTTTAATTTTGATTTTACTTAGTGAAATTTTTTAATACTTAGTTAATAGAGATTTCAAATAAACATTGCTAGTGCACACAGCATTATGATTAAATATTACATATTTATTCTTGACTTCCATATAATTATATACTTTATATACTTTTATATAAATTTTATTTTTTTCAGGAGCTCATATTCATATGCATATATCCATGTAAGATAAGATACCTAAAGAATGCCACGTTCCCTAACAACCACAGGTTGTTGTAGAAATATGAGTAAATATGAGTTCCATGAGCGGTTAGCAGGAAGTGGGGTGACAAACTATCTGATAATTAAAATTGCGTGAAACCAAAGGTGAACTCGGCAAGAACAATTAATTACTAAGCTAGGATAAGCACTACAGAAATCTAACTTGGGGTTAAATATGAGTATTTGGAAGCAAGTTATATAACCAAATGACAAAGCTTTGAGTGCTATTAAATTATTTGAGTAAGGGACTAGAGGGATGGCTCAGCAGTTAAATGTGTTTGTCTTACTTCCCAAGGACCCTAGTTTAGTGTTCTAAGCACCCATATCAGGCAGCTCATAACTGACTTAAACTCCAGCTCTGGGGAGTCTGACACCCTCTTTTGGCTTCCAGAACTACCTATACACACATGGCATAAACGCGCATACACACCACCACCGCCACCGCCACCACCACCCCCACTACATACACAAAAACACACAGAAAATGAATCTTTTAAAAATATATAAATTATTTTACTAACTTCAACTGTTAATGGCATTTTAATTTGCACATTTGATAGTAAATTAAAATAGTGCAAGAAATCAGCGAACCTTGAAAATAACCTTAATAAAATGCAGAGAATCAATTTTTTAAAAATGAAAGAAAGAGGCTACTAAATTTTGATTCAACTTTATTTAAATACATTAAAAGGTTATTCCGTGTGAATAACTCTAAAAGTAGTTTACAAAAGATTTAGCACAATGAATTTCTTAAGAATCTAATTATTATTTCAAAGATAACTTAAATAAAAGGAAAAAAATTAAAACTACGTGCAGAATTAATTCTGGATACTAAGATCTAAAAGAAAATAGACACAGTTGCAAATTCAAATAAATGTCCATTGCAAGGGCTCATGGTTAGGTTTTTAGAAAGTCAGTTTAAGAAGCGAACACAGACCCAGGGAACAGAGACCTCTGTGTCAACACTAGCCTTCTGTGTTTATTTCAGAGATTTCCTAGAGACAAAGCTTTGTGTTATTTGGAGTGTCTTGGACGGATATAACTTCTATGTGCACATACATAATAACTCTGTTCCAATTCTGAGATCAACCCAAAGCCTCTTACAGACTGAACAGATACTCTAGCATGGAGCCATATCTCATTTCTCTTGGTAGATTTTTTTTATCCCCATGTTAGAAACAACTTTATTAAAGAGTTTTGTAAATGCTAAATGAACTGCCTCAACAAATAATGAATTTCGTATTAGTCAAATTATTTATGTATAAGTTTGACAGACATTTGGCAGGACTGCCCTTTCAGATTCCTTACAAGACTGAGTGTCTTGTAAATAAATCAACTCTGGTAGGGATGCTTTATTACTGAAGCCAATAATTCAATTGAGTAGGATGAAACTTCTTACATACAGTCTATTTATACAGCCTCAAATTCTCAGCGCCCTTGCCTCAGTTCCAAAGGGATGAGATTACAGGGCCTCCACCACTCCCAGTTTAAAACTAAATATTAGAGGGAACAAAGGCAAAGGAAAGTCTACACCTAATCAACTAAGGAGTCGCCGCACAGAGGACAAGAGAAGCAGCTCAACCTCAGCCAGACCAGATAGAGGTTCAACTATGGCTCTCTCCTCTGAGGTTCTCTGAAAACCAGTCAAAGGAGGCATGTCTGTTAAAGGGCCAAGGCAGCGAAGGTCACAGCGATGAAGCAATGTACTTGCAGCTGCTGAATGGAGTGCATTAGGTGGAAATGTTGAAGATGGCAAAGCATATTAAGAATCATTGCAGGAGTCAGAACAGAGGAATCTTAATGGATGAGCACAATTAATTAAGTCAAGGGGGAAGGAAAGGCATCTTACACTAAAAACTCAGTTCAATCGGACTCTCCTTAGAAGCACTGTCCGTATTAGATTAGTGCTGAAACCAGGGTTTGTATCCTGATGTTTAGATATTGCTGTGCTGGCATGCATCCAGAACCATGACAGTGTGGATGAAATATGCTGAGCCCAGGCAAAAGCCAGACCCACTCAGTCCAGTGATGCTGTCTCAGGAAAAAACCCTTGCCTTGCAGAAGCACGGAAATGACACAGGCTGAGTAAATTGCTTAGACACACACTGAGCAGTGCTCAGTATATCTGCAGGGATTGCCTGCTCTGTGCCCCTATTGCGTAGTCAATGTGTTCTTTCCTCAGGGCTCTGAGGATATGACAAAGCACAATAATCAGAAACTTAAAGAAGAAGAGCAGACAGACGAGTGTGTACACCCACTGATGTCAGAGATGTTCTTCAACAGAATCAAGCAATGAAACAATGAGCCTTTAGCAAAAGCCAGGTCAGCAGCCCTGCCTTGTGCCTGTGAATACTGCAGGAGGGTGCTAAAGGACAGCACAAACTCAAGTCCAGCCACACCCAGCCCTCTAGCATTGTGTAGTATGCTCTGATACATGTGTCCGAAACATCCATTTGCCCCAGTGACACACTGGGAAACAAGTAGGGGACAAGATGGATTTCGTATTTGCTTATACAAACTTCTATCCATGATAAATAAAAATCAGCAACATGAAGAAAATTGCATCTGGATCAACTGAATAACAGAGGCATATGCCAAAGGAGCTCATTTCATACCTCCACCACCTTCCTCAGTACGCTGAACGTTATGCAAAGAGCCATATTCATGTATATCAGGAGGTGTTCCTTTACAAATACTTCAGAAGACCCTTCTGTCACTTCATGGTAAGCCTTGCACTAGCCACCTTAAATACCTTTCTTAAGACAAAGTGTCATGGTGTTTTTTAAAATTCTCATTATGTATTGTTTCAATATTTGGGATGTGTAAGACTGTGAAACTGCTGTTCTTAAATTCCTAAGTTTTGCCTCATGGACTACCAAGCTAAGTGCTCGGTGCTGTGCCTGGCTTCGCCCTGCCTGTAAGCCCTGGAGTATTTTCACTGTAGACACTGAATTACTTGGTCATTTTTAGCAATGCAGACATTCCCCAAGAGGAAATCTAGTTCTAATATGAAAATTCCTTGTCTAGCAATGCCAGGATCACGACATAGCTTAAACGAAGCACCACTACAGATCTCAGAAGACACTGAGCTGAGCTGGCAGCAAATATCTGATTGCTGCTTTGCAGAGAACAGAAAAGAATGGCCACAAAGAAAAAGCACATTTCCTATATACCCATAACTTCCAACTTGACACAGCCTGTGGTCAGCTGAGAAGTAGTCCCCCACAGAGGAAATGAATAAATCAGACGTCTGTGCTGGGATTGTCTTTATCTTTTTATTGATATATGAGGACCCATCTCCCTATGGGTAGTATTATCTCTATATAAATGAGACTCTAGGTTATATAAGAAAACTAGCTAAACATGAGCCAGTGTGCAGTATCCTACAAGATGCAGGTACAAGAAAGACTTTCTGAATAGGATTCCATTCACAGAGGAATTAAGGCCAGAGGTTTACACCTTCATAATCTGAAGAGGCTTCATAATCTGAAAAGCTCAACAAAGAAAAAAAAATCAACTGAGTGATGAGGAAGCCCACAGAGTAGAAGAGACTCTTTGCCAGCTGTATGTCTGATAGAATATTGATATACAGATATTTAAAGAACTCCAAAAAAATGAATCAAGAAAAAAAAATGACTGAGTTTTTAAAATGTGAACAGAAAATTCTCAAAAGAAATAAAAAAATTGGTTAAAAATATCTTTAAAATTGTTCAGCATTCCCAGCAATTAGGAAAACACAAAGCAAGGAAGACCACCCCAATGGGTTACCCAATGTGAACTGGTAAACTCTGAAAACATATGTACAAGTAGCATTATGCAGACAGAGCAAATTATGTTAAAGTACACTAGGAACACATATGTGTATACATATCCATCTAAGTATGTGACAACAATTAAGAAAAAAGAGACCATGAATTTGAAGGAAAGCAAGGAGAGGTATATGGAAGGATTTGGAGGGAGGAAAGAGATGGGGAAATGATGTAACTACCCTATAATCTCAAAAAATAAAAAAATAAAAATTTTAAAATGAAAAATAAAACAAAATAAAATCAAGAAAGGAAAACAACCACAAATGCTGGTAAGCTCTAGTTCACTGTGAGATTGTGGACTGGTACAGCCATTACGGAAATTAGAATAGCGAATTCTCAAAGAGCTGAAAGAATTTTTAAGATTAAAACACATACGTCAATTCTCATCAGCCATAGATTCCCCGTTTGTATATTTGCACCACCTTAGCATCCATTTATAGCTTCAAAATCAGTGCTTATGATGATTTCAAAAGTATTTGCCAACATGTGTAAAGCCACAGAAGTTGTGAGCTACACAGTAGACTACGTTCCCAACTGAAATGGGGTAAGGCAACATTCTGCCTCTCGCTCACACTTTTTGTAGTCTATTTAATTTTGTGTTGTTTAATTTCTTCTTATATTTTATCCTTCTTTCTCTCCTTCCTTTCCTTTCTTACGTCCTACCTTCTTTTGTTCTTTTTTGGTCTTTATGTTTTTCTATCTACGATTTTGCTATTTAAATGGGAGGGAGTATTGTATCATGTTGCCTGCTGTCTGGTATTTCCAAAAACAGGGCAGATATGACATGCCTTATAGTTAAATGCATGATAAGCTTTATCTACTCTTATCTGCGATCTCAATGTTAATAGATCAAAGCTATATAATAAATAAAGTGTGCTACAATTGTAACACACATAATCAGACCATTAGTTATTGAAAAAACGTGAACAGAGTCTTAAATAGGATGACGACCACATTTCTCTTAGCAATGTTGCACTGAGGCAAGTTCATATGAAGCAGCTACTGGCAATATTGATAGCTGACTGCGTTATAAATACGATGTCATTGTCTTTATTTCCCTCCAAGTAGGAGATATCAAGGCATTCAAAAATCCTTGCCAAAAAGGTACAGTATGTTTCAGGAAAAACGTGTTTTCTTCATCTTGAAACTAAGGACACTGAATTCATAACATATTCTGAAAAAGTACAATATATAGTGCATGGTATAAACTGTTACTGACTGTCCTCTGGACATCCACGTAAATACATGTTAGAAAGCTTTGGATAATATTTTCCGAGGAAAACAGCTACAAATGACATATAAACAACTTACTCTTTAACGAGTATGCACATTCACATGAACTCAAGTCATGAAATGTATTTCCATTCATGGATACACATACAGAGTACACAGTGGAAGAATAAATATCACTTTACCAGAGTGAGAATAGCTACTATCAAAAAGATAGACGAAAACAAGTCCTGATGAAGAGGTGGAGGACAGGGAACTCTTACACACTGTCGTTTGAAATCCGCATTATTGCAGCCATGTGGGAAACATGTAGAGACATTTAATTATTTTAAGTAAATACTGTGTGAGTCATCTACCCACCGCTAGGAAGTCATGTCTGCCCCTCCATTGCAACGGTATTCACAAAAGCTAAGCGATGGAAACACTTAAAAGCCCATCAACTGATGACACACAGAAGGACACTGAGGTACATATATAGAAATTCTTCACCCAATGGTTTAGAATCTTATCATTTTCATAAAACATGGATAGATCTGGGAGTCACTACAGCAAGTGAAAGTCACAAAAGGAAAATTGCTAGTTTTGGTTTTTTGTTTTTTTTTTTTACTCCAGCATGAAATTGAAACCTAGAAATTTTTAGTGATGATACTACAGGCTTGAAAAGATGTCAGGAAGGAATGAAGAAAGGCTTGCTAATGCATGCTATACTTAGATAAAAGCTCTGCAGTATTGTTATATATTGTGATGACTGCAAAATCATAATATATTATTTGTGCATATGTAATGTATACATACACATAAAAAAGAAGACAGAATTTAAATGTTTTACTATAATAAAATTATAAATGTCTGAGAAGACATAAATGCTTACCGTGCTTTAAGCATTATGTAGTCTATAAGTGTATTGAAACATGATGTGTTATCCCATACATATGTATAAATTTTACATACCATGCATCAGATTAAGAGTAATTTAAATAGGATCATAACATATGCCAATTGATAGTCGAGTTCTCTTTCCAAAGAGGAGTACTAACTATGCACCATGCTGATATACGAAGGTGACATGACATTCCATAGCACATTACAACTTCCTTCATCTCTGAATCTCTGTTTAATAGAAGTACACTATATGCCTGTAAGTGTCCACTGAGCAAAGGCTATTGAGAGCAGTACTGAGTGGCTGTCTCGTGGTGGCAGGTAACCCCAAACCTAGAATACTGTTATATCCCTGTAGATTTTATCATAATTACAAATGTTGGCTTGGTCTTTTGGGTAATCCAGAAGGAAAATATTTTGGGTTCTTACTTTATGAAAATAATCAAGAACTGGTAACAGGAAAAAAAGAAGCAATCAATCCTAAATCTGTTCCTGAACTACAGAGCTGTTTTATGAGGTTCATAGTGACTAATTGTGGAGTATTAGACTGCGTGTGTGTGTGTGTGTGTGTGTGTGTGTGTGTGTGTGTGTGTAATATATTTCATAGATCCAAAATAGATCGGATATCCACTTAATTAGAAAAATATTTTAAAATAGTAACCCTATTTTAAAACAGTTTGTGTGTACTTGCAAATAGCTTAGATTATTAAGAGGATCAATATATCTTCCTATAAACTTGATAAGGTTTCTAAAGTATCATCATAGACTAGTTAAATGATTTACATGGTTTTTAGTTAGCTATATTCTTAGACTCAGCTATCTAAAAATATATGATTATTTGTCATACATTTATTTGCATATACTACCAAAGCAAATTTTCTTCAGTAAAGGTAGTATTTTCTTGGTAAAGGTGATAGCACCCAGGATTCTTCACCATGAACTTTCCATATTCATTCTTTTAAGGAAACCTTCAACAATTTAATTATTGTAATGAATTTGTGTCACTTTCACTTTCTGGTACTGTCTCTCTTGCCCTGTCAATCTCCTGCTGAAACTCTCCTTTCTAACAGAACTCCCTTCTATCCCCATGTCTTTAGCTTAATTAAATAACGGACTTAAGTATGGATGATTATGTGTGCTTGAGTGGGAGAGATGATGTACTGGGGTATGGCCAGCTAACGTCAGCAACCATTATCTGTCAAGCCTAGTGAAGAGACTACTGTCGTGTACCTTCTGGTGAAGGGAATAACTTATCTATCTATTGTGTTACTTTTCCTGGGGAGCCATGAGCAACCCTCGACTCATCCTAGATTGAGAACTAATGATAGACCAAAGTACTGGTACCCCCAAACCTAACTTGAGGAGTCAGTAAGATTTCTAGGGTTACTTACATATATATGGGTAAGGGGTTATTTACAGGGGGAGGAACATCTAAAAAGCAGTTATATTACCAAAAGCCCACCCCAGAGTAGGAGACAGCTGATGAAAGATTAATCCCCGGTACTTTCTGCAGGACTTACAGGCAACTTGATGTGTTAAAGACTGTCTCTTCCAAACAGCTTGCCTGATAGCTCTCTGCTTAACAATTCTTAACTTCTTATATGACTATGTTAGTAGCTTTCCTATTTCTGTGATAAAACAACATGACAAATGAAACTTATAGAAGGAAGATTTTAAATAAGCTTGTAGTGTACTTATACTTAAGGCTTATTTATTTTTAGGGCTTATTTATACTTATTTACATATAGGGCTTATAGTTCCAGAGGGTTAAGAGTATGTCATGGCAGAAAAACATGGCATCAAGAAGCAGGCATGATTGCTGAACCAATTTTTTTTTTAAATAGTACCTTGGGAAAAGACATTTTAAGAAAAACAAGATCATTCTCAACCATCTTTCTGTTTTCTGTCACTTGTTTTCTATTTGAAAATCATTGCATAACCTGTTGTACAATGGGTGGGTAGCTCCTCCACACCACCACTTCTGATTCATACCATAGGAAGCAGTACAGGGTTCTCTGATTGTTTGCCCCTGTTGCCTCCATTCTTCTGTTACGGTTTTGAATCCCTTGAAAGCATAAACCCAAATAAGCTCTATCGTCTGTAAGTTTCCTTGGCCATGAAGTTTTATAACATCAACAGAAAAGTTACTGATACCATGATCTTGGGAAGGAATATCCTTGTGTATCTGATCAGTTTTAGGGATTTTCTGAGACTTCTGAGTTGTTTACTTCCTGAATCTTCCTGAGCCTCCCCCTAGAATTTACTGAATATTTAGGGACCTTATTTCAAACTTGCTGGGTATTAGTGAGTCTCAGGATAAATTTCTACATAATATGTTATTTAGAATTTTTCAATGAGGAAGTTAAAACCCAAGCTTTATTTATTCATGGAATCACTTGTTTATATCAGTGTGGATCCATGTACACTTGTTTTGTTGACTAGTTTGTAATTTCACTTTGTATCTCTTTGTTTCATTGACAAATTGTTCCAGCTTTCTCTGTTGAAATTTTTTCCAGGTTATCTCTCATGTCTGTCTCAAATATACCTTTTATTATTGAGCACATTCATACTCTGGTGTTACCAGTTGCTAGGGGTTCACCTCGTAATTTTCTCTGCTTCAGCTCTAGGATCAGCTATTTATTTTTAAACTTTACATTTTTATCATTATTGTTATTATATATTTATTATGTAATGAGCACACTCACTGTGTAGTGGAGAATGGAGGGCTGCTACAAGTTTAAGGTCATCCTAGTCTATAGAGAGAATTCTATAGTAGCCATACAGAATGAGATTTTGTCCTAAAACAAAGAAGAAGGAAAGGAGGGAAAGAAGGAAAGAAAAGAGAGGAGCAGGAACAAGAGGAACTGGGGCCTGTAGAGATGGCCCAGAGGTTAAGAGCATGTGCTGCTCTGACAGAGAACTCGGGATCAGTTCCAGCATCCACATGGTGGTAAGGCAGTCTTTGTAATTCCAATCCCAGGTGATTTGATACACTCTTCTGGCCTTTGCAGGTACCAGGCATGCCCAAGGTGCACAAATGTACATACAGAGGGAACACCCACAGGCATAATTAGATATTAAGTTATTTTGAAAAGAAGTTGAAAGCATAATATATCACTACTGGCCCTATGAGTACACAAAGATTAAAAACACACATGTATCTTGTTCTGTTTTTCATATACATTCCCATAGCTATATCTATCTCTATATTAGATAGATAGAAAATAGAGAGGGGGAATTAAACGTGAGTTTATTCACCTCTTCACTCTAATTCAGTACCACAGGACTCATTATAGCCCACTCTCCTCCTTTATCTGTAATCTCACTCCAACATACTTCCAGTGTACATTTTCAGAATCATTAAGATATATTCCTTGCCTTGTCCTTATAAATAAATTATTTATCCCCAGTAGGGTTCACAGTTTTCATGGCAGTTTCCCTTTAGAAAACATTTGCCAAATTCCCTTGATCATCATCATTTTATTGTTTCAAACTCCCAGGACATTATGGGTTTATTGGTGCCACAGCCTTGGTGTAAATTGCTCTAATGCAAATAAAAAAACAAGTGCTTTTAGGAAGATTTATTGTGCTGTGATGTATTCCAAAAACATAGTATATTTTTAAAGGGATTAAAACTTAATGACATTCTATCTTGTGAATTTATATGTTTGGGCACTTTTCACTGCTTTTATCAAGACAAGACTGTAACTGAATATTTCTTCATTCTTCCAACCATGGAGTGTCAGAAATGATATCACTTAAAAGTAGAACATTTAGAGTAACTGACAAGGAATTCTTTCACAGAGAGTTGGAGTGTAAGTAAGAAGGCATCTTCTCCCAATTTAGACTTTTACATCATTTTGTTATATGTTCAACTCTAAATGCTGAAACGCTAATAAGAAACCAATCTCATGTGCCTTGGTATAAATTTTAACTCAAATTTACTATGCAAGCAGGGTAGCTTTCTTACTAGTGTACACGGATCCTATTAGGTGAGCTAGAGGATAGCCTGAAAGAAGCCCAGGTTATCAGAAGCAGTGCTGTGGGTTTCCCCAGTCCCAGGGAAGGCAGAGAGGAGTTCTAGAAAGTGCTTCAAATGAATAAAGAATTTTAAAATTAATTAAAATTAATTAAAGTAAAAATTTCCATCTTGTTTGTCTGTCTTAATGATAGTCTGTAAATAGATGTTAATTTTATTCAAATAGCCTTCTGAAACCAAGCAAAGGAATGTATTTTAGAGTTTAGCAACAGCACCAGTACGGCTGATCAGAAATAAACCAATGCCTGAGAGAAAAGTAAATGAGGCAAGAGGGCAGAACTTTCCAAAACAAACTACATCTAGTCAAAATTTGCCTGAGACGACGCCGTCTTCTGGAGAACTGGGAAATTAAAGATCTTTGAAATAAATTATGAAAGAACGTTTGTATTTTTAGGATTTTTAAAAATCTCAGAACAAATTTAAAAGATAATTGATGTTTTTATCATGGCTCTTATACAAGTATAAAATGAACAAAATGGACACATTATAAAAATTTAAGTCAATTTACTTTGTGCCAAGTGAACATGGAAAATATACTGTCAAGTTCAAGGGCAGAATAATGAGCTCCTCTCTCCCTCAGTTACATTTTAGCATTGCCATGGGCAAGAAATATTCCTTTTATCCTCCATTTACTGGATTCCCATTATTCTCCATTTATCAACAGATTTATGAAACAATGTCAGTGCAAGCAAAGTAAAATAAGCAGCATAAACAAACACTCTGTAATATTTTTCAAGAGCTTTTATTTTACTTAACAATACAAATAACAAAATAAATCAGGAGAAATGGTCTTCTCCAGGGAAGAACACACCAATTGGTTATTCAACACTACCTAATGATCAGTCCTGAAAACATAGCCATAGATAAAATTATACAGACTGAACGGGTTACATTTAGGAACATATATGTATGCACATGTACATATGTAAATGCAGTAACAATTAATGACAAAAGAAGCCATGAATTTTCAAGACAGCAAGGAAAGATAAATGGGAGGGTTCAGAGGATAAAAAGGAAAGGGAGAAATAATATAATTATCTCATAATCAAAACACTTTTAATGTAAAAATGTATAATTTTATAATTATTTTATATTACTTGTATAAGCATAGGAATTATGTTGGATTTCTTCTTGTCAGCTCCCCTCCCCTGGATGGCACTCAGACATTGGCTGGAGGCTAAGCTTTGGAGAGAAAGCACAGGGCAGGTCCATGGGTCCAAGGCAGATCTTTCATCAGAGGCTGCTAAAAGCTCTGGGAAGCACAGAATTCCTGGGAGTCTGAGTGTATGCAGCTCAGTTTATTGAGGGAATGGTGGTCACATTTATAGGGAAAACAGGGAAATGTTCTTGGCCCTCAGGGATATCAGGGAAGGCCCATTAATTAGGGCAGTGCAGATATGACAGCCCCATTTGCATGTAGGGGGCTCATAACCTAGAGCTAGGTGATTGTATTGTCATTGGCTGAGGCCAAAGTTCTGGGGAAGCCTCTTTTGCTTAGACAGGAGTCTCACAGGGACCAGAGGGAAAGACCTTATAATGTCATAAAGGGAGAAGGGAGCCCTGCCTGGGGCCTTAGCATCAGCTAAACATTAGCCAGGCTGCATACCTTTGAAGAGTGCTGCCTTTGAAGAGGCGATGTCATGCTGTGAAAGCAGGTAACAGAGCTGTGATTTGTCAGAACAAGAAGGGAGGAGAAGCCATGAATGCCTTCAGCTCTCAGAGTAAGAAAACAGGGTTCAGAGCATGCTTTATCCCCTCTTAGCTCTAGGACAGCCCCACAGAAACAGACTTTCTGCTCTCCTGCTCTTTCTGTGTGTTCTCTCATTTTCTGTCTCTCCATGTAGAAATAGAGATAGAGGTCCAATATATTAGATAAAGTTAGTGTAAGTAAATATAACTAAACCAAGAACCAAAGTGGAAGCTAAATATTGTTTTTATTGGCACCCGGATCTACACATAATAGTGTGGTGAATAATTTTGTCCTCTGGTACTTTTTTCTATATCCAATATTTTGTCATGTGAATTTGACTTAATCTTTGGATTTATTTGATTGTCCATAATAATCATAATTATGAATTAAATATTTCAAGCACAACATATAAACCTTTGCAGATCTTCCAGTGAGTGTAGCAGAGTGTTACTCTGGATGCAGAACTCTTGGCTCAACATGGAGTACATTTTTTATATTTGGAAAGTGATTTCCACGGTGACCTTTCCAATTGCTCTGGTCATCATTTAATGAGGATGAACATTCTGACTACTATCAGAAACCAAATATCAGTTTTCAAGAATTTTGTCTCCAATTTGAAAGGAATGTCTCATATTTTACCACATTTAAACGTTAATATATTGCAGTCATCTTTAGAGGAGGCAAGGAAGTACACAGACAGAACTGCTTCTCACTCTAACATGAGTTTGGAGACGAGCTAGGGCAGGGTCTTCTCCACTTGCCTTCTTCATGAGAAGAACTAGATCTCATTCTCAGCCCTCGCCAAGAAGCACCTCTTGTGCCTTTGCACAGCAGACAGTGGTACACACAGAGGGCAGAGAATAAGTATCTGCAGAGTGCTCTGCCATAAATGGGATATCTGTATCACAATCCCTCCTCCAAAGCTCAGGGAACTTGGATTTTCTTTCTTCCCTCCTTCCTTTCTTTCTTCCTTCCTTCCTTTCTTTCTTTCTTTCTTTCTTTCTTTCTTTCTTTCTTTCTTTCTTTCTTTCTTCCTTCCTTCCTTCCTTCCTTCCTTCCTTCCTTCCTTCCTTCCTTCCTTCCTTCCTTTCTTTCTTTCTTTCTTTCTTTCTTTCCTTTTTTTTTTTTTGAGACAGGGTTTCTCTGTTGTAACTCTGGCTGTCCTGGAACTCACTCTGTAGACCAGGCTGAACTCAATCCACCTCCCTCTGCCTTCCAAGTGCTGGGATTAAAGGCTTATGCCACCACCATCCAGCTTGGATTTTCTATTCTTGTTCCTTTTCCTTTGCAAACACAAAAGTATAAATATGTGTTTACTGAATTATGTCACAAAAGTTCTAGAAGCAAACTTCATTTTCTGTCTGCTTGGGATGTTTCAATAGTATATTCTGTCTTCCATTTCTGTTGGAACTTTTAACCACATTTTCTAATTGACTTATTAAGGTCATTTTCAAGTTTACTGTTTTGTTCAGTTTCAACATCTTAACTTTATACCGAAATCTTTGCTTGTCTCATGAATGTTTTCCTAATTTCCTTCCCATGGAGTTTGACTCCTTTAGGACCAGGTTGAGTTTTCTTGTAATCACTTTAAATTACATTAGATGTTTAATAATATTGTTTTCTTTGGACTCTGTTGTTATCACGCTTTTTATGAGGCATTGTGTACCTTATTTGTTCATATATATATATATATATATTTAAATGTACATTTATTTATTTGCTTACTTAGAGAGTGTGTATGTTTGTGTTTGTGTATGTAGATATGTGTGCCACAGTGCATGTGTGGAAGTCAGAAGGAAACTTGACTTTCTTCTTAGCATGTGGGTTCTGTGGCTGAACTTCACGTCATCCAAAAGCATTCTTACCCACTGAGCCATCTTACTACCCTATGTATTCATACTTCTTGTATAATATGTTGAGAAATTTTCCATCTGGTTTATCTGTTATTTCTTCCACTTTTATTGGTGGGTCTTTGTGGTCAACAGATTTCTCCTACAGTTGTCTTAGGTATCAAGTTAGTGTGTGCTGATAGCTTTGGTTGATGAGTTTGGTCACTGTGGGTATCAGAGCAAAAGTCTGTCTGTCTCAGAGAGTTACACAGTGCTAGGCACATAGGTATGCACACAACTATAGATGCCAGGTGATCACTCTATGATCTTCTGACAGATGGAAATGATGTCTTCTAGTGATGGATAGTCCTTCATGAACTGTGAGGGATGCTCTGCTTCTGACCTAAAGCACCAGCCTTCAGACCAGGAAATATCCATTTCACATAATTCAGGGTGCCAAGGAAGATTAGGTGTTTGGGTCACAGCTGCTCTTCTGAGTTAAAGAGGGTTTGCGTGTCTGTAACTCTTTGTGCTATCATGACAGAGGCATGTAGGAGTTTCACTTCTAGAGCAACATGAATTTGAATGGTAGCTTCTTTCTTGAGGTGGTATCCATTGGGCTTTCTCATGTTTGGCATGAAGATGATGGCGTAAGGTCCCCTTAGAAGGCAAAGATCCTGTGTTAATCGTGGGTTAATACTCTATGTAGGCTGTGGTTCTGTCACAACTCTGAAATGTTCTAGGGTTATTGTCAGCTGCTCTAGTGGGTTCGAAGTATCTTCGTACCTCCTAGCCACCACTGAAGAGCAAGGAAGTAAATGCCAGAGTTCTCTGTTTCTCTTTCAGGGGTGTCTTACCGTGACCTTAAGTCTCACAAAGACTCCAACCTTTGCTGAGCTTTTGCTGAATTCTATTGTTTCTCCTTGACCATTGAATTCAAAAGCTTAGCTCTCTGCCTGCTGTTGTTTTACCTTTATGGAGCAGAAATAAGTAAGTGCTGGGTACCTCCTCCATTAGTCCATCTTGGATTTGCCCTTCTTGATGATAGCTTTGTTTTCTTTACTACTGATATCTGCCCCAGCCAAGCACAATAAAAGGTGAACTATGACTATGCAAATTTACAGAATGACTGCTTACTAAGACCACTAATGCTTACACATCAGGGTTGCATAAGATCAGCTCTTTCTTTCAGTAAGTTCACTGTCTAATTGAAGATAAACATAATGTCCCTATAAACAATGCATTCTGGCTGCTTGCAGTACAAGTTTATTTAAAGCCCAGCCCTCATTAACAATAAAATGAAAACACAATTGCAGTGAAACTAAATTATGTTTGCGTTGCTGTCAGCACAGACAGAAACTTCCATGAGGTATCTACTGTGAGAAGATACCCTAGTGAGCGGGAAACTGAGACCCTTAAGTCCCTAGTGATAGTTTCTTTTTTAAATCTCATTAAGGAAACAATTTTACTGTTTGTGCTGAAAATGTTAAGATAATCATGTCAATACAAGATAGCCTCTACTAAAGATTAAATAAAAGAGGCAAATAATGAATGATTCCTTGTTCCTTTGCATGGACAAGCACATGAAATGGTACATGTCTTGATCAGAGGACAATCTCGGATGTTATCCTTTCCCTTCCATGGGATCTCTTGTCTATTTCTGCATAAGCCATGCTGTCTGGTCCACTAGTCCCTGGCTATCCTGTTTTCAACTCCCATCAGCAGGTAGGAGCTTGATGGAACATCAGATGTGTTGCACCCCAAATCGTGTATATGCTGAGGATATGACCTTACTCATTGGCAGGGCAAGACCCATTGAGTTGCCCCACTTAAACACATTTTGAGAAACATCACTTCAACATATTTCACTTTAACATATTCCAAGAAATAGACTGTGCTTGAGTTAGAACCTCTAGAGTTTGACCCAGAGTGCTGTAAAGAAGAGATGTGTGCGTGGTAGGTTAGTCAAGAATGAATAAGTGGTTTGTCTGTGGTGAATGCAAATGCATTAAAAAGAAACCCTCCAGGAGGCTTTTCCCAGCCTTGTGGAGGCACTCTTCAGCTTTGATCAGTCACAGGGGTTTTCAGGTCACCTGTATGACTCTCCTGCTGAGTCTTCTCCCTCACCAACCCCATGATGATCATAAAGCTGTTACTCTACTTAAGTTATAACAGATAGCGTGTTTCAAAAAATAGATCCTGGTTAATAGGAGCATTCCCAGAGAGGCTATTTTCTATCTCAAATAATATTTGCTACAAGGGAAGTACAGAATGAATCACAATGAAGAGGGGGAAATGCATCGATGGATAAAAAAAGCCCTGATCATCTTCCAAGTCTACATAATTAGGGAGTGTTCCTGAGTAATGGATGATGGTTTTATGCAACACATGGGGACAATTTAGGACATCTTTACCATCTCTAGCTTGCAAATCAGCACTTTCAAACGGGACTTCTAAGTCATTTCTCTTACTATTGCATGCTAATATGATCAAGACCAGCATCTCTACACAGGCACTTCTTTGACCCTTATAGTTCATAGCTCTGAGAACACGGAAAGCAGTTCAAGGCAGAAAGCGGGCTTTGGTTTTCCTTTTGCCTAAGAGGCCAGGAGCAGCAATTTAATTCAATTAAAATTGTTCTTATCTACAATATGGCACAAATTTCTGACTTTCAAAAGTAAAAAAAAAAAGGAATCATTAATCAAGTTATTTTAAAATTTTTCTACATGTCTTTAGTGTCTTCTGAGGCTGAAGCCTCATCTTCTACAGTAGTCTCCACTCTTCATTTAGTTGCTCCAAAAGACCATCTTTGTTCTTGGCTCTTCACTTGTTCCAAGGTTTCCTATGTAAATAGTTAGAGCATCCTACACACTGTTCATCTTCAGCCCTTCTGTCTTCTGCCCTTTTCTCTAAAATCATGGTGGTGGTATTACACAAATGCATGCAGCTCTTTTCACTGGAGTCACTCATCTGACATCGTTGTCCCCTATTCAACTGCTAGAATGAGTTCCTAAGGTTTGTTTGTTTGCTTTATGTTTTTAACTGAAACAGAATTATATCACTTTTGCCCTCCCTTTCTTCTCCCCACACCCACACCCACTCACGGTCTCTTTCTCTTTGATTCTCTCCTCCCAGCCCATGACACTGTGACCACCAAAAATCATGCTTATTAACATTTTTAAGTGACTCAAATGTGTATATTAACTATGTGAATCAAAAGAGATGTGTAAAATAATCATCGTTTATCTCATGTTCATCAACAACTCTGTCTTTTGGTTCTCATTCAAAGTAAAAATGCTATTTGCTTGGTGCAGTTGTGAAACAAAATACCTGAGAAAAAGAATTTACCTTAGGCCATTGTTTCAGGGGATTCACTTGGCTATTGCATGGCCCCATGTGGTTTGGGCAGAGCATCATGTTGCTGGAAGCCTATGATAGTGCTCATTCTTTTCATGCTGTGTAGAGGAACATTTAATCCTTTAATCCAGCAGCATGGCTGCTCTAGGGTAGAAAGAATGTTAATACACACCTTAATCCCAGTATTCAGAAGGCAGAGACACAGAGAGAGTTCTGCAGAAGGATTCAGTATCAGATGGGAAGAGTGAGTCAGTCTGAAGCTGAGCAGAGCAGTTCAGTCTGAGGTAGACAAGTAAGAGAGTCACTCAGAGTCAGAAGAGTTGAGTCAGAAACAGGCATCTAGCTCAGAAGGTCAGTTTGAACAAATCAGCTTGAAGAAGTGTTTGAGCTAGAACAGGGAGTAAGTTGGTCAACCCAAAGAGTCAGTACAACCCTGAGTTCAGCAGGAGCTAGTCAGAGTGGCTCAGTCAGCAGTAAGACTCAGAGGCTTAAACATTCTAGATTGTATGGAAGTGAAGCAAAACATTCCAGGGCTCCAGGACTAGGACCAGGGATTGAATTAGGCAAAGAATAAACTGTCTTTGAACCTGAATCTACATCTACAATTCAGTACAGGAAACAGATGGAATAAAAGAAAGGATGTGAAGACAAAGTACATTCCCTAGTGACAGGCCTCCAGTGATTGCTTCCTTCAGTGAGGGCCTAACTCCTAAATATTCAAGAACCTCTTAGATGGGACGAGGCATGACACATGAACTTGTGGTGAGACTTCATGCTTAAATAAATAAAAAAAAAACCCAAACCCAAAACAAAACAAACAAAATAAACAACTAAACTAAATAAAACAGAAGTAAACATGAGCAATGCACTCAGTAGTGATATCTATAGAAAATAATTAAATAACGTTTGAGCCAGTTAGATGATTTGGTGGGTAGAAGTACTTGCTGCCAAGCCTGATGATCTGAATTCCTTCTCAGGGTCCACGTCGGGGAAGGAAAAACTGACTTCTACAAATTGTCCTCTTATTGCCATTCTCTATCTATATACCACGACTCAGATGCACACACGCACACTCAAACAAATTAAAAATAGAATAGTATCTGTGCTTGAAGCAACAGAAATGGTTCAATTCGTAAACTGTATTTTTCAATCAAAATGATCCATAAAATTATACTTTAAATTTTTCCTGAAACCAAATTAGGAACACAACTAAAATAAAACACCCTTGAATTTCTTGGGACTTATGTAATATTCTCAGAATTAAATAGCAAAGAATATATTTGAATACTATGAAATAGTACCATAACTGTGAATGAGTTACATGAAAGTCAGAATCCAGTTGGCTCTGCAGCTAATTACTGGCATCATCTGTCACTCGTGTATAATCAAGTAACTTATGGGCCAACAAGTACTCTTTACTAGCAACTATCATAACATATCTGAGATCCAGAGATAACTGTATTTTTATTTTATTTTGTAAGCATGGGTATTAATAAACATTAAAAGTTCAAAAAAATTACAGAGAAGTTCTTGACTGGCGAGACATCACTTTAGTTTATCCTCTTATAGGAAGACAGAAAAATATTTTTAATCCTGACAAGCACCTCCCTCAAAGCCAGATGAACTCCAGTCTTGGGGAAGAGGCTTTCCCAGGGAGTTGGAGATTTAAAAGGAAAACTTGGCATAATTTTTAGTCAGTGACTACTAGATCAAGTACACAGACAGGATGGCAGATGTCTCTATAACAAAATATCATCGCAACTGGTGAATAATAATAATTTCAAGATCTATGTTGTTTCCAAAACTGAAAGGCACTTTATAACCTCAGGAATAAGCGACAGAAGAGCACTGACAATGACAATGTCTCAACCACATGGCTGCCTATACAAGACCTGAGCAGGGACGACAGCAACAGACAGAATAAAATGGAAGGGAGACCTTACAGAGTTCCATAACTAGACAAAGAGCTACAGGGAACTAATGACTGCTAAGAGATACAGAATTGGTCTTTCCTAAGAAGGAGCTCCCTATATCCAATAGCAAGGGGTCAGCTCTAAAATTTAAATATATATATATATATATATATATATATATATATATATATATATATGACACTATACAGACTGAGCAGACTATATAATTTCATATATTAGGAAATATATCATAAGAAAAAGAGGCTAGTGGCCATGAATTTGGTAATTTAAATTTTGAGCTGTAAATACATAGCCAGAGCTGGAGGGAGGGAGGAAAGGAAAATGGAAAAATGATGTTAAATGTATTTTCGTTTCAAAAATAAAAACAAGAGACAGAATAAGTTGTCATATTCCTCAGTTTAGATACATTTCTAACATTATGCCTTCTGGGTTATCCATATCAAGAAATATCTCTGAAATGTATATTAATGCTAAATAGTTTTCAGCACCAAGACCTTGTCATCTTTTGTCATCTTTTGTCACATTGGAAGGCTTGCTGTCGCAAAGCTCCTCCTGAAGCGCAGATGCTCTATGGGGTCGCTTCCATGGAATGGGAGATGCACACACTCCATGTGTGCTTGTGCTGGACTTTATTTTGAGCGTCCGCCACTTTTTCTTCCTTTCTTGTACTTTGAATTGGTTTGCAGTGATAGACACTGATTACCGAGACACAAGGAAACAGATAAGCTATACTTACGGCTCTGGTGTGGACAGTGAGCGATGGGTACGTGTGGCTAGGCCCAGGTATCATGTGAAAGACTTGACGACCCTGGTAACCATGGCTCTGTTACTTGGAGATTGATATATCTACCAGCAGAATGTTCTTCACACAAGCACTCCCACTTTATACCCCACTGTAACGAAGTTTAAATTCATCCTCTTGTTCGAAAATTGGTGTTAATTACTTTGCTGTAATATGATTTCTGTGTAACAAAATAAGAACTCATTATTTCTCTATGTGTGTTTCTATACTATGCAGTATGTCTATTAAGTGTTTGAAAATGCATGGACATTTTCTTTGTCATTCCTATATTAAACAGATTTTCTGTTAATCACCAAATTTCATTTGCCATTGTTTAAGCATAAATTTCTGATGTTTTCTTTACTATTCCATATAGAAGCATCTAGACCATGCATGTGTGCGTGTGCGCGTGTGCACACACACACACACACATACACACATATACACACACACAGAGAAAGAGAGAAGAGAGAGAGCAGAAGAAAATTATTGAAGATAAATCTTACCCAATATTGTTGTGTGTCTGTGTGTGTGTCTGTGTGTGCATGTTTTGATTATTTGAGAAAGCCTTAACCTAGTTTGATTCAGAAAATATCAGAATTGCTCCACCCTTTAGCAATAATATATGCTTATTATATATCCACTTGTATCATCACGAATGCAGATACAATTTTAATCATGTTTTACAATGTCTTAATTTCTTGACCGGAGAATGTGTCAGGATTCCTTTGCAAAGTATACTGAACCCCAGTATGTGGGCAGCAGACCTGTTAGTTGGTTTTTAAGGTTTGACTTATGAAATGCAAGAACTTTCCAAAGTGCTTTGTAGTTCAGACATGCTGTCTGAGATGTTTCATTTCCTAAGGATAATCATTTTCAGCAAGGCCATAAATAAAATCCCTTCATAAAGATGAAAGTGAACAAGATTTACTGCTCCCTGTACTGTGTTCTACTTCAGCTGGCCAACCGCAATGAGCTTACCATTTCATTTGGCAATCCCAGTCTCTCAGTTGCCAGATGCTTAAAGATTGCATATCAGAGCCAACATACAATCTCTATCTACCCCAAAGGGTATCCACAGTGTTTTATTTAGCAGAGTTTTAATTTTACATTCTCTCCGAATCTTTACTTTTTGCCCTTTTGAGGTCAGATTTATCATCGCAGCACCCAGGCCCTCTGAGAGGTGACCATTCATCCTAATTCAGTAGGGACAGAATGTCTTTGGAGAAGTTTCATCAGCCTAATGGAAACCACTTTTATGGCACCTGTAATCTATCTTCCTTGAAAACTACTGAATAGAGCCACAGTGCTTATAAATCCCAGCTGTGGTAAGGATGTCACAGTACTTGCCTCTCAGTCAGCTCCCTGCTCCTCAGTAACAAAATACATTCGACAGAGTATTTTTGTTGCTTGGAAAGAATAATGTATTTACCTGTTCACATATTAGCAAGAAGCATCGTATTGAAGAAACTTGGTAAGGACTTAGGGAGGCATTAATTCATTCAACAAACTTTTATGGGTCTGTTATGTGAATCCTTAAGAAACTGCAAAAGACAGGGAAAACTGAGGCAATTAACCATTCAAAAGGTATAGGATTTGTGTATCAATCATTTTGATTTCTGCATTTTTTTTTACAAATTTAAGAACAACACAAACATTAACCAATAACCACATAAATTTATTGCATATATATGGTGTGTGTGTGTGTGTGTGTGTGTGTGTGTGTGTGTGTGTGTGTGTGCATTTGAGAGTAAAAGATTACAGAGTGCCTCAGATGTATGAAGCATAAGTCTTAGCACTTTAGCACTTTACCACCAGAAAATATCTCTGTCATTGGACATGAAGAGTGTAATTACATTGATGCGATAAGTTTATATGTATATAATATTATTTGTTATGTTTCATTTATATATATTTATTTTATGTTATATATAATTATTGTTATATGTAATTATTATATAACATTGGTTTATTATTATAAAATTATTTGTTTATTATATATACATATATTATATTATATATCATACTATAATTATATGTTATGTATATATAATAAGCTTATATTATATATGAATAAACTATATATATATATATAGATAGATATGATAATAAGATTTATTTTTAATTATATATGTGTAAGTGCAGGAGCTACCAGAGGCCAGAAGAGTAGGATCTCCCTGAAAATGGGCTTATGATTGGTTTTGGATTTGCCCTACTTTGGAGTATGAAATAAAACTCTGGTCCTCTGAAAGAACAGTATACACTCTTGTACACTCTTAACCACTAAGCTAACTCTCGAGCCCCTATTTGGTAATTTCAAAACACTTACATTTTAGAATAGTAAGAAACTGTACAACATGCTTAGGAATGGAAGGTTTGATGAGGAAGGTGGTGTACTTTTTGGTTTTGGCCCATTCTTGGGGAAGATGGAACTAAATCAGAACATGGTTTTAGAAATAAGCAACCAAGCAACAGTAATAAATTGGAAGAATCACAACTCTTGATCTCAAATTATGCTACAAAATTGTAGTAATAAAAATAATACTAAAATTAAAACAGACTCATAAACCTAGAGGACAGAAATAAATGGATGCATTTACGGCTAATTCACATTTAACAGAGATGGCAAGAGCACAGTGCAGAAGGGACAGTTTCTGCAAAATCTGGTTATCCATACACAGATGGATGAATCTGATGTCATACCACATAAGAAAACGGACTAAATTAGACTAACTTGAACATAAGACCTAAAACTTTAAAACATCCAGAAGAAATCAAATAGTAAAAATATCTTTTATTATTTTGTTGTTGTTTTTCTTATATTCACCCAATAGTCCAACAAAAAAGGCATAACAGACTAGGAGAGTTGCCTCAAAAGGAAACCTCCTCCATAGCAATTTAAACAATTGACAGAGTGAAAGGCATCATATCAATTAAGGGAAAGTATTGGCAAACAATACCTGTAATCAAGCATTAACAGGCAAACTATATAAAGAACTCAAATGACTCAGTAGCAAGAAAATTAAAAACATGAGTAACAATAACATATAAAACTCCATGTCTCTGTTTACTTCTAGTGCTATAACAAAATACCGAAGACCGGGTAATTTACAAAGAGTAGGAATTTATTTCTCATAGTACTGGAAGCTGGGAAGATCGAGATAAAGCTCTGAGCAGTTGCAGGGTCTTGTAGATATTGTTTTCTGTTTCCAAAATGAAACTGCTTTGCTATTTTGTCCTTCAGAGGGGACAAACGCTGTGGCTTCTATATGGCAGAAGAGAAAGGCAAAATGGAGAACTTCTATCATTTTTATGCGAGTGTATTAGTTTCATGTCACTAGTACAAAAAATGCCTGAAACAGGCTACACAGAAAAGTTTTATTACAGTTCAATATTCTTGAGGTGTAAATCCCAGATTAGGCAGCCCATTGGTTGGGTCTCTGAGCAGAGCAGTAGGTGGAAAATTCAGAGGCAGATGTCAGAGCCAGTGGTCAACTAAAATCAGAAAAAATAAAAACCTAATAACTTTCTAAGTCCTCACCATTAACGGCCCCACACACTTCACACTATTGCTAACCACATACACCAAGGACCATGTATTTACATAGAGATTCCTGTCCAGCATCTGTCCACACTATAAGTTTTTATAATAAGTAATTATTGCTATAATACGTAATTACCACCACCTACCTATTGCACAGCA
The DNA here is from genome assembly GCA_026225945.1 of Cricetomys ansorgei. Classification (NCBI taxonomy): domain Eukaryota; kingdom Metazoa; phylum Chordata; class Mammalia; order Rodentia; family Nesomyidae; genus Cricetomys; species Cricetomys ansorgei. The sequence continues at coordinate 5,014,519 of JAMJFZ010003581.1, read as the reverse complement.
ATCCCATGCTTTATACATACAATGGGTACAGATTGAGTATGTAAGAGGTAGATACAATTCATTGTGGTGTTAGTCATAAAGCCAAGACAGGAAATTAAACTATTCATCAACTTCACTAATAAATGAATAGAAAAAGGCAATGCAATGCCATTTGGACTTGAAACAAGAAAACTCGGATAAAGAAAAATCTCAGTGAACAAAGTGGTCAAAACACTTGAGACTCCAGAACTAACATAAATGCTAGGTGGGTATCATGACTCATCCGTAGTTTCACCTTCAGAAGTTGGAAGTATAGAGGATTCCCAGAGTAAAGCAGCTGGGGAGAGTTGCTAAATCGATAAGTTGTAAGTTTAATTGAAAATCTGTGCCTCAAAGTAGGTGGAAGAGCTACTGAGAAAGATCCCTGACATCAAGCTCTGACTTTCATGAGAGCACACACGGGTATACTAAAACATGCACACACATCCTCTCACACACCACACGCATATATGTGCAAAAAAAAAAAGGAAAAAATAAATTGCCATTTTTTTAGACATGATGCATTAGATATAAATTGTGCTAAATGGCCACAGACATAGGTGGTGGTTGAAATGATAGCAACAATGGTGAGCACTTCCACCAAGACACTGACTCTGTGGTATGGGCCCTCAGTGACTGCCTTCAGGGGTAGGTGACATCAGGGAAGTATAATGTTCAATGTGTTATAGTCGATTACAATGTTATAATGTGTTACATGTAACACATCCAATATGTTACAATGTAATGTCTGACTCTGTTACAGTCCTACCCTTCAACAAAATGACCAAAAGGAGGGGCATTAGGTCTTTGCCTACCCTAAGCGCCTTGGGTCTAAACTAGGTCTGAGAGTACAAGCCCCTTTATTTCTCAGTTCTAGTGAAGGGTATAGCATGGGTTGGGTATTGAGGTTGTGATTTTTCTTCTGGTTGATGTTGGGCTTGTGAGAAGGCTATAGTCACCTGTACTGGTGATGATGAATGTCTGTAGAATTCCAGAGAAGGTGATATATGTAGGTTTCTAGATGGATGACAGTATTCATTCATAAATAACTCCCTAATCAAGTTAGAGCAGCCTGGGCTCTGGGAGTGTGTAGACTTCTCCTGGGGAGTTTTTTCTCCAATAGCAAGACTCATGTGCAGACTCTATGTAGCCCTAATTGGACTGTAAACCCTGTGGCAACAATGAAACTTTACAGTAGCTGGTGACATTGTTTCTTGTACCAAGAGTTAGCTGGGATTTTTCCATTCACTCTTTCCCTCACAAAGGGGAAGGTCCTCTTGTCCCAGGTGGAAAGCTCAGTCATGGTTTCCATGGAATCATATTCTTCTTCATGTGCTTCTTGCTTAGGTTGTGGTATTATAGGAGCACAACCTCACTCCTGTGTGTTCTCACATTCTCTCATGCTCATCTACCTCCAAAGTATAGCTCTTGGTTCCTATCTTAGAAGATAAGGCATTTTCCTAGTCTCTCTGTTCATTTTGAATTCCCTTGTAATTTTATTTTACAGTATCATAGCTGCCTACCAAATCCTATCAAATTATTAATTGCTTAACATCCAAATGATGAGTCAAAAGAGATAGTGCCGCAGCCCCCCACTCCCCCAATATGAGTGCCTGAAAATTATCAAATTCAGAGGTGGGGATGCCTTTCAGTGAAATAGTACTTGATCAGCACACATGAGACCCTGAGTTCAATACCTAGTGCACACACACACACACACACACACACACACACACACACACACACCACACACACACACACACAACCCCGTGACTCAAACTCATAGGAACAGAAAGTAGAATGGTAGTTTCAGAGTCTGGAAAATAGGTGTTATAAAAGAGACAAAGTTTTACTTAGACTGAAAAAAATAGGTTGTAGTATATCTGACATACAGTATGGTGATTGTGTTTATCAATGTGGGATTTGTTTAAAATTTGTTGGAAGCAAATCGTCAACACTCTCATCACTTAATAAAATAATCCTGCAAGATGATGGATATGCTAACTCGCTTGATTTTAGTTTTCACAGGAAATACATATGTTAAAACATGATGCTGCATATGATGAATACACTTTCATTTTTCATTTACACCTCAATACAGCTTGTGAAAGAGAAGGCCTTGTTCAAGAAAAGAATTGCAAGCAGGTACGAGGAGGAGAAGGAAGCAAAGATGTGAGTGCAAGAACAATGCACAGCTTCAGATGGTGTTTTGGACCATTTGAACATTCTCAAAACATCAAAATGATGATTTTTTTTTTTTACAAGATAACATGCCTGGTCCTGGTGGTGCTAATTCAGGAGGATTGTGCGTGCCTATGACTTGGAAACCAAAACAGGTCACTGCATGCTGCTGTGTATGCTGCTGTTGTGGCAGCTTGCAGAAGAAGACAAGGAGCCATAATGATAGATGTAAACTCTGCCAGATCTCTGCAGAGGGGACCACCATCCTGGCTAGCGCCATACTGGATAGTGTACCCTGAGCATCTAAGCTCAGGTGTTTTTATTGAACTTCTCAGGTGTTCTACTGATAGCACAGGCAGATCATTAGCAGTCAAACATCCCCCACATAAATCCAACACCTGCAGACAAGACAAAATACCCACACCTAGGTAGCCCCTCACACAAGAGTTCACAAAACAATTATTTTAAATACACCTAAAAATCACCTCTACAACAGGTCATGTAGTAAGACCACATCTGAAAATAAAGAATAGAAAAAATAATAAGAGAAGTAAATGAAAGGAAGGGAAGGGGGAAAGAAGAGAAACTGGAAGAAGGGAGAAGAGGCCCATACTAAATGACCAGTCAAGCCTCTGAAAGAGTTACTAGATCTAATAATACATGTCACTTGACCAGATATGAGAAAGGTGAAACATTGGAAACTTCTAGAAGCTTTATAACAGGAAAATATAGTAAAAATTGCATTTAAATTTTCACAACATTCACAAGCTTCTTGTGCAATCTTTTATAATAATCTATAAATATGATTTAATAGCACCCTAAAATATTATTATATACTGGATGTAGTAATTGAATATGTGCTTTTTATCATGTTACTTTCATTGATGGAAATAGTTACAAAGTATCTGCTTTAAGGAAGCCATTACCTAGAAACTTAATGATTCTTAACAGGATTAGCTTCTAGTGTACTTGTTAGAGAAAATGCCTTCGAGTTTGAGGGACAAAAATGAATGCTTAAGAGCAAAGAAATCACTGAATTTTCACCAGCATAGAAAGCATTTTGATCCTATTACACACAGTAGTTTGGAGACACTGAGAATTAGATATTATGATTGGTGAAAAAGCAGAATACTCCAAATACAAGCCCAACACATCCAACATTCAGTGTATTTAACCTCACTTAGAATGAATTTTTTCAGGTAGATAGCAGCACAGATATTTCCTTGTTTTCCCAGTTCTGCTTCTTAAGGCTTTCTAAAACAATGTCGTCACTTTTAAAAATAAACATTGCTTAACAACGGATACAATGAATGGCAACATACCCATATTTAAGTCAAGCATCCCTGTTGCCCAGACTTTTTGGTAGCAACAGTTGACTTGTGGGTAAGTTTAATTGTTAGCATATGTCACTTGGGTGAAAGCAGTCTTTAGCCAATCATATCAGTGATGCTCTAACTTTGCAAATGGTACCATTTCTCTTGCCCCATCCTATTCATTTTTCATGAATTTTTTTTCCAGTTTATCCTTAAATCACTGCAAATATCATAATTTTTATAATCTCCTTAAGTTGTAATATTGTATTTCACTTATGAATGCCATTATTACTTTCTGTAGCGGCAACGTAGCAGCCGCTGGCAATCGTTGTAGTCATTTATTTTCTAATGCAATTCGTGTTTAGATTGATGATGCTTATACTTTCTTCTGTGAAAGATGAGTGAAACCCAAACCATCAATGTTCTCTTGAAGATGTTTCTAATTCTTTTCTTAGGACTAAGAATTTCTTTTTATATAAGCTATATTTGGTTGCATGATTTTATTCTCAGCTTAAAATTAACACTCTAAGAAATATAAATTTAGACTCAGTATGCATGAGTAGTACGAGCTTTTGCATATCATTCTTTAAAAACAATATTTTTTCTACCCATGGCCTGAAGAGACAAGCAATCTTTGACGGCTCTTTGTGATTGTACGCAGACCTTCTCTATCAGTGCTACCACAGAATGAACAGACCTCAAAGGCCCCTGCTTGAGGAATATGGATTAGTCTCGGATATGCTTTGTCTGAATCTAAGTTGTGATGTTGAAAACTAAAATGTTTAGCTCCAAGAACTGGACAGTTCCATCACATAATAAAAATCACACAATAACAAGCATCTAGCCTGAGAGCTGTCTTCATACAAAAAACACCAACAACCATTCCCCTCCAATAATAAGAAACAATAGACTACCTCGTTTCCAAAAGTTGGTTTGTCATGTTCAAATACCTTAGGCAGGTGTGGAGGGTTAGAATGGTAGCAGCTTATGTCTCCAAAATCTACAACTGTTTGATTATAAATGGGACAAAAGTCCCCCAAAGTTGATCAATATCTTATCGATAAATCAAATAAGTAGATTTCAAGTTACACTAAAATACCAAATTGGATCCAGGACTTTTTAACTGAGTGGAAATAGAATAAATATCCTTACATAAGAGAAGGATGTTTTATGGTGTGGCAAAATATCATCTATCATACCAAAAAATAAAATGTTCGCTTTTCAAATATGAGGAGATGTCTACAGTTGCCAAGAGTTAGAGGAATCACATTCTGAAAATTTTTAACAATTATTTTATAGCAGTCATCATAAAAACATTTCAACAAGAAATTGAAAGTCTTCTTGAAACAAACAAAAAAAGCTATGAAATATCCATCTTGTCATAGAAGTTACTTAAAAGAACTAGTTGTAAACTTTAGGAATGAGAATGTATTAAAGGAAAAACATCTTACTGAGTAAATGAAATATGGGAGTGAAAATGATAAATGGTAGAATCAGTGGATATGAGGATATAATACATAACTTTTAAAGGTTTACTTATTTTATTTAATCATGTGTACAGGGCTGTGTCCATGAATGCAGGTGCCATTAGGGATACAAGAGGACATTGGATGCACTTGCATCATAGGCATCTGAAAGCCATCTGCCATGAGTGCTGGGGAATGACCCCAGGTCCTCTGGCAAAACAGTATGGACTGCTAACCACTGAGTCATCTATCCAGGCCCAGATCAATAGAATTTTGCCAATATCTGAAACAACACAGGGAATGTAGATTTCACAAATTTCACTAGCGCTTCAAGGTGCCAGAGTGTAATAAATATGATAAGAGTTACAGTAAGAGAAAAATCTACAAAAGACAGAGAAAAATTAGAGAAATGAAGACAAGAAAGAAAAAAAAAGAAAACTGTATCTTTAGCACATTTAATCAAATCTTAAAGGTAAATGAGATAAATGATTCAATCAAAAGATTAAGACTAATAAGAGACTTTGAAATATAACCAATAACCAAGCCCATTCTACTTACATAATGGAAATCTGAAGTTCAAGCACTTCATTCCTAATCTTTTGAAGACTAAATTTATTTTTTATTGGTTTTATTTTGCTTTTATTTCTGCTGTCTAGAATTTTGATTTTCTTTCAAGCTTAGTTTACGTGTTTTCTACACTGCGGTTATTTCTCTGGGTTTTATGATATCTTATTCCATTTCTTGGCCAGATCTTGAACTACTTTATAGCAAAACCTGTGAAAAAGTATTATATCTTAAAACTTTGGGAATGAGTCAAATATCAACTTATAATGGGCCTCAAATATATTCTATATTTTATGGACATATTTCACGGACATTAACACATGTTTTGTTGACATAATGAAATAATAACATCAGGGAGAAAATGTTTTTCCTGTTCTCTAAGAAAAGAACTCCTAGGTCAGGTGTGGTGGTGCAGATCAGCAATCCCAACATCTAAGGGACAGAAGCAGGAAAACTAGGAGTCCAAGGCTGTACATGAGAGCATATGCATATCTGTGTGTGTGTATGTGTGTGTGTGTGTGTGTGTGTCTATGTGAAAGAGAAAGAGATTATCTTATGTGAAAAACAGATAACTAGCTGGATATTGTTTCTTAGCCTCTTAGATACTTGATACAGCCCATGATGAAGTTCTAACCAAAGCTAGGAGAAAGTACAGTGCATGCTGTCTTCACCCTGAGACTGCAAAGAAATGTACAATAACTTCCTGGCTACTGTTATACTTCCACTGACTGGGAGACAATGGGGTCTGAATTCTATGGTATGTTCTGACCTAGATACAAACACGCATTTTAACAAATTCAGAAATATATTTTCTACTCTGGGATTTTCAAATGTTAGGTAGGAGTAAAATAAATAACTTAAGACTTTAAACATAAGAGCTTCCCTGTTTTAGAATCTTAGGTTTTGTACAAGAACTAGAATGAGCTAAAACTTATTAACAGCAAAGGAAAAACCACAAATTAAGATCTAATGGGATCTCCTGAGAACAAAGTTGGTTTGAGATACGGAACTCTAATGGGAAGGTGAGCAGATCAAACTTGTCATCCCATTCCTGGTTCAAGAAAGCATTCATAATCTCATAGCCCAGTTTTGCAGTGAGCCATCACTAAGAAGATAATAAGTGTGCTATGCTTACAGAAGGATCTTGTGCAATGGCATGGAACAAGAATTTATCAACTATAAACAGCCTGACAATTCAGGCTTGTCATTCGTGTGTGGGAGAGAGAGTGTGTGTACAATTCTGTGAGTTTTGAAAAATGCACACTGTTGTATAATCACCATCAAAATAAAGATAAATAGTACCACCAACATTCTTCCCCCTAAATCCACTCTGCCTCCCCAACCAGAGCAACATTTACCCAGCCCACATTAGCCTTAGACAAGCATGACTATGCTCAAACTGAAGTTGTGCCCCACTTCACAAACACACAGGCACTCAGCCACCATGCATGGACTTGAACTTCCTGTAGGCACCTGGACATTATGCAGACACCCACACTAGTGTGATAACACCAGGACATCTATTAAGCACCAGGGTATCTCCCAAGTACTTGGATATCTCACAGGCACCAGGATATCTCAGACATGCCTGGACATCCCACAGGTACCTGAACATCATGCTGGCACCCAGATATCACATAGGCACCCAGTTATCACACATGTACCCAGACATCATCCTGGCATACAGACATGCGTGGAAACTGGGTTTTCATGTAGGTACCTGGACATCACACAAGCACCCAGACATCCTGCATGCTCCTGGTCCTCCTGCAGGTACCCAGCCAAACCACAGGTACTCAGATATCCTGAAGGTTCCCAGACATCACTCTGGCTCACTTACTTCAGGTAGGTGCCAAGACATCACACAGACCCCAGATTAAATGCCAGAATTAGTGCCATATCAACCCAGGGTCCAGTGCCTGGTAAACTCTGGTGGTGGCAGTAATGCAGAATGAACTCTAGTTGTCCTGGTCCACATGAGCATCTTGAGATTTTTTCAAGCTCCTCCCTAAAAAGAAAAGATTCAGCCCCACCAATGGAATATTCTTCTGCTGGGACATCTTGATGTTACTCAGGATCAGGGTACTCCCAGAGGTTTGGCAATGCATTCTGGGTTAGGACCTGATGGAACTCCAGCCTCCTGGGCCCTACCCCACCCCAGCCCTGTCCATCCATCTTGCCACTTGGCCTTCGTCCCTGCTGCCTGTGAGGAAAAGCGGTAGCCTGGCCCTCCCCCATCCCATCAGGGAGGGCACTATATGCAGTAGCCAGAGCACCGAACAGTGGCTCAAGTCTGCCAGACCATGCACTAAGTGGCCTAGCAGGAATGGCGGCAACCCGAGGACTGGTCTCCCCTCCACCTTTGGTGTGCTCTCGTATTTGCTACAGCCTCCAGTTATGTGTTTCTTAGCTGTGCTCACCATTGCCCCCCTGCCTGTAGAAATCCTAGCACTCTTTTCCCCAATATCTTTCTCAGCCATCTTACTCCAGCCACTTCCATGACGGTGTTTCCAATTCGGATCATCTCTTCCTGAATCCGGGGAAGTGGATGGGGGGCGGCAGTAGCCCCTGCCTCTCAGTCACATTTCTAATTCTGTCCCTGCCTTGACTCTAGCTTCATATCTCCTCTGCATACCTGCTGTATTCCGCCACCTTTGCTCTTTCTACTCACAGACAATTGGTCTTCCAGATCTATTGCCTTTCCAAACACATTTAATTCTCAAAGTTTTCCCTCCTGGACCGGGTGACGGAATAGCTTCTCCATGTCTGCAAAATGAGGGGCTGGAGGCAATTTTTGTTGAGTTGGTCAGAGCCAGAACCCTATCGGATTCTGGCTACTACCCCACTGTCACCTTGGAATCTCTCATATATTTAATTGAAATAGAATTACATCACGTTTTCACTTTGCTTTCCTCCTTCCCGCCCCTCCCAGCTATCCCCACTCTCACCCCTATGGCTAGCATTTTTTTCTGTGATTTTTTATTGTTACATTCATATATACATATATATATATATATATATTTATACAAACATCTGAAATTAACATTTTTTAAGCTCTCAGTGTCATTGTGGGGACTCATAGAGGTGATCACAAGTATCTGTAATTTCATCTTTCCTGTTCCTGAGTAGTAAAACATATGTGGACATAATTTGTCAGTTTAAAGATATTCTTGTTTTGTTTTGTTTTGTTTTTTCTGTTGGTGAATTTTTTAATAGCTGTGAACTTCCATGTACAGAGTTTTGTTACAGCACATCTTCAAATGTGTGAGGTATTTTTTTCAGCCCTGCATTTGTTAGGAGGTAAGAAAAGGAATGATTAGTTTACAAGAAACTGCCAGTGTTTTGTTAAAAGCCTATTCTATTTTTCATTCCCTATAACACCCAGGATCCTTTGTTTCTTAGTGGGAGGCTGAGAGCGAAGTAAGTCTAACCTGCACAGAAGTAAAAAATCCGAACCAAATTGTACAACCCGGGCATTGCACATGTGTAAACAAAATAAATTTTTCTCATATATTGAAACTACATTTTACATCTTAATGTTCTATTTATTTTCTAAATACCCACTAGGCAGTATTTGCTGAAAAAAAAATGTATATTGCTTTTAGTTACTATTATTTATCCTGAATACAAATGCATTTTTGTATTAACATGAACTTTATATGAGGCAAAAATTTTCCCACTAGGCACTGCCTCCTCCTCACTATGAATAGAAGAGTTTCTTCGCATTTACTTAAAGAATGTTTAATCTTCCACTTCACTGCCTTGGACTATAACTCTTACAAGGTTATTTTGAAAAAGAATAAGAAATAAGCTGGAAGTAAAAAAATATTTCTGAGTACCCTTTCACTGCCTCTGCGGAAAGCCATTGTCATTGTTTTGGCATTTTGATTGCTTTTCCTAGATTTGACTATGCCTCACTGGTAAACAAATGGGGGAAGTATTTATGATTTATATCCTGAATGCTTAATGTTGGAAATTAACAGATGCAGATGATTTTTCCCTTGGACTTTTGACTCAATGCACCTCACTCGTGTGGGCAGGGGTGGGGGGAGGGGCAGGGTGGCAAGAGTACTGAAGAGAAGAATGGAGAACTCTCTGAAGGATTGATATTTTATATCATTAGGGACACATTAAAATTTCAGTTCAGCACACCAGTTTTAATTACTTATTATGGAATCATGTGTCTTAGAAGCAGACCAAGGAAGACCATCTAGTGTGACCCTCCATGACACAGTTGCTGTAGAGGAAAGGCCCTAATGGAGAAGGGGAAGGACACCAGAAATACTCTGTTAGGAAGAGTGGGGCACCATTACATGGCTCTGTAGAAACATGCATGGGTGTATCCATGAACAGACCTCACCCCCTCTCCTCAAGAGTTTCTCAGCTCCATTTCCTCATGAGTAAATGATGGAGTATGTATCTCAAACTCTGACAGAACAATGTGTCTGGCTTCATAGACCATGTCTGAATAGAATAAGCTAGGAATGCTTCAGTAGCAAATGAGCAATTATTATTTATGACAGGAAAAGGAGCAGGAAATTCCATTAAATTTGATCCCAGTTGAACCTGATTTTCACATTCAAGCCTTGATCAAAGGAAAGTCTGCTATAAATTGTAAAATGAAGAATTAAATATTCTTTAAAAGGCAAATCTAAGGAGAAGTCAAGAAAAGTCATTCCTTTGATTAAATATATACATTGAGGATAATGCATGAATCTGTCTACTCTTTCCTTGGCTTACGCTGAAGTAATTAATGCCTCTGCAGAGAAAAAATGCTGGTTTTTTTTAAAGAGAATGTTGATAGCGAAAGTCTTGCCTTGGCTCGGGAAGCTACAGAACCTATACCTTCATAAATCTGGGGAAGGTCTACTTCATTTTTAGGCAACTGCAGTGCTACTGTAGGTCACAATGGTTTGTTAAAAGTCTCAGGAAAGAACAAGAATATTTTAAACATTAACTTTTCATTTTTTAGATTTATTCTTTGGTAATTTCATACATGAAAACCATGAGTTTAGTTCATATTCATGCCCCTACATCTCCCCACATCCCACTGCAGCTCCAATCCTCTGCTCCCACGTCCTCCTCCCAACATCACAATTTCTTGTTTTAATTACTGAGTCCGACCAGTGCACCCACTGGAGCATAGGCAACCTAGCCATAAGCAACACAGTTGAAGAACATGGACTCCCCCACATCCATCTGCCATCTACTGCCAGTAGATCTTCAGCTAAGAATGGGATCTCAAAAGTCCCTCCCCTCTCTATAATGGAGTGTGACTGCCTTGACCTTGTACAGGTCTTCTATAAGGACATGTATTTAAAAGTTATTTAAATACTACACCCTTTTGAAAAATAATAGTATTAGGGTCTATGACCTCCCCAGCCATGTGTTCTTGCCCAGGATTACAATGCCAGACATGAGTTCTCTCATGTGGCATGGACCTTGATTCCAAATAGAAAGCAGTTGGTTTCCCTGTAACATTTTTTCCACTATTGAACCTGTAGTTGCAGGTCATTGTTGTAGCTCACAGGGTTCACTGCTGTGTAAAACTGTTGATAGCTTTTCTTTCACAGCAATTTGAAGAGCACTTTGTAGCCTCATGAAAGCAAGTCAGCAGGAAAGAAGTCTCCTGGTTAGTATTAGACTTTTGAATGATTCAAAATATTAACATGAATGAGCAAAGAAGCACAGGCAAAATTTTCATAGCAAGATATCCATAAAGAAGGTATTTCTTTCTTTTGTAAGTAAAGAAAAAATAAATTCACCTGCATGCCTAACCTACGAGACCCTGTAGTGTCACAACACAGTCCGGTGAAGTACCTTACACCTGCTTGGACTTCCATTACGTGTTTAACTGGGAGCTGAGGCTCACTGGTCCTGTTCAACATCAGAGAGACTTTACCACCTAACAGTAACCTGGCAAAGACCCAAATTTAAAATTTAAAATACAGCTACTACTAAACGCGTATGAATTTTACTATATCATAATGTTAAAAAAAATTAAGTTGAAATACAGTGAGTCTGAAACCAGTTGTATCTGAACTCCATTTTCATTGAACTGCAGTTGCTTTCCTTTTTGAGCTTTAACCTTTTCATCTGTGAATGCATTATCTCCTAGAAGACTGACAGTTGAGTTTTATAAGATTTTACTTCAAGGTGGCATAGAGAGGTGTACTGTGAACAGAATTTGGTGAGGAATATAAGACAAAATGAAACTATCAAAAAGACAAAGTGTGTGTCAGCAAAAGAGTATGAACTCAAACAACACAATAGCAAACAGAGCATCATTAATGCTAAGTATGATCTGCAGCAAAATACACAACTTTTGAACTTCCTATTTCTTTTCAACATTTCAAAAATGTTGAAAAAAAGGTCAAAAATCTTTCAGAGAAATTGTGAGCAAGAGCTAGAAAATAAATGAGAATTTAAAATGTGCATTAGTTTTTAAAATTATTTTTAAGTAGAGTTTCCAAAACCAAAACATCTTATTACTTTGTGTTAGTATTTTTTTTAAATAAGTAGAAAAGATAAATAGGTCTTGGTCACAATAATTGTTACAGCTTTGAACTCAATTATATAACAGCTACCATGCTAAACTCCTCTGGTGCTTTGGTGTATGCATTCACTCTAATAATCCTGTGAAATAGATCTCTATAGTCACCATATTGTGAATATATGTATGAATATGTATAAATATATGAACCGTGTGTGAATGTCTTTAAGCAAAGATATGAAGCTATTTCTGGGATAATTAAAATACCAGGTAATGTTTTAATCCATTTTATCTTCTATAAAAAATACCAAAAACTGGTGGACTCTATGAACCTGACATTTTCGGAAGGCTAGGAATTCAAAGAATAAGGCACCAAGAACCTCCGATGCCTGTTAGGGTCCAGATCAGAGACATACCTGCCTTTTTGATCACATATTTATCAACTATAACTTTACATGGCAGAAGGAGTGAATGGTCTCTCTTGTTCTTATTGTATTAAGTAATTAATTAGTGCACAGTGTTATGCTTCATATCAGATAATTATCTCCCAAAGACCCTAACTCATAAAACCATTATCTTTTGGGTTAGACTATTTTTCTAGTTATTTTGTATTGTCAAATCGAGAGTCATTTTGGAAGAAAGAAATTCAACGTAAGAATAGCTTCATTTAGATTATCATGAAGCCACATCTGTAAAAGATACTCCTGATTTAGGACTTGTGGAGGATCCAACCCACAACAGGTAGCACCATGCTTAAGCAGGTGGGTCTGCCCTATATAGGAACCTAGCATGTGCCAGTGAGAAAGCCAGTAAAGAGTGTTCCTCCATGGTTCCTTCCACAACAGTCCTGCTTGAGTTGCTGCCTGGAAACCCTCAAAGATGAATAATGACCCCCAAGCATCCAATGAAATAAGCTCTTTCCTCCACAACAGAAAATGAAGCAGAAGAGGGTATTGCTGATGAGCTTAACCAGGTTGCTTGGGGGTTTGTTGTTGTTCTTGTGGCTGCTGTTATTTTTGAGATTGTGGAAACGTTTTTAACTTAGAGTTAGAAAAGCAGTTTTGAATTCATTATGAATTCATAATCTATGAAGTATAATTAAATATAGTTTGAACAGTGGTGTAAGAATCATTTACAATATATATGTGATGTACTAGGCACCCAGGCCTTAGTACAACCGATGCCATGATGGAAGTACCAGTACATAGGCAGCACTACCTGCCAAAATGAGAACAAAGACCTACCCATCTAAGCCTATAGTTCTGGGAAAGTCCCTAAATGCCTAAATGTACTAACCTTGCTTTTTGGCCTCTGAATTTCCAGTCCTGGCTAACCGTTATAACTGTGTGTCCACCCAGGAAGTGATTTATTTTTTTAACGTAAAACTTCAACCTGAGAAAGGTTCTGATTGCAGTGGGGTCCCAAATACCAAGTGTAGCCACTGGCTGGCTAATTAAGATTTTCTAATGGCTTAAACCTGTATCAAATTAGTCTTCTCTGGTAAATACCTCACTACAGTAAGGCAGTCAGTCTGCCGCAGAACTTTGTGAATTTGTGCTCAGCTCTCTTTGCTCCTTTGCCAAGCTCAAGCACACCCTGAAAGATAACAGGACTTACGCACAGAAGAAGCAGCAAGAATCACTGCCGTAGCTAACAGGAGCAGTTTGTCCAGAACTGACTCTAAGGAGATCTCCCCCGATTTGCAGTTCTGAGAATTGTCTGTTTGAATAAGATGAGAAACCATGGTCAGCTGAAGATCAAATGCAAGCAAGAGTTGCTATGTCTTGTTATTTTGGGAAACAAGCTTCTCTCCTAAGGGCCCCGAAATTTTACATGCCCGCACATTGAACATCTAATTGAAAGTCATTTGGAAAACTTCAATTTGATATTTAAAGAGAAGTCATTAAATATGAATATTAATCAGCCTACTGAATCACCTAGTCACCGCTTGCTCTTCCAGTGTGCTCAGTGAAGCCCAACAAACAGAAAAGAAGGCAATCACATTTTGTAAGGTGCCATCTGCATTGGTAATCTTGTCAACTGTAATTTAACTGTCAAAATGGAAATTTATTTCATCAAGAAATGGTGAGTGAGATATACATTTTAAATTTACATTTTTTAATTTTAATTTTTCTTCTCTCATACAACTTATAGAATACAACCCAGCACCCCTCCTCCCCTCCTTTCACCACCCGACTCCTCCCATCTCCCCCAGATATACTCCCATCCCACCCACTAACATCCCCCCTTCTCCCCAGAAAGGAACCATCCTCCCAGGGTTACAGCACAATTCAGGGCATGGCATAGCTGAATGGAAGGCCAGGCACAGGCAGCCTGGAAGGAGCAAAAGGGTCTCAAGGGCAGATAAAATGGTCAGAGACATCCCCACTCTAGCCTGTAGGAATGTTTCAAGGACACCAATCTTGACAGCCATGTGATGTGTTTAGGGATCCTACAGGTTCATTGTCTATGACTTCAAGTCTGTGGGCCCTTAAGAGTGCTAAGGAGCCTGAACAGGCATCTCCTGTGGCCAGGCAAGGTTTCCAGTGGTGAGTCTGAGACACTATCCCAGCCACAAAACCTCTGATTTATGTATGGCCTATCTGCCCTGCAATATTCTCATTGACAATGGAAAGGCAGAACTTCATACTAAAAGAGGGAACCTCTGCCTGAAACTTCAGTACAGTCCAGGAACTAGAGACTGGGTAAATGGGAGATGATTTACAATGGTGTCATGTTCTGCTCATAGATCGGTACCTAACCCAGTCCTCACCAGAGAGACCCCCTCCAGCAGCTGAGAGGACCATCTGGCGAGGCCTAAGGCCAATCATTGTGCAGAGATCGGGGAGCCCCATAGCAGAGAGAGAGGGGGGATGGCAGAGACCAAAGAGACTGAGAATACCAGGAGAAGAAGCCTCACATTATCTACTGACTAAATATACTTTTTTAACCAAAAAAAAATTTTTTGGTTAAATAAGTTCCCTGAAGACATAGTTCTGAGATGGGGAATCTTCCCTATTTTTTAGTAATTTTAAGTGTAGTTCATAAGCAAACACCTGGAAATCTATTTTCATTTTTATTCTAATTCTGAAAGAGGAGTTTAATCTCTGTTGGTTTTTTTTTTTTTACATTTTTACCTTAAAACTGTAGAACATCTGTGTAGTTAAATGTTTGTAATCCTCAGAATGAAAATAAACAAAATGAAGTTTCCATGGCAATTTTAGAAGGACCGAGGAGTTATCATTTCATGTCTAGGTTACTTGGACTTCCTGCTTCAGCTCCCATGGCATCTTGTCTGGCTGATTTGCCAATATAACAGTGACTTTGCTCACACTATGGCTTTAAGTGGCACTTATCTCAGACTCTGGCATCATTTTTCTTTCTTTCTTTTTCTTTTTTTTTTTTTTAATCCTGCAAATTTCATCTTTCTTGTCTCCCACCTCTGATGTTAGCAATGAACAAATGGACTTCTAGTTAGTACAAACAGTATTTTATTTGCATTTATGGTTCATACATAAACCGGGATTAAAATAGCTGTTATACTCAGCCCCCTGTTGTTTTCTTTTCTGGATCCAGAGCCTCTCCCTTCTGTCACATTTTTGTTTGCCAGGTACCTCATGTGTTCTTGTCGCCACTGTTGTCCTGAAGAATGAATCCATTCATGGCTCTGATGCTTCCCCAAAGGTTCGCTAATAAAACATAATATTATGTAGGTTGCTAACTCTTCAGAATCTGATTTTTAAACACCAGCAGATACGTTTAGTAGAACAAAGGAATTTTGCCTTCTTGATGGATTCTTGGTAGAAAAGTATCCTGAACGGCACCTATGCTGGAGGGAAATATCTCATTCTTCATAAGAGGGAGGGGAAAGACATGAGCACAGAAATTCCACCCTGACAATTATTTTGCTGTATTAATTTTTGCTTCTAAAGGGAAGAGTGCTGTAAATGGCACCTCATTTGGAGATGACTAGAGTCTTGGAAGTGTGACAGGCCTACATTGTCTGCAAATGACCTTGAAGTTTTAGTAGGGGAGCTCAGCTCCTCATATACTCTTAGCTGCAGAATAGCCCGTTTCTGTTTGGGAAGCTCATTGTCTTTGGTATAACACTGTTTTGAGAGGGATATACATGGGGTGGTGAGAGAAAAATAGGGACACATGCATACCAGCTGGATCAGACAAATCAAGCCTGATGATCAATGGGTGGCAGGCATCCTGTCTAGAGCACCCTCACATCTCTAAAGATAATTTATTTTTTTCCCCTAGCTCAAAAAGTAAATTTGGAAGACAAGGTAGAAAAATATGAAATGCAGAGAAACACACATAAATGTTCTTATACTACTAGTTAACAGAGCCATTAACATTGAATCCAATAGTAGTGGGGCCCATTGAGCTAGGTGTTTATATGCAACGTCACTCTGCAAACAAAGGAAACAGGGTTTCTTAGAGAAAAAAACCATCATTTCTAGGTTTGGGGCAAAGAACACACAAAGGGAATCCGGAGTACATTTTATACCAGGAAGTAAAGAAATAATTTTTAACAGTGCTGTAAGATAACACAAATGTCTGCATAGATACACAAAGTACAAGGACTATTGTACGTATCTCCTTAACACGTACTTTTTCTGTTTTCATACAGCTCGCCTACTGCTATGATTACCTGAAGGCATGAGATTCATATCCTGTGAAGTCTACATTTCACTGAGTAGGTAATAACTCTTATTTGACTGAAACAGGGTGCCCTTTTCAAGCTGTCATCACAGAAACTGGAACATTGTGACTCATATAAATTAATGTAATACCTCACCCCTCTTCTATTGACTCCACAGTTAAAGAATCAGGAGTTGAGTGACTATTCAGTTTACAAAATTGATTCCGTTCTTACCCCTTCTGTCTAGTACCGCAAAGGTATTTTTCTCTTACCTTGGTTAACACTCCCATAACATACCACCATAGACTAGGTAACTGACAAAGTACAAGGATTTATTTCTTATAGACCTGGAGGCTGAGAAGTCAAGGATCAAAGGGCTTATATCTTGTATACAACTAGTAATGTCATCCTTATAGAAAGAGGGTGGGGAAATGAGAAAAAGGGAACTCACTCTCACAAACACCTTTAATATCAACATTAACCTATATATGAAAGTCATGCTTTCGTGACCTAAACACATCCCAGGGGACCCAACATGGTATTCCCATGCATTGGTGATTAAGTTGCCAGCACATGAATTTTGTAGACCATACTTAAACCATAACAATCCTAATACCATTTTCACCGTGTAATGTAAAGTGTAAAAATTAAGAAAAATATTAATAGAATCAAACTGCTATTTTTAGAGACAACAGACTCAGTTCTCAGTAAAACAACCTGCAACTTGTCTACTGGCCTACACATGCATTTTATGACACGTGTGTCTCTACCCTTACCCAGGTCATGTATGCCCCTCCCCCACTCCCATCCTCACTTGCAAGTAAATAAATAAATGTAACTTTTAAAAATATCATTAAATAGACTGGAGAAAGCAGTCAGTATGTTTGCCCTCCAACCCTGAGTTCAAGTTCAATCCCATTGCCCATTTTAAAAAGCTGGACATAGTTGTGCACACATGTCATGCCAGTACTTGGAAAGTAGACACAGAAGGATATATGGGAGTAGCTAGCCAGACAGCCTAGACTACTTAGAGATGTCCAGGACAACAGAAGGAACCACCCAAGAAATTCCTTCTCGTTTACACACAGAGACTTACACTTGAACACACCACACAGAGAGAGAGAGAGAGAGAGAGAGAGAGAGAGACAGAGACAGAGAGAGACAGAGAGAGACAGAGAGAGACAGAGAGAGAAAATGAGAGAACAACAGTTGATAATATTAGAGCCATTCTACTCCTCCTACTCTCCTCAGTTTATAAGATATAAACTCCACTCCTTATGTCTATGAGCAAGAATCAATAGCTTTCTCTTTCCTCAATTTCCTGGGTAGAGGACAGTACTTTACTGATAAATACAAGCCACTGACATTTATTCATCTTCTCCAACTCCTGGTCCATTGGAGAGGCTAAATTGCTCATGGATACAATTAAGAAGTTTGGTATTCCCTTTTATCAGCCTTCCCTAGTTATAGAGTAGAGACTGTTGTCTAGGCAGAGCATGGAAATAATACTTCAACTCTAACCATCATAATCTCAGATCATCTATAAAGCCCAAGTCCTATGCCAAAGGAAATAACTCTAGGAGATCAGAGGTTACTACCATTATCTTATATGAGTAGTTTTCACTTTTGTCTCCAGCTCTAGAATTAATGGCTTGGAAATGTTGTCTGGTAAAAATGGAGAAGCTTAGAACAAGGAGATCTGAAATTCTCTCCAGAGGCTTTAGCTTACATTGAAACAGCAGAAGGAGGATAGAATCCAAGAATATTCTTCAAGACAACATATATTTCATATGTTTTAGGGATAACCAAGACAAAGAAGAAAAGGAAAGAAGGAGGAGGAAGAGGGAGGAGGAGGAGAAGAAGAAGACGACGACGAAGAAGAAGAAGACGAAAAGAAGAAATAATTTTTGTTTAAAAAAAAATTTAAGACAAATAAATTAAACCATAGGCTATTCATTGACCAGAGAAAACCTATGAAAACCCATGAGCCCCCTTAACCAGAACAAAGAATTATTCCAAACCTACCTCTCAAAGGGACCTGGATATATTTTTGACTATGAGCAATATCTGTCCCTCAGATATAGAAGAAAAATTAATGAAATTTAGCACCTGTGATACTAACAGTCACATACAGATTAACAAAGAGATCAGAATGGACACGTAGAGTGATTCAACCACTGTGATTCCAAGATGTGACCAGGGCTGTTTCCCATGAGGAGACATGCCAGAAAGAGTTATATAACCCTTTCTTTATGTTATATAAGCATTTTCTCTTTCAATTAGTAACTGTACAAGTGCCAGATGATGTATCTGATACATGATGCGATTCAAATGAGCCATTATAAACAACGATGTTCAAAAAGCAATCAAAACCATACACAGCAATAAAGACAATATGACGCGTATTATTAATACACAATTTCAAAGAAAACATTCTTATTAGTTAAAAAAAAAACATTTGGATTTGAAAAGTACAATAATTACCCAACACTGCTTGGGTGACCAAACATCCAAGACTAAATAAAACCAAACTCTGTGTGTGTGTGTGTGTGTGTGTGTGTGCGCGCGCGCGTGCGCCTTCCAGTTTAGTGTTTTTATGGGATTCCAGAGTGTGCAAACAAGTGGGTCTCTGACTTTTGTGGCTTCTCTTGGGCTCTTTTCCTTCTGTTGGTTTGTCTTTTCCAACTTTGATGTGATAGTGTTTGCTTTATCTTATTCTATTTTACTTTGTGATGTATAATTTTTAAAAAAATGAATGAATGAATGAAAACTTAGCTACTAGTATAAAGGCTAAGGCCTGAACTGTCATTTATACCTGTTGGGAGAGGAAAATCAGTTTTCCCCAATGGAGTGACACTGGGTAAGTTAACCACTCCAGGCCAGATGTCATGTTCAGAAGAAGTTGGCCAGCATATAACTGACTCCACAAGCTTTTTTGCATGCTTTAATTTGGTTACATTTTGGTAAGGTTTTTGTGGGGAGGATACTTTGAGTTTTTGCTTTTGATGAGGCTTTTGTTATTGTATTTGGGTTTTTGTTTGTATTTTGGAGACGAGCTTAAAATTGGGTGGGGAGGGAGATAGAGAGGTTCTAGAAAGACTTGGTGGAAGGGGAAAATGTGATCAAAATGTATTTAAACTTTAGAATTGTTTTAAATAAAAAATATTATTAGAAAAGAAAAGCACATTAATGGAAGTGAAATTTTCTCTAGTGGGTTTTATAATAGAAGAATTAGAAAAGGTAAAGATGAATTGGTAGACAGCAATGTACAAGTCCATCCTAGAGGGAACATGAGAATCCATAAATAGTAAAAAACATAGGCAAAATAGGTGGGTCAGAAGGATAGAAGAAAGGAAAAACAAGAACAACTATGGTCAGGGAAATCATGGTTGAAATCGTGTGGAATTCAATTATGAACACAAGTCTACACATGCAACCTGCTCAGCAAACTCTGAAGGGGACAAACACAAAGCAGAGATCTATCCAGACAGACCACGTTAGCAGTGAGGATAGACACATAGAAAAACATATTGAAGGAATCAAGAGAAAATGGCTCATTATATACAAAGAAACAGAAACATGATTGACAGAGATTTATCTTTAGAGGCAGTGAAGACCAGAAGGCAGCGGGACAACATGTCAAAATGCTGAGAAAATTTCAATCAAGAATGTAATGCCCATTAGTTGGAGAGATAGCTGAATGGTTAATCGTGCCAGCTGCTCTTGCAGATGACCTGTGTTCGGTTTCCCACAGCCATATGGCAGCTCACAATCACTTCTCACCCCAGTTGCCAGGGATCTGATGCCCTCTTATGGCTTCTGTGTGTACCAAGTATGTACATGGTAAAGACATATATGCAAGTACTCACATTATACATAAAATAAAATAAATGAATCCTTTTTAAAATGAAAAAGTAACATCTAACAAGGCTATTCTTTTCAAACAGGGGTGATACTTTTAAATTAACTAAGATAATTGTTTTTTACATACATACAATGTATGTACATATATATAACATACATAATATATGTATATATTCATAATATATACAATGTTTTACATGTATACAATATCTTGTTATTATATTCTCCTACCATTGCTCTCTATCCTCTCCCCAACTGAGCCCTCTTCCCACCTGGTCCTCCAGTGGCGATACCATTAGAAAAACAGCATCCTTCTTCCAGCAACAGTGAACCTCAGGCTCAGAGAATCTCTTGCCAGAAAAATAAGCTTTTCAAAACCTACACGGCAATGCTGATATTAACTAAATGTAAATGACTCCATGAAAACCAATATGCAAAAATACGTACAAAAATTACAAACAGGCAATTATGACCCCAAACCACAAGTGACTAAATGAAATCACTATAACCCTCAAGTTTAAGAAATGGAACAAGACAAAGAAAACAACATAATAAAAACTAGAAATGAACCTATCAATGTAAAACCAGATGGCCTTTTGTAAACTCTGAATTCTCCAATAAAAAGTGCTGAAGAAACTTTATATACACATACAGGAGAAAGAAACATTTCTGCTTCCTATCAAATGTAAAAAAAATCAATCCAAGTCTGTCAGAGGCCTATGTGTACGGCCTGAAACTATGAAACCACTAGGAGAAAATACTATGGAAACACTTAAAAAAAGAAATTCATGCAAAGTCTTT
Organism: Cricetomys ansorgei; assembly: GCA_026225945.1. Taxonomy (NCBI): domain Eukaryota; kingdom Metazoa; phylum Chordata; class Mammalia; order Rodentia; family Nesomyidae; genus Cricetomys; species Cricetomys ansorgei. Next base: position 4,993,168 of record JAMJFZ010003581.1, on the reverse strand, counting down.
TTTTAAAAAAATAAAGCCCAAAGAGCAGATGCTAAACGCAAACATAAACCATAGACAGATCCGAAGCTTCTACACATTAAAGGAAACGATCAGCACAGTGAACAAGCAAACATTCGCAGTGGGAAAAAATACTTTGAAATTACCCATTTGGTGAAAGATTAGTAATCAGAATATGTAAATATCGCAAGTAATTGAATGCAAAACAAATCATAAATACCCGGTGGGGGAGATGAGCAAGTTCTCTGAATGGATACTTCTTAAGTATCTATCATAAGCGGCCATGACTATAAAAATGATCAGCATCATTACTCATCATGGGGATACAAAGTGAAGCCACTATGAGACATCCATGTTGTGACAGGTAGGATGTCTATCATCAAAAGGCAAAAATAACCAACTCTGGTGAGGATGCAGAGAAATGAAGCTGCCTGGGCACTATTGTTATGGTGGAAAGATTATTAAGGCGATTATGGAAAACAGCATGAAGCATCCTTTAAGAAAGGAAATAATAGGGAGCCAGAGAGACGTGAAGCAGTCATGAAAACATGCTACTCTAATAGAAGACTCGAGTTTTGTTTCACATTTCCACAGGAAATGAAATCACCCCATGTAGGAGATACTCCACTATTGTGTTTACTGTAGCATCATTTCCAGCACCCAGGACACCAGATCTATCAGCGCATCCACCTTAGTTATTTTTTGTTGCTATGATAAAATCCCATGATTGGGGCAAATTACAGAAAGAAGGGTTTATTTGGACTTATAATTCCAAAGCAATAAGAGTCCATTGTGGCAAGGAGATATGGCAGCAGGAACAGGAAGGTGAGAACTCACAACCTCAACTGCAAACACAGAAGCAGAAGCACATATCTGGAAGAAGGGCAAGCCACATGGTTTCTAATGGCGTCATACCCTACTCATAGATGCATACTTAACCCGATCCTCACCAGAGAGGACCCCTCCAGCAGCTGAGAGGAGCAAATGCACCAAACATCATTCAGAGATCTGGGAGCCCCACCGAAAAGAAGAGGAATGGCAGAGACCAGAAGGGCCAGGACACCAGGAGATCAAGCCCCACAGTGCCAACTGATTTGCAGCACACTTAGGGGCCCACAGAGACTGAAGCCACAGACATGGAATCTTCAAGGTCCCTTAAATACATCTTATGGCTGTCTGGATTGGTGTTCTTGAAAAACTCCTACAGGAAGGAGTAGAGGTGTCTCTGATCATTTCACCTGACCTTGAGACCCTTTTGCTCCTTCTGGGATGCCTGGCCCACCCTTGATGCAGGCATGGGTGCCTGGCCTCCTTACATACCACTGTGCCATACCCTGATTGTGCAGTAACCCTGAAGGATGGTTCTTTTTCTGGGGATAAGTGGGATGTTTGTGGGTGGTGATGGGGGTAGATCTTGGGTAGATGGAAGGAGTTGGGGGAGGGATAAGAGAAGGGAGGAGGAGGGTCTGGATGTATTGTGTAAGTTGTTTGAGAGAAGAATTTTACTTTAAAAAATTCAAAAGAAAAAAAAAAAAAAGAAATCCCAAAGCTCACTACTGGTGACGTATTTCCTCTGTCTGGGCTGGTACTTCTTATACCTTCCCAAACTACAGTCTACTGGAGACCCAGCATTTAAATATCTCTGCCTATAGGGCACATTTCTCATTCAAACCACCGCAATGCCGATGGAAATATAAATGGATAATAAGATGTGGCTATAAGGAATTTTACTCCCTCCTATAAAACAGTGATATTCTGCCACTGGTTACAATGAGGATTTAATTAAAGGTAATTATTAATTAAGTGAAATCACTCAGTCGAAAATTACAAGTATTATGTGATCTCCTTCATGTGTGGAATCTTTCACATTCTTTGAATAGAAGTTTAGAATGGAAGTCAATAGAATTAGGAAGAAAAAGGAAAGAGAAGTTACATGGCAGGTACCATGATAGCTTTAGTTGAAAGAAATTCTGCTAGTATTCCATAGCACCAGTGAGACAATTATAGTTGACGATAGCTTGTGTTTCATAGTTACTGTAAAAGGTCAAATGTTCCTACTGTATAGAAACGATAAATGCTTTGAGGAAGTGGAAATGCTAATTTTGTTTGATACATGATTATGCATTTTGTACAATATTTAAATTATTTTACAATACCACAGATATTTATAAATGCTATATCTCTATTAAAAACCAAAAGATAGAGTTAGCAAATATGGCGAAGTGGACGAAGCACTTGCCAATCAATGGTGAGGACCTGAGTTCGAATCCCCAGAACTCGTCATGTAAAAGACATCACAGGTACATCTATGATCTTCACGCTCCTATTGTGAGATGGGAGACAAGTTACAGGAGCGACCTCTGGAAGCTCACAGGTCAGCTAGCTATCCAAGATAAACTCTTTTTCAGTGCACGTTGAAGGTTCTCCACACAACAAGACATGAATCAAGTTTCAACAAATTTAAAAGATATTTATCATATATACTGTGCACTTCGGTCTCAATGGACTAAAATTAGAATTCAGTATGAAAAGTTCGTCAATTTGGAAATTAAGTAGGATGGCTCTGGGAAAACAATAGGCCACAAAAGAAATTAAAAGAAAAATTAACGAGTGTGCCTAAATTACAAAATACTTTATTGCTAAAAGTGTCTGAATCACCCGACCTATAATAAGTTACAGTCTTCTTACTGTATGTTATCTATTTAAGATAAATGATGGCTCCTGACTGATCAGAATGGCCAGTGCCAAGAGTTGTGGTGACTGCCCATCTTTGTAAAAAAAGAAAAAAAGTGATGTGTGATGTATGGGCTCTTTCTTCCACATGAGATTATTCTGTTGTGTGCCTAGTTGCTGATAGAACTTCTCAAAACTTGCTGCTGCCTTATGTGTAGAGTTTATGTGTACTCTCTCTTTGCACTTGCAAAAATGTTCAAAACACCCTCTCAATAAATCACTTTCATTATATATCCATAAGAAGTGAGTTCCATCCTTTAACGATTTCTCATGATGTGGCCACTCAGTAAGATCTTCTGGCTCCATTTGTAATCCTTATTCCCCTGCCTCCACCATATCTGAATTTGCTTCTTAACCAAAGATCTGAATCTCTGCTAGTCATCCATGAGGGCAGAAATCAGTTTCATCCAAACTTTTATTAATGTTACTATATTGTTCATGAATCTCTCCAAGAGAGATTTTATTTTACTTCACCTGGGTCTATTAGAAGAATCAATATCAATGACAGATGTAGCCCTTATTAAATGTCTTTGCTGATAATATGGCATTAAAATCAAAGCTATTCCGTGATCCGTGAGCTATTTATAGGTACTATGTGTGTAGGCCTGAAAACAACATAAAACACATTGTGTATCCCCATTGGTGTTCTAGGGTAACTCAGAGTATTGTCAATGGACAGTAATATTTTAAAAGAAATCTTTTTTCTGAGCAGTAAATCTCAATGGCAAACTCAAAGTATTTAGCAAATCCTGCTGTAGACAAATGCACTGCCATTGTGGCTTCTTTTCCCACTGACTACACACAAGAAGAATAGATTTCCTATCATTTTTAAGGGTGTGAGGAATATGGGTTGGCTAATGGTTATTGTCTTTAATTGATAGCCACCAGCTGCATATTCTGGAGAGCCCAGTCTACAGCAGCACAGGGCTCCCCCATCTTGAGGACTCTGCACCTTCTACACACAATCCACCACCCAGCACCCACAACCCCGCTTCTGGAAGGCTTGGCCCCCACACAGCCCCCAGCATGAGAGAGGCTCCTTGGTCTGCGGAGAGCTCTGCCCCTAACAAGCTCCTCTATATTTATCAAGTGGAGCCTGGGCTCCTCTTCGCCCCTCAATGGTCCACAGCTGCGGCTCTGCAAACCCCTCTGTGTGGAGGGAGCTCTGACTCAGCCTTGCCCCCTCACCAGACCCAACATCCCTCCAGGTGCCAAAAAGTCAAGCTGCCTCTGTCCTGAACTGCTTCATGGTGGGGCCTGCAGACAACCATGGCTACGGGCAGCAAGTGGTCTGAGTTGAGGAGTGGGCTGCTGGCTGCCTACTCCCAGCCCAAAATTGCACCTCACAGCTATCTGTGTTTCTGCCAGGGAGAAAATCTGACTTTCCCCATGGAGATTAGACCCTCCTGCCTCCAGCTGCTGTTCAGGTCTGTTGCTTGCCTTCTCACCACCATGCTGGAGAGTCCAGGGGCCCCGGCCACCACCCCTTACACCGACCATGAACCCCAAATGATGCCTGGGGAGCCAGCATATTTCCCCTCTGAGGGAGTTTGGCTTTGCAAGGCCTGGGAGCTCTAAAACTTGAGATGTTCCCATTAGAAAGCTCCCTCTTGGGACTATCAGGGACCCCACTCCCAGCTGGCTGCAAGGTCCCCCAGCCTGGCAGAGCAGAACAGAAGTGGCCCTAATTAACACAAATGACTCTAAGTTGGGCCTCTGAACCCTCTCCAGACTTGCCAAATGGGGGCAAAAAATCCCACCAATCACAGGCCATCCTAGGAGGCTCTGCCCTCTGTGGGACATTATATAAAGAGCAGCCTTCTGGACTCTACTGAGAGTAGGGAGGGGGCACAGCTTCTGCTGCTGTCTGCCTTCCAAGGGAGACAGCCCCCAAGAGAAGAAGCATGAAGAACACCTCAGCTAAGCCAGAAGCAAGGACACCTCAGCTTAGCCAGGGATATTCCCCTTTAGAACTGCAACATTGGGGACACCTTTCCCACCTCAGAGCTGTATGGGTTGGGTTCCCAACTACCAGGCCACTTTTCCATCTCTGTTCGAACTGAATAAAAAAAAACCCCACAGGTTGGTTAATGGTCATTGTATTCAACTTACACCCACCTGCTGCATATTCTTTAGCAAGAGAACTAGCTCTTGCTTTGAAGGTTTGGAGTTGGGCATTGATTTCTCTGTAGCTAAGGAATCCTAGATGACATCTCCCAGCATGTGGCAGTTTTGTTCACACTGAAAATGAGTTGCCTATTGTGCCCACTTTCAGCCATGATCTTAGCCAGATCTTCTGGAAAGTTTGAAGGTGGTCTTACCTCTTGCAGATTCACAGAACACTTTCATGTTATGGGCCCATTAGCCAGCCGCCACTAACAACACACATCATTTCTACAGCTTCCTCAACTTGAGAAGTCTTCACAAAATTAACCATTAGTAGAGCCTTGTTTATGATCAGTAATTGACTTAGGTATTACTGTCCTTGGCTGAACTTCCTTGACAAGAAGTGGCATTTCTTATTAAGTGTATGTCCACTGTAGTAGCACTTCTACTTCTTTCCAGAACCTTTGCTTTGCATTCATATCTTGGTTAAATGGCACCAGAGGTCTTGGAAAATGGTACTAATAACCTTGCTCAACCCAGGACTATCAAATACTTTAATCACAATTTGCATACAAATATGACAACTGTACATTTTCAATAAAAAGTTGTACCTGTGCATATATACTGATCTGCAAACTCAACTCGACCACTATGAAAACTTAAATCTTACTTCTGTTGTATAGATGAGAAGATATCATCCCAGAATGATAAGTTTTCATTCTCAAGTAGTGGAGGGGAGAGGCAGTGAAATGTAGGCTCAGGTACCCAGAGCCTGAGCCAGCTTTCATCACTATGCTGCCTCTGACAGAAGGAAGCAGAGCTGACCAGGAAGCCCAGTGCCATGGGCTTCCATCCCTGTTTTTCCCTACATCATAGCACTTTCAACATTGGCAAGAATTTACTTTGATGTATTTCAAGAAATCTTTCTAATGGTGATAAAAAAATCTGTTTCAATTTTTATTTTACTGATGAAGTAGGTGAGCAGCTGTTTATTCTCTTCTTCTAACCAGTTTAAGTTTTAAGTTCACATCTTAATGCATATGGATCTTTTCACTGTAACTTTTTCTACTTTTAAAGCTCTTTAATTTCACAATTGCTATTGGATCTGAAATTCATAATGAATTTCATAGCACTATGGTAATTACACAAAGATAATATTAAACTCATTGTGAGCAATGAGATTCAGAGTAACGACAACAAAAAATATCTGAAATTGTGTTTCTGTAAATACGGTCAGTAATAATCACTAAGGCAAGCAGAAACAGTCAGTATAAGTGGAGAAACAAGCATAAAAATAAATGTATCATTTAAGTCTTTCAGGGGGCATCAATAGACATTTTAGCAAAATAGGAAGCTATAAAAGCACTATATAGGAATTTATCCCTCCATATTTTGCCTCATTTTATGAAGAAATATTCAGAGATAAGACTAATACCACAGACTCTGCTCCAGAATAATAACAGCAACTACATCTTCAATCGCTGAAGAAGGCAGGTGTGTATAGGAGAGTGAAAAACAGACTTCACCAAATTGCACTGTTTGTGTTCATATATGTTCCAATAAATTCTTAGAATTCCACCGAGGCAGTCCTCACACAGCTAAGTAAATAACACTCAGAGTTTGTCACGCATACTCATAAATAAGAAATGAGATACAGGATAGAATGCACGATAGTGACAGGCAAAGAACTCAAATCCTGAAGGAGCAGGAATTGATCAAACAGTGATGGGATTAGAAACAAGGTTTCTTTCAGTTCTTCAGTATCTTTGACTCTAAAGGAGCAAGTTGGATTTAACATAACTGTGCAGTTTCTTCTTTGTATCTTGTGTGCCCTTAGCATTTTGAGTACTTTCCTAGGGTATGCATTTCATTCTTCTTGGTCTTATAGTACCCTGTTTGTTATGCAACCATAACAAGACAAGGGCATTCATTAAGGAGTTACTCTTCCTGACACTAGTAAAAGATTTCTGTTGTGTGTAATTTCTCATTCATAAACTATCTACGAAAATAATATAGTATGTAGTAGTTAGGCTGCTGTGTGGCTTAGCCAGGAAGACATGGAGGCATATTTCATACGGGTAAACTCTGCCAGACCTCAGCAGAGGGAATCTATTATCCTGGCCAGTGCCATACTGGACAGTGGAACCCTGAGCATCTAAGCTCAAGTGTTTTTATTGATCCAGAACTCCTCAGGTGTTCTACTGATAGCACATGCAGATCGTGAGCAATCAAACATCCCCCACATAACTCCAACACCTATAAACAATACAAAACGCCAAGGCCTAGGCAGCCCCTGACCCAACAGTATACAAAACAATATTTTAAACACAACTAAGAATAAACTTCTACCATAATAGTCATCCTCTTTAGAATGGGAGGACAATGAAATTAAGGCAAACAAGGGTTGACAGAATTGCTCAAGGTCTAATAAATTTTAAAAGTGGAATTTAAACATGTAATTGAATATATATAATTAAAATATGTAAAGGCTTGTACGTGTGTACACACTTTTATATATGCATATATTTTAGGAAGCTTCTCTTATATTAGATTTTCATACAACCCCTCAAATGGCCTTTAATCTTAGCTGTCTCTCCCTGTGTTTTCCCCCTTGGCCCTCCCTCTCCTTGCCAGAACTTCCTGTTCCATTCCCTCACCCCACTCATTGATTAATAATTATCTATTCTATTTCCCTTTCCTAGGGATATCTAATTCTCTCCAATAGTCCCTTACTCTACACCTAACCACTGTGGTTTTAGAGTTTATACCCTGCTTATCTTTGACTTAATAGCCAATGTCCACCTAAAAGCAAATATATACTATACTTGTCATCCTGGATCTAGGCTACCTTACTCAGGATGACTTCTTTTTAGTTACATACATTTATTTGCAAATTTCATGATTTTATTTTTTAACGATTAGGTAATACTCCATCACTGTATAAATTATTACATTTTCTTTATCCATTTTTCCACTGAGGGACATCAAGGTTATTTCCAATTTCTGGCTGTTGTGAATAGAGCATCAGTGAGCTGTATTAACTCCTAGAGTAGTGGGAAATATATGGAGTATTGTAATATTTGAAGATAACCAGAATGCCCTGTCTCTACCTTGGGAAAAACATATAATTCAGAATCAATTCTTTCTACAAGAAGGAAATAGCTTTACTTTATTGGAACTTAGCCAAGCCCCGATACATCCACCGTCTCATCTGGTACTTTAAATTCTAAGGAAAGGCAATTGTGATACTTCCCTTAGTAATTTTACCAGATAAAAGGGAGGTAAGTTTCTAAGATGATTATCAGGAAAGTTGGGCCCATCTTCAATGGCTTCTAAGCCTACTGATATCTCTCTAGCTATCTAACAATTTCAATACTACATTTTCATTTCTAGATAGTCATCCAAACTAAAATCCAACAGATAAAGCTCAGAGTTAAACTACATCTTATGTAAAATGAATATATGCACAAATACAGGGCATGCATTCTTCTTAGAAGTCTATGGAATCTTTCTTAAAAACAAAATACAAGCTAAAATAACATCTTAATAAATAAAAGAATCAAAATCTCTTTTGTATCTTATCACATAGTAAAATAAAGATAGAAATGAGCAGCAAAAGTAACTACAGAAATACTGGAAGATTTAATAACACACTCTTTGATCCATTAAGTGGATCATTGAGAAAAATCAGGCAATAATTTAAACTTTGCTAGATTCAACGAAAAACATCATACTTTACCAGAATCTTTGGATACAGCTTTGGCATTTCTAAGAGGAAACTTTACAGCTGTGAATGCTTCCAAAAGGCCTCAAATAAATAGCCTAATCATAGGCAAAAAAAAAAAGCAGATAACAGATAATAATAAAGGTCAGGTGCAAAATGAATGAAATAGGAACTCAAAGAGCAACAAATAAAAACAATCAGAGAGTTGATTCTTTAAAAACAATAAATAACACTGACAGGATTCTAGTCGAATAACCAGAAGAAAGTGAGAGAACTCCTAAGTTCATAAACTTAGATATGAGTAGATGCAGTTTATTACAAGCTCCAATAAACTGCAGAAAATCATTAAGGAATACTTTGAAAACATATTACAAAAACATGGAAACCTAGAAGGAATGAATACATTCCTTTGGCTAACATAGACATAACATACCAAAGTCAAGAGGAGAGAAATAAGTTAAACAGATCAGTAACAATCAATGAAGCAGATTCTCCCTACAAAAACAAAAACAAAAACAAAAGCAAAAACAAAACCTTGGGCAGACAGCCTCTGCCCTGGAGCCAACAAGCCAGCAAGCCCAGGAAAACAGGATCCTCTGCGACGATGGGAGGGCAGAACCACATGCCAAAGGAGATGACCTATACCTGATTCTGCAGGGTAGACCAGGAACTAGAGACTAGAATTGTCCAGGAGACAATTTTGGGTGGTGTCCTGTTGATGTAGAAGTGGATGTATATGCGTATTCACCCAGATGTAGCCATTGATTCAGGGCAGAAGACAGTTTATTCTTTTGTCTAAATAAATCAATGGTTCTAACCCAGAGTTCTGGAGCCTCAGAGCATTTTATCCTCTTTACAATCTAGTTTTAATCCTTGAATTAGAACATTTAACTTGCTAGCCTGGAGCTAGAAGGCTTCAGCCTTAACCTTCTGAGACATACTACTTAGTAAATCACTCTGACTAGCTCCTTCTGAATTCTTATTCTTTTGATTCAACTCACTCTCTGTTCTGGACTTCTTCTGCTGAGCTCCGCTGTGTCTCTGTGTCTCTCCTCTCACTGCTCTCACTGCTCCATGCTATCCCTATAGCTGACTGCTCCAATTGACTCTGTAACTAACTCTGCAACCGCTCCTCCACTGATTCTTCAGCCTACTTCTCAACTGACTACCTTTAACTTGCTTCTCAACTGATTTTCTTACTGACTCTTTCAACTGACTGTTCCAAACTCCTATGTAACTCTCCTCTACTGAGCCGAGAGCCTGATCTTTCTCAAGAGATGATCATGTTCTTACTCTACTACTCTTCCTCTGATTAGTCACTGTCTGCCATTCACTTTGACTCATCATAGAGATCACTTCATGTGTGATATTGACTCCTTCTGAGTTCTGTTTCCTGTGTCTGCTTCTACTGTTTTTTTCTAGAGATTAAAGGCATGGACCACCATTGCCTTCTGAACACTGGGATTAAAGGTGTTTGCTACCATCATTTTCTGAATACTGGATGAAAGGTGTGTCTATTTTCCATCCAAATCACACAGGCCTCTGAATGTAGCCCCTGGAATATAGATCTTAGCTTTCACACAGGACTATTCCTCTACAGTGTCCTGCTTTACTCATAGATCACTGGCTCAATCTTCATCAGAGAGGCTTCCTCTGGCAGTGGACAGGAGCAGATGCAGAAGCTCAGAGTCAAGTATCTGCAGAGTTCCAGGATCCCCACAGAAGAGGGGAAGGAGTTATTGCAGGGACCAGAGGGATTGAGGACATCAGGAGAACAGGCTCCAGAGAGTCAGCTGACCAATACTACCAACACTCTTAGGGTCCCAAGGAGCCTGAAGCAGCAGACATAGAGCCTGCAGTGTCCCCTAGACATTTCTTGTGGTTGTCTGGTTTGGTGTCCTGGCAGAGATCCTACAGGCTAGAGTTGGGGGTGGGGGCATCTGATGCTTCTGCCTGCTCTTTGGTTCCATTTCCTCCTGCTGGGTTGTCTAGTCCAGCCTTGATGTAGGGATTGGTGCCTGGCCTTGTTACATCTTGTGCCCAGTTTGAACAGTAAGTCTAAGAAGATTTCTCTCTTTTCTGGAGAGAAGCAAAGCAGGGTAGGAATGAATGGGTGGGGATGGGGAGAGTAGACTTGGAAGAAAGGACAGACGAGGGGAGCTGGGAGTGGGAGGGGAGGAGTGGTGTCACAATGTATTGTAGGAGAGAAGAAAAAAATCCATAATTTGTTAGTTAATTTTACCAAATCCACATGGAAGAGCTAACATAAACACTCTTAATCATTTTATTAAAAAGAAAGGAAAGGAATGTTAACATACTTATTCCATGATTCCAGAATTATCCTGATACCAAAATTAGATAAGGACATAACAAAAAAGGTCATAGACCAGTTTTCCTGATGAAGATAGATACAAAATTCTCAATAAAATCCTTGCAATCAAATGGAAGAACACAGTAAGATTGTACACTATGACCAAGATAGACATGTATTGTTAGCTTACCACGTGTAAGTCAGCAAGTGCAATACAACATATCAGTAGACTTCAGAAATCACCTGATCGTCTCAAGCAATGTTGGAAAGATTTTTGACAAAGTTTAGAAATCTTCACAATAAAACTCAAGAAACTAAGAATGTAAGGAACATACCTCAATGTAATAAAAGCTATGTATTAAAAACACATAAACAATGTTATACTAAATAGGAAAAGTTGAAAGGATTTCCTCTAAAACCTGGAGCAAGAAAGTATATCTAATCCACTCTTCTTCCATTTACTGCTCAGGCTTTTAAATGATAGAACAATACAAAAAGAAAATAAAAAGAGATGCAAATTGGAGACAAGGAAGTCAAATTATCCCTATCTGCATATGACAAAATTCTATTGTTAAGGGATCCTCAGGATCCCACCAGAAACTGTTCAGAATTGATAAGCAATTTAAAAAAAAAAAAAAACCAGAACAAAACCAAAATATAAAAATCAGTAGGTTTTCTGTATATCAATAACGAACTTGACACTGAGAAAAAAAAGGGCCAGGGTTATCTTATTCACAATCACTTCAAAATAATATAAATAACTAAGGATCGACCTCATCAAGAATGTAAGACTTCTACAATGGAATCACTGAAGACAGTAAATAAACTGAAGAAGACGTGAGCAGATGGAAAGACCTCCGTGTTCATGAGTTGCCAATAGTAACACCATGAAAGTGTCCTTATTCCCAGAATCAATCTAGAAGTCCAACACAATCCCAACAGCATTCTGAGACCTAGAAAAACTAATCATAAAATTGACGTGAAAGCATAAGGGATCCTGAATAGCAAAGCGATCTATAACAGAAATGGCAATGAAGATACAGCTGATCTCAATTAATATTATAAATCCACAACAATAATCAGAACATAATCCCACACAAAATAGATATGCAGAAGAATAGAATACAATAGCAGACCCAGAAACAATTGCACAGAGCTATAGTCATCTAGTTTTTGACATAGGTGTAAAAACATATATTAGGAAAAAGACAGCTTCTAACAAATGATTCAGAAAAAAATGTTGTAGTAATATGTTTTAAGTAGAAAGCATGTTACTATACTTAAAAGATCATCCTGCTTCCCAAAATTTTCATTAAATATCATGTCCGTTCATTGAGCTGTAATTTGGTCTTACCAGTAATAAAAAGTTGGCTACTGTCTTACGCAATTTCCTAAAACACATTTTCTCTATTGTTTGATATCCTGAAAGTAGCAGGTGGGTTGGGACGTCACTTTCTATTCTTGGTTTCTGAGAGCAAGTGTTTGTAGCTCACGCTCTAGTCTAGACTGGATACTTCCTTTTTACCATACTTTGGAAATTTCACGCAATGAGTCCATTTTGCGTTGGTAAACTATATGTGGGCATGAGGCCTGCCCTGGAATGTGGATATTCCAGAGGCCACACCATTCAAGGAAGTTGACTCTTCCTCTCCCAGCAGCAATGAAATACCGGTATCTCCTCAGCTGGAGCTGAGATTTTTGTACCCATCCCCCATCCTTTGTGTTGAGATTTCTTCTGGCTTGGATTTGTGCATGTTTTGTACATACTGTCACCATATTTGTATTTGTGCATCTACCATGTTATGTTGGGAAAGCAGTTTCCTTGAAGTCATTCATCACGTCTTGCTCTTATTTCTGCCTACTCTTCCTCATAGACACCTGGGCCTTGCGGAGAGGAATGTTTATAAATATCCCACTCCCTGAGGCTGAGCATCCCAGTGTTCATTATTCTCTACATGTCGACCATTTTGACACTCTAGAAAGAGGTAGAAGACCACAACGACATGAAAAAACTCAGCCTCTGACATTGCTTTTGAAATTGTTCCATGGGTCTCTTAGAATAGCTGAAGTGTATGCCCACATGGAGCATGCCCAGCCATGCATTTTCCACAGTGTTCTGAGCTGTCATTCACTTGGAATTACATAGTGACTTTAGAATTCATCAAAAAAATACAGCTAGAACAAATTGGGACGCTTATTAAAATACCTTTTTTTTTCCCTCCTGTGTTTCTGTTGATTCCTTAGCCCGAACGCTGCATACTTAAAATTGACACAAAATCTTGAGATAATTGAACTCAAAAGCAAACTTCTTAACATATAGATTCAGTCAAATCAAGGAAGCATTTCCCCACAGTAAACAGAAAATGTATGTGTGAACAACTGGGCGTTTTCTGGCAACCCTATCTCAGCTTCCAGTTAAATGACTTTAGATTTTAGGATTTGAAACAATTTCCAAATGATATCTCAAAGGCAGAAAGGGGTTACAGCTCCGTTATGCTGGAAGCTCTGCTTCTGACCAGAGCCCTCTTGATGTAAATCAATACTCAGTTATAGAGAATTTCAGGAGGATTTAATACTCTAAATATAAATTTTGCTGTGAAAAATTATAGTTTACTCTCTATTTTCAGAACTGCACATTTGAAGCCACTGAGAACATACACTGTTGCCATGACTGGTTAAATTATTACTTTTATTCCAAAGGAGTCATTACAATAATATATGGAAGAAATTGCTGTCAAGGGCAAGAATTCAAATTTAGAAACCCATTAACAATAAACTTTTTGAGAACTCTTGACCCCTGACTCTCAAATGCCATGGTATTGTAAAATAAAATGAATAAGGCAAACAGTAACGCGTGTCCTCTCAGAATCCTGGATCATTGGAATCTCATTTGCCTCGATTAAAAGGAAATAAAGTTAAGCCAGGTGGTGGTAGCACGTGCCTTTAATCCCAGCACTCAGGAAGCAGAGGCAGGCAGATCTCTGTGTGTTCAAGGCCAGCCTTGTCTACAGAGCAAGTTCTAGGGCAGCCAGAGTTACAACAGAAAAACCCGGTCTCAAACAAACAAACAAACAAAGTTAAAGTTAAAAAGTTAACTTTAAAGTACTGAGCCTTTTAAGTAAAACTTAGTGGTAGATACATTGTGGCATCCTAGGGCAGCCAAAGTAAGTGCTCTTTGCTGTGGCTTCTCCATTCTTTCAGAGGCAGGGAGTACTGGTTTGAAAACTAATCATCTTTACCAGCTCTATACATAGTTTCTTTCACAGTTTTGGGCAATGTGGATGAGGAAAGCCCATAATTACCCAGAATATGGAAGTTCAAATAGGTAATAAGTGACTGAAGACTATAATCAAGATTAATTTGCCATGACTTCAAAATTCTTTCACTGCTAATCAGAACTTTTCTTTCTCCATAATTAACAGACTATAGTGTTCAATCGATACCATTCAAGTGCTTTACACTATTCTAACAGGCTCCAATCACTGCCCACACACTTGATTAGAAATTAAGAATGGAGAAGTCTTAGAACTGAGTCTTTCCAGTGTTAATAGTATAAAGTTAGTCTTTATAAAAATAATGGTCCCTTAGAACTATCAGAATACTGGAGAGCACCCCTCATTTCGAATGTAAAATCTCTGTAAGTCCAACTGCCTGGGAGAATTTCTCAAAGACAATTTGTAAGAAAAGAGTACTAAATGTGCAACGTAATCTTCCTTGAGTGTTACTGTCCTATGCATTGTATACATGCATATACTACTTACTTCTACTACTACTCTACCTTGCTTCTCTGAGTTACCCTTCATTCTCTACAAACTAATCTACTGCCTGCATCATAAAGTATGGACAAGAAATTCCACAAAATTTTGTAGCTTAGAATTAAAATTAACTTGGAATTAAAGCAATGTCTTATTAGGAGACAGATGTAAATCATCTGCTGTGACAAGGGCAACGTGAGCCACTGGGAGGAACCAGTTCTAAAGCAAGACTTGCCTGGCAGAAGCCACTGACTTTTCTGATACAAAAGCCAGTCTAAAGATCCTGGCGCAGGTGCTCACTAGCAATCTCCAACTCAAGGTCAACAGCCAGTGAAATGCAATGCCTGATGATGGGTGTCAATCAGAGGTCACAGAGAAGCCATAGATGAGATGCACTGTACATGAAAAAGAAGAAACTCCTATGGCTAATATGAATAATCTCCAAGGTCCTCATATTACTGTGCTGTTGAAAGGTGGGAATAGGAGGTGAGGTTACTGGGCACTTGCCTCAGAAGGGGGTTTTGAGATGCCAGCCTCTTTCTTTCATTCTTCTACATTCTTGTCACCACTCCATCTTTACTGTCGTGAAGTGTCACCTAATCACAGGCCGACTAGCAATGGGACAAATCAAACACAAAAAGAACCTCAAAAATCATGAACCAAAATAAACTCTCCCATTCTTAAATTATGCCAGATATTTTGTCATGAAAAATTGACTACCATAAACATGATATAAAACTTATCTTGTTGTCTTGATCAGGTTCACCTTCTCTGCCAGTTAAGGAATTAAAATGTAAGAAAATTCTCAAGCACAGCAGGGAGCAACAGGGAAAATCAGCAGACAGGACAGACAGAATTTAAAAAGCTTTTAGTCAGGCTGTGGAAACACACAGATGTAAAAAAAACCCTCCATAAAGCAGAGAGGGCTCAAGAAGCCAAAGCCCAGTCCCTCCAAGGGGCTGAGTTTTGTTTGTTTGTTAAAAAAAAAAAGCAAAAAACAAACAAAAAAACAAAACAAAAACCCCCCCAAGCATTGAAGGGTCTTCCTTCCCTAATTTAGGATTGATCAGTTTGAAGAAATATAGGATGACTGATTGACCTACAACTGTTATGTAAACATGCCCTAATTGTTGATCAATTGTTGAACTAGTCCATCGGCAGGGGACCCTGGAAAGAAAAAGGCACAACAAGTTCTTTGTTGTAAGCTGCTGGGCTTTTGTCTCAGGTCAGGAGGGTAAAGAAGAAGCCAGCCACCTTGAAACTTTACCACCTTTATTATCTAGTCGCGGTCCCTCTCCCTATCTGTCTGCCCATTAGGGAATCTGTCCCTCAACCAGATTTTGAATTCCAACCTGGCTTCAATGCATTCAGTGCTTAGAAATGGGAAGGTTTGTATAATCCCTCATCTCTGTTCACCAGTTAATTTAACTACTCAAGTGTAGCCAGCTTGTTTATACTACGAAGACACCTCTGCATCTAGAGCATCCACCATTATAAGAAAGAATTACAAGACAAAGTAAAAGTTTCCAGTGAGACTATATATATATATATATATATCTCACTATGAGAGTTTCAGGAAAGGCTGACAGCCCCATTTTGTAGGAATCAGTTTAAGAAAGAGTTTCTTTGAATAAGCACATTTCAAGATCAATGAAAATGACACTATTAACAGCGTCGTTCTGTCAGTTTCTGGTCCATTTGAAAACTTGTAAGTGGCATGGTTTTGCTTCTAAGTTCTTTTTATTAAAAAGAGAACTGAGGAGTAGATTTGTGGAATAGTCAGATACAAATGAAGCAATCTGGAAGATGGTAGATTTGGAAGTTAAAAGGAATAGAATGAAAGTGATTTTTGTCAGAGAATGTCATGTTTCAGAGCTATGAACCCTGACATATATACTTCAAAATACTGGTTAGAAAATGGGCACAAGAGATTTGCCAATTTAATCACAAATGAAGGAAAAGTTAAAACAAAAGCAAAACAAGCACCAATATATTTAATATATATTTATGTGTGTGTGTGTGTGTGTGTGTGTGTGTATATATATATATATATATATATATGTATGTGTGTGTATGTGTGTATGTATGTATACATACATACATACACACACACACACACACATATATATACATATATATACATACATATGATAGTAAACTGTTGATTAACCACTCATTACTTATTCAGTAATGTCATTGAGTTAGAATTCTATTTCTCACCTGTCAAGCAGTTACTTTTTCAAGTGTGCTGTGTACTGTGCTCCTCAAAGTAAAGATAGATGCCTCAGCAGTTAAGAACACTGACTGCTCTTGCAGATGGTTCATGTTTAATTCCTAGCACTCACATGGTGGCTTACAATCATCTGCAACTCCAGTTCTAGGGACTCTAATACCCTGTTCTGTCCTACCGTGGCCACTCTCAGGTCCAAAGCCACCTCATCCCCCAAAATGGCAATGCTGGTGACATTGTCCTAAACAGAAGGACTCTGGCCAGATAAACAGAAGGATTATTATTGGGTGGACAAGCCTATGGGTTTCTGTTTACCAGAAAGGAGTTATATATGTCACCAGAAAAAACACTTAATCCTCCAGGAACCTCCTTTAACCTTCCCCAAAGGCCAACTACCTCTGACAAGGACACCTGGTTCAGGATCAATCCAGCTAGCTAGTATCAACTTAGATCCACACTCTGCTAGCTGTCATATAGAATCTGCTTTCTTTTCCACTATTTTGCTGATTTCTATTCAGATGTGGGGTCAGAGAGAAGAGCAAAATAGTGGAAAAGAAAGCAGATTCTATATGACAGTATTGTTAATACAGCACTATTCACACAGGCTAAGACTGGATTCAATCTACTTGTCCCTCAAAATATGAATAGATACAGAGATACCTCAGCAGTTTGAACCCCAATAAATCTTTCTTTCTGCCTATGGACCACTTTACTTCAGTAATTTCTGAGTGTCATTACTTACAACCACCATGCTTACACAAGGTGCACAGAGATACATGCAGACAAAACACCCCTGCACACAAAAAATAAATAAACAACACATACTAAAGACTAAGAATCTAATTAAAAGTAATTTGTAATTTGAATGTTGTCCCCATTAAAATACTAATCATATTCCTCACAAGTCTGAAATCAATGTTTATGTGGAACCAAAGAATAAATAGCCACAGCAAACTTTAATGAAAGATCAAACTTGGAAACTTTATAATCAATTATTTCAAGAAATATTACAAAGTAATAGTAACCAGCAACAGAGGGTTAGCATAAAATTAGACTTAGACTAATAGAATAGAAATCTTAGAAATAAATCTTTACATATATAGACAGAAGTGTCTTCCCAAGTGTCAGAAACACACTGGAGAAAAGATAGCCTTTCAATAAAGAAAGCTCAGCAAACCAGATATAGCTAGCAGAAGACTCACATTTGATCTCTTTCTCTTCATTCTCTATGATCACCAATTCACAGTGTATCAAACATCCACACATAAAATCTGAAACTATGAAACTACTATAGAAAAATAAAATGGGGAAAATGCTTCAAGATATTGTTATTGGCAATATTTGCTCAAGATTCCAAAGGCAAATCAAAAAATACCAAAAAAATAGAAAAATGAAACTGGTTCAAATTTAAAAACAAGAAAATAATCACAAGAGTTAAAAGAAAACCTGCAGAATGGGGGAAACAGCTTGCCAACTATCCATCAGAAAAAGGATCAATGTCTAAAATACATTAGTAACTGAAAATACTTATAGGCAATCCATCTGACTTTAAAATGGTCATGAAATTTCAACAGAAATTTCAATGTTAAAGAATCAAAAAGGATTTACAAACATGAAATGTAGAACTCTACTTCTCCAGCACCATGTCTGTCTGTGTGCTGCCATGCTCCCTGCCATGACAATAATGGACTAAACACTGGAATTGTAAGCCAGCCCCAATTAAATCTTTCCTTTATAAGAGTTGTCATGGTTATGGTGTCTCTTCTCAGCAAATGAACACTGACTAAGACAATCCTATAAGCTAGAGAAGAGGTTGGCTTTGAATTGATGGAACCAACTTTGATCAGCCAAAATTAGTTCTGTAAAAAATTCTTAGAATATCTGGGACAATGGCATCTACCTATTGAATTTCATTAAATGAATACTTACTGAACCCACATTTTGTTCCTGACAGTGTACTATATGTGAAAGTGTACCATTGAAAATGACAGACACAATCTTTCTAGTGGTAGGTACTATTAATCATCAAATTGAGAGAACTGAGAATTACTTGGAAGGCAGCTCTCTAGGGATGCCTATAAAGGATTGTCTTGGTTCTGACGGAAGTGGGAAGACCTGCCTACTATTGTAACCATTCCCTGGTCAGAATATTGATTACAAAATATTGTAACAGGGAGCCGAGCACTGCTCTTATTCCTATGTATAGATGCTGGGTCCAGCTATTTACAGTTCTGCCACTGTGAGTCCCTGCTGTGATGCACTCTAACCTGGAACTTTAAGCTAAATAAACACTTTCTCTCTTAAATTGTTTTTGTCGGAATATTTTTATCACACAACAGGAAAAAAAGAACTAAGACACTAAGGCTCGTAAAATTTTAAATTTGGTAGTCAAACTGTGAATAGAGAGCAGAAGTTCATTTTCTAAACCCAATTATTAAGTTTATTGTGCAACAAAAAAATAGAATGATTACTGTATGTCTTCAGTAATTGGAATCATCAACATTGTTTCCAAATTCAATTGACATCTAAGATCTCTTTTACTTACACTGTCAAGTTCAAACTTACTTAAGACTTAAAACAAAATCTGTAATTTCCCAATTAATCACATGTGTGCTCTATGATTTAAAATACTATGATGGCTTGAATGAATGAAAATGGTCTCATATTCCCATAGACTGTAGCACTATTAGGAGATGTGGTCTTGTTGGAGGAAGTGTGGTCTTTTTGCCAGAAGTATGTCACTGGGGTTGGGCTTTGAGGTTTCAGAAGCGCAAACCAGGCCCAGGGTCACTCTTTCTTGCTGCTGCCTGCCAATTCAGATGTAGAACGTCTAGCTACCTCTCCAGCACCATAACTGCATGCCTGCTACCATGCTTTCTGCTGAACCTCTGAACTGTAAGTCAGCCCCAACTAAATGTTTTCCTTTATAAGATTTGTCACGGTAATGGTGTCTCTTCATGGCAATAGAAACCCTAAAACTAAGACAAATGCAAAACACAGTACTTTATCAAACATCAGATAGAAAGAAAACACATCTAATACAATGTAGAAAGTCAGTGAGCCTAGTATTCCATGTAAAATATTTGCTCAAACCATTGCTTGTTGGGGGCTGCAGTGGGAGACAGTGGTAGACACCTAGGATGGCGGCCAGAAAAAAAGTAGATGCTTTCTTGTAGCTACCATTATCTTTCACAAGAAGACCAAATGCTGAATCTATCTAGCTAGTCTATCAAAGATGTAAATAGAAAATATTTAATAAAAAGAATTGTGTTCTGAAACCTGTAATCTAATTTGACTGCACATCTATTAATTTTGAGCCACATGGGCAGAAGCCAACTGCTTCAGCAAAGCAACAGCCCAGACATACCTAAGAAAGGGAGCCCTCAGCCCTTTACAGTATGTTTCATAGAAGCTCATTGCTAAATATCTTGGAGGCAAAACTCACATTATGGGTATTGCCTTCTCACAAGAAGGGCGATGTGAATATAGGGGAAATAGGGAAGAACTAAATGAAGACATCTCAAGTTTATTAATCCCGTCTTCAAAAAAATAAATGAAGATTTGAAAAGGAGCCTGTTTCAAAACCTCTTGTGACTCAAGTTGTAAAGCGCTGTCAAAATGGTTTGGTTCATCAGGCTATGAACTCAGAATGCCTGTGGCACCCTCCAACTCCATGCTAAACCAACAGAATTAAGCAATTAATCACAGAGTCCTTCAAGTGGCATCTTTTTTTATTCCATTAAAAAGAAAGAAATAGGGATGAGCAGATAGCTCAAGTAATAAAATGTTTGCCTCCCAAGCTCAAGGACCTGAGTTTGATCCTGGCATTCATAGAAGAAAGTGGGTGTGGTGGCACACTCTTGTAATCTCCTTGCCTGGGAGAGAGACAGACAGACAGTAGCTACCTAGGCTACTGGCCAGCTGGTGCAAGTTGGGGTCCTGGGTTTTACTGAGAAATTTTTGTCTTAAAAACTGTGGGATGCCCTGGTATCCACAGGAAGCTCTGGTGCCTGTGAGATGTCTGGGTATCTGCAGGATATCCAAGTGCTTGCAAGAGGACTTGGTACCTATAGGAAGTACTGGTGCCTGTGGAGTTACCCAAAGCCCATGAAAGGTCCTGGTGTCTATGGGATGTTCAGAAGCCTGTGGGAAATCCTAGTGACTTCAGGATGCCCTGGTGCCCACAGCAGGTTCAGGTGGCAGCAGGAGGCCATAATGCCTCTGGGATATCTGAGGACCTGTGGAATGCCCTGGTGCTCACAAGATATCAGGGTGACTGCTTGGGGTCTGGTGTCTGGGTGCCTGCAGGCTTGGGCACTCAACTTTAGGTCGAACTTCATAGCGCTTGTTTTTGGGCTGATTCGGACGTGGTGAATGTCCATCATTGGAGCAACCTTTACCTCCAGGATATGTGGTGATGCCTGTGGTCCATGCTCCTGCCAAACTAGCTGGACTAATTGTCATTTTTCTTTGTTTCTTTCCTTTCTTTCTTTTCCTTTTTTTTGTGGCACGGATGCGGGAGGGAGGAACTGAGGAATGGGAAGAGGGTGTTACTGAGATACAATGTATGAAACTCAAATTATTAGTAGAAGTATTAAAAATTGACAGTTCCTGGGGAACAAGAATTCAATATTGACTCTGGCTTCCACATGCATAAGTACAAGGGTGTACCCACAAATGCATAAATACACAAATACACACAAATACAGAAGTAAAACCATTAGCTGCATTTATTAAAAGTCTTTAAAAGTCTGGAGTAGAATGGAAGGTGAAATGATCTGAAAAGCAATATTACTTTACCTCTAGCTGCTATTCACTTAGTAGCACAGCAATTTCATAGCTTGGATATTGTTTCCCAATAAACAGTATTCATCACCTTGGAACAATTTTCATTCCTCTAAAGAATAAATATTGAAGCTTTTGTACAATGGGCAATGATTATGTTTTCTCTACATTATGTTAACTTCATTTTATCTCATTTGTTACAAAATTTTCCCATAATAGGTGTGCCTTATGTTTTAACTTTGAATCACTTAATAGATCTAGTGAGAAATTATAATCATAATGTACTTTATGACCAATAAAACCTCTGACTGATGCACTTTTAGTCAGTATCATGACATCACTTCCTTTATAGGAAATGGTATGAGCAATACCAATCATCTTTTTTACATTCTTTCTTACTGGGGTTTCTGTAATAGCATCAGTTATAGGAAAGATTGACACAGGATGAAATCTACTTATCTACTACTTTATTACTAGAGAAACATACTTCCGAAAATCAATCACCAAACCCACTCTAGTCATTTGACAAATTAGATCAGGGTTTATCAACACTCGTTTTCACCACTGTCCCTTGCAGGGAAACCATTAACATACTTTTCCTGATAACCTTTGTAAATTTTCATAAACTATACTTTGTAGTTGTTGGTGTATTTGCCCCTTTTGTAGGACCATGAGTCATGGCAATAGAGGGGATGTACAAAATTAAGCCAGTCAAAACTCCAGCGTGGAGAGGGAAGGGGCTCCCAAGCCGCAGGATTGATGGAGGAGCTATCGGCAGTTGACAGGTGTTGCAGCAAGGAGAGTCACTCTCCTTTGTGAACATGGCAGTTGGTAGGTTCTCATGTCCCAGCGGATGGTCATAAACCCATGTGCGTTTGGGCAGCACTAACTGCTCTCAGAGTTATTAATAACAAAAAAATAACAGTACAAGTGAGCCGTTGGGTAGTTTGAGGGAGGTGGAGCTGGATGGATACGTTGTATAAATGTATGAAAATTTCAACAATATTATTTTAAAAGCAAAGTATCAATTTTTACTCTGTTGGAGAGTAAGGCCCTGAGAGCGTCTGAAAAATAAAAGTTATGAAGTGATTCCAGTATGCATGGTGTAGGGATACACCTGAACCTGGGGAACTAATTGGAGAAGGGTAGAGCAGAGCTGTTACCCTGGCAATCTCTCTGAGGTCCACAGGTGTCTGGGTTATCCCCTCCCCCATTTCCCCATACCAGGGCCATTTCTTGTAAAACAGGTGCACTGGGTCCCACTGATCTGGCTATTGAGGAAAAACCCTGGGACTATCTATTTCCTCAACCCCACGCTGAATGTTCATATATGCTTCTTCTTTGACAAATAAATGAGCTGTCCTCTGAGACGTCTCCCCAGTGTCTGTAGCCAACGACTTGCTGCTGTTGCCACCGTCCAAGAGGTGTCCCACTGTCCTAAGCTCTCTCCCACAGTGACCAGTGCTCAATGGCCAATGGGACTCAGGGAGAAGCCTGACACACGGTATAATCATTTTACCAATTTCCGTGACACATAAATTCTATATATTTTCAAACACTAGACCTAATGATTTTGAATCTTCTCATCCTAAAGGAGTAATAAATGTTGTAAGAAACAAACATGTTTAATCTGATTTAAACAGTATACAGTGTATATATTCATTAAACATTTCATACTATCTTCATTTATATGCATGATTTGTATGTCAACTTATGAGCAATTAAAATTTTTATAATTAATTGGGAATCTGATATGGTAAGCCCAAATGCTCATCTAGAAAACAAAATTTTTGAAAGGCCAACTAAAAAAAATCTGCATACAGTTTTAATTTCATATATATATATATATATATATATGTATATATATATATATATATATACACATATATATATAATAAATGCAAATATGTAATATCTGTATATTCTTTGATTTGTTATCCATCTTCCCCTAATTACCTCATTCAGGTAGACTGTGTTACAGGAACACCATTGCTTTTGTACTCTGAATCATTTGACACATCCCCTGTGTCCCTAGAATGCCAGTTCAACAGCAATATTATACAGCTGTGCTTTCTTTGTCTTGGCCAGCGGAGGAGGACTAATGACTCAAGCTGGTACCAATGCAGTTCAACTCAAGGGACTCCATTTCCTTTTGTACTGAATTCCTGGTCTTATTCTTCACAAAATGTATGGCATATATGCTGAAGAAAACGGTTGCTGGAAGCATGAAACCCGGAAGATGTTACTGGGACGAGGCGGCAGTGACACTTTGAGTGTGTATCTGCCTCTCACGTCTCTTTCCTACACCCAAATCCCTACAATTTAAGACATTATTGCAACAAACGGGAAGTTACCTTGTCATTTCTTGAGGAAAATAACTGTTCACAGCCTTTGCTCCTGACAAAATAATCTTGTGTCTGTTATATCGTAATACTGGTATCTAAAAGATAGAAAGGCAGCACGAGATGTCTTGTATTACTAAGGAAGTGATGTGTTTTTGATTTTTCAGTACATTTCGTTGTACATATTTAGGGTACACAAGATGATATGATGAGGTTGACATGTTGTAAGGTGTGACAGCTTAGTTTGTAGTCCCTGCTATACAAGCCTAAGGACATTTTAGATCCAAGGTGCTCAGGTAATTCTGAAGTGGTGGTGCACATACACAATCCCAGCACTAGAGTGTTCTAGCTAGATTCTGGGAAGCTGTCTAGCTAAAATCGGTGAACTCCAGATTCTAGGAGAGACTCTGTATCAAAAAATAAAGTGGAGAGGGATAAACAAAGATACTAACATCTGCTTCAGGACTCCACATGCCCACGTGAGTGAGAACACCTCTCTACACGCATGAACACACACACGCATGCGCACAACACACCGCCACACAAATGGTAAACATACAGTAAAATTATAAGTGTGGCGATACACTAACATACTCATCATCTCACATCCTAGCTACTCTCTCTATGAAGAAAGGGCAGCTATACCAGCTCATTGAGGAAAGTTTTCAATTGTTAACTATAGCCCCATGCTTTATACTACATATGTTCTATATATTCATTCAAAGCTTGCTACTTTGGATGCTTCCACCTGCATCTGCCCATTCCTTCCTCTCACACTGATGCTGTAGACTTCCTTTATTCCCTATCTCTATGTATTTGTTTTTTTTAAAGGGTGTATATAAATAAAATCTTGGAATAGATTTCTTTCTGTATCTGAACAAATTTCATTTTAAAATCACACCACTGTTGCTTAAGCAATCCAGTCTGTGACACTCTGATTATTTGAAAGAGAAATGAGAAATGTCCCAATAATGATGTGTTTCTTGAATATAAATTAGATGAGAGAAACCTAGGAATACTTTTAAAATAATATTATTTAGTCATATTATATTTTATACTAACCCCTGAAGACAAACAATATGAATTAACATCCTTCCAGGTGGATAAATTCTTTTCAGATTCTTTCATCTTTTTTTCCCCTTTACAAGAATTATATTATTCCTTGCATCTCCTTTAATAAAAGGGAATACTTTCTTCCAAAACACCATTGTTACCATCATAATTCTCAAAATGACTATTTTTGGAGACAGCTTTAAAAATGTATCTAAGAATAAATAATGTTATATGATGGGGGCCCTAAAGTCATTACAACTGGCTTCCTTATGAGAAAAGGAAGAAACTTTATGAAGAGGAATGTCCTCATAAGGAATTTATGAAAAGCATGTGCTCAGAATAAGGGCTACATGATGGTGCAGTAAGAAGGCATCCATCTACAGAGCAAGAAGAGACCAACCCTGTAAAGACATAAGAAAGTAAATCTGTTGCTTAAGCAATCCAGTCTGTGACACTCTGGTGTCTGCATGAGAAATGTCCCAATAGGCTCTAGTATTTGAACCTGCCCCCAGTTAGTGACACTATTTGGGGAGGGTTAGAAGGCATAGCCCAGCAAGAGGAAGTGCATCACTGGAGGTGGGCCTCATACCACTTTCAGTTCTCTCTCTTTGCTTCTAGCTTGTATTTCAAGATGAGAGCTCTCAGCTTCCTATTCTTGACATCATGCTTGGCACTTACTAACACATTTGCACCATGATGGAGTCTTGTCTTTCTGAAACCAAAACCCAAACAAATGCTTTCTTCTGTAAGGTTGGTCTTGGTTATGGTCTTGGTTTTATCACAGCAAAAGAAAAGTAACTAATTATGTCTGCCCATGTAGACTAATACAATCCTATATAAAAATCATTTGTTTTTTAATGTTTTCTAAGTTTTATTTGTCATGCATTCATTGCATAAAGTCCTGAATTTCATAGTGACATTGTCATGCATGTGAACTATTACTTACTTCTCATTCCCCATTATCCAGTCTTGTTCTCTTTCCCTCCTTGAGCTTCTTCCTTTATACCCTTTAAAAAGTTCCATCTCTACTTTCACATCACTCTCTATATATATATATATATCATACATATGTATATTATATATAACTTATATTATATTTTATTTATATATATAATTTTAAATTCTACATATTAAAGGAAGATTGATGTGATTGCCTTGAATGAGAACGTTCCTGCTGTTACTTTAAGTGATATGAATTGCTGTTTATTTAAGATGCACAGTTAGCATTACAAGTTAGCATTTACACAGTTAGCATTTTACATCTAGAATTACAAGAACAAGAAGGAAAGATTGAATTGTTCTATTATAATTGATTCTCCTATTTTATCATCACTAATGGCTTACCTCTAGTTTACAAATGCTTTCCACCTGTGTGGATTGATAATCACTTAACTAACCTATTTTCTCATCATCCCTGCTTGGGTAGTAGCTATAAATGACACATTACATTCTCTGCAATTATCTGTCTCAATAACTATGTGACATCTAGATAGGAAGGTTGTCTGCATCACATCTTCAAGTTACAAGTTCAGGAGATAGACCCGACATGCACTGAGAACAAGGAAGAGACAATTTCTAGCAGAATTGAGTATGAAAAGAGAAACTTCTTTACAGGCTATCACCCTTCCTGCACACAACCTTTCACCTAATAGTTTATGTGGAAGTAATGGCTATGACACAGAAAATTGGACTTATATTGAAATGTATACTAATTCTCAAACAGAATTGTTTTTAAGCATTGTGAAACAATGCCCATTATGTGCCCCAAAGTCTGTGAATGTGTAAACAAAATTAGTCTGAAGTTGGATTTATGACTGTCGTTACAGAATTGCTACCATACAGGACTTTTTTTGGGTTCTAAGAAATTGTATCATGGTGAATCTCATATTAAATCATGCACCAACTGGTATATACACTCTGGAACAAACAGGTCATAGTGACTTTCTTGGCCTTTGAGCTGACAAGAGCATTCACGCAGTTTCTTCTCCATGGGGTAAAGTAAGGACACAGAGAGATTCGTCACCTTGTCCTTTATTCTAAGCATAACAAATCACAACTTTAATAACCAACCTTGTACTTATTCAAGAATTATATGCATTACTAATGTCCATAAAGTACAAAGTAGAATCTTAATTTATTGTTATACAAACAAATCCTTCAAGTAAGTCGGCCTGCTGATTATAATTTCATTAAAGAAATTAAATGAATTTAGAGTCAGCATCTCTTCATTGTCTTTTTATCACCATAGGCTTACTCCCATATATACCAACATCATTAATAGTAAGTAGAAGTAAATTTTAGATATACCCTTCATTTAGCATATGTTAATTCTCCCAAGATCATCACTGTTTCTTAACCAGCCACATTTTGTAGAAAGGGCCAGACTTTATGCTGTTTTACGTAACTGATATTATTCTTTAAAATAAGATCTTTAAGACTGGCCTGAAATTCCCCAAATACTCCACTTCGGCTTCAATTTGCTAAGTGTTGGGATTTATATAGCTCATCCACAGGTTTAAAATAGCATGCATTGCAGGGTTACAGTGCCAATATCATTAATATGTCTAGAGATTACAATATGATACAGAATTCAAGCAAATGCAAAGGATGCAGGAGACATTGATGCTTGAGTACCCAAGCTGTCATGGTGGTAAAACGCAACATGTCTCTATGCCCACTTAGATTAATATGAGATTTTAGCACTTGCTTTCTGATATTCACTTCAATGTAATTTTTCAGAGGTGATTGTGAATTTTCATATTCAATCTATGAAATGCATTTAGTTGTAGCTGTAGATTTACTGAGTGTTTTATCAGCCAATAATTATTAGATAATCTTCACTGCTGGAGAAATTTCTAAACTAAAAATAGAAGTCAGACTCCTGGTCACCATTGGATCCATCCCACATCACTGAAGGAAAGTTTGTTTCTATTAAATTCCTTCCCTCCTCTACGGCCTTGAATTTTCTCCTCTGCCTGTCAAAGTCTGTCAAGACGATTGCACAGATGGCAAAAAGCTAAACAGCAACACAGAACGTTCACTTGAGGTACAGAAAGCCTTTCAAGGAGAGTGATAACAATTCAGAGAGGGTGGTTGCATAGGCAATTGTCTTAATGAACTGCAATTGCGGTTAGAAGACACGAGGAGAATCAGAATGAGACCCAGGGGGCAGAAGTGAGACCTCAAGGGAAACTCAGGGTTTTATTCTTAAAATTGTTTTAATTTCCTTTGTCCTAAAAACTCGTGATATGAAATTGTGCTAATGATATGTCCTTGAACCACACAACAGAATTATCACAGTCCTGTGGGAGGACCACTTTAGAAGAATAGAAACGGAAATGCAGAGGTTTGTTTAGGGAAGACAGAAGACAACATGAATGACAATGTCAGCATTATCCATAGATTTTTTCGAATAAACAAATGCTACAGTTTAGTTTTTAATTGAAAATTTCTCAAGAATATTGGTGGATTGGATAATAGCTGATGAATTTGATTAATTCTAAAGGAATCTCTTCTTTGCATTTCAAAGATACTTATTTTTCAATTAAAATGCAAACACCTGGGGAGAGATTAACACAAAAATTATTAATAACTTTGTGTTGTACATGCTGGATTTGACCTCTATCCAGTTTTTTTTGTAATAAAGAAAACATAGACATACTAAATGTTAAGTATAAGATACTCAGGAAGTATCTAATAGATACATTGCTTTAGCATGAGAACAGATGATTTAAAAGTCACTGTGTACATATAAGTAGCATTATACAGACTGTATTTTTGTATTTAGGAATAATATGTATGTACATATACATATATTTCTATAACAAGCATTCATGAAATAAAAAGTGTCCACAAATGTGAAAGAGAACGAGGAAGAATATATGGGATGTTTGGAGGGAAGAAAGAAAAGGGAGAAATGGTGTAATTTTGCATTATAATCTCAAGAAAGAAAATTATTTTAAAAGTTACAATGCCAGTAAGATTTTCACACTAATACAGGATGCAAGATGTTTAACTGAATTATAAATCAATGATTTATCAATTCATTTACCAGTCAGCCTTATAAGCTGAGACACATCCTGTAATCCACAAAATAATATAGCATAGACTTCTAAAACCTCTTATCATGTGGAATGTGAGCATGAACTGGACTTCCGGATCTCTGAGGGAGAGGCGGAGCCATCAGGTGGTCCTGGGGAATAGAAATTAGCAGTTAAGTTAAACAATAAAAATGATAACAGCGACAGCCTCATAAAAAGCAGAATCTGTTCGTTGCCCTTGCCTGTTTCTAAGTCTCCTCTGCCTGTGCCTTATATTTAGGATTCTCAAAGTCACATCTCAGACTGCATGCTTTGCCTTAGTGATCTCCCCATTAACTCCTGATGCAAAGGTCCTTGGATGATCTATGACCTCCAGATCATCACCATCAGTCAAGATCTTTCTTCTGAGTCCAGACACGTACATCCAATCAGCTCTTCCCAGTGTCCAGACAGAATGCCCTAAAGGAAATTCAAGCCCAGCAGATTGAATTTATCATTTTGCCTCCAGCCCACTTCTCATCTACAGCTGCCTTGCCACAGCAGCAACTGAGAGCACTATCTTGTTTGCAGGCATAGAAATAGATTTCAGCTGAAAATAGGTGGCTTCCCTCCCCACAACCCACTCTTTAATTGCTTTTTATCTCATTCTTATATCTTAAATGCATCTTCATCTCTCCAGTGATAACATATCTTGTAGCCTTGTCTACCCTAGCTTCTCCTCCTGAAAGCTTGACACATCCTGCTGGCCACTTCTTCCTCTCTACTTAATGCTCCAATAATTCCTTGTTATTAAGAGCAAAGAAAAATTTGCTAAAATGAAGACGTATTCCCCTATACCACACAAAAAAAATCTAACAAATGCTCTCATTATTGACTGAAACCCTCCACCTCCTTTTACTGCACTGCCTTCTTCTGCAACCTCACTTTCTTTGATCAAGCCCTATAGAATCATATGCAGGTGTGTGTCAACTCTCTGGGCCATGCTTTAGCCTCCATCAGCCTCTACGGTTTTTCCACAACTGCCTAGCCTTTTCCACTCATATATACCTTTCAGACATTAAATCAATTAGCTTATTTTTGTAGAAGTCTGTCTGGGACCCCCAGATTCAATGAAGTTCCTTCTCTATGGATCTTATGCTCCCTTTTTTTTTTCAGTTCTAGTACTTGCCAAATTTCTCTTTTCTGCATTGGTGAGATCATCTTTGTGGCCCATGAGTGAAACCACCATGCTTGCTTTATTGGCTTTATTCTTGACAAGAACACTAAATAAATGAGGAAAATGAAACAAAACAATGACAGTTTGCATGCTTGCATGTATGCTTCACATGACAAACACATAATTAAATTCTATTCAGCCATAAAAAGAATGAAATCCTGTCATCTACAACAACATGGGTGAAAACAGTGGTCATCATGTTAAATAAATTAAGCTATACCCAGAAACACACATATATGTGACATGATTTCGCTTTCTGGAGAAACCAGAAAAAACTGATCTCAAAAAAAACCTTGAGAGTGGACTGTTGGATCCCAGAAGCTGAGTAGAACAGGGGCAGAGAAGGGTTGTAAAATTCTATGAGTCGCAAATTGCAGTTAGGTAGGTGGAATAATTTGTGATGTTCCTTTATTCAGGAAGATTGTTACCATGGATAACAGTAATGCTCTTGCAACTCAGAGCAGCTAGTAAGAAGGGTGTCTAACTCTTCACCACAGACAAATGGTAACTACTTGAGAACATGGGTGTATGTACTTACTTCAGTTTAAATGTGCACATTCTCAATGCAAAGATGTATTGAGATAGCACACCATAGCCATCACATGTATTATTTTGGTGTGTCATTGAAAGGAAAACAATGGATAGAAAGGATGTGAAGAAAGTGGATCACTTGTTCAGTGCCTTGGGTGATGGGAAATAGAGCAGCCTCTAATGAATGTACCATAGAGGTTCCTCCAAAATAAAATAAAAGTAGATTTACGACATGAGCAATCCTGGTATATATATATATATATATATATATATTTCAGAGAATTGAAATTAGCATCACAGTAAGATATCCAAACTTTCAGGTTTCTTGTGGTTTTATGCACTAATAGACAATGGATAGCAGCATTCTAAATAACCAGCAACAGGTGAATGGGTAAGGAAAATCTCTCTCTCTCTCTCTCTCTCTCACACACACACACACATAGACCCACAGAAGCGCGCACACACACACACACACACACACACACATACACAACGAAACATTGTGTAATAGTTAAAAGAAAGAAGAAAACTCTAAAATATGCTACAATAGGAAGCACTGGGGTCAGTGGGCTAAATAAAATATGACATAAAAAAAGACATCATTTTCCAACTAGATGAGGCATATGAGCAGTCGAGCTTCTCAGAACGGAAGGAGGAATGGGCATATGTAGGGTTATGGCCAGGGTGTGTGGAGTTTCTATTCTTCAGGATGAAAAGGTTCTGAAGATTTGTAGAACAGCAGTGTGTGTATCATTGACACAATTGAATTATACACTTCAACAAAGCTAGGATAATTTGTGCTTCATCTGTACACCACAATTAAAAAAAAAAAAAAAGATTAAAAAATTAGAAGAAGTGCCCGCGGGATGGCGCAGTGGCGCTGAGGTGCTCAGGTGCTTGTCTTCAGGCCTGGTGACCTCATTTTGATTTGCAGGATCCAGGTGGTAAAAGGAAAGAACCCATTACCAAAGCTGCCCTTCCCTTGACCTCCGCATGTCTGCTGCAATATGTGCACGCCCTCCCCTCTACACACACACACACACACACACACGATAAATAAATCTTAAGACTTTTTCAATGGAAACACAACCATACACTGATGCATTTACTGCTTCTCAGCTTTAGAAGTGCAGAGTTTATACAGTTCAGCTTAAAACGTCCCACAAACTGGCTTCCTATACAGCCGTTCATAGTAAGAACACTCATTTATTTGAGCAAGCATCCTGGTGCTTCTTCTCTTCTTTAAAGATGCATCTAATCATAAAACAATAAAGCACCAAACATTAAGTTAGGGGCTTTCCTAACTTCACAGCGTCTAATAAAAATACATTTAGCAACTTTTGCATATGTAAAGCGAGAATTTAGGTCAGGACTACAGCTCACCATCTATGGAGGGGAAAGCTGTAGAAGAAAAGACTAAAAATAGAAAAAAGCAGAGGGCAAAGGATCCTTGAGAGGCACTAACACTTTGAGAATATAATGTGAGAACTAGACAAGACTAGAAAAGTTTAAGAGGCTACAGAGGACACATGGGCTTAGGTCACCATCACGGGCTTATTCTAAGAGGCAGCAAAGAAAAAAAAAAGGCTTTTGTACAAAACAGAGTTTTGAAGTCGGGTTTCTTATTTTAGCGTGAAATCTTCTGTGTTTTATAAAGTGTCATTGATGTTCCATGTAGAGAAGAACAGAATTAAATCAAATTCTAAAGCTCAACGTGATGTAAATTGGAGAAATTAGTTTACAAAAAAAATTAACAACATAAAAAAACTAGTTATTAAAATTCACACATAGCTTGCAATGCAGAAGAAAGAAAACATAACTGGAAAGTTGAAACGACATTCGAGCTTCAGAAAAAATTGCCTAAGGAGGTTTTTCATCTAATTCCTGTATAGTCAATAAAGACAACCAATTTCCATGTTCAATTTATTTTAAAAAGCAAATAACAACCAAATGCAAGTGAATTATTTTTCTCTTACTAAGTAGTAAAAAAGCCACTCAATACCAAGCATTGGACACAGAGCAAAGAACTCTCTCAGCAACTCAGATTTTTATTTAGCTAGTGTCAGTTGCTCTTAAATATGCATATATATCATACACACACACACACACATATATACCATGCATGTACATACACACCACAAATGTTTTATAGAAAGCAATCCGAAGTGTTATAGGTCCAAGAAATATGACCAACTGAGGCTATCATGTAAACACAGCTGTCTGCCAATTTTGACTACAGTTATATTTAGCCAAAATTTCCCTGTTCTTAATTCCTTAAAACTATAACCATCTGGATCTATATCAAAATGTTAGGCTGTGACATCAAAGGAAAGAGAGGATACTGAACAACAATAAAAAATAAATGAATAAAAGAAAGAAAGAAAATAGAAAAAAAAAAGAAATTCAATCTAAAATGACCAAGGCAGGCTTTGGGGTCAATCATTGCCGAGATATGATTCAGAAACACATTAGACAGGTTGCAAGTTTCTTTTTCATTGCCTTTTCAAGCTTCCTCATCAGGGTGCATGTTCCACTTAGAAGCCTACACACACTCACTTACAAAGGAACTCAGAAAGGGGAAATGCTTTTGTTGAGAGGTAGAGATGAAAAAGTAGAATATATGAAATAAACATACAGCACAGGGACCCACAGATATGTATTTGGCACCTTATAATTGGTAAGGGCATCAGAGTTCTCCACCTCTGGCTTACTCCAACATTGCTGGTTAGGGAATGCCAGCTCTGCCCTCTTGCAATGAAAAAGGATAGCAAATTCAGATGGGAGCATCATGTGACGACCTGCCCTTACCACTCAGACGCATGCATCATACTTCCATTATTCATTTACCTATTCATTCTGGTACAGAGTGGTCTCTTAAAAGGTGTATCTTTCTGTTGTGCCAGCTAATAAATAACTCATTTTAAAGTTGTTGTTTCATCCCATTCTCTCTTCAGGCTAGAAAATACTAGAACAATTTGTTCTCTTCTCAACCATGTCCGTGTTTATTTTGGTGATAAGGAGCCTCTGTGTTCATGCTGTTGGCATGAACATGTTCACGTTCTTGGCAATATGAAGCCTTCATATCTATATACATAGCTTTATTCTAACTGAAAGAAGGGCTGGCCTCCATCCAGTGCAGAAGCTGTGGCTACAAGGTAGGAAATGAAGAACACTATATTTTATTGTCAGAGTCCACATATCCTACATTTAAAAGACTTTAATATTTTCTTTTGTAAAAATAGCACAAAAGGAGCTTTTTTTCTTACAAATGTAATTGCCCATTTAATAAAGCAGCTAGCATTTTACAGGCAAATGATATGTACTCTGGAATCTACTTTCCATTCCTTTGAATGTGGAGTGCATTCATTTTCACACAGATAAGGAAATCATCCAAAAATGTTTTGGAAGATAAATCAGGAAAGTAAGAAGGAGATTACAAAGGGAATTCCAAGGTGAGAAGATCATCATTACAAAACTCTCAGCCAGGTGGTGGTAGCACACACCTTTAACTTGAAAGAAGGCAGAGGCAGGAAGTTAAGGAAGAGAGGCCTTAGGAAGAGAGATCTCTGTGAGTTTGAGGACAGCCTGGTTTACAGAGTGAGTACCAGGATAGCCAGAGTTACAACAGAGAAACTTTGTCTTGAAAATCCAAAATAAATAAAACAGAACAAACAAATGAAAAACTCTCTATTCTTCAATAACTGTGACTCAGTTTACCTGTGAAATATGGATAAGAACAGCAATCATTGTTTGAGGTGCTCATACAGTTTCGGTATAGTAATCCCTGTAATCCTCGCCATGGTAGGAGCACATTAACTGCTGATGTAACTACTTAACTTTGTAGTGACTGAGATAAAAGAGAGGTGTATGAAATATCACAGATAATACAATCCTGAGAAATTTTTCTCTGCATTAACTTTGGGCAGTTCCATGGTTTATAAAGAATATTTATATAAATAACGAATATTTAATGATAAAAATAAACTAGGGAAAATGGTTAACAAAGACCTTAGAATGTGAAGAATGTGAAATGTTATTGGTAAAGCCATCCTGAAACATAATAGAGCAAGCTAGGTAAGAGAGATAATTTTTTTTTGGCTATTTATAATAAGTGTTCCTGCGTTGAAATACATGATAGTGAATTCAGCATTTTAAAAGGAGGAAGATTAATAGCACTACAATGATTTTCAATCTGAATCTCTCTACCCATCAGCCAGGGTATTCTCAGATCTCAGCAGGAAATTTCTTTCTGCAGTTAGGGGGCAGTGAAAGCAGGAAATCACAACTGATGGCAGCACAGAGGAAGCGCCAGTGGTCAGCCACAGATGGGACATCTCTGCCAACTCCCACAGGTCTCAGTGACTATCTCAGGAGGTCAAAGGTCAAAGGTCAGTGACCATCTCAGGAGGTCAAAATACTTCAAGAGGAACTGAGTGAAACAATATAGTTTGGTCATGATAAGAACATTGTACTCATGAATTCATAGAAGCTGTGGTCACCTGCAAAAGACATTCACTAGATGAATCCAGTCAACACTATAATATGGAGTAAGAAGGGAATAATAAATCCCCACCCCCAACTGAGGAGCTGTTGACGTTGATGGTCACTGGGGAAGGATAGTCAGTTTTTTAAAGGGTGGAACCCCTGATAGGTCAATCACGATCCAATAGATGGTCACACACCCATGAGTGTATGAGCAGCATAAATTGAGCTAGGTGGGCTACTAAAAACTGTTCAAAAGGACAAAATTTGGGGTAAGGGTGGGAAGGGAAACTGAAAGGAGTTAGAGGGAGCAATGATTAGTGAATCTGACCAAATGACATTGCATGAAATTCTCAAAGAATTAATAAAAACATTGTGTTTTTAAAAATGAGGAAGATCTCTAGCTGTTCAGAAGTATTTCTCAGTGTATTGAGAATGCTGCCCACTCTGCCTTTGACAACAGCAATGCTCTCCCTGTAAGAACATGATAGTGATAATACAATAAATGTACACATAAAAGCACTAGGGGGTTGCAGTCATATTTAGGGATACTGTAAGTAAAGTCCCCATATAATCCATAGACTCTAGTAGATAGCAATGCTGAAGTTATGCATAAAGAAAAACCGAAGCTTAAGTTCAGTTCTGTTCTGAAATAAATGCATGATCTTGGGAAAGTCACTTCGCCTCTTTAGGTCTCTGTTTATTTATGCAACGGATGAGGGCTGTGATGGGTCACGTGACATCTTTCTATTTATAATGCTCAGGTGCTCATTCCTGGGCAGAGGATGAGAACTGTGAGAAACAGCTGCTGTCACTCAATATGGGAGAGGTATTGGATAATTTTCAAAGACTCAGAAATATTCAGCCTAGTCCTAAACTCCTTTGCCTCAGATTTCCTAATTTTATCAACAAATATGGCAAAACTATCCACAAATGCATATTGTATGCAGAGATGTAAACCAGTGTGTATTTGTAAGTATACTGGGGCTATTAGAATAATTAGGATAATTGGGACAATTCATACTTAGAGTCGTTTAAAAATGTTACCCTAATAATGCAATCACATATAAATTTTGCAAGCTGATATATGGAAATTTTGAACAAATCTCAATGTGCTCAGTAAAGTCAGATGTGAAATGAACATTCACTCATGAAGCTCTGCAATTAGCATCTCTATATGCAATTTAATGAAAGATGGCTTTAATGTATAAAATGTAAATAACACCCAAATTTAGTTCAACTCTTCTCCTTTCAACTCTAGCTCATCTGTTTTTAGTCTGACTCTTAAATACAAATGTTAATGACAAACAAGACATTGTTCCCAACATTGTCACCACATTTCTGTATCTGTGAAGGTTTTTAGGCTGTGGATGAACCGATGAACTCTTGGGACAAGCCAACACTGTCCTAGGCTTCTTTGAGAAGGAAAGTATTCTTTCAGATATGTTACTTGCTGTGAAGAGACATCATGACCACAATGACTTTTATAAATAAAAACATTTAATTGGTACTTGAATACAGACTCAGAGGTTTAGTCCATTATCAGCATGGCAGCATGCAGGCAGACATGTTAGAAAGGGAGCTGAGAGTTCTATGTCTGGATTGGCAGGCAGCAGGAAGAGAGAGACACTGGGCCTGAGCGTTTGAAACCCCAAAGCCCACCCTCAGTGACACACTTCCTCCAACAAGGTCAAACCTACTCTAACAAGGCCACATCTCTAATTTTGTCAAGTAGAGACATGAAACATTCAAATATATGAGCCTATAGGGGCCATTCCTATTCAAAACACCACAATGATCATGTCAAATGAAGTCTGAATATTAATCATTAAGTTGGAAGTCATTTCCAGATTGACTTTGAGTCACAGCAATGCCAAGTGAACACAATGATTCAAATGATGATGATAAAACATACACACATACATACACACAAAAAACACACATATACACATATGTACACATATAGAGACATACATATACACATGCCCACAAGCACAGATACACACACACACACACACACACACACACATGTATATATATATATATATATGTATATATATATATATATACACATGCACACACCTATACACACATATGTACATGCACACACGCAGAGACACACACAGACACATAAACACACTCTTATGCAGACATATATACACAAATGAGTACATCTTGTAAGGCTCTTTTCTAGTTTGTATTTAGTCTTGTAATATGCTACTGTCCCGGTTTGCTTTCTATTGCGTTGAGAAACATCATAACCAAAAGCAACATGGGAAAGAGTGGGTTTATTTGCCTTAAAGAGTCCATTATGAAAGGTAGCCAAGGCAGAAGATCAGGACAGGAAATTGGAGGCAGGAACTGAAGCAGAGACCATGGAGGAATGCTGCTTAATGGTTCGCTTTCCATTGCTTGCCATTTTTTTTCTTTTGTTCAGGGACAGCAACTGCCCACAGTAGACTGGGTTCTCCCATATCAATCAGTAATATATATATATAAAAAAAAATGCCCCACAGACTTGCCTACAGGCCAAACTGATGGAGACATTTTCTCAAATGAAGTTCCTTTTCCCATATAACTCTAGCCTTTGTCAAGTTGACAAAAAACTCATCAGTATAACTACTGACTCTCAAAGTTGTAGAAATTTCTGTTTGACTCATACACACACACACACACACACACACGTGGTAGGGGGATATTTATACTGTGTCATTTGCTAGTTGTGTGTTTCAGTCAAATAATATAACTCCTCTGAGCCTCAGTAACTTCCTAGGCACAGTGAGAGCAATAATAGTATGCCTATCGCACAGGGTTCATGGGATATATTTAACACATCAGAAAAACATAACTACAATGCATAACTTTTCTACAGAAGGCAGCTACTGAGACTATAAAACTACTTTTTCTTCATCCCCTGCATTCATTTTTATGCATAACTTGTTACTACTTGCAAAATTAGAAGCAACCATTATATTTCCAAAGAGAAGAAATAAGAGTTTGGGCTGCCCTGATAGCTGTGCGCCACCATGAGCACTATATTAAATATGATCAGCAAAAGGTGACTACAATAATAAAAGACGAGGGCTCTGAATTAAGCAAAGTATTTGAAGTTCCGAAAGACAACTGGAAACACGCACTTGATGCAGTAGGGAGGTGGATTTAAACGTTATCATCAGACACCGGGAGGGATATTCCACAGATGCCTAGCTGTACTGCTGCGATATGACAGAATGACTGTAAGATCAAGGTCACCAAGGACTGAGTGAGGTATGAACACAAATTGCATACTACGAATAAGAATTTAGAGCTATCGAAACTCAGACATCAGATGCCTTTTCGGCATATACATTGTAGAGATGCCCCTCTATGGAAGGAAACTGCAAAAACTGAGAATGAGGGGTGCCATTTATCTCATGTTATTATATGAATGCACCGAGGTGAAAGGAACTTGTAGCAAATTATAAAATTGTGCTTACACGCAGAGAGCTTGTTAAAAGAGTCACGGTCACTGAGTCTTAGTCTTCTCTGTGTTGCTGTAACAGATTACTTAGGGGCTGGGGAGTTTATAATAAATGAACTTTTCTTTCTCATAGTCCTGAAGGTGAGAAACTCAAAGAGCAAGACACCAGCTTGTAATATGGTAGGAGAACAAGGTAGCAGGGCTGCAGTGCAACACAGCCTATTCTACAAGTACCTTAACCTTATGATGTGGGAGGAGCCTTCATCCATAATCATTTTTTTAAGGACTCCACCTGTCAGTACTATCAGATTGCAAAGGCCTGAATTTTGGAGGGAACTATAAATCTCTCCCTATAAGCCCATTGCCTTGGTACTCTTAACTTTGAAACATCAGGATGAAAGTCTTCTCTGTTTCCAACTTAGGTCCAAGAGTAAATAGCAACAGTATGCCTCATTTGCATTCAGTCCAAGGTCTTATTTGTATGGACCACAAATTCTCTGCCTAGTTCTATCCAAAACGGATCCCTTGAAGTCATATCTGTGGGATAAATCACAGTAACCACACTTGGACACACATTTTCAATGATGGTAATGCCACAACCAGTCAGTATTTACATGTGTTCGTTCCAGACGCCGGGGTCCAGGGCCCAAGGTTCCCTGCAGAAGCAAGACCCTCTTCTGCATTCCTAGTTTAGTCTTTGTCTCATGGATCCCAAAACAACACTCCATTCCTAGAATCCCCAAAGGCCCCAATTTAATAAGGATACCAGCCTCTGTCTCTGTGACTCAACCCCTTCCTTGTGAGTTCAGCTCAGCCAAGAGAACATCTTTGTTCACCTAATTTCTTTTCCTTTAATTGTTTTTCCCCTCTTAAAAAAAATAAAAAAGAAAAAAGTAAGTTCAGCTTCTAGTTCTAGCTTCTGGAAGGAATGCAAAATGAAAATGTATAGGTTATGCTATTTATAAAGGGAGAAACTGATTATTTAGTATTAGCTGGCCCAAATGCCAGGATGACAACCCTTTTAAGATAGCTTCAAATGCACTAATACAGTAATTTCACAAAGACTTTCTCTCATGCTCTATAGAAATAACCCATTAAATTTGCATGTCGGATGGAAGGTTTTAGAAATGCTTTGCTTAAGTACTTTTAGTATATCAGTCTATGAAACCCACACAAAAAAAGGAGGACCGAGTAGAAGATCCAGCTTGATCTCCATGTGTGAGAGAAGGAAGTCTCCAGTTTATTTTCACAGCATTATCTATGTTGCAGTATGATTTTGCAAAAGAAACAATGTATTTACCCTTCTCTAAGGTGCTTGTCTGCTTGGCGTCAGAATTTTCTGGTCAGAAATGTTTTCATAAATCTCCCTTGGAAAATTCAATAAATGAACAAACAAAATATGCAAAATTCCTATTGCTAACACTGTATCTCGCTGGTTTAAAGCTTACTTTGACTTTCTGAGTTTCCATTTTGTAATTTATAAAGCTAGATACACGAGAACCAGAGAGATGGCTCAGCAGATATAGAGACCTGCTACCAAGCCTGACAACCTGAGTTTGATCCATGGTACCCAAATGATGGAAGGAAAGAACCTACTTAGGCATGTGCTGTGGTGTGCATCTGTGCATACACAAATAAGTGTGCGTGCATACACACACACACACACACACACAAACAGATTTTTAAGATATTTGTTGTATAATATATCAGCTTTCTGTTACTACAGAAAGTGTCTGAGCTAACCAGCTCTTAGGAAGAAAGTTCAACTATAATTCATGGTGTTAGAGGTTTCAGTCCACTAGCCATAGCAGAACCGTACTGCAGAGCAAAGTCCATAGCCTCCTAATTGGAAAGTCAAAGGAAAAAAATGAAGGGGTCAGACCCCAAATCACCTTCAGCAGCATAAGCTCAATGACATAAAGACTTCTCACTAAGCCCCACCTCTTAAAGGTGCCATTGCTTCCCAATGACACGGTGCCTGGAAGCAAGCCTTTACCACGGGGAATTTTGGCTGACAGGATCCAAAATAATGGTAATGATATAGGTTTCATTCCATTCTTTGAAAAAAGAAATAATTATTATCTTAAACTGCAAAGAGCTTTTGGGACCAATTCTGGGACAGGAAGAACATTACTTTATAACATAGACCAGCATTCACTTACTCTTACACAGACACTTAATGATCATCTGCATAAAAGTATAAAGAGGTGAATACAACTGAACCAACACGTCTCCATTTACCACTTGAGAAGTTTGCACGGTTTAATCATAAGTATATGCACCCTACTAATCAAATTTCAGTTAAATACAGAGACGCACTGATACAATCAATGAAGGTAGAAGATCACATAGACACTTATGTGTTCTTATCCATTTAATGTGAAGCAAAGTGAATCTATAAACCTATGTCTTCTTTGGAAACATTGGGCCGGTTATTTATTTAAACTACATTTACTTATTTATTGTATGTGTATGTGCATGCATGTGAAAGTCAGAGGAGAATTTGCCAGATTTGGTTCTCTCCTTCTACTATGTGGGTCCTCGAATTTGAACTCAAGTTGTCAATCTTAGCAGCAAGCTCCTCTGCTTGCTGAGCCATCCTGAATCTTGGTGGCCAATAAATTTCTTATAACTAGAATGGTATCTTTTAGTAACTTTAAAACTGAATGCCATTTAAAGGGTTTAAGTGCCGCCTTGATAATTTCTGAGTTATTTCAATTTGCTAGTCTTTTCTTCTTTACATCCCTTTAAGAAAAATATGACAGCAATTGAGCGTATGTGTTATTTCTGTTAAGGTGCACAAGAGTGAAAGTAAGAATCCCTTAAGCAGCTGTCTATCTTGCTTGTAGCAAATGCAGCTTCTCTTTTTAAAAACTGTGTGTGTGTGTGTGTGTGTGTGTGTGTGTGTGTGTGTGTGTGTGTGTGTACACATGAGTTTCTATGCACTATGTTCACACTGGTGTCCTCAGAGGCTAAAGACGGTATCAGATATTCTGTAGCTGGACTTACAGGCAGCTGTGAGTGAGTCATGTAGGTACTAGAAACTAAACCCAGTTCCTCTTGAAGACCAGCAAGTATTCTTAACAGTGAGCTACTACTCACGTATAGTTTCTCTTGCTGACTTCTGCTAGTTGCACAGGTCTCTACACAGTCTAGGGTTGGCATCTCCGGGCTTTATTGCTCTAGACCAAGATTCTCTGCTTACAGCCTTCTTTTCCCACTATCAGTTCAGCAGTCTCAGCAATGCCTCCTGCGCCAATTCTTCCTCTCTTTGTTTGCCTTCATTTAGAGGGCAAATATCAGAGAACTAGGACTGTAATAAAAAATTTTTTCTTTTTATATCCTGCGGAATTATTAAAAAAAAATTCAGAATTCCACTTCAAATAATCTTATTTGCAAATAAAATATTATTTGAATTGAATCATCTAGTAAAAAAAATTGGGTGTATTAATCCTAATTAGTTAATATCATAGAATGTTACAGAATTGAAAGATTAATGTTCCCTTAGACCATAACTTCTTCATAGCTCATAGCACTTAACGTTTCTGTCACAAGGTTTCAAAGCACTCTCTAGGCATTTGAAAATGGCAGACAGCATCTTATTTGTGTGTCAACAAACCAGGACTGTATCTCTTTAATACTTTAAACATTATGTCATCTATTTTGACCATCTATTTATAAGTCAGTGAGCAAGAGTAACTGAAGAACTTTTGTCATGATACTTTGAGCTGTACATAGGTCATGATGCTTGATGACAGTGCTGCGCCTAGCCGGATGATGTTGCCATGGAATCCGTTCTCTTAGAAACGTAACCAGAGAGTGCATCACATACCAGTAGCCTGATGTCACAGTGCTCTTGGGTTGGCAGAGGTTGTCTGGGATTTACCAGCTTTTTTTTTTTTTTTGATAGTTAAAATCCTTTTTAGGACACTGAATTATCCAAGAAGACAT
The DNA here is from genome assembly GCA_026225945.1 of Cricetomys ansorgei. NCBI lineage: Eukaryota > Metazoa > Chordata > Mammalia > Rodentia > Nesomyidae > Cricetomys > Cricetomys ansorgei. The sequence goes on along the minus strand of JAMJFZ010003581.1, from coordinate 4,950,452 downwards.
TATACATTTAGCTAATTTTATTATCCTGTGCTATAGGTTTAAATAAATGAGCGTAAGAAATAACTTTAAACTAAAACATGACAAATCTTGATTATTATGGATAAATGATACTTATGTGGATATAGAGGATTCTTTTCAAATGAACACATCTTTACAACTGGAGTGGTAATTCAGCCATTAAGTTTACTTGTTGCTCTTCTAGAGGATCTGAGTTTGGTTCTCAACACCCACATCACATGGCTCAACACCCCTGTAACTTCAGTTTCAGAAGATATAATCTTCTGGGTCTCCCTGGGAACCAGGACACATATAGCAAACACATATGGCACCCCTACACACACACCACACCACACACACACACACACACAGAGAAATAAATTCATGAAAGTGAACACACCCACTGCAAAATTTATATATATATATATATATATATATATATATATATATATATATATATATATTTTGTGTGTGTGTGTGTGTGTGTGTATTGTGTTTCACATTATTTAACATGTGCATAATATTTTACAATTTCTGTATCTTTGGAGGTCTTAAAAGAAATATATGAGTGAGATAAATGGAACCTTCAAGGGATGTACAGTACTTGGGCATTAACAACTCAAAAAATCATTACCACTGGTAATCCTGTGAAAGCCTGGCCATGGGAGGTTTGCCCAGACATACCCAGCAGAATCCTAGCCACAGGCAGAAGGATACATCAGCTACCATGGCATCATGGTAGAGTAATAACTGAGCATACGTATCATGGATAAATGTCATTCAACAGTCCTGTTAGCATTTTCGTAGGCTCATTCAAACTGAAATCCAAAAAGAGAGGAAAACCCTCCCCAAATCAGTCTTTTAGGAGTTAGAGGAAGCCAGAGAACAGGCATAGAGTGCTGATCACAGAAGTGCAAACTTCGTGGGTTTAGAAGAACCACCATCATTAGTAGGTGCCTACTGTGTGCCAGACTGAGGTAATACAGCAGTGAATGAAAAAAAAAACACATCACATCCCTAAAAATTACAATTCTATAGTAAAGGCAAATCAAACTAACATTTGCTAAGTCCTGAGTAAGTGTCACGCACTATGTGCAGTGTTTGTAGCCATCCGCTTGGTAGGTAGTTGGATAGCATCAACTGTTTAACAACTCTTGAACGACAGAACTCGGGCAGAAGAGAAAGGACTACAGACTGCAGCATCAAGATCATATAGGGATCCAGTTTACAGGGGAAGACAGGAAGTTCTCCTTCCTGTCGGCTTCATCAAATGAACCATTTAAGGCCCATTGAAGAAAAACGGTTGCCTCTTAGCCAAAAGACTAGAACATTCCTCTGAGTCTAGCCAAGAGAATGGAAGGCACCTCTGAGTGGTGGTGGGTGATGATCCCTTAAGAGTTAATCCAGTTAGGCTAATCACTGGCCAAAGGAGCCTGAGGAAGGCAGGTTAACTGTAAGCCATGCTGGAGAGGTGGGAGGAATAATTGACCTTCAATGAGATATTGTACTTTTCCAGAATTCCCAGCCCCTAGCACAGTCACTAAAAGCCACTGTAAGGTTCCTCTATGTTTTCATCTGCTTGTCTTGTGTGATTCATCAGGTTTGCATTGTGTCCTTAAACTGTTGCCGCCGGGAGAATAATGGCTCCTGACTGTCGCCTGTAATAAAACGGGCTTTGTGTTTGCGCCACAACAAAATAAGCATCTTTATCAAATAAATAACTTTTACACTGAACCCTGCTTTATGAACATCTCCTCACCTGGGTTTGTTTGGGTTTTTTTTTTTTTTCCTTTTTAATCAGCACACATTCATTGCACAAATGATTACTAACATTTAATATGAGTTTTGCCTCTCATTTTCCACCCTGTATTTTTTTTAAATTATAATCACTTATTTCTTTACCTATTTGGTTGCATTCGCGCAACAGCACGTGCGTGGAGGTCAGAGGTCAATGTGTAGGAGTCAGCTCTCTCTTTCCACCGGGTGGACTGAATTAAAATCATGAGGCTTAGAGGCAAGCACACTGACCCAGCGGACCATATCGAAGGCTCCCATCTGCATTTTAAAATTAGGATCAATTTACTAGGGATATTGCATCACATTGACGTAATATTGCAATTAGTTTTTTACTCTGACTTTCTATCTTTTAATTATTTTTTTACCCAAACCAATGTTCTCTATCATTGTCTTAGAGGAAAATTTAAGCATTCGCATTTTTTTCATTACTTTCCAAATATTTCGATTATTTATTTTATTGTAACTATTTTGATCTAATGAAATGATACACGAAATTATTTTAGCCAATGGATGTATCATTTACTCCGGACGGTAAAGTCATCGGGACTCTCTATTTTTAAGTGAGATATTCACAGTTCAAAATATTAGAAAAACATGTGCACATGTTTGCGTCTAGTCTGCTGCCAGGAAAGAGAACAATGAGAGAAGCACACATGGCTTCAGTATTGGCAGAGTGTCAGGGTTTAACCAATGTCAGGGCAACGCTGCTTTCTGTTGCCAAGCTTAGCTTTTTCTCTTTTGCATTATTTTTTTCTGGCTTTTGCAAATTTTGCCTAGAGTTAGTTAGATTTAGGCTCATAGTCTTTTGACTACCAATTTTAAAGTGAACCAATGAGACTCTCCCATCTCTCTTACGGTTAAAAAAAAAAAAAAACTGGCGAAAATACTTTACATGTCTCTAATCTGATCACCTTAAGTCAGTAATTGTCTCTTATAAGCTGAATCACCCCTACTGGAGAGAGATTCTGTTCATTGACAAAGAAGCAAAACCCTCACGTAGGTCCCGTAACTCATTTGGGATCAGTCCAGTTTTTCCTTATTCTTTAGGCACTTTATAATATATACACATTGACATACTTTCCAAGCAACTGTACTGATTTCAAAAATGCCAGAAGTCTCAGCTGTTTTAGTTTCCTCTTCTTTTTCCTTCTACATTGTCCCTTCAGGGTAGAAGTTGTAATTTGTTTCTGATTGCATCTAAGAGTATTGATTTTAGATGTGTTCTTCTTGGTGTATTTATTCCTGGTAACAGAAATTGTCTGGATTTACTTTGCTATTGAAAAGCATCTACCTACCCCACACTGTTCAGCCTCATTAACTACGATAGAGGCAGACTTTGCTGATAGGGGATTCTAATGAGGTTAGTGGTAGAAAATCTATTTATGGTAGATACTTGTTCACATACAAAACACGTCCCTAAATTCTCCAGGCTTATTAAATCTGTCTATAATAAACTACATTTTAAGTTCTGCGTCTGAGTACCTAATTCAGAAAGTGCTAGTCATAGCATATTCCAGAAACTTAGAGAGGTCAAAGCATTTGCCTCAGACATACTGTGAGATAGTGAAAGGGCGTGGTTGCAGAGACTTTGTCCTAAGCCTAATACCAAAATTATTCTCCTTTTCTGTGAACCTTTAAGTACAATATTTTACTATAGTTTAAAAAAAGCATGGTGGAGAAAACCATGGTGGAACAGAAGTCTTTGTTTGGGGTTCTGAGATGGCTACAAATGTGCTGATGATTTATTTTCACATCTGCTCTCTAGTGGTTTTCCTCCTCTGTTAGCCTGCTTCTCCTACAGACTTCATGTTTCAGTTATCCTGTAGAAAGGATGCCTGACGTTTCTGTAGAATTGATATTCTCCACACAGGGAATGAATTACTGAAGCAACAAGCAGCTTTGAGTTAGTCTTATGACATAAGAAATACAGTCATTTTGCCAAATTCCAGAAAATTGGAAATTTTGAAAGTGTGCAGAAGCTCTGCTCCATACAGAGGCCCTTTACCACGTGTTCAGCTAAACTAACAGCTAATCTCATGGGATGCAGGGATCCCTTTAAGGATTGAGATCCTGCAGGCTCACAGTCAGGATCCAAGACCCTGGGGCTCAAAGAGCCCTCTCCAAAGGCAAGCTGGAAATCTGGATCAGGTCTGTGTTAGGGATGCCAACCTCATTACTACCAGGAAGGAAGAGGCTTCCCAAACAAAAGGAAGAGAAATGAGAATCTCTGTCATACCAATTACAGAAAAAGAAGAAAAAAGGGGGGCGGGGAGGGCTGAGATCCTTTTAATAACAAGTAACTGTGGATCTTGAAAATGTGTTATTTCAAATTTGAGAGTTTTAAGGACTCTGCTCATCTATATAAATTTTCAAAGACAACACAAGACATAACTCCCTTTTTACTGAGCGATTCCAATGGCTGTTTTTTTTTTTTTTTTTCCGACTCCAATAAGGACAGGAACATCAAGAGTTAACAAGAATCAGAAAGAGATTTTGTTGGAAAGAACACTTTCTATACGAATTAGTTAGCAATGTGAAGTGGCTCCATGGATTAATTACTACACTGGAAATATTAATTTTATAATCATGAAAGTCCAGTACTTGCTTCTATCAATTTAGCTTGCTTTTGTTTTCACTAAGCTAACGTGACTCCTTGGTGGGCTGCTGTGTATCCAGCATAATCCCTTCTGTTTTACTTGTGGTTCTTAGTGTCGGGAAATGTAAAATTGCTGCTACTTGAAGATATATTCAGAGGTTGTTCCGTGTTTGAGAATGTCTAATTAGAGCAGTGGTTCTCAACCTTCCTAAAGCTGTGACCCTTTAATACAGTTCCTCATGTTGTGGTGACCCCCAACCATAACATGTATTTCATAACTGTCATTTTGCTACTGTTTGAAATGTAATATCTAATATGCCGATGATCTTAGGTGGACCCCTGAGAAAGGTCATTTGACCCCTAAAGGAGTCAAGATCTGCAGGTTGAGAACCACTGGCTTAGATGACCGCAGCTGCCACAAAGGAGGATGTGGATCAGCCATCGTTGATGCTGTAAGGCCTGCAGGATTCTGTACAGGAACTCAATGACTAAGGCGACTAAACTAGTCTCTGCTCCCTACTATCTTCTTCCAAAGTGCATATTACCTTCTCTGTGGTTTGTGGCTTGTCAGTCTATTTCTTGGATATCCAGAAAGGTGACCAATTAGCGTTCACAGATGGAAGAACTTAACTTGTATGATTTAGAACCGGTGTGATTGTTTTCTTTCCTTATCACAACTGGACTATAGCAAGTCCGTCTGTCTATAACAGCTCGCTTCTAAGGTCTTCCTCCTAGAGGACAAGGGCTATGTCCTGTTCATTGCAAAGATGCTAGACAAAGAGTCAGTGACATTTGGTTGAATGAGGTAGCAACCCAGAGACCAAAGGTAGGCTTTGTAAAGGCAAGTTGGAGGGTCCCTATTTTGTAACAGTTTCTCTAATTGGTTAAAGCATTCTATCTTGCACAGGGGGTCGGGGAGAGCTTCTTAAAACCGAAGGTAAACAACTCAAAGTAACTCGAGGAAGTCCCTAAATCAGACCAGATCCACTATGTCACGCCCTTCCAAGAGAAGACAAAAAAGACTGCTGAGAGTGACTCTCAGACCAGATAAGCTGCCAAAAGGACTCTCAGAAAAACCAAACTGCAAAGAAAATGCTAAGAATCAGCTGCCTACAAGAAGCAGAAACCAGCCAAGTTGCCTGGAAGGAGCCTAGGCCAATGGAGTCCCTTGGAAAGGATATTCTCCAAACCTGTTCAGTTGTCTGCAGGCTGTGTAGTGTGCTCCGGCTTTTTCAGCTTTTAGGAACTCTCACCCATGCTGGAGGATGGGAGGGCTTTGATAATGTGGCTGCCTCTGAATAATTTCTGCCTCTGTAAGTAACCCCCCACAATAAAATTCATTGGTTCACCAAAGTTAGACTTTTGGTCTGTAGTGGGCTTCCTATCTGAGGTCCATAGATATGTGTTGCATCTCCCTGGAAAAAGTCTAGTTACATAAGAGCACATTAGAATGTTTCTGTAGCAGTTTGCTACCATCTTTTACTTTCAATTTAAGGAAAAAGAAAGAAAGGATAGAAAGAAAGAAATCTTCACTGCCCTTATAGCAGCCTTGACAAAGAGAAAGAGAGAAAGGAAGAAAGGAAGAAATTGTCACAGCCCTTTTAGGCTGTCTGAAGCTTGGAGAGCAGGAACTGACAGTGAGCCAGACTAGTATCTCAGTTCACTATCTGCAAATCTAATTTCTCCAGCCAATGTCCTTCTAAGCAGTAACCAACAAACCAACCTACCAAGGAATCACCAAGGAATGAAACAACCAATCAATAACCTACCATCCAACCAACGAGCCCACACAGGCTCTCAGGGCTTCAACCCTTATATGCTTTAAGTAAAAGTTCCCAGAAATCCAAGCAGCACATAATAGTAAGATCATATTCCACATGACAAAACAGCTGCACCTAACCAAATTATAGCCACCAGCAGTGAACAATCCAAACCAAACTCATAATCATACGTAACACCGAATGCCATTTTGTATTTTTAAAGAAACCAAAATAACAATACTTCTTCCAAGCATCCCACTATGTATTTCTACTCTATTATTGTCCTTTCACTAATTATTTCTTCATTGAAAAGAAATGAGCCTGATATTTTCATCTTGTTTGAATTTATTTTATTTTCCAAATCTACCATTTTTCTCTCTAATAATGAAATACCTTTTATTTCAAATTCCTTGTCTTGAAGGTGAAAGAACGTTGACTTTTAAAGAAGAAATCTGTAAGGATTAAACTAAAATCATATAAAAATTGTTAAACATTATATTTGACACATATGACAAGAATTTCTCCCATATTAGCAATGAAAATGTAATTTTTCCACTTGGTTACATAGCTGCAAGATACTCTGAGCAAGCAAAATCCTTCTAAATGATCCAGAATTAAAATGTAAATTTGTTTCTGGCTAAAACAAATTGACAATTGAACAGAGAGGGATGAACTCCATCTCCTTTCTCCTATCAGTGAAGATCAATGAGGAAAAATGTTGATTTACTAGAATTTCTCAAAAATTTTAAATTCAGTGGATGCTCTAGGTTGTTAACCTCTCTTACTGGCACTGGAACCTGGGAGCATGGTGCCTAAAAACAAGGCACACTAAAGGCTCATACTATAGCCACCTTCATTCAGATCATCAGACAGTTTATACCCAGAGGGTTAAGAAATTTTATACGAGTGAAGTTTTCATAAGTTCAAAATTTATTTAATCACAAGGAAGGATAAACTGCATGTGGCAAAAATATGTTTTCCCGTAGAGGCATGTAAACAATTAACAGTTGTAATACACAATCTAAAGTAAACCCACTCCTATCCACTACACCCGGGAGGGGCACAAAAGCATATTCCAAGAACAATTTCTGGTTTTGGAAGAAACCGAGGTCACCAGACTCTTGTCTTTCTTATAGGAGGTTTCACAGAAGCACTCAGAATTCCCCTTGTTCAACTAACTCCATTCTTGGATTGTGTTCTGACACTCGGTCTCTAATTCTATGAAATTTTAAAAAATTCAAAAGATCAGAGACATCAAGTTACCAGTTTATTCATTTCAGGGTTGCAGCAAAGACAGGTATTGTGATATTCAATTCAATTCTGTTGGACACTGAACTGTGTGTGTCCAGTCGGAAAAGGCATCCATTTCCACACTGGTCATTTCACGTCTTTTCACATGCAGATAAAAACAATGACAGTGTCTGCTTTTAGAGTGTTTACTGTTTATCAGTGCTGCATATTTCGTAATTACTGTCTCATCAAAACATCACAAAAATACTGCAATTTGAATTTTGTTGGTACTCCCATTTGACAGTGAGAAAACTATTAAATCAAATAAATCACTTTAAGTTATCCTGTGACTCTTGATAGTCTGTGCCATACTCAAATCATTCTAACACCAAAATCCATGCTGGAACATCATCAACTCAGGAAATCGTGTGGATATGTTTGTTATATATCTCAGGAGTCCTTGAAAAATTCAAGGTTAATTCAAAATACCATCTGGCTCCTTTCAAGGAAAAACATTTTTCCATATCCAAGGTTTCTACTCTGTAACAGTTTCCCCTCTGGAATTTGGCTTTTTTCAGTTTCGTTTACTTGAGATCAATTGTGGTCTACAGATGTTAGATGAAAAAACTCGAGGCATTAATAACTGATACATTTTAAAATCAGGAACTATTCAAAGTAGATAATCAAATCTCAGTGTCCCATTCTGTCTTGCCCAGGATACAAATCACCCTTCTGTTTTCAGTGTATCCACACTGTGTATGCTACCTGCAATTTAGTAGCTATCGGAGTTATATATACATTTGTAACATTGTAGTCTTTTTTTTTTTTTTTTTTTTTTTTTTGCAGAGAGCCTTATTGTCCTTAGGAAATAGTTTCAAACTTACAAGTTTGTTATAACTGTTCTATTTATCACTGGTTTATTTTTAGTTTAGTATTAATACCTTGTAACAGGTATTTATGGATGGATGAATGGATGGATAATATCAAAATCAAAATCCCAGTTAGGTTAAGAATCCAGAACTTCCTTATTCTCATCACTTCGATAAATTAATGCGTCTGCTATTTGACCATTACCCACTGTCAAAAGAAGCTTCTCTGCCTAAGACTGAGAGCTGTGCCAGTCTCTGAGCCTAAACATAAGTTATGAGAAACAACTTAATTACATAACCATTTAGCAAAATATCAGTGGTAGATTCTTCTTCCATAAGGCCTAAATCCTTCCTAGCCACAGACCTTTCATAAGGCTTACAGTACCAGGCTTGTATTCCCTGCCATTGAGTGAGCTTAAGATCCCATTGAGAGCAGTTGGTTGTTTTCAGAAGAGTCATTGCACCATTGTAGCATTGGGTGTATCTTCTCTGGTAGGTCAGTACTGTAGCACATAAGGCCCACAACTTGATTAGATGATTGACACATTTTCTCCCCCAGCAGACTGCACAATACCTTCCAGCACTGTGAATGTTAGCAAGAAGCTTCTAACTCACTCTAAGCTTGATTTCTCTGCGCCTTATAGTCAAAGAGGGTATTTATTATCTTCAGCAATAGGATCTTGCTTGTCCAGCTTTTGTGGACAACCAAGGCCAGTGGCCACAGCTTTTGTTGTTTGGGAGTCTATGGCAGCTCACTGTCAAATATCTTAAATGTTTTTTCCCAAAAATGAAACTAAATTTAGTCAATAGTTTAAGGAAAGATGTGGTCCATGGTAATATGCTAATAGCAAAATAATAGTAAAATATGTAACTGTTAGATAAAAACTTGTCATAAATGTATCTAGATTTATATTGAAAAATCATTTTAATGGATAATAAAATTGCAAATTTTTAATTCCATTTTGTATCAATTTGTATTTATATTACCCATTCTAATTTTATTGCTTTAAAAACAGATATTTTCATAAAAGTAAAATGTAAAATAGTGGTTGTCAGAGCTTAGAAAGCATGTGGAGGAGGAAAAGAAGGAGACAGACTATTTACTAATATAGGGATACTATTGGATATGAATTATATGAGCTTTGGCATAGTAAAGCAACTATGACTGACAATAATTAATGTATATTTCAGGATAACTAATAAAGACTATTTTTAATATTCATAATACAAACATGTTAAATAGCTGAAATAACAGATTATTGTGATCTGATTATTAGTAAACTACTCATATATCAAAATATTATACTATATCCTATAAATAACCCTAAGTCATTATCAATCAAAACTAAAAAAATAATAATTTTTCATTTAGTTTTGTTTTGTTGTTTGAGACAGGTTTCTCTGTTATGACTCTGGCTGTCCTGGAATTCACTCCACTGGTCAGTAACTTCATGTTTTCTAGTGTGTGAAATGTGGCATATTCTCATTGCCATTTTGTAGGGAAGTTGAGATCTAATTCCAGAATCAGACACTTAGCACCCTAGTCTTGAACCTGCAGAGATCGGCATGCCTCAGCCTCCTAAATGCTGGGATTAAAGGCGTGTGTCACCACCACCCGGCCAAAATAAAAACAATTTTTAAACTGTCAGCTATTTATAGTGATTATTTTAATTACTATACTTAATCACCATAATTTAGTGATTATTCAATATATTAATTACCTTCTACTAGTCAGGTACTGTATATATGAATATAGTTTTATATTCATTATGCACTTTAATAAGTAAAAGTCTTCATGTTTCTATTATGTCTAGATTCTCCAAGGTATTCCCAATATGGCTTGTCTGGCAAGATTTATGTCAAGTTGACAAACCTATAGTCATTTTCTAAGAAGGAATCTCAATTGAAAAACTACCCCTACCAGATTAGCCTATAGGCAAGACTATGGGCCGTTTTCTTAATAGATTATCGGCATGGGAGGGCCTAGAAAACTGTGGGTCGTGCCACTGCTGGGCTGGTGATCCCACAAGTTACAAGAAAGCAAGCTGAGCAAGCCTTAAGAGCAAGCCAGCCAGTGAGCAGCAAATCTCTATGGCCTCTGCTTCAGTTCCTGTTCTAAACACCAGCTTTGAGTTTCTGCCCTGACTTCTCATAGTGATGACCTGCGAGCAATAAACTGGAATAAACCCTGTCCTCCTACAGGTTGATTTTTTTTTTGTCCTTTTTAAAAAACAGTTGTAGAAATCCTAGACAATCATCCAAACTGACATCAGACTTATTTTCCCATGTTTGCCCTCTCCTCTGGGCACAATGAATTTCACGACATCTCTGATACACTGTGTTCTTTTCTTTTTTGTATCTTTCTTCTGTATATTTCTTTAATAGTGAACCTTTATACTCCTGACACTGTTGAAATACTTCTTCAAGAATCAGTGGAAATGGCATTCAGTCCTCAAATGAGCACCCCCTCCTTTGCACTCTACCTTATTCTTTTCATAACACTCTTGTGAGATTTCACATATCTCTTACTGACTTGTCTGTCTCCTACATGCGTATCAACCTGTCTCTAGTTTCTAAGGAGAAGAGACCATATCCTATTTATCTTTGAATTCCTAAAACCTCATACAATGTAAACAAAAATACTGTAAATATTTTAAAGTAACTTCATCTTGTCTAGTGTGTGAAATGTGGCATATTTTCATTCCCATTTCGTGGGTAAGATGAGGTCTAATTCCAGAATCAGACACTTAGCATCCTAACAACACATGCATAGCCTTTGCTGTTCTACCAGTGAACTGAAGAACCCTGTTTCACTGACATGGAACAGTTGTATTCTCTTGTAGCCAGCATTAAGTTAGTTTCTCTGTTCAGCACAAAGAAGAGAGACCTGTGTTGGAGAGGCAGACATTCTTAGGTGCTGTCCAAGGGTGCATTTGCCAAAATTACTACACATTCAGGGTACAAATAGATTTTCTACCGCCCATATTATCTCATTTTTAAAAAAAATCTATGTTTCATAATATGTATGTATGTGTGTGTGAGAGAGAAAGAGAGAGAGAGGAGAGAGAGATTTGATAAGTTTGGATGTCTATCTTTCTGAAATCACCAACACATCAAGATTTAGCACAGAGGAAGAGTGTTTTCCTAGCAGGCATAAGGCCCTGTGTTTAGTCATCATCACTGGAAAAAGAAAAGAAGATAATGAGCATGTCCATGAAAAACTTTCCTTGTGATTCTTAATAACATGCTCTACCCTCTCCCAATCTCCAAGCAATCACTAACGAAGGCTCTATCCATGTGACTTAGTTTGCTTCTCTATGGTTTCACATATGTGGAATTTACCTATGCTGTCTTTTGGGAAGGGGGCATAGGGGTGGCTTTGGTTCCTTGCGCTCAGTATAATTGTTTAGAGATACACTCGTGCTATCATGCATATCAACGGGAATCTCTAAAGTCACTTCTAACTGCAACCCACTGTGATGTCTAGGAGAGACCGTGTTTACCTTTCATCTTAAATGCTGCTCCGACGATCCTCTGTTCACATTTGTGTTATTGCCCTAACAGAGCCTCCAAACCTAGGAATCAGAATCCTTTCGCTGTGCGGTCTTTTGAGATCCAAACTTCTTGATTTCGAAAGGAAGGATTTAAGGAGATAATCTGAAATGTGTAGAGAAAGAAAGTCAGTTTTTGACTTGCTTGGTTCCCACACCTTCTAGTATTCTGCCCTTGCTGTTCTTAGTTACATTTCACAGTACACAATGAGGCTTTTGTCAACCTCCCCTGTCTTCTAATTGACCTCAATATCTCCCCATTTTGTCTGTAGTGTGACCCTATTTCTCCTTTCTCCTCTTAATCCATCAACCCAGTAGAAAATTTCCACAGGTTTCTGAATAAGTGCCCTCAAGCTGCCTCTTCCCATTTTCACTAGCTATGACTCAGACTTTCATTTCCTGGCACTAGACCCTTGCAGGAACCAAAATAGGAACCATAATACTAGCCCTAGGAACAAACAATGGATATGATGCTCCGGATTAAACTAAAGTTTTACTCTGGGATGTTCTTTCCCTTTCAACACATTTTTGTCAACAATTATTTTTTTGTAAACTCGATTTGAATCATCTCCCTTACCTTCTCTAGCTATCAGCCTTGAATGACTATTCGTGTGTGCTCACATAACGTCTTCTGTCTGCGTTATCATTATATATCACTATGTGTTCATTATACAATATATTGTACATTATATCCAATATAATAATGTATGTTATTACACACTGATTGACTTTTTGATAACGTGACAGAGGCACAAGGCAGCTTTCTGTGGCTTATAAACCCTCAAGTCTTTGAAAACACCTCTAACCTGAGAGATGGTCGATAAATCACATTTCAACAACATCAGTGCCAATCTCTCTTCTTCTTCAAAACAGATGCAAAACTCTCACAGTGAACTTCCTGTCATGCAGATCAGGGATTAGTAGTCTCTTGGTGGCCAGCTCCCGTTTTCTCCCAAGTTACTTCATCCTTAAAACTGACAAATGAGTAATATAAGATGGTAGGAAAAAGAGGTGACAATATCTATGCTGAGACTGAACCTAGTATTTTAAAAGTGAGAGGCAGTTATTAGATTATTTTTAAAGAATTCGTTTCTTTATTTCTTTCATGCCTTGAAACTAAATAACCATACAATTGCTTCTTCAGCTTGATAGTACCCGTACTAGGTACAGATACTGTTTCCTGTTCCTGTGATAAACAACCATGACCAAAAGCAACTTTAGGAAGAAAGGGTTTATAGTTACAGAGAGGAAGAGCCCACAACAGAGGGGAAGGCATGGCACGGTAGCAGGAGCAGGAAGCTGGCTGATCATATGAGGCGATAAATCCTGAAACCAGCCCCCACGTACATACTTCCTCCAGCAAGGGTCCACCTCCTGCATTTTCCACAGCATCCCCAGACAGAGCCACCAGCTGTACAGCACGTGCGCAAACATTGAACCAATAGGGAACACGTTTTATTCAAGCCAGAACAGTGTCAAACTTTGTTCTACTTGTAGACATTACAAATTATCGACATGTCAATTTACAAACCTACCCCTGCACCTTCCCTCCAACCATTTGTTCTACTTCAAAACAACAACAACAAAAAGTTACAGGACTGCCCAAGCTAAGAAATGAAACTGAATATTTTATTTTTACAGTAGTTAAAACGTAACTCTGTGGCTTGGAATCTAACTGCCTCAAACTGACACTCTTTACAAAGAGCACTGCTTGGACAAGTCACTTCTCCTTTGAGACTTCAATTTTTCATCTGAAAAGTGAAGGGGTTTGAAGCAGATGATATCTGAAGTTCCTTTTATCTCTAAGCCTCCATGAATCTGTGACTTTATAATATGTGCCTTGCAGGAATTCTGCAAGAATTAATGTTTTTGAAATAATTTAAGACCCAAGGATGAAAGGTTTTATGCTGGTGCCAAAAACTATTTTTATTAAATGAAGCATGCCAGGGAAATCTGTTGTGCCCAGGGACAGCTGCTGTCAGTGGCATCCCCAGCATTGCCTGTGTCCAACATTGTTCCAGAAACAGAAAGAGGAGCAAGAATTCCACCAGGAGGCTAGAAACCACAGTGAGCGGAGAGCAAAAGCATTCCTGAAATTCAAACCAGAGGGCGACAGCACGCATACACAGACCTGCCTTGGTGAATCATTAAGGTCCTGCCACATGCCAGGGTAGAGACATCCCTGATAGCCCCATGGGGTTCTGATCTCTCTATATAACGTCCAGACCCAGCAAAGCAAACCTGTTTGGCACTCCAATTTTAGCTACTTATTCAACTAAAATTTTTTGCACAATCACTAATTTTTATTTTAAGGCAACTGCTACATTATTAACCTAGTTTTTTCTGAAAATGTCTCAGCTAACAGACAATCAAAAATCACAATCAATGCATAAATACCCCATGATTAAGTAGCAAGTCTGTGACTCATAGCCAGTGGTCTTTATCTGCAGGGGTTTTTTTTGTTTGTTTGTTTGTTTTAATAGTATTTCAACATTATTGCTCCTCATTATTTGCTGAATATGATGAATCACATAGCTGCTTATTTGACAAAAGGCCTTAAGGTTGTATTCTAAAACGCTGAATGAAGGTCATATCCTAGTATGTAATAAGCTATGGTATGTAGCAGTACTGCAAGAGCAGATATGAATTGTACCACATTCTGGATTTCATAAGATTTTTAATTTTACAGCTGTGTGTGTGTGTGTGTGTGTGTGTGTGTGTGTGTGTGTGTGTGTGTGTTACTGTGGTTGAGAACAGGGATGAGTGTGAAATGCATGAGGAGACCTGGAGAAAGCAGTGTATCCCCTAGAGCTGGAGTTATAGGTAATTGTGAGCGGCTTGACATGAGTGTTGGGAACAGGACTCAGGTCCTCTGGACGAGTCTTATGCACTCTTAACTATTGTACTGTCCCCCAAAATACCTATTCCATACTATGGACAGATAATAAAAGAACCACCGTGAGTCTCAACCCGCTGCAGACACCGTTGAGTTCAAATGTTGAATATCATGACTGTATTCCATGGTGCCTGATGTAATTTTGTTTCGGTTACTCCATCCATGTCTGACAGTGAAAATACTGCTGCGTTGGCTTGAAGAGTATGAACATAAAAGTTTGAAATACATTAATGAAACATACAAAAATATAAATGCTTTAGTTCACTTGCGGTGTTCTTCTCACTTAACCTAAACGATGATAGTGTTGACGGGATTTATCTTGCTATTGCAGTATCCTCCCAGAAGAAGACAGATGGTACGATCTCCTAATATAAATACTGCCCGGAACTGCTACTACAGAATTTAAAAACACAAAATAGAAAAAGTGATTATGGTAGAAACTGATTAGTAAGTGTGCACATGAAAACTTTGTAATAAATTAAAATTGTGAAAATGGCCATATTTATGTTTTGTAGGCACATCGTCATTTAAAGAACAACTGAGCACACGTTTGTGACTCTCCTTCTGGCACAAGAGAAGACATCAACTCAAGACTGAAGCCGGAAATTTAGGCGTATTACAAATAACCTCTCTTAGTGACCTAATGAATTTTGAACCTGCCTTTGTATGTTCCATGTTCCTTCTGGATTAATGTTAATGTTTGTGTTGTTGAGCTGCTGTCTCCTGTGCATAGTGATGACAGGGAATTCTAGATCTATCGACAACCTTAGTTCATCACAGAATACTTATGTTTACCCTTATGGAAATATCTTTTTTGCTGGTGAAAAAAGTTGCAGGTTTCGAAAGAGACAGATTGCCGTTTTTGCACAGACACTATCAGAGTGAGCTTGGTGCAAAACGGCCTCAAAAATATGTTCAAAGGGGAGAGATTATCTGAACTGGGGAAGGAAAGAAAAAAAAACATACTAATGGAATGGGTGAATGTGAAAACAGGAGGACTCTCACAGAGGGAGGGGCCAGCAAGAAGGGGACAGGAATGGTGGAGGGTAGTGGGGGAGAGGGATTTGTGAAACAGTCTATTAAGATAAAGGTGTGAAATGCCATAATAAGTCACTGTGCTTTCCAAGAGGGGTAATAAGGAAATTGACTAGGACAGGTGCAAAGAGAACAAGCACAAAGCAAGTTTAACTATTCTGAAGCAAGGTGCCCAGCAGATAGTAGCTACCCATGATCACCTAAAAAATAACTATTGTTGACTTGGAAATATTGACCTAAAAAATGGTAGACAGTTAGGGACCAAAGGAATTATGTATATTTCTGAACCCGTGTGCTTGTGTTTTTTCACATTAATGTTTATTTAGAACCTTAAATATATTACCCACTCTCAAATTTAAGCTGACAATAATGAGTGCAAGTTCTCTATTAGCTTATATATATATATATATATAGATATTAATATTGATATGTAATAATATATGAATATATTGTTATATTAAGAAGTAATACGAGCTGAACAGCTTCCATGTAATAAGGGCTGAGCGAGACTGCAAAAATCATCTTGAGAAGCTAAGAAAGTGGCAATGGACCCTGAAGGAAACAAGCCAGTTGGCTCCTGACCAGGCACCTCACCCAAGCAGAATTCCATACAAGAAAGTGGGTGGAAACAATTAAAGAAAAAGATCCAGTATATAAAAATGGGAAAAATGCAAAACAATTTCATAAAAGCCCAGGATTTGAGTAATTACTAAGCTAATTACTAATTACTAATCAACATGAAGACATAAGAGGGGGCATCGTTTAGACATGAAATTCCAATTGAAGACAATGGGAATCAGGATTCCCAAGGTTACTGATTATTGCAACATGTGTGTTACAGTAAAGAGAGGTTTTTCCATACGCTACAAGAGAGCAGATGGGACGGGATCGAAGCGGAGACAATAGACCAGCAATGTGCAGAAGAGGGCAGGGAGGTGAGTGGGAGAGGGAGATGAATGAAAATAAAGTATGTCTGAAAACCTCATAGTGTGTTCAGTATAGTGGAACACTTGAAAAAAGTTTTGCTATTTTGGTTTCTTTAAAAACTCAAAATGGGCATTTGGATTAGGTTTGCGTTTCCACCCCAGGTGTGGTAGATGTTTATTAATTGGATTTGGAATGCTTGATGCAGGTGGCTATAATTTGGTTAGGTGCAGTTGTTCTGGTACCTGTAGCTTTTTCTTGAGCTGTGTGCTGCATGGGTTTATGGGAACTTTTGCTTAAGGTATAAAAGGTCTGGAGCCCCTAGAGTCAGGGTGGGTGTTGGTTGGTGGTTCCTTGGTGGGGTTGCCATCATTAGCGTGTTAGTTCTTAAAAGGACAAAGGTTGGAAAGATTGAGTTTCCAAATGGTGAGCTAGAACACTAGTCTGACTCACTGTCAGCTAGTCCTCTCCAAGCTTAGAACAGCCTAAAAGAGGCTGTGAAGATTTCTACCTTTCTCTCATTCTGTATCAAGACCACTTGCAAAAGCAGTGAAAATTTCTTTCTATCCTTCCTAAAGGAAGGAAAAAAATCTTTCCCTAAATTGAAGGTAAAAGATTGTAGCTTATTGCCACAATTAAGCTTCCATTAAATAGCATATGCACATCTGGATAGTGCAGCTGTGGAGAGAGAGCAACTGTGGAGAGAGGGGGTGTTGGGAATAGGTGAGAAATGACTTAACTTGTTTGAGTATGATTCTCCCTCCCCTTTTTTCTATCTCTCTCTCCTCTCAACTTTCCCTGTAGCTTCCATTTTCCTGCACCTAAGTCTAATTGAGTCTGTGGAATCTCCCTCAGGGCTACAGAATAAGAGTGCAGGCTACCTCAAAGGCAGAGTCATGCTTGACACCCACATGGCTTCCCCATCGTTCAGAAGGGAATGAGATGGCATTTCAGACAGTCAAAAACTTTACATTCAATTTGGAGGAAGCAACAGTTTTAAGAGACTTCTGATTTGTTTTTGTATAGACAGTGACTGCCTAGCTCCTCTAAACAATAAAAGAAAAGATGAAGTGGTGAGAAAGTACCCGAGCATAAAGGGGCAGAGGACAGGGAATGAACCCCACACCTCACCAAGTGTACTGGGATGAAACCAGACCAGTTCGTGCAGCCCAAAGGAAAATAGCACTCTCCTTGTTCTGTTTCACCATCAACCCTAAAGTAATAAAGGCTAGAAATAAAAACAATTTATTCCAGTTTTTAAGAAAAGTCCAATTTGATTTACTCTCAAAATCTCTAAACCAATGCCAATAATAACAGCATTCTCCCTCTCAAACTTTCAAGTTGTGTAGTCCAATTCCTTCCTAAGAGACAGACCTTCATTCACCAAGCCCTTAACAATCATCTCACTTCTTTCTCCCCACATCATCTTATATCTGCCAGCACATGTGTCTCAAGCCCCGTACCATGTGCTCTGTTACATGCTGGTCAGTATCTGGATGTCAGCTCATATAGTGCTAAAATAGACACTACGCTAACACAACCCCTCTCAGACACCACCTTCTGACTGGCTCCCTGATACAGCCATGACACAGCTCAAGTTGACTCATGTGCAGTTCTAGCAGATTTGAAGGCAACACCCAGTTCCTAACACAGCAATGTTACTTCCTTCTGTAACACTGAGCAGGTCAGCCTGAGAGAGTTGGTAGGGTACGGAAGCACTCAGCCATCTTCAGGTCCCCTTGACACGAAAGGAAGTAACGTCTATCAGGAATGCTCTCTCAAGGACCAGAAGACTCATCCAAGTCATCCCTCAGAATCTGGGGGTATAGCTAAATTGGAGAATTCTTACCTACAATGCATAAGTCCCTGTGTTTCATCCCAAGCACCCCAGAAGCCAAGTAAGATGGTCCACACTTATAATCCCAGCACTTGGGAGAAGAGAACAGGAGGGTCAGAAGTTCAAGGTCATCCTTTACAACATCAGGACTTTAAGGCTAGTCTGAGTTAGAAAACCTATTTAAAAATATAAAACAAAATATAAAGTTACCCCTGAGAAACCCATAAATTCTAGGCAGCAGACCAATAATCACAAAACAGAATCCTAAGCTCATCTTTTAAAGGCAGGCTGCTGGGGTTGGGGTGACTTAGCCAAGAATGACAAGGAAGCATATTTTACAAGTGCATACCCTGTCAGACCTCAGCAATGGGAACCACCATCCTGCTCAGTGCCCAACTGGATAGTGGAACTGTGCGCATCTAAGCACAGGTGTTTTTATAGATTCAGAACTTAAGTGTTCTATTGATACCACTTGCGGATCATAAGCAATTAAACATCCGCCATGTAATCCAACACCTGCAAACAGTACAAAATGCCAAAGCTCTAGGCAGCCCCTCACCCAACAGTGCATAAAACAATTATTTTTAAAACAACTAAAAATAAACTTCCACAACAGTTCGGTTCTAAATGGAACATCTTTATTTACATGAACCATTACTCCCACAACCGATAGGTAGGAATGATGTCAGATACTCTCTTCTGAACATGAGATGGCTCATCCACTCATGATCTTACAACAGGTGACGTTATCTGGGCAAGATCAAGCCAGTCAGAATCCCAGCATAGATGGGGTAATTGTCCCACTCCTACCAGAGGAGCTATTGGTAGTAGATGGAGGGAGGGCAAGGGGATGATAGAGATTTTTCTTTGGAGATGTGGCCTTAGTAGGTCACCCATACTTCAATGGATGACTCATACCCATGCATGTACAGGTAGCACCAGCTGGACACAGTAGTTGATGTTTTACACACACACACACACACACTCATACATAACACACACATATAAGCATGGGAGGAAAGCGTATTGAGTGAATGTAGAAGTAGTTGGAGAAAAGGAATAGGTGCTGGTAATAATCATAATACATTGTATACATGTATTAAAGTCTCAAAAAAATAAATTCCAGAAAGTAATTCATTATTTTGTATGCTAGCTTAAAAAGTAAACTTTTTTTTATCAACTTTCTGTAGATCTACTTTTTAATTGATGATGAAGTGATTGATACTCATGGACAAAATGACATTTAAAGACAAAACAAATCAAAACCCTATGAAATAGTAAAGTTCAGCAATGGGAGTTTTGTTGATCAGTGCTACAGTTTGATAGTTAAATTACATGTTAGTTTTCGAAAGATTCACTGTGGGATTACAGTCACATCTGTCCTGAATATGATTATAGTTGATTTGAAAATGACCATATGATTATATGCATTAAAACATGTCAATGTCTTTATTTCTAATTATTAGAGTATTTTAAAACAACAATAAACAATTGTATGTGGGCAGAGCCAGAGATGATGCTTTGGCAAATGGAGACAGTGTGACAGGTTTTATACCTATTCTACCACTTAATTAGTGGCCCAAAGTTCCTGAAACCCCAAGAGCTAATATTATGCAAATTATGCATATATTATGCAACAATATTCAAGTGTCCTTAAAACCATGTCTGTGTTGGAAGAAGGTTGCTGTAGATGATTCTGCTGCCATGGTATTTAATTGCAGTTAATATTCGGGGATTTACGGTGTTGTTGCTGTTACTCTCACTACACTGTGACACACGTTCTTCTGCCTCCAACACCAGCAGGCTTGTTCCAGTGTGCTCATCACTCATATTTCTTTAAACCAGAGATTTGGCCAAAGCTTCTGCATTGGGAAGAAAGATAGGGAATCTCATCTTTGTGAGATCCCCATTGAGCTAAAAGCACAATCTTTTAGTCCCTCCAACATTAAGTGGTATTTCTGGAGGATATGCTGGATTTTATGGATTTTTCCGAGCACAGCTTTCAAATGACAAGTCACCCTCAGTAACTTCTCGTTCATATTTATAAAGCCACCCAAACTTAAGAGCATGCATTTCCTATGCTTCTTGTCCTTCATCTATTCCACAGCCATGTTTAACACCATTGGATAATATTCACTAAACAGAGAGCAAAGTGTCACATTTTTTTTTTTATGGTAGAAAGGAAGCATCACAAACTGTAAGTCACATTTATTTCAGAATTTTGCATTTTCATAAAATGCATTTACCTCAAACTAACATGTATTTTGAGCCACTAGATGTGCTTGGGGATGACAATCAATTGATGAAAATCAATCAACTGATTAAGGAGACCCAACCTTCCTAATGAAACACATGAAATGTGGTCTCTAAAACTTAAAGCTTTCTTTTATGTTTTATCATGTCTACAAACACTTATCTGGTTGATGGTCCTATAATGTTACATTTCCACTCCAAAATTTGACTTGGAAATAAAATGTAATTGTTGGCTAAACTTTTGCTTTCTGTAACTAATCTGGCTGTATACTATAAAATAAACTTCATAGTGTCACTGAGAAGTTACTTGTTTAATATGTCAATGTGATGTATACATTATATCACTTATCTGAAATTTAACTGCTCAAAGTTCACCACGTAACCATTCCATTGAGAATGTGGATACGAATGTGCTATAATTGACCTTGTCTTGATTGACTAACTTGATTGACTAACTAAATACCTGGGTTTTGAAATAAACTGTAGTTCTTACCATCGCAGGCTAATTCTCTTTGGATAGTTACAGATTTTTCATTTGTCTCATCAGCATCGAGACACATCTGGATTCGGATCTAGGCTCTGCCACCTAGTGGCTATAAGACCTTAAGAAAGCCATTTATCTTCTTCGAGTCTCAACTCACTCCCCTAATAACTTCACAATAGCTAATAGTATTGCTCAGCTAGGACTAGTAAATAACATACTGTATATAAAGTTCTTAGCTCTTAAGGTTTGCATAAAGGGTCTTATTGTGACCAACATCATTAATATTGCTACTGTTTTATTAATGAATGATATTTTTATAGACAACTTGGCTTCTCAAATTTATTTATTTTTTAATTACTGAGAAATACAGTTACTGATTTGAGCATATGTAAGAGGGTGGAAAAGTAGGAAGCACAGAACATCAGATTCTTGGTGTTCGGGTTGCTAAAGGTATTGACTAGACCCAAGGAATAAATAATGAGAGAAGATCAAAAGAGTCTGACACAAAATCCATTTTATAGTTTTTCTAGTCTCAGGTTATCCCTGTCCTGCACCAGTATTTTATGGCGTCATGATACAAAGAGACAGGTACAGGAAGGATGGGAGTAGCAGGTGTGTAATGGGAGAACTGGGAGATCCTTCATATCTACCATTTCAGCGTTTTAAAGGTCACACTGTGTCACCTCTGCTTTTAAGAACAAATGATGCTATGACATGTAAGCTATAATTCCAACAGTATAGTAACTGCAGATTTATAACGCAAAGGGGAGTGTTTATATGTTTGTCTTTCAGAAAAGAACAATTAAACTAGTTGTAGTGGTGTGGACTTGTCTCCGTTAGTTAGGAGGCTCAGGCTGGAGGGTCCTAGGAGCCCAGATAGTCAAGGCCAGCATGGGCAATAGAGGGAGACCCTGGGACTCAAGGAAAAGCAAAATGGTTCAAGGGACAAAACAGACCCAGAAAAATAAACTTATACGTCAAATTTCAGCATTTGTGAGGCAACAAAAATTCTTAGATTGTATATAGAAACATAAATCCAACTACGTATAAATAACAAAGAAGTAGATCTGAAACTGTCTAGGGCAATCAGAGAGGACTAATGGGGGAGGAGGGAGGAGCAGGAAAGGGATACATAGATGAAATCTGCTCAAAGTACAGTGTTTATGTATATGAGTACAAAAATATCCTTATGAAACCTAGTACAATGTACAATAAATATACACCAACAAAAAGAATTGAAAAACAGCCATAAAGAATGTCTGGTGGATGGAATTCCGGAGACCAGGAGAACACAGCGCACTGAATCTACCAAGAAGGCTCACATGGGACCACAGAGACCGAGGCTGCAAACACAAAGCCTGCCGAGGCTGCACCAGGCCCTTGGCATACATGGCAGAGCTGTTGGCTTGGTGGTTTTTGTGAAACTCCTAATAATGGCATTGAGAGTATCTCTTTTGCCTGCTCTTGGCACTCTTTTATTCATACTGGGTTGCCTCACCCAGCATATGAGGATTTATACCTTGTGATATTGCATCTTGTTGTGTCATGTTTGGCTGATGTCTCTTGGAGGCGTTTTTTGTTTGTTTGTTTGTTTTTTGTTTTTTTTTTTTTTCTGAAAAACTAAGGGAAAGTGGATCTGGGGAAAGCAGAGGTGTGGAGAGCTGGGGGATTGGAGGGAGGGGAAACTGTGCTTGGATTATATTATACGAGAGAAGAATCTATTTTCAATTTTTAAAAAAGAAAAAGGAAAAAAAGAATCCGTGGTAGAAATGATTTATTCCTTTTTACAGGTGTTATATTTTTCTCCACAGATACACTCTCACCTTTTTAATCTTAAGTTCACTCAAGATTAAACTAAGAACAGCTCATGGGAAAAAGGCTAATGCCAATTTTCATTTACATAAATTTGGTGTTTTCTACTCATAGCAGACACGGAACTCTTAGTTCATCTGTATTGCTCTGGAAAATAGCTGAATTCCATTTCCTTTTCACATCCAAATACCTGTTCTGCCATGCCATTTTCCACTGAAAAATATAAGGAAAAAAAACCCCACTAAGTTGAAAAAAAAATTTAGTGGCTTCCTTTGACCTAATTTAGAAATAATCCTCAGTACAGAACCTGCAGACTAAACTCAACCTACCATTTTGTATAAATTTTGAGCTAAGAGAGAATTTTCCTTTTGTAAATTGATGGAAAATGAAAATTTTTAAAACTGTGCCTTGTGAAAATTGGCACGAAATTTAGATGTCAACATCCATAGGTAAGGATTCTTTGGAGCACAACCCTACTAGTATTTTGCACACTACCTATTTGGTGCTATTTGGTGTTGCAACAACAGAGTTGAGCAGGGTGACACAGTTCACACTGGGCACTCTTGTTGCTTGGCACTGCTTCTTGAATCACAGCAAAACCTCTAGACTCAGCTGCAGCTCCATCGCACCCCACTGTGATGAACAACACTCATCCTTATTTTACAGTGCTTTGGGTCCCCACAAACAGAAAGAGAAAAAAGTCGACTCTACATATTATAGTGTTATAGTGTAATGACGCATGGATTAATTTGCTGTCGACTTAGAAAGCAAAATTGCTTTTGAGATCAATGGTACTGAAGTGATGCTGAAGAAATAAAATGTCGACAATTCCAACTTAAGGTCTCATCGCATGTCTGAAAATCAATGATCAAGACAAGCAGGAATTTTGAGTGGACCTGTCTCTTCACCACAGAATCTCCTCATAAAATAAAAGGCAGAAATGAGGGCACAGTTAAATTTCTCAGCGGTTCACTCTGTAGCCAAGTGAGGTAATCTGCTTCCCTATGTTGGCTTGTGAATCATTATGATTACAGCAGCTGAAAAATACAAACAGAGGGAATAATAAATATTAACTTTTAAAATTACTTCTTAAACTTTTTTGACATTATAATTTCATCATTTCATCATTTCCCCCTTGTTTTTCCCTCGAAACCTTCTCAGATACATCACCTTTTCTCTTTCAAATTCATGGGCGTGTGTGTGTCTCTGTGTGTGTGTAAATGTATACATATATGTGTACATAAGTGTATATGTATACATATATATTCCTAAATGCAAGCTGTTCAGTCTATATAATATAAATTTCATATATGTTATCTGGGATGACCATTTGGTATTAGAATAACAATTTTAAGAGCCAGAGGTTCAGGCAAATTGCTGTACGATTGTATGTCCTAAGAATATCAGACAGCACATATATAGTCTCTCCGACATGACTGCCTATACATGAGCTGAACAAGGGAAACAATAATAGATATGCAGAGGGAAATACCACCAAGCCGAATCCCCCCCCCCACTACCACCACACACACACACTATTAGCAGTTAAAGAATGATGAGAATGAGAGAAAATGGTTTTCCCTAGGGACAAGCACACCAACTATTTTCAACATCTTAGCAAAGTCAATTTCTCAAAGACTTGAAAGGATTGGGAGTGGTCTCAGTAACCAGTTTAAGAAATAGGCAGGGGAAAGGGGAGATGGGAGCTGGGAGGAATGGAGGAAGGAGAGGAGGGGATCATATGTGTTACACGAAAGAAGAAAAATAAGCACGTTTTAAAAATGAATGAGGCAAATGACCATAGTGGGATTCCTAGGCGATTGTGAAGTCACATATTACCCATGTTAGTCAGCTATTTACTGCTGGAGATGTCAGTAGGGAGTTTGACTTGAATGAACCATTGACTCCTACGAGCATCTATGTACAACTCAAGTCAACGGGAACATTTTCAATGGAAGCTGAGGAAACATTATCTCAATACCACCTGAAGCAGAATCCAGTAAGGTGAGTTTTAAGTAAAGGTGGTGGGAATATGTGTGGGATGCCAAAGGCATCAAAAAATGTTTTGATGCTAGGTCTGTATTATTCTCCTCATGGATTCAGCAATGCTTCTTAATGAGCAGCAAGAAAGACTAACAAATCCCTATTTTGAAATATATTTCCATAAGTAATCCCACAAAATAAGTTCAGTTTCAATCACACAGTAGCAAATGCTCTGCATGGCTTATGCTATCAAAAGTTAACACAATTAGCTTGTCTTCATTCTTATACAAGTTGACAGTGCCTTTAAACTAACGTTCTGAGCA
Source organism: Cricetomys ansorgei (assembly GCA_026225945.1). Classification (NCBI taxonomy): domain Eukaryota; kingdom Metazoa; phylum Chordata; class Mammalia; order Rodentia; family Nesomyidae; genus Cricetomys; species Cricetomys ansorgei. The sequence goes on along the minus strand of JAMJFZ010003581.1, from coordinate 4,925,105 downwards.
AGAACAGCTTCAGCAGAAATTGGCTGACCATGATAGAAATGCCTAAGAATTTTTTGGTTTCATAATCCAGGCATCCATACAATTGAAGAACTTCCACATAACCTCCAACTGGAAGTCACTAACCTATATGTTATCTCATGTTACAAGTCAAAGAAGATGGCTGTCAGATAGGCTGTAGCAAGGTATTTCAAGAAATGTCTTGCACAAACTCCCATGCTTTACACATTGGGTTTAAACAATGTGTAAAAATGTATTTCCCAGGTGAATTAGACAAAACCTAATTCAAGATAAATGGTGATGAACATTAGCTATCAACTTGACAATACAGAACACTAAACCTGAACCCCAAGTGTGCTTTTTTTAAGCATCATTATAACAAATTACCACAAACTTAATAATTTCACAGTGCTATGTTCACTGAAGAGATTATGTGATTACCATGGGTCATTTAGATATATATGTCAGAGTTTAATAAATAGTGCTTTATGAAAGGAGACTATGAGATTCAAACAAGAGTTCATGGCGGACAGATAACATGCTACATATGGCATGAGAGCAGGAGGGAGGCTACTGGGAGGAGGAAGGAGAATAGTTAGAGATGGGAGAGGGGACACAGGAGAGTTGTAGGGGGAAAGAAGAGCAAAGTGTGTATTACAATGCCCCCATTATTTCATATGATAAAGTAGTGCATGGAAACTTTTGTTTTGTCCTGTTACTTAAAACATATAATAGCCTCAATCTTACCCTGTATGTATTCACACACACACACACACACACACACACACACACACACACACATACACACATACACACATACACACACATACACACATACACACACACACATACACACATACACACACATACACACATACACACATACACACACATACACACATACACACACACACACACACACACATACACACATACACATACACACACACACATATACACATACACACACACACATACACAGACACACACACACACATACACAGACATACACACACACACACATACACACATACACACACACACATACACACACACATACACATACACACACACACATACACACACACATACACAAACACACACACACACATACACACACACATACACACATACACACACATACACACATACACATACACACACACACACACATACACACATACACATACACACACACACATATACACATACACACACACACATACACAGACACACACACACACATACACAGACATACACACATACACACACACACACATACACACACACACATACACACACACATACACATACACACACACACACATACACACACACACATACACAAACACACACACACACATACACACACAAGCAACTTTTGTTCTATAACAAAAATACCTTCATGTAAATATTCTGGAATGTAGCTTAACAATATGTTCCAAAAGTTAAAAAGCAAAAACAAACCAACAAAACCTGAAAATGTGCCCAAAAATATGTTGCTTTTTTTCCCCCCTCTAGGAATCTGTGTGTGTGTGCTTACACTAGGTAATAATGTTTGTCTGTTCTGCAACATAAACAGCAGCAGAAATTTGAAACTAAGCCAAATACATATAAGGGCATGTTTGAATGAATGAAAGAAATCCATTCTAGGGAAAATTATGAAAAACGTAAATGACAACTCTCTTTAGCCTTATTGGTTGTATCCACTTTGATGATTTCACAATGCACATATATTGTATTGAGGAGAGAAATACAGTAAAGAAGCAATAAAAAGTATGAGTACAAAGTGGTGAACCAATGACTAGAGCTCTAGAAACATCGTTCAGAAATGTTAAGCAATCTTTAAACAAAAAAGGAGCCCCAATTCTCTAACATCACCTCACTTATGAAATGTACACTCCTCCAAGGAGCCAAGCCATCCATTTGCTCGGGAAGATTGTTCAGTAATCTTTGATGAATGTACTGAGTAAATCTGGCATCTAACTTCATCATAATCGTGCACCTGCTCACAGCCTCAGAACCTTCTTCTCTCAATCCTTCCCTTGAGTTTATAGGCTGCCTATAATGAAATTGGTTTGCATCTCAAAAATCACCAAGAAAGGAGCCAGTTACTGGAAATACATAGTGTTCAAAACAAGAACGATAAGCACTAAGGCCGAGGTAACCTGTTCACAGCAGAAGAGCTGCCGCTGGTGTCAAAGGAACAGGAAAGGCCAAACAGAGACAGTGGAGAGCACAGAGAGTGGACACAGCTGGAACATAGACCACATCATGGGCCACAAGGACTAAACTTCAAAATCAAGGGTAACTTGCTATAGTATATTTGGGTTTCTGTCATCTTGCTTAGTTTGACTAAATGTATCTTCTTTGAAGAGAGCACTTCTTAATGAGTTATGTACCTACTATGTTACTGTTACTATTACCCAATAATTCTCCCTGAAGCTAGAGATTTATGTTGAATAGGCATTAGCTTCATTAATCCCAAGTAAGTGTGTTGCTAATCCATCATTCAGAGTATGTGGGCCCATGCCCTCCTTGAGGCATTTGCCCTGTTTACTTTCTGCCAGTATCAACCTTATACTTTCCCAAGGGCATCTGGGTTGGGTGATAGTTAACTCCGAACAAGCAAACTATTAATAATGTGTGTTGTAAGGAATTAATAACATATATGTGCAGGTGTAATGCAGGCTTCTTTTTTTACAGTATAGAGTATAGTGTGTTTTATAAAGCTTAATCCCTTCTGCTTCCTGTCCTGTGTGAAAAGTGGGCATAGATTAGTTCAGTACAATAAAGACTGCAATAAACTTTAAATCAGTTCAGCAAAGGAGAAGTCCATTCTCAAAGATGAGCTTGACAGAAAGAGATTCCGTTATAATATTTCTATGAAACTATTGATTTTTTCCCATGTCAAAAAGACAATTAAATGTCCAGAGTCTTAGCCTATGTGTTTTCTGGAGAAGTGCTGTATACTTACATACAAAAAGTTATGTGAAGTTTATTTTTTTAAAAATATTTCCACTTGAATTATGAGCTGATGTTGCTTGCATTGCTTTTCCTAACTGAACGGCTAACCCTCAAAGGTCATCTTAGAATTTCTCTGTTTGGTTGACAGGCTGAAAGCCAAATGTTTGAATGCCAAACTTCATCTGAATTTGTCTGTTGTTTAATGTCATTTAACTTGCACTATTTCTGAAGAAATCTGTTTTCTCTAGTAAGAAAACTCAATTTGCAGCAAAGCCACAGATTTTATACAGGTTTAATTGAGCCAGGAAGAGAGATCTTTCATTTCTTCTCTATTTCTGAGATCTAGAGAGACAACATCATCATAAGGGGCAGGGTAAAATTCCTAGGTAGTAGCCTAGAGAGATGGCTGCATTTAAGAATTCTTGCTGCTCTTCCTAGAGGACTCAAGTTTGACTTCCAGAACTCATGGAGGGCAGCTTATAACTCCAGCTCCAGGGTATCTGATGACCTCTTCTGTGGAGGCAGCTCCACATACATGGCAGACAAAACACACAAGTGCACACACCCAACACACACAAACACCACAAAATATTTCTATTTCATTAAATTAAAAACCAATTTAAAGGGGTTGGAAGGGGAAAAGGGATAAGGAAAATTACATAATTTTTAAAAGTATTAAAAATCATGACAGAACAACTGTTTCATCTGACAGCTCAAGATAAGCAGCGAATTTCATGATATGTAGCAGCATCAAATGGAAAGGTACTCAAAAATCAGCCGCAAGTTTACAAGCAGTGATATTCCACGTATGGGTTGGGGGCGTGGAACAGCACGGACTCTCCACACAGGTGTAAGTAATAATAGTGTTAGTTGTAGGAAATTTAAAAAAAAAAAAAAAAGGGAAATGGTGAGAAAAAAATGGGCTGTTTTTCATAGGAATCACATACTTTTATTTCAAACAGTATCAGTGTTCAAATGTTCTTCCCCATTGGGTTAGACGCCTCTGTCTGTGGTACCTCCTCTCTTCAGGTCCTCTTGCACTGTTTATATCTCCCTTTCTTCCCTCCTGAACAAGGGCTTATGTAACCAAAGCTCTCCCATTGCTGTTCTAAACGGTGAGATGAACGTGAATGTTGATACTTGATAAGACAATAGCCATATGGAGCTTTGTTAAAAAGCAATGCGTCAACAGTAACACAGAACGCATCTTTAACAGGAGTCCGATGCCTACTTCAATTCAAGCAATGGCTTTGCCAACTTTTCTTTTCATGGTTCAGTGGGGAGCAGCCTTGCCAACTGGAAAATACTACTTTTCATGGTTAGGGTGGCACATGGGTATTCATGGGCAACTCTTCTTGAAGGGAGCAAGCACTTCTCTGGGCTTGGTAAACAGCGCGGAAAGCCTACTTTGCCACCCAGTATAACCTGATCTGAATATTAGTATAAGTTTATGATGAAAAAATATGTAAAATTTTATGACGATATGTCAAAAATGTACCCTTGAATTCACCCAGAAGAATAACATATATTTTAAAGTAATTTGAACACAGTTGTATTGGGGTTAAAAAGTGAATTTCTATCATAAAGAAGAAAGGAAAAGGAAGAAAAAAATGCATAAAATAAATTATTTTGAATCCAAAATGATTGACTTGCATTTAATTTGGATTCAAGAAGGAAAAATAAAAATAAGCTCAAGGTTAATTTTAATATGTGGCCACTTTCTTCTCAAATTAGAAGCAGTCTATGGAAGTAGCCAAAAACCTAATGTGGACCCAGCAGCAGGAAGCCTTTATGAGTTGACCCAAGAAGACAATACTGTAATGTAATTTGGCAGGAAGAATTTAATCTTCAGCCTAGCTATTCTTCTTGTGGCTACATTTCAGGTATTTTTCCAGCCTCTATCATTTTCCAGGGCAATATCAAAGTTTGTGTTCTCGCATTATGGACCACACTCAATCCTTTCCTGTCATACAAATGCACAAATTGCCAGAAAAAAAAAAAGTAGGCTGAAATTCAAGCAGGGATCAACCATTATTGCTTGTTAAGATGTGGGAATTCTCACAAATTAATGCAAGAACTCAAATTCTAGATTGTCATGAAGTCAAAGCTGGAGGAAAGTTAATGAGCATCAAATTAAATTCCATTGCTTTACACTAGTTCTATAATTCCGTCATTGGGAAGGAAGAAATAGCCAGATTCCTGAAGCTCACTGGTCATTTAGCCTAGCCCAGTCAGGTTCGGTGAGAGATCATGTCTCAAAAAATAGGGTAATGACCAGTTAAGAAAGACACTCAGCACTGACTTCTGGACTCTAAATGCAGGAATACACACACACACACACACACACACACACACACACACACACACATAATAGTCTACAATAGTTCTGTGAAAACGTCTATGCTTTGCTTATAACTCATGGGTCAACTTGATCTTCCCTCCTTTTAAAATATCCATTTGAATATTTGCTATTAGAATAAAAATGGCATGTTGTGGGTTTAAAAACACAATATGCACTCCCATGATCGGCCTATCTCCAGCCCCCTCAATTTCTACGGTTATAGGCATTCCCAGCCCCCTCAATTTCTACGGTTATAGGCATTTGTGGCCATACCCACATTCTGCGTGGTGATGTGGATTTGAACTCAGCTCTACAGGTAGTGCTCTTACTCATTGAGCCTTCACTTCAGCTCCAAACCCTATCCGACTTCTGACAATGACAAGCTATTTGCAGAGACTCCTTATGTGAGTAAGCTTTATCTCACATGGTTATGAGTTAGGTTTTCCCCCCAAAAAATACATCTGTGTATTATTTAAATAGATTGACTTCCTTTCTATTCTATTATAAAACCTTGTAACAATGACAAAAGGGAAATTAAAATAAGAAATCAATTCTCTTTTTTTCCAATTCAGAAAGCAAGATCTCCTAAAATAAATCTGCTTTGTGCAGAAAAATCTGCTCAGAGGTTACTGTTAGCTGCCAAATATCCAAACATCACAATGTCATACCATGGTTCTTTCTAGAGAAACATTGGTAAAACAAAACACACCCAAGACAAACTTCTCACGTGACAGCAAGCTTAGGGATGGAGCTGGCCCCATTCCTAGCCCTGTAAGAGTCCAGGTTGACCTAAGCCAATTATGGTGTTATCATTCTTCTCACCAGTAATTCATTTAGACACAGGCATGGGAAATAAGACTTATGAGGAAGTCCACTGGGAGTCTTCTGGGAAATGCTTCTTTACTCTTTGAAGAGACATACAGGCTGAAGCAATTTCTTCTTCCTCTGAATATTGTTTTGTCTGCATGCCTTGTTTGTGAGCAAGTACCAGCTCAAAATGCCAACCTAGAGTGAGGGAGAGGACCTGGCTTCTTAAATACCTTTAAATCTCGGAACCAACTAGTTCTGTAACTGCCCTTCTCTTTACTATATTGTTGTTGTTGTTGTAATTATTATTATTATTATTATTATTATTATTACTATTATGATGTGAAACAAGATGTATCCTTATTAATTTATCCAGCTGCAGCTCCAGACATCTACAATGTTGAAGATCAGAATTATCTCAAAGAATATATATCTCTAGTGTAGGTTTCCGGGATATAACATGCCCAAACAATAAATACTGCTTAATCTTAGGAACAAACATTGTGTGTATCCACCAGTGATAAAGACAAGAGAATGCTTTCATGAAGCTCATGGCCAGCCTGACTCACAAGTTACCGGCTACACAAGACCCAGTTGAAATGTCAGAAGGGGGACACAAGTTAGTCTGAGTACATACACATCAGGGAGTTTGAGTGGACATAGCCAGAGAATGTAGAAAGGATGGGAGAATGTGCTGCCTTGCCCTTGTATCCATCGCCTCTTCTGAGGTACAGTCATGCTACATCATAAAACCTCCCACAGGAGATTATGTTCGAGTCTGAGGAATGTACCGAAAGAGATGCTTGCCACTCTCTGACCCAGCCATCAAACCTCCCTGTTGTACTTCTCCATGCTTGCTTCCTTTTCATCTGCTTGGCTAAGAAATGACCTTGAATGTCACTAGTTGAAAATACATGAACATAGAACCACACATCTGCCTTCTTCTCCTGTCCGCTGCCAACCAGGAATATCTACAATAAATATTAACTTTGAGCACCATACAAATTTTTGTTTTGGAACTGATGAGATTTGGAGGCCTGTCATAATTTCTACTGTCACGAGATTAGCTCAGCAGGCTTTGCAGAGTTCTGATGCATGTCAACCCTGAATAAGTGGGTTAATGCAATCCAGGTATATAAATAAGGAAAGGGATGATCTGAGAAACAAATATCTCACCCAGAACATCCAGGAAGTAAACTGTGGAAGCATTCTGTATCCCTGGAGTCCTTTCTACAAAAGAACAACCGGATAAATTCCAATTTGGCTCTAAGTCTTGAAAAGTGATATTGACTGATACATTTAAAAATGAAGGCTGTGTGAATTAAACATTATTGATCTGTGCCGTTACCTATACACCCTAAATACAACTGCTCTTAGCTTTCTATTAAGTTTCATTTTGAGTCATGTTTGCAAGAACTATCATGTGATTGATATCCACTGATGTTTTGCTGAAGATTTCTATAGGCTGGTCATTTCTAACATACCTCTTCTTAGCATATAATTTGTCTTTCTAAGGAATCTCTGATAGTGTTTAATATTAGGTTCCCAAAGTACCAAAATTAAGGGAAACTAAGTCAGCCCTTCCTTCTTTATTTAAACAATTTTCCTAACAAGAATTGATACAGTTTACCATAGAACAAAGCAATTTGGATGTCGTCTCAAAAGCCAGTTAATTTACTGTAGAGTTCAGGTTACAGATTAGTGAGAGAGATGGACTGCAGCAAGGTGCGTAGTGCTGTATTATGACGGAAGGCATCATCTTAACACATTAGCATCTTTTGTGTTAATATAAGCTACGTCGGTTTAACATAGTAACAAAGGACATATGAGTAGAATATGTATGTACGTATACCCAGCTCTGTCCAGTGAAAGAGGCTAAAATGAATAGCAACAAGCCAGCAAAAAGCCAAAGCTTTGCTTCTGAGACGATTCTCAAAACAGCACAAACAAAAGAAAAACATTCAAGACTTCTACAAAAGGTGGCTAATTCTAGAATTAGTCATGGAAAGATACAAGGTGAGTCAGGAGCATCTTGTAAGATTATAAAGTAATGAATTTGTTTTAAAGAGCAAGAAAAGGTACCCTGAAGAATAGGGCATGTTTAAGGGACACAGAGTCAAGGAGTCAACTGAAAGTGTGGTCAAGGGCTGAATTCTGAACAATCTGCACAATCAAACAGTCTACACGTATAAAGCGAAGTATAAAGAAATGTGTATAGGTTTATATCAAAGTCAATTAAAGCTAAATAGTATTGTGAAATAGACCAGGGTCCTGCATAGAAGGATTTCAAATGATTTGCAGTCCCAACATCAAGGAGGAAGGAGGTAAAACTAGCTTTCCTCCCCTTTACAGTAGCTAACAGCATGTAGCAATTTCCCTGACAAAAATACAGTATCGAATTTGGTGAATTACACCCTGAAGAAACCTGATAAACAGGACTCAAGGCAAACAGATGGGTTCACACGAAGAGTCACATTGATAGAACACATTCTTAACGTGATACAAAAACAGCACTTACCAACCACTATGTTCTTCCTTCCTCAAACTCCATCAAATCCTGAGAGAAACAACCCATAGTTCCTATTAGGGAAAAATTCTTAAAGGACCTTATGAATTCTGTCAGTCTCCTTTTCTTGGATGTTGCTGTGCACTAACTCTGCAGGGGGTGGGTGAGGGGAGCAGAAGCAAGGAACAGGATCTCAGAGTGACAGGTATCTGGTGGGAAGAAATCACCTGGGAAAAGCTGCAGAGAGGTAGTTCATTTTATTGTTTCAGGGACAAAATATATAAGGGCTCCTAAGACAATGGATCAGCACCTAATTGGTTAAAACACAGTACTGTAAATATCCTAATTATCACATGGGGTGGGGGGGAGAGGGTTGGGGGGATGCAAGGTCATCTAGAGTTGCAGGAGGCTCCTTGCCAGAGTCCTTTTCCAAAATAAAGTCAGGAGGCAAGATCAGAGGCACTCTTCAAGTAAGGTCAGATGGGAGCGAGCACCCCACCCTCACGAAGGGAGTCCTCTATTTGGTGCAGAGCTCAGAGAGCTATCCAGACATGGTAGACTGCAACCTCAGGGGCAGGGCTACCCAACAGAATTCTCCTCAAAACTTTCAAGGAGATCAATCAAAAGCAAGGACTGTCTGAGACATTGTAGCAACTAAAAGAAGCCTAAGGAAACATGGTCACTAAAATTAATGTGGATTTGTATATGGTATCCTGGGACAGAAAAGGGACATGAGTTAGAAACTGAAGAAATCTGAGTAAGTGTTGATTCAATTAGCAATGGTGAATCACGGTTGGCTTAGTTATTACATCAAATATACTGCACTAGTATACTATTAATGGAAGAAATTAGATGGTAACTAATAGTCAATTTCCTGCACTTTCTAAAATTTCCTACAATCTAAAGTGCCTAAAATTAAGGCACTTTTACTTTGTCACCATCAGTCTCATCATTCCAATTATAAATAGAAATATTTTAATGTCACCTTTGTCTTCCATCTTTGCATATGCCTTTATCTTTCCAGGTGACTTCCTTCTGTATAGAATTTTCACTTACCAGTTAATGAATGTCTTTCCATGTGTTATATTTCTACGTGATGCGTATTTGTAAGAATCGTTCATTTTAAGCAAGTTTTTATACTTTGGTTTCAGTCAATTATATAATGTAATCTTTCCCCCCCCAAAAAAATTAAAATGAGTCTATTAGTCAAGGAAACGACAGAAGTTTAAAGAGAAAGATAGAACAGAATAATTATTACATACACGTGTATTATGAGAAGTCAGGAAGATATCCAGTGTAGGTAACAGGGGAAACAGAGTGTGTTGAGAAATACAACACCCAGATACCAGCCCCAGCTTCGGTAAGAGCTCTGGGTGTGGCTTGGTAGTCCCTTAATCTCCCTACCTTCTAAGGTCCTTGTTTACAAAATGGAATAGGGGACTTATTCAACAAACTTCATTCGGAAATCTGTTCTTTTTTAAATACAGTTTCTTAGAAGACTTCCTACAAGGATATGACCAACTCTACTTAATGTAACAAAGAGATTGAAGAAAATAGTTAATAGATACTTTAAGACTTATTTACAATTCATTTATTCTATGTCTATATGAGTGTTTTGCCTACATACATGCCTGTTCACCACATGTGTGCCTGGTGACTGTGGAGGGCCAAAGAGGTGAACAGCTTCCTTGAGTTACTGATGTTGTGAGTTACCAGGTGGGTGCTGGGAACCGAACTCAGGTCTTCTGCAATAAATAACAAGTGCTCTTAATTGCTGCACTATCTCTCCAACTCTGATATAAATACTTTCATTTTCCTGCACAGCCAAAAGTTTTGGATTATATGACACGATTGGATTGCATTATAAATGGTATTAAAAATCTGATAGTTGGAAGCAAAGAAAGGCTTCCCACTGGAGGAGAGAGAGGAGTGCTGCAAAGACATTGAGTTCAGCTGAACACACAGGGTGGCAATCTAGCAGTAGAATGACCTTCCCAGAAAATGCAAAAGCCCGTAGGTGTGAAGAGAGTTGTAGCTTGGACTGCAGGTGAACCGTCAAGGTTATTACAAAAAACTATTTTCCAACTCAGCCACCAAGATCGTTTTTAGTTTTATAAGGCTGGAATTCTTCTGTTATCTTATTTACACAATCCTATAAATTCTGCTCCTTAAATGTCATCTTTATTCCTAAACTAGGCTGTTTTATTTGCTGATTTAACCAAGAGATAACTTCTAATAAAAATGAATAAATAGACAGATCAATAAGGCATCTATTGTGGAAATGAGCCTTTTAGCTTGTTTGTCTGTAGGGATGTGAGTCTAAGCAGCTAATGGAAAATGGGTCCCTGGTTGTTACTAAAAAACTGAGCACAGAGCATCCCTCAGGACTCTGTCTTCTCCATGGAAGTCATTCCAAACTGGGAAAAGCAGTTCGCAAGCCAATTGCACAGTAGTCCTTCGGTTTTCTTCATCTTGTTTTTGGATGTTTGTTTTGGTTTTTTTTTTTTTGTTTGTTTCCACAACAGGAACTTATGAATCCCCCCACAGGTTTAAAATCAGACACACACATGTTTGAAATCAGTGTGGTCTGCAGCTGGGACAGCCTGGCCTTCACATTTTGGGGCAATGAGTGAGGCACTGTAGGAGTTTTCTTTCTCTGTGATGGAGACTTAGTGACGTGCAGTACTTTGCCCCCTGTTCACCTAGCTCTCTTTCTTCAGGCAGAACTGCTTGCTGCGTCTCTAAAAGTTTTGCTTCTGAAATTCTCCTGACAGAAGGAAATTAGGCTAAACTAAATGTCCTGGAGAGGCTGTGATGAGGTATGCTGCGCGGGGGCGGGGAGATGCTGTAAAGAGAGGAGGTAGAAAACAGTATTGTAAACTTTAGGTTCTGAACCCTCAAGCTTCACAGAACGTGAATGTAATACTTAGGGACACTGCCTGTCACACACACACACACACACACACACACACACACACACTCACACTCACTCAATCTCCAGCTTTAGGAAGAGAGTTTAGACAGCCCCAAGCACCACCATAGATGGGATCCCTGGCAGGTCTCAGTTCAGAGGACCAGCCTGTCTGTGAGGCAACCTGGAAAGTGTTGCAAGGAAAGCCCTTGCAAGCTTTGTGGAATATTAAAAATGCAGCATCATCCTCTCTGCTCCTTTTTCTTTGGCCAAAAGACAGAATTGGAGGGCACAGGGCACTGAGAGGAGCTTGAAATCTGCCCCCTGGAGGAGGCGTGGGAGCCCCTCCCTCCTAGGTTCTGATGGCCCCTGCTCCAATGGGCCAGCAACGGTTTCACCCTTTACCTCTCCCATTCACTCCAACCGGGAGAAGAAGGAAAACAAAACTCTAAAAATAACTGTCAGCCTCTTCAAAAGAGAAAAGCTTCGCCGCCACCACCGCCCCCCCCCTCTTCTACTCCCGCCCTCCCTCCGCGCCACAGGGCACATGTCTGCTTCTTACAACACCACGAGGCGCATGGTCCCAGTTAAGACACCGAACCCCATCGGACAGAGAGGAAACCCACATCTGTGGGACGCTCTGCACAGAGCAGCTACCTCCCGCGACAGAGGCCGGGGGACTGCAGCAGCGCCATGAAGGAGGGCTAGAGCGAGGGGACGCGGCTCATGCGGTGAGAGGCGGCGCGCTCTGCCGACCCGGGGCGCGGGGAGACCGGGGACACCGGGTGGGCCCCGCCAACCCCCCGCAGCGCCCGCCGTCCGGGGGCCCCCCACGCGCGCTCCCGAGACTTGCCGGCCTTGCTGCAACTTGCTGCAGTGTTTGAAAGAGTAGTAAGAGCAGAGCGCATGGAGGTGGGGCCGGGGGAAGACCGGGCGGAGCGGTTGCGGGGTGCGCGCGGGGAGGGGGCGGGGAGGAGGCGGCGGCGGAGGTGGGGATGGGGGGGGCTGGTCCCTGGAGGGGGGGAGGAATGGGATGGGATGGGGGAGAGAGGGGTAGCCCCAGCGCTTACACATGTCACATGTGCTTTTTAAGACGGCCGGGAGCGCCTGCGAGCTGGATCTGGTGGAGGATGCTGCGGCAGGTGCTTCGCAGAGGGCTCCAGTCATTCTGCCACAGGCTGGGCTTGTGCGTGAGCCGGCACCCGGTCTTTTTCCTCACCGTGCCGGCAGTCCTGACCATCACCTTCGGCCTCAGCGCGCTCAACCGCTTCCAGACCGAGGGCGACCTGGAGCGCCTGGTTGCTCCCAGCCACAGCCTGGCCAAGATCGAGCGCAGCCTAGCCAGCAGCCTTTTCCCCCTGGACCAGTCCAAAAGCCAGCTCTATTCGGACTTACACACCCCTGGGAGGTATGGCAGGGTGATCCTACTCTCCCCACCCGGGGACAATATTTTGCTCCAGGCTGAGGGGATCCTGCAGACCCACAGAGCCGTGCTGGAAATGAAGGTGAACCACAAGGGCTATAATTATACTTTTTCCCATCTGTGTGTGTTGAGAAATCAGGATAAGAAATGCGTGCTGGATGATATTATTTCAGTGCTAGAGGATCTCAGGCAGGCTGCCGTCTCCAATAAGACAACAGCCAGGGTGCAAGTAAGGTATCCCAACACTAAATTAAAGGTATGCTCCTCCTGCATGCTTCTGCCACTTAAAGAGGTGGCACTTCATTTCTTGCCCTAAACAAGCAAAGAAAATGCAGAGGTCTCATCCTTAAGGCACAGAAGCTATGGCTTCTTTCATTTCTGGACGGGTGGAGGGGAAATGATGGGCAACTGAGCAAAGAAAAACGGGCAATGAATGGTACGACTAGATAAGAAGAAATTCAAAGCCAAATCAAATGCCAAAAAAAAAAAAAAGGAAAAAGAAAAAAAAAAAGTTTCTGAGACCCTGCAGTTACATCTTTGTTCAGGGTTAATAAATCAGTGAATGGAAGGGGGAGGGGGTTCCTGAACAACTGGGGGATTTCTTTTCATAACGGGGTTCGATGTATTTCTTATTACTGATTACACATTCACCTGGTATCATATTCACCTTTTCACATCTTCAGCCTGGCTTGGTTTGTGACAGGGATGGTCGTGGAATTTTGCTGCCCGATGGGTATGTCTGTGGGTTCTGAATGTGGCAGGGATTCCAGGAATTGTGTGTGTGTGTGCGTGCGCGCTGCCATAGCAGAAGAGGTAGGAATTTTCTACAAATCAGAACAGGGGTGTGTGCTTAATTGAAGCATTAGTTCACCTAGTATGTCCTTCCTTGCCCATAAAGTGTCCCAAGCCCAGAGAAAATTGATTACAGCTGCCCAATGACAATAGGAAAAGAAAAAAGTCCACCACCAGCAGAAAGTACAAGGCATTTCAACATTAAATGTACTATACGATTTGGACTCTCAGGTGAAATTTTGACTCTCAATGAGAGCCCTAAACTCACTCTTCACTGTCAGGACTGAGATGCTGCAGCCAATGAGGCGTGCAGTCTGCAGGTGACTGAAGTCTCAGGGACAAATGTGACTTCCAAAAGACTCACTGCACCATTTGTGTGCTTGACCCAATGAGTGCTCAGAAGCCACACCTCCAAGAACTCCCAAGACAGTTGTTTCCCAAGAAGAGAATGATGTATGTGTGTGTCCTCTTCTATGTAGATAATGGAACAGAAAAGGCCACTGTATTTATTTAACAGAGTCACCAGTATATACAATAAAAATAACTTCCTCAGGATTTCCGAAAGAAACTTCTCATTTCCTGAGTTAAGTAACAATTTAATACGTTTTAAGTATTACCAGCTTTACCAAACCGAGCAGCCCTTTGAGGTCTAGGGAAAGCACACAGATGAATCACTAGCTTAAAGGAGGTGAAGGGCTTGCCTGCCTGATACTTACCAATGGGAGCATGATGGACATCTGTGGTTGGGCAGCATGCTTTTCATTTCCCCAGACCTTTGCCATCACCATTACTGCTTGCTAAGGAAAGGATGTGGTGGAGAGGTAGTCTTTCTCACCTATAGCCCTAACCCAGCTCTTTTTGGTGTCAATCATGTAAAGAAAGATTTGAAGCTGTGTCATATTCGCACTTCAGTTTGGTTTCCCTATTGAGTTGTTTGAAGGTCATTAATATGTATAATTAGTTTATCTAATCACCTTTATTTAGCAGTACTCTCCAAGTGGAAGAGCTTCATCCAATCAGCAATTGTGGACATTTTTTTTTTTTTTTACTGTGTGGTGATATTGTCTTGAGACATGTGTAATACAAATCCCTGTGATATTCTTTTTATTTACCTAATAGTAATTAGCTGTGCCCATATGATTTACTGTGTGGTCTTTTAGGCACACGAGACTGAATTATGGCAAGGTAAAGGTTCATACTTCTCGTGAGTTTCGAAGTAGTAGATGTCAACATTTTCATTCACTAAGACAAGAGTAACCTACCATCGGGAGCTCTATAATCGTTGAGTACATTCTTGAGCCAACGCCATGCTGGCCTGTAGTATATCTTCTACCTACACTTTCTGACTGATTGACTGGTTAATGGACATATAGGCAGGACTCTGAATAATCACAAAGGAATGGCATCATTCATTAACAAGTTTACAGAGTAATATAATTAGTCTGGTGCCCACAGGAAGAACAGAAATATTACATATGGACTGATGTTGTCCTGACTCGGAGTTATGTCCTGCCATCTTTTATTACATACGGACTGATCCTATCATTAGTCTTTCTTCAAATGTGATTGTTTGAGTCTGTCTTTATGGCTGCAATGGGGAGGGTCTTTAATATATCTTGGAATAAGGGAGTCATTGGAGATATTCTGAGAATAGCAAATCCTCTCAAGGCCAGACATAATCTCACAGGTGCTCATGCAGTGTAAAATACAATTTCATAAGTACCACAGAAACCTATAATTCTATCATGGAGACTGCAGGGACTCTCAGAAGCAGAATTCTCTGGCAGAGAGCAAAATAAGAGGGTCTTCTGTTTTGTTTGGGTTATTTTCAAATGATTTTAATTCCTTTGTGACAGTGGTTCTCAAGGTGAATCTCCAAGATGTTAGTACTCAGATATCTGATCACTGTTGTTTTTAAGGATAAGAAGGGAAACTTTAGCACTTTAAGTCATTTTATTGTGTTCTATTTTTACCAGTATTCCCCCTCTCTGTCCAGTATAAAAAAACTTCTGTGCTGGGAAAATCAAACAGTAGAGAGGAATCACAAATTTAGGCAAATGGCAAAATAAATAGTGGTAACTGGACAGTGTGAATAGGAATTGTCAATCACTTCGCTTGAAAGGAGCAGTAGTTCAGGGCTGGGAGATGGGATGAAGACAGGTAAGGATTGATTGACAGAGAGAAGTTCTCAAAAACCTGAGTTACAGATGATCAAATTATTATAACACCTGCTTGTCCTGAACTCAGAAAGGTTTAGATCTGGTCAACATAATAGTCCTGGCAATGTGATGCAGACACCGTGTATCATTGAATGTATAGAAATTTTAAAATTGCACTCCCGTTTTTTAGGGAAAGGCCAATGAGCTTCAGTGATTTCCTTGAGATTCTCAAGCTGGTACATATATTCAGGATCAAAATTAATCCCAGGTCTATCTGGCTCCAAAGCTTAATTACAGTACATTATTGGTCCTATCATTCCCAGTACTGTTCTTTATAACAGTTTATACATTTTAGAAGAAATAGAAGAGGAGGAGGAGGAAGAGGAGAAGGTCTCCCTGAGCCATTTTCATACCATTTATACCACTTCTCTTGCTTGCTTGGAATGACTTGCTCAGAAAAAGGTGGCAGGACGTAACTCTGAGTCAGGGCAAACTCCTGCTACCAACCTACCATGGCTGCTGCTACAAATTTATCAAATTCCTCATTGGCATATTCCTTCACCTTTGACATCATTTTCCCTCAACTCAGAACAAACTAGGGTAAGGCTCTAGGATCAGCTAAAGATCAGAAACCTGAATGGGGTCCAAGGATTCAAGCCAGGGGCTTATATGTCTGGGAGGCTTGAGCTCTTCTGGCTTGCTCTGGCATCAAAGGGAAAGAAAAAAATGATGAGATAGCATAAGCTAATTCAATCCACTTTAACTTGAGAAATAGTCAGGAGATCTGGGTTCCAATGTTAATTCTTTAAAGACAGGTCAGTGACTGACTGGTGGCACTATCAATTTAGATGTCAGCTTTCTTATATTGAAAATTGACAGAGCTAAGCCAAGAAATTGCAGGAATTCTTGTCACCCAGCCAAGTTCTCTTATTAGTGTTATGCAACATTCTTACACACGTTATATGTTATCATAATGGATCTGCAGTAGATTTGAATTATGCTATTGAAAAACACTGATTATAGGTCCCTAACTGAATTACTACACATGAACCCTAACTACCATACCAGGGATTTATGTGTTCATTAAACTTTCCTGAGTACACAGATTGTGCTCAAACTTCCTCAGAATTGGGGCCCACCTCCTGCTCATTGGCTGCAGCAAAGACCTACTTTAAATAGAATTAAATTATGTTTGTATGTGCTCATGCACATTGCTGTTTTTAATCCACTGTGCTTGATATTTCATTAGTTTGTTTGGTTCGTTGGTTTTTTTGTTTGTTTGTTTTTGTTTTGTTTTTGAGACAGGGTTTCTCGGTTGTAACTCTGACTGTCCTGGAACTCACTCTGTAGACTAGGCTGGCCACAAACTCACAGAGATCCGCCTGCCTCAGCTTTCCAAGTGCTGGGATTGAAGGTGTGTACCACCACTGCCCTGCTTAATCTACTGTCTTTAAAATTTTTTTAAATGAGCATGCAAAGTATTAGATTTCATTCTTGCATTCCAAGAAGAGTCTATTTATGCTGATTCTTCTCTACCCTGTGCTCCCCTGTACCCGATCTACCCTTGTGTGCTCTTCCACCCCCAGTAGCCTCCTTTCTATTTTGTCACTTGTCTGTTGCTACCCTCCTCCCCTCCCTCATCAGCCCGTTCTTGCTCTCACAGTCTCCTATCTAGTTTCATAGTCTGTAACTACTCACACCCTCTTATAAAATGTACATGTGAGTAAGAATACAGTTCTTTCTTAATCGTTCTGAGTCTGGGTCACCTTGCTTAATACAGTATTTTTAAGGGAGACTTTTATTTTTAAGTGGAGGAGAGAGGGAATGAGGTTAATTTCCTACATCCTTCTTCCCATTTCCTTACTCTAAACTAGCTTGAGGAAGAGTTCTTTAAGGCTATTGGACCACCAGACGCTCAGAATAGAAGTGGGAATGGAAGCCAGAGTGAAATGTAGACATGCATGAAGGAAGTAGAGCCTCCCAACACCCATAAGAAACACTCTATTGCCCCTTCTGCTACTTTAAGGCATAAATCACTACAATGAATTTTCTTTAATCATTTCAACTTTAATTTTTTTTTATTACAGTTACCTTTAAAATGCATTTGGGTAACATTTGGCATTTTTAACCCACTGGCTTTTGCAATAAGAGACCACATTCCTTTTAATTAAGTTTTAGGATTGGTCAGTGTATGTTCAGACCTATTTCACTGATGTTCAGACATTTATGGGCGTGCTCAATATAAACATTTTTGCAGAAAATAGATGAGTGGAGGGAAACATCAAGGAAATATGTGGCAGATTATCAGGTAACTCTTCTTCGTTGAAAAGCCCTCGCTTCTGTCACATATGGTTGAGCCAGTCACTCTGCAAAGCTTAAAGCTGATTGCAGTCACTCCACAAACTCTGAAACCATTGAAATTAGATTTTAAAAGTAGCATTTTGCAAGCTCTTTTGCAAGTGCTGCACAGTCTTCTCAACGTTAAGCTCTTATCCCCTAAGTACATGAATGGCATCAGGGAATACAACACTCAGGAACCATACCTAGGAGCGAGAATATCTGAGGGAGGTGAAACACAAAATCACAGCAAAATGTGCCTTTAACGTGGAGTGGTAACCTGAGGGCTGAGACTGGATTATTATGTAGAGTTCCTCGATGAAATCAAGATTTGTTCTTTGTCCTGCTGAGCAATCCAGGCCTCTGAAAGGTACCTAATGAGCAACACTCCAAAATGAATGGTCTGTGTTTAGGCAAAGGATTTGGATTGGAACAGCCAATGTTCCCTCTAAGGAGCTACCCTGCAAAATGAAAGGACTCACCTATGATCCTCTAACTTACCCCTGCTGTCACGAAAGGTGCAGGCAGAGTGAGGTCTCTGGGTTCAGAAGTAGTAGATTTAGTCAAGCACTGATGGGAAAATGCTAGATTTTAGCTCTGCTACATACATATAGACTTTTACTTTCCTTATTCCCTAAACAACGTGGGCTAAATATTTATATGGCACTTACACCGTGTTAGCAATTTTAAACATTCTAGACATTGTTTAAAGCATATAAATAAAAAAGGAAGAATAAGAAAATATACAGGAAGATGTATGCGTGTTCTGTAAATACAGAGTGCCATTTTCACAAGGAACTTGAGCATTATGGATTTTGGCCCTGGACAGGGATCCTGGGTTTATCTTCCATGGATTCTAAGGGAAGACTGTAGGCTCTGGGTCCTGGAAAGCCAGAAATATGTTTCAAGTGTTCTCACAGCTTCAGAAAGCCCCTGATGTCGATCTAGTTGTTTGTGGCACGTGCAGGTCTCACTAGATGTTTAAAATTTAGAATCAAACTTGATACCAGCCTTTGAGTGGAAGGATCTTTTAATGACTTAGAGAATAAGATTGCTCAGTTCTGATTGGCAGTATCAGCCATACTGATGTGGGTGAAATACATATGACATAGTGTGGATAAAATTCAAAGCTATTTGAATACATGTTCACTCCGGCAGATATTGTGTCTGCTTAGTGTCAGGCACTATACTGCCCACTGTGAGTTCAGCAGGAAATAAATCAGATGTGGTGCTGGCAGCCTGAGAGACACAAAAATTACACATATAATTCATAATTACAGATTACCATGGGTGAAAAATACATGGCATTGTAAGAATAGGTATCAGGTAGTCTTGTGGTGTTAAAAACTACTTCTGTTAAAAACGGCTGTGAGCTGAACTATGAAGAGTGAGAGGGCGTTTACAGGAAAAGGGTGGCTTAGATAGTGCAGACAAGCATTTGATTGGGAGATCATGATGCTTTAGAAGCACCGGACAGATGTAGATGGAGGAACAGCCGTGAAGTTTGAGATCAGGGTTTATGGACCCAGGTTATCAAGTTATATGTTCTGACTCTACCTTCAATAACTCTATGAGTTTCGGTCCATTATTAGCCTATGTCCAACTCAGTTTCCTCATAATAACCTGTGCCTCTTGGTTTTAAGTCCATAAAATGAGTTTGTAATGAGTGCTTCATAAAGGATACTTGTCACCCGGGGATATTGGTAAAGATGCATCTTCTGCTTCAGAGACCTGCAGTGAGTAAAAGATTGGAAGCTCACAAAAGATGCTCATGTTTCTCTTCTAAGAAGCACCCTCTGAGATGAAAGGGCATAGGGTACTTGCGGGGTCCACTGTAAATATCATAACAAGCACCATCCTTATCCTGAAGACATGCCGAGTTTGCTAAGTGACTTTTGTGAGAAGCAATTATCAAAGGAAACAACTCTGGAGATTTCATCTCTAGAAGTTTTAAAGTATCCCTCCATGACTGTAGACCTCACTATTGCCCTAAGAAGTGAAGTATGATAGATCTCTTGTACCTGTGAATCCTGAGCTGCATACAAGCTCACCATTCTGAATGTGACCTTTGAGAATAAGAAAATAAAGGACAATGTCAGACCTAGGACTCTCTGTGCACTGAAAATCTGTCTGAAAATACCTTGGGGTTTTAATTTTTATGATATTTTCAACAAAGCTAGCCTTTACTATTTTGTCCATTCCTTTCTCCTGTGATATTATGGCTGTTCAATACAAAGGCTCACTTCCATTCTGTTTTTAATATATATACATTTTTAATATATACGATTTTCATTATACCAGCCATTTTCATTCTGTCTTCTTTCAAGATTCTCATCCATCCAAAGAGCCATTGTATTCATTCATACGTGTGACGCTTATGGTATTCTCCATTCTGCCATTTACCCAAACTCAGGGACCTAGCCATCTATGACTAACTCTTCTGTCTGCCTTCTCACACCTTGCCTAGTTATATACACAATAATAACTGATTATCTGATTCAAAGTATAAGTCATGAACCAGCAACATTAACCTGCTTTGGGAATTTACAGAGCTCATTCTGATTTTTGTGAATTTCTGGAGCTAGAGATCCATAAGCCCTAAAAGTGTCAAAACTACAGATCTAGAGCTTGAAGTGTTGGCTGAGTATAGCAGATATTGAAAACGCTTTTTAAATACTTTGTATGGGATTCATCTCCTGAGACAATAAGCTAATTCATCCAGGAGTAGTCAGGACATTGTGACCTTAAAAATCTCCTTTGGTGTCTATAATAGGTCACCAAGGTTGAGGACTAATGTGTCTTTCTCAAACTTCTTTTTCTCTTAGTAATCATGGCCTCTAACTCTGGCCTTCATCACCTTTTGCCTACTGTACATTTTCTCTTCTTTTGTATTAACTTCTCATAAAAACTAGCCTGTGTAAATTGGTTATATCCCTTTCCCAAGTGTATTTTCCCTTAAGCCACACACACAAGAGTTTCTGTTATAAAAGAAACTACCAATTCCTGGCCTCTCCTTAGCAAAGCCTCCGACCTCCCTTGTAATATCAGTACATGCTAAATCATATGCAGCAGGAAAGCAAAGCCAGCACATACTACATGTTTCTGTTTTCTTACTTCACTCAAATTATTTCTTTTCTTGAACTACTTTCACAGTGCCAAAACTAAACACATCTCAGATATGCTAAGCCCCTATGCCCTTCCCTCCACCTCTGTGGAACACTGCTAAGATATTTAGATACATAAAGCACTTTCATGTACTTTGGGGAGTTTTCATCTCTGCCTAATTTGCATTATGGGTTTTATATGCATCCGTGTGTGCCTAGTGAACTAATAGGGTTAGGAGTCCTCTTTATATAAATTAATTTGCCTGGAAGGATTTATCCAACAAAATGGAAGTTCCTAATGTAAGCCCTTAGTAAAGGTTATAATAAAATAGGGAAACACTTATTCAGGTCAAGCTACCATTCTGCAGATATGGCTAAGCTCCGAAGAGAGATGGTACCTGAAATACATTGAAAGTTACCTATGTGAGTGGTCACAAGTTACACAAAGTACAAACCACATAGTTTTAGATTTGGGAAAGGAAGGAGTCCCAGAGAAAGAGATAGCTTGCCACGCGTCTCTGTGGCTGTAGAGAGAATAACATGGGTATAGCACTAGACAATGTTGGCAAATGTAGCAAATAAAAACACAGGACAATTGATTAAATTTTATACAAAAAAAAATTAGTAGGTGTATGTATAAAGCACTACATCATCTGAATTTATAAAGTCACATTTGAAGACTAGGCACCAGGCTTCCGGGACTAACTCTTTCTTCCCCATGAAAAGGTTTGAAGGCCCTGCTATGAAAACAGGAGCAAGTCCTGCTTTGTTTTATTTCTTGAAGAATAGTCTGGCACTTCCTGTTGGTTTTGATGGAAGAGTCCAAGCCAGGGACCTGAAACGTGCCAGCCCCAATTCTAATGTTTTTAGTGATCACCATCCAGGGAACTAGAAAGGAATGCAAGGAAAGTCTAGCTGGAAATGAAGATGTTTTAAGAATTTCCCGAAATGTGCAGCATATAAATGTCTGAAGTCTGAAAGGACCAGAATATTATTCAGGTAGGCAAGCCAGCAAGTGAAATTTAAGTCATTTTTCTCTGAATATGACCTCATTTACATATTCTCACCTCAGGAAACCCATCACATTTATCCTATTAATTCTGAGAGACTACTTAGCCCAAATACCTTTTATTGTATACTTTACTATGAGAAGATGAAAATGACTTAAAAGAAAGGCTGATTAATAGAAAATATATGATGAGCGTGTAGACATGAAATTTGTAGGCTAGAAATACTAACCACAACCTACATTTACAGAAGAGACTGGGTCCCATTCTGTGAATGGAACCTCTTACTAAAAGCGAAGATGACCCTGCTCTTAACATCTTTGCAACAGTAGTATTAAGTGCGTATATTATTTTAAATGCATCTTCTTTTCCTCTGGACTGTGAATGTCTTAAGCTTAGAAGTCATATCTTGCTCATGATCTTAGCTTCTCCAGATTACTAAAGGACAGTCTTACATATATAAGAAATGCTCATAAAATGAAGTAAATGTAAATGTATTTTTTAAAAGAGACTCTCATTGAGTGCTGACTTGTCTGGAACTATTTGATAGTCTTTAATCATTCTTTCCCAATACCAGCCTTACATTCCATGTGCAGCCCTCTTGTGGTACCCATTCCTCATGGAAAGAAAAAAAACAAAACCAGCTTGTCATTTCATCCTTCTTATACAATTAGATGCATAGACTGAACTTCATAGGACACAGATTGGGTAGATGAGATATAGACTTCATAACAAGCCACAAGGACAGGTGCAGAAGGGCAGAGGAGGTCCCCTTGGAGACAGATACCCTACTAGAGCTCCCTGAGGCTCTGAGAGAAGCTCAGAGTCTGAACTAGTTTAGTGACCCTGTTTCATAGATAGTAACCCTCCCTCAGGGAATAGCACTTAATGCCAGTATTAGACATTTCATTATTTTCTACCAAGTTTTATCTTAGGGATTGTTTTTAAGGAAGTGGATTTCTTCTAGGCTGTCAAACTATACAGGATCATTAAAAAAAAATAAAAAAAGTCTCATCAGATTATCTTTGCCTCGACGACGTTCAAGTTTTGTACTTTCAGAGTTAGTTTGTCTCGTACAGAGATGTTATCTTACTCATCAGGCAAGCCCATGGTAGAATATTTTAGTAATTAAAAGATACATGTTAAGTGCTGTTCACTTTCTAACTTCCCCTGTGCTCCGCACCCTGACTATTTACTGGTGGCATTAACATTGGGGGAATTCCTTAGCAATCTGACAATGTAGCCTATAGTACCAGCTGCTTTTATTGAGGTGACCCTTTTGTCTTTGGGGGATCAGAATAGAGGAACCAATTAATAATTGAATCCTTCTCCTATTTTTTTTCATTTGCTTGTTTGTTTAAGTTGGGGTCTTATAGTCTAGGCTAGCTTTGACTCATTATGGAATGGAGGATGACCTTAAACTTCTGATCCTCTTGTCACCATGAGTGCAGTAGTCATAGGCGTATACCATCATGCCCAGACTCCCAGACTAGTTTTTACAATAATGAAGGAAATAAATAAGAATCAAACAAATCTATGTTCAATTCCGTTTTAAGCTTGTGTGACATTCAATGCATTATGTAACCTTTTTTCCTTCATCTTTTCTGTGTAAAATAATTTAATTCTTTACTAGTACCCATTCTGCAGACTAATTTCTAACATCTAGTAGTATCAGATTTAACATTTTATTAGTATAAACATGAAATAGTAGTATCACAGGTATATAGGGAAATCAAATCAAAAGTCATTCACCATCCCACTCACCAAACCAATATTTAAAAAATCCAGTTTTAAGAATAAAATAAAATACAACAAAGTAAAATAAAATGACAGTTGTTATACAGTGGATAACTGCTTATCCCATTTATTTCCACAGTTTCATAAACATATTCATAATATTTCATGTATTGCACTAAAGTTCAATGGGCAGTGCTACTATTCACTGTAGAACACACGTCTGGGGATTTCTTTTTTCCTAAATCCTTAATAGACATAAGGAAGAAAGCAAAATTGTTCTGAATCAATCATAAGAGCTTTAGATAGAGAACATTTGTTATATTATTTAGAAAGCTGCTTTGATGAATGTAACTACTTGTGAATGTGAAGGGTAAATACACGTCAACAGACTCTGGGGCAGCATTACTCTAGGTGGAACCTTGGATAGAAATGAGGAGGACCAAAGTTATTTATAAACCGGCTTGAAATGCTATGCATTTTTAAGGACCACATCCAAGACTGAGCTTCTAAAAGTACCTCATGTCTTATCAAACCAAGAGCTAGTTTTCACTACCTTTCAATTGGTGTAACTCAATGATTCTCCAGAGGAACACTTCAGAAACTTTCCAGTTACCTGATGCCCATGGCCTCTCCTCAGACCACTAATCAGAATCTGGGGAAAGAAGCTGAGCATTTCCACACACTTCAATGATTCCAGCCGATAGTCAGATTGGGAAACTTAGACCTAAAAAAGAATCTGAAGTTTCACCCAGCTCTTTAACAACAAAGTAAGAGGATAAGAAGTGTTAGTGAGGGCCCATGCTGCTCCTGCAAAAACTAAGCTTTATGTCCATTTTGGAGTTTCAAAAAACGGGAATGAATGTCCTGAATTTAGTGGTACTACTTCCCTTCCAGCTAAGCTGCCTGCATGGGACCTGTGTGTCTAATGCAAGTGACTTTATCCTCTTCTGTATTTCCCTAATCTGAAATCCACCGAACAAAATAGAACATCTTAATCAATCTGTTATGCACCAAATTGTCCTGATGTCCTGAATTGCTCATCACTGGGACAATATATCATTTGCACTTTAAAAGACACACTTGCTTAATAGATTTGTACAAGGAGATTAATTTTTAAAACTGTAGTTGTACGATAAATGATTTTTTATCACTCTGTCATTGTGGTATACACAAGTGTGATAACTCTTGAGAGTTCACAAGAGTAATAATTAGAACTTTGAAGCAGAACTTTGATTTTTATTTAATTGCAACTAGCTCCCCAATTTACATCAAGATAATCTAAATACCCTGAGATAGCTTGTGTCTGCCACTTGGAAATGAATTAATAAATACTACCCATTGTTAACCAATGCTTTTTCTAGCCATGTGATAGGAGATAAAGAAATGTTTGTCCAGGAAAAGGTCAGATGAATTAACTCTTGGCATTTTAGGGAGAGCAGGGGCCTTCGAGACAGGGTTTCTCTGTTGTAACTCTGGCTGTCCTGGAACTCACTCTGTAGACCAGGCTGGCCTCGAACTCACAGATATCAGCCTGCCCCTGCCTCCCTAGTGCTGAATTAAAGGCATGCACCACCACTGCCTGGCACTCTTGGCATTTTTAATTGCCATTTTGAATATGAAATGCTTAATATTAAGAATTTAAATGGGACAAGGGTGGAGCTCAGTTGGTACACCCTTGCCTACCATGCAGGAAGCTCTGGGTACAACCCCTATCACCACAGGAACCAAGCATGTGTATGCCTGGAACCCTAACCCTTGGGAAGTTTGGGCAGCAGGAGCAGGAATTCAAGGTCATCCTATTTAAAGCTATTTACATACCTTAACTACATAGTAGTCAAGGTCAGCCTGGGCTACATGAGAGCCTGTTTCAAAAAAGAAAAAGCTGAAGTGCCACCAATTTCTAGTTAAACAGGATTTAGTAGAAAATCATCAACCAAGTTGCATGTCTTTTCTTTTACCTCTTGACCTGTGAAAATAATCATAAAATTATTTTCTCAATGTATTTACTGTTTGAGATATGTAGCTCATACACACAGGTGCCCAGGCTTTACCAGGAAGATCAGAGTTGCAAGTCAATCCGTCTTAAAAACAACATTAACAGGATGCCTCATTAAAGAAAAAGTATGTTCATTAAATTGCAATGAATATTTAAGGTAGTTCAGCTACAGAGGAGCCATAACAATTTAAGAGCTTTTCTTGGGTCACTAGAAAACTTTTCTGTTAGTTTCCCAGTGGACTCACAAATCACACCCCCAGTCTCTTATTACTGTTTTTAAAGGACAATTCTACATCACTTGATACATGGGAGTGAGTGGATATTTAGCCAATCAATACAAGAGATGTAGTGTTCACCACAAGCTGTTGATACCTACCACCTTCATATTAAGTACTTTATTTTTGGCAAAATGGCAAAATCACTCAATGAACCTGGATCCACACCCATGTTATATTTTTGCAGAACCATATAAAAAGTGGAGTTCTCTCCTCTTCTGTGGACTACTCTTTCAAAATCTTAAGTAATTGTGATAGCATTAAAGAAACAACTCTACAGTGTAGCTTTTTAAATATAGATAAATTCAGTATGCTTTAACCAGGAAACTTTGTAATAGTAAAAATCCTTCTTCACCATCTTACTAGTTTGTATCTCTCTGGTCTAGAAGAAAGTTATTCCTTGTATTTATTTAAAACAAAGTATTTCTAGTTATTCGTTCTCCAGAAGGGAAGATTATAACCAGGGTTTTTTCCTAGCATATGGGCTTCATCCCTGTCACATGGTTTGGTGACATCACCCCCATACTGCCCTCTCTCTATCCCATGATCCGCCCCCCCATCCATATCATTAATAGGTACTGTTTACTTTCATATACATATTTTTTTCTAAACTCCACATATGAGAGAAAGCATGAAATGCTTGTCTTTGTGAGTTTGGCTTACATCATGTGACATAATGGTCTCTGGAGCAATCTATTTTCCTGCAAGCAATGCATTTCTTCTTGAAGCACCCTCTGCTTATGACATTAGAAATTGTAATTATATTTTCTCACATAATTTCTCTGTCTAAACATATGCCTCAGTCTTAGCCTCTTTTATTTATTTATTTTTTCTTCTCTCATACAACACATTTGGACCACAGCATTCCCTCCCTCTCATCCTCCCAGAGTCCCCACATCTCTCCTCACCCCTAGATCCATGACCCTACCCTGCTCCTCCTTAGAAATGAGCAGGCTTCCCGAGGGTACCATTAGAACAGGGCAAAAAAAGATGGACAAGGCCAGGCAGGAGTCCCCACATCAAGGCTGGACAGGGCAACTCAGCAGGAGAGAAAAGGTCCTAGGACCAGGTAAAAGGGTCAGAGACCCCCACATATTTCAATTTTTAGGAGTTCCAGATGAACACCAAGCCAAACAATGTTAAGATACATACGTAGGGAACCTAGCAGATACCCATGCTGGCTCTGTGGTTACTAAGTCAGTCTCTGTGACCTCCTATGTGTCCTGGGCATTTGGTCACAGCATGTTCTTCTGGTCTGTCTTAGCTTCTTATTCATCTTTGCTTTCAGCATTTTAAAGAGGAAGCTTTTAAGTTGGGCACGATGATGAGTCTGCTAATACTTAAATACATGTGGTATGTTGTCTTCATAAAGAGACCAGAGGATATTTCCTGCTCTGAGCTTTCCTGCCATTGCATTTATTTCAATGAATAGCTTTTCTTACTAGAGATTTATTCCATTCGTCCACTATTAGACATTCTGTGTCAGATACTAATGTCTGGTTAGAGCCATGAGTTATAGGCTTTTTCCAGAAACATACAATCTAGTCAGGAAGGAAAACAAGTAAACGGGAGTTGAGCAAATCATCCCGGACTTTAGAGGTTCATCCCGAATGACCCAGGATTTTGAGGCACAGGGAGCTGATATGTCTTCAGTTTCAACTTCCTCAAGAGCTTTATAGTCAAAGTGGGTTTTGCAAACGGTTATCATTTTGTGGAAAAATCGTTGAGAGAAGCTTGTTTCCATTGATAATGTACGTTTTCCTTTCAAAATGTATTCACAAAAAGTGAGGTCAATGGAAAGATGTTCCCTGTAAGCAGCGATCAGTTTCTATGAAGGATATGAAGTCAGCATAAAATTCCTAATAATTCTGCACATATAAAAGTGAGTACAAAGCAGAAAACTTTATGAGTATGGACCAAAAAAAAATATTGAGATTAAAAAGAAAAACCACAAAGGACATTAATCATCCAGAGAACCTGGCTAGAAGGTTGTTTCACAGTGGAACTTTCCACGAGCCCCTAAATCATCCAAACTCTGGCTTTTCCTCCATGGTGTGGAATGACTCCTAAAATAACCATGGGGTTATTTAATTAGCAAAATCAAAGAATGTATATAAGATGTCTTTCATAAATTATGAAGCATACATGGTGAAGACAAGCTATTAAGCTTCAAGTTTGAGCATTTTAAAAAAGAAACGACGAGTTAATTTCTACCTTATTTTGTGTAATACCTGGTTTTGAAAACATATCTTAATGTCTGTTTCAATGGTAAATCGTCCTGTTTTTCTTACTCAACAAATGAATCATTTTCACACTTTTAATAAAAGGTCACATGAAACCTTTTTTTAGAATAGAACGGGTAAAGGTTTTTATGATGTATTTTTCAGAGAATTAATGTTTGCAAGTCATAAGTCTCTGAGCCTCTGTGCTAAGAAATAAACCAGAAAAATGTGCAGATTTTTCATTGAGATTCTCTATATATATGTTATAATTACGACATGAGGTAATCAGTCATCACAGGTGGGAGACGCAGACATCCTTACTTGACTGTTATATGATTCAATTCTTTTTTTTTTTTAACCTGTCTCAGCGATTCAATTCTCTGATTACTGAAATTTCTCGTTTCCTTTAATGCAAACATAGTAAGACAGTAAGTAGTGAAATCTCTTCCATTAAATGTTTTGAAGGCAGAAATATTCATCAAGTCATAAATGATGTAGACCTATGGTGTTAGCTTTTGGACCACATACTCTACATCTTTTGTGTCAGCCTCTGCTTTAAACAAACATGTATGAACCAACTTACTTATCTCTAACCACTGTACTTTCATTTGTAACTGAGGCACAGAAAGGTAAGTAATTTATCAAAGTCCATCGAATGTGGATGGAGCCAGTAATCTCATTTACTTTTACCGTTACTGGGCATGGACCAGCACATGGGTCTCTCAATTTTAACTTGGGCTGCTCAGACCACTTTTATCTATTCCTAATGATTTTTGTAGAAAACTCAAATTAGAAACTGAAGAGTATTCACCAGACCATCAAATTATTCCAACTCTAGAACTAGTAAAACTGTGTTCCATATAGTCCTTTTTTTCAGAAGTAATTTAGTCAGTTTTATTAAGTGAAATTTATGTTCACACTGTTTAATTGATCGAATTTCTGCCACTTTCGTGGCACTTCTGCTCATCGTAGAAGTAATAAACCTGACTAATAACACAGCATTTCACGATTATAAAACTATTTCTCTTTATTATGATATTTTATTATTCCTTTTCCCATTAACAATACAGAATGACTTTAAATAATTCTTCTTATTCTAATAAGTCATGCTGAGGTCTTAGTTTATGAAGGCCAAAAATCAGAATCCACTACAGCTTTTTAGTACATAATGAACACATCTTTCTGACACTCTGAGAAACTGGCAATGGAAGTCCCTCTAATCTACTGGTGTCCATAATATTTGAAGATATGGTGAATAAACATTTATGGAGTACTTCCTTTGTGCAAGATAATAATGGATTGTGTGTTTCCAAACCAATAGGAAGTAGTAATCCAACCAGCAAGGAATTTACAATTTAATTGTTCTATCACAGAGATAACAGTAAATCTATAGTGCAGTAAATGCTCAATAAGGGATGTAGACATTGCTGTACTCTCTTCTACTATAAAGAAGTTAGAGAACAAGGGATCAGTTTTACTATCCCTTAAGGCGGTGTTCCTCAACCTTCCTAATGCTACAATCCTTTAATACAGTTCCTCATGTTGTGGTGACTCCCAACCATAAAATTATTTTTGTTGCTAGTTCATAACTGTAATTTTGCTAGAGATGAATCATAACGTAAATACATAACATGCAGATGTGGTCTTAGGTAACCCCTGAGGAAGGGCTGTTCGACCCCCGGTTTAAGAATTGCTGCCCTAAGGCATTTAGGATGAAATGAGATTTGAGCTGGTTCTAAAAACAAACATTGGATTCGAGACAGAAAATTACAAGGAAAGCATTTTGGGGGAAAAAGAGAAGCAATCTTTACAGCATTCTTACTTGGATACTAAAGCAGCCATTCTGTCTTCAGTAGACAAACAGAAAAGAGGATGGTTTTATTTTGTGAAGCTAGGTTAGGTGAATGAATGTGCTATAGAAAGCTTTCTAGTAGTCGTTTCTGTTAAATTCCTCAAGTATGGGTTTACTCAAGTGAACTCTAAAGTTGTGTAAGCTCTTTAGTCAGGTCAGGGTTTCTTAACCTTTATTGATCCTTAGAATATGGAAAGTCTTCCTTTGATGGGGATCCAGCAGGGTCCCTCCCTCTGACCATTAGACGCAGGTAGTGCTTCCTTCCTGCCCCCACTTGGGACAAGGAAAATCAGATCTGAAGATGTTACCAAATGTTCTCTGATGTGTGAAATAGCCCCCCCACACACACTAGTCTCACCCTATGAAGCCTCAGGGAATCCCTCAGATCTCTCTCCTTCCATAACACAGGCCACCAGAAAAGCATTTCTGGTCCCTAACCTAAATCTCTCATTTTGCGTGTATCGTCAGTGGTCTCAGAGGGTATGTCTGCCATGTCAGGAGTATTCAGTCTACTTGGCAGGAGGCTGGATACCAATCTCTGCAGAATTTCTGGGATGTCCAGTGAATGTCACGGTGAAATACTCACAAATAGGTCTTTTCCACTGAAGGAAAACTCTCTAAACTTGTTCCCTTGTCTACACTGTCCTCCTGTTTAGACTGAAAACCGATTTCAATTGTAAATCCTGCTGCAGCAGGAGCTCAGCATTAGGGAGACGGCACAGCTGCTGCTTCCCGGATGGTAAATAATTCATCTTCCTTATTTTGGAGAGTCAGAAACAACGAGTTGAGCTGCTAAATCCTCAAGGTAATGCTGCAAACCTAGTCACCTAGTAAGGAGGGAAAGGCACACTAAATCACAGAGGCCTCCCTCCACAGCCTTAGAAGCAGCCATAAAAAAGAATGCTATTCACTAACTTGATTTTCCCCAGTTTGGTAACACGGGCAAGATGGTTGTCCTGGGAGAGCCTTATAAAACCCAGCTAAGCGGAAGTCATCCTTTATATATATTTTAGATGCTGTCAGACTTGTGTCACTCATGCATGTTCAAATGAAATATTTTGACCTCTCTCAAAAAGTACTTTTCCTCCTTGGGAACTGGAAGCTGTGTGTGGAAGGGGGAACTATCTGTCCAAGAGTAGTCTGTAGGAAACAGGACATTTGATTGGCTGCATGGTGATGAACATTTCTCCTTGGAGTTTTTGTTCTCACATTTGGCTTTTTGATGCACGATCCGTTTCAGTTCAAATTATCCTTCTATCTGTTTTAAGCTTCTCTTGGGTTCTCATGTCACTCTGGAAACTCTTCAGCTTCTCCGACAGTCTGTTTTAGTTGTCCATTACCAGGTTCTTAGGTAACTAGTTAGAACTTCTATTTTTATGCTTTGAAAAGAGGTTCTGCTCTCACCAGAATGCCCATTTTTCCATAATAATGAGATAGTATCTCTACACCCTACAAGGTCCATGTGCATGCTAGTATATGTGTATATCCTGTCTTAGTCTCTTTAGGCTGATACAACAAAGTCATCATAGAGAGGTTTAAACAAGCAGCATTTATCTTTCACACTTCTGGACACTGACAAGTCCAAGATTAATGTAGTGAGAGATTCTTGTCCTAGGATGGCCCACTTCTTGGTCTGCAGACTTCTCTCTGTGTGTGTGTGTGTGTGTGTGTGTGTGTGTGTATGCTTCCACAGTGAAAGGGGTGAGAACAACCATCTTGTGACCTAATCACCTCCCAAGGGCCCTCCCTATCTCCACAAACATTACATGAACGCTAGAATTTCAATATACTCTTTTTTGGGAGGAGAGCAAAACAGTCTGCTTTGTCTAAGTAAGTTTCATTGATTATTGTGTTGCTAATGAGAACTCATCAAAATAAATAAGCTTAGAAAACATGTATGTTTGTGACCTAGCCTGTTTGAACTGGTGACTCTCCGAATAACCCAATAATCCAAGAGAACATCTCCATTGGTCAGGTTTTTCATTTTTAGGTTAGTTCATGCTTAGTTCTACTGAGTAAATATAGAAAAAGTAAAATTAAAAGAATTCTACACACAATCAAGGCAATCTGCTGTCAAGGGAGTTCAAGCTCCTAAGTGATAATTAAGTTCTTTATCTAGGGGACTTTTGGCCCCAAGGCATCTATATACATACATCTACAAAAACCCAAATTCTCAACTGGAAACTATCCAGGTGTGGTTTGTATCTATAATCTGTGAGAAAAATAAATAAAAAAAACATTGCAGTCCTTAGAGCAGGTCAGGCAGAGAAGGAAGGAGCATTCTAGCAAACACAATTTTCCATTTCAGCTCAATTGTTAAACTCTTTCTTCAATTAGAAGAACAAAGAAGGAAAAGAGTTCTGGTTATGGGACCCATGAGCCATGAAGCTCGATACTCAGGCTCTGATAATGAATCCCTGACACTGCAAGCAATATCCAGCTTATGGTAGTGGTGCCCGGGGGGTTGTATGAGCATCCACTCTATTCCCTCCATTAGAAGTTAGGGATATAACCCGAGGAAGTATAGATTCTTAAAAACGCAGCTGCCTTTAGCACTCCCCAAAGAAGAACATTTAATCAAACCAGCTTCCATTTTATTATGCTTTCTCTGGAAACATCTTTGAATTTTATTCTATTTTAAAAGTTGACAAGTTTTATCATAAACCAGATATTGTCTTGCATATGTTATGTGTAACAGATAAGTTATAGGACCTTCGAATGTCAGAACCATTGAGAAGTATATGCTATAGATAAATTTAGAAATACACAATGGATTAAATATAGAAATTTCTGGAAAAGACTGAAATAAATGTCCCTAGAGAAAATGTAGTCAGTATGGTTAAACATATGACAGTAGTTAGCATTACAGCTAATAATAAGGTTAAAAGAATCAACCCATCCTATTAATTGCACATATGCTCGATTGGCTTAAAATGAAATCAAGAGCTGGGAGCATACTCGGCATTTTCCTTTCTGTCAGAATCCCATTCAAAGGCGCCTAGGAGCATAGCCCCAGTTTTGTAGGAATGGGGCTTCCAAATAAAATTTTTCTCACCTTGATTAATTTATTCTGTAAAGAAGGGCTAGAGAGAAAGCTCAGAAATTTAGAGCACTGGCTGTTCTTCCACAGGACCCTTGTTCAATTCTTGGCACCCATGTAGAGACTCATACCTGTCTGTAACTCCAGTTACAGGGAGTCTAACTCCCTCTTCTGGCATCCATGAGCACTGCACACACAGGGTGCACAGACATGCATGCAGGCAAAATACTCTTACACAAAATAAAAAATTAAATTAAAAAAGTTATTCTGTAAAGAATCAGCTCCAAAAGAAATGAATGGGGAATTAGGATTTAAAGCCAGATAAATGTCTGGGAGTCAGTGACTCTAGAATACAAAATAAAAGGAGCTTAATCAGAGAAGAAAAGATATTTTAAAGAACTCTAAACTAAGGTAAAGAAGGTCAGTTTTAGAATTATTTTATGACTTCTGTTTTCTAATAACATGTTTGTTTCCTGAAAGTATTTTATTTGGGGAAATGACTTCAAGTTTCCATTGTCAATGATTTTTCTGAATGTCTTATTCAAACAAATTGTGAGGTCATTGAAGATTCCTTAGTCATAACACAAAACAGAACATTTCAACCACTAAGGATATAGGGTTTTTGTGGGATTTTGTTTGTTTGTTTTTTTAAACAAAGTGTTGCTATGTAGTCCTGGACTGTCTGGCATTCATTCACTATGTAATAGCTTAGACTGGACTCAAACTTGAAGCAAGTATTAGGATTGTAGGCATGTGCCTAAGTACCCAACTCTACAGGTAACATTGTGGTATTAAGTTTAAACATCTTAATAAATTTAGACATTCATTCAACATGCACTGTAGTGATAATATCATCTCTACCATAGAATATTACAGACCCTGTTTCAAAGAGATTTCTATTATGACTAAAATAAACTTGGGGAAGAAAGGGCTTATTTTATTTTAGGGTCTACAGTCCATCATAAACGGCTATCAGGGTAGGAACTCAAGGATGAAACCTAGAGGCAGGAGTTAGAGCAGAGATGTGGAAGAATGTGGCTTACTGGCTTGTAGCCCATGGCTTCTTCAGTCTGCTTTCATATACAGCCCAGGACCACCAGCTCAGAGATGCCTTTGCCCACAGTGGACTGGTCCCTCCCACATCATCATTAATCCAGAGACTACTCCACAGACTTGCTACAGGCAATCTGGTGAGTGTTTTCTTTCTGTTGAAGTTCTGTCTTTCCAGGTGACTCTAACTTGTATCAAGTTAACAAAAAAAAAATCCTGAAGGAAATGAAGATACATTTGATCCAATCACCACTCTTCAAGCTGCAGTAATTAATGGGCAGAATCCTCATCTGTAAAATCACACAGACCTGGGATTGCATTCAGACCTTGTGTAGGTAGATAAAAGACATTGCCTTTAATGGTTTCCTCATTTTGAAATGGGAATCGCACTCTGAAGTGTCTTGAATTCCTGGAAGGATTGAAGTGAGACACTTTTTTTTCAACAACTATAACAAAACCAGCAATTAATAGAAATTAGCTCTTATGCACCAAAGGGAAGACTAAACAAACAAACAAAATAATAATAGACATCTTGTGCTAGCCAGGCTTTCATCAACGTGACAAAATGCCCAAGAGAAATCAATCTCAAGGAAGAAAGATTTATTTTGGTTCATCATTTCAGAGGAACTGTGAACTAGTTTCTGCTAGTGTGTGACTATCTGGCTCTGTTGCTTTGGGCCTGCAGTGAATTAGGACATCATCACAGAAGCATCAGTGTGTAAAGTGTGTAATAGAGGAGGTTACTTATGGCGGTCAGCAAGCAAAGAGAAATATGGGGCTGGGAACGAGAAACATCCTTCAGGAGTGTATCCTCAATGGCCTCCTACTGAAAGCCTGATGTTTTAGAATTATTGCAGCTTGGACATTTTAAAAGGGATCATTTCTTCTGAGTTAGAAGAGGGAGTAGACCCATACTGCGGTAAGGCATCAGGCCTAAGGAAAATGTTCTAACCATAGAGGTGGTTAGTAAAATTTATCACCTTTCCAAAAAGATATATTTGGAAATGTGACATGCGCCTGTCTCCTCTGGATGATTTGGATGCAGAGCTGACTGAAGCCAGGGGGCGGAATCTTGAGACTCATCTTCTTCCCATGTGATTGATGCAAGGATGATATGCAGAGTTGACAACTCATAATAAGACACCGTGGTGGTGATGGGAAGGGTGTAGTAACGGGCCAAGAAAAGTGCAGCGGTATGCCTCTAAGGAACAAAGCCTGTCCTGCAATTTGTGGAGTTGTGGAGTCTTTTAAAGTGTTGATGTGGAAGGCATGGAGATACAGATATTGTTTCCAAAGCTCTGCTTGAAACCACAGCTTCTTATTTTTGCAATACCACTGCACTGATGTCCAACGACACGTTAGCTAACAAAATGTGGTATGAGGGAACTTGGTAGGTGTCCTTTAGAGTGCATGGCAAAGCACATCTGAAGACTTGAACCTGAGAACTGTATGTTATTCATTTTAGTAGAAGAGATCTTAAGCACAATGAAAGTAGGGATTGATAAAACTGAGACACATAGGTTTCCCTTTTAGATACTGTAGATCAGCTATCAGCAAACCTTTCAGTAAACTACAAAGGAAACTGTAAGCAAATAAAAATGGCTGTGTCCCATTAAGGCTTTTTTTAAAAATGGGGGCAAGTTGATTTTATAGAAAGGTTGTAACTTATTGACACTCCTTTTATATTTTTAAAAGA
This sequence comes from Cricetomys ansorgei, assembly GCA_026225945.1. Lineage (NCBI taxonomy): Eukaryota > Metazoa > Chordata > Mammalia > Rodentia > Nesomyidae > Cricetomys > Cricetomys ansorgei. The sequence continues at coordinate 4,888,886 of JAMJFZ010003581.1, read as the reverse complement.
GAGAAGTTGTTTTCAAAATGTTAAATGATTCCTTTTTTAAGGAGAATAACATTTTTACTAATTCTGACAAATAATTCTTAAGTACTTCTACTAGGTGTTATCTATCACCAGTCACAAATTTGGGTTTTGTGTCTATCTACGTCAGCAGTTCTCCACCTTTTGCTTGTGACCCCTTTGGGAGTTGATGGAAACTTTCACAGGGGTTGCTTAAGACCATCTACAAATCAGATATTTAAATTATAATTCAAAGTAGTACCAAAAGTACAGTTATGATGTTGCAACAAACATAATTTTATGGTGAAGGATCACCACAACATGAGGAACTGTATTAAAGGGTCGGAGAACCACTGATCTAGGCTTGCTTTCTACCTTCAGATTGAACATTCTATAACAAAACTTCAATAACAACACAAAACGAAACAAAAGCAGGATAGAGCTAACCACTTGTATTGGATAACCAGCCAAGGGGCTTATCCCTGGGAAAGGCTAATTCTCTCATTCTTAGCAGTCATTAGATGCATGCAATCCTTTGTCTAGAGGTGGTCCCTGAGACATTTCCCTTTTCTATATTAACAGATCTATAGATAGTACCATTGTCTAAATCTTGTTTATGCAAATACTTCTTTTTTTTAATTCTTCTCTCATACAATACATCCCACCCACAGTTTCCCCTCCTTCTACTCCTCCCAGCTCATCCCTCCACTTCCTCTCTCCCCCAGATCCACAACTTCTGTTTCCCTTACAAAAGAGCAGGCTTCCCAGGTATATCAACCAAACATAGTCTTAGAGGATACAAGACTAGATAGACTCAAACCCTTTTATTAAGGCTGAATGAGACAACCCAGGAGAAGGAAAAGTGTTTCAAGAGCAGGCAAAAGTATCCTGGACACCCCCGCTCCTTCTGTTAGGAGTCCCACAAAAACACCAAGCTCATATTGATAATGTATATACAGACACTTCTAAAAGAAGCAGTCTCACAGCAGACTGCCTGATCCTCTCTCTCTTACAGTCTTTTGCCAAATCTTTCTTGATATTCCCGGAGTCAAAGCTGTGCTGCAAAATGGTCAGCACTGAAAACATATACACACAAACAACAGCAACAACAAAATGGATTCAGCAGTTCACATTTGTATATTTGTACATATACGTGACAGTTCTAATCAAAGAAAAGGAGGCTATCAATTTGAGAATGAGGCAGGGCACAGGAGGGGGCCAGAGAGAGGAAAAGATAGCAGGAAATTGATGTAATTATATTTTATTTAAAATGTAAAAAAAATAACAACTTTAAAAGGAAAGTCCCTTTTCCAAAAAAAAACAAAAAACAAATGCAAGCTGCTCTTCCATGCTCGCATCCAGTTGAGAAGTCAATTGTGGGTCACAAAAGGAGGACTCCAGAATGACATGAAAATAATCTCGTGGTGATGTGTTGAAGCTTCTTGACAGAAAATGTCAAAACTTCTTCATATATATAAAAAAAAAAATGTTCCGTTCTTGGAACTGCCTGGGGACACAAGCACAGAAATTAAAATATTAATAAAACCCCATGAGGTATCAGCATTCAGCCTCCACAGGGAAAGGTCTCTACAATGGGAATTCTGCTGGGCCCTGTAATAAGACACAGGCAGGAAAAACAGGAATCCTACCCTATTCCTTTCTCCTACACTGCCTGTGCAAACCTCTGCAGCTTTCTATTACACACCTCGTATATCGGAGCCAATTTTACTATAGCTTTTGGGTCAAAGGTGTAAGCCTGGGAAGTCTTTTCTGCCTCTGGGTTAAGTGGCAGATCTCCTTAGATCTTCTGGAGCCTTATGTAATTCTGTAGTCCTGAGAAGCTTCGATGGTAACCTATGCCCTACCAGGAGGCAGACAGCCCCAACTTTATAAATAGTTGGCATCTGGAGGCATGTTTTCATTTCTGAATTCTGTTATAACCCTAGCATCTACTGTAAGTGACATTTCTTAGACTCACCGTATAAGGTCCAACAATCACAAGCATTTACAATCACAGCCACATCATTATGAGTGATGGCATTTTAAGTTTGAGATCTTACCCATGTCTTGCTGTTCAGATTAACAGCAAACCTGTAGTATAAGCTACTCCTCTAATGATGTAAACATGGACTAAGGAAATACAGGCAGGAAAGGTGTGCATGTGGGGCTATGGGAGATAAAAAGGAAATGAGTGAGAAATTAGAGTCTTAATGTTCCATCACAAGGTCCTCTGACTATGAAAGTAAAAACAAAATGCCATCTCTCATCATAAAATGAATAATTAGATATTTTTATGTAGAATGAGTAATGTTTATTGTATGGGTTTGTCTGTCAAATTGGCATAAAGACACTGTTAATATTGTGACTGTAGAAAGAATAGTACATACCAGGAAATTCAAATTTGGGGATGAGTACTCTTGGAAATCATAGAATGAACATAGAAAAGTTTTGGGGTACTTTTGTGTCTTCATCTGTGTTAAAGCTCCATTCTACCTTCCTAGCAGTGATTGCTTTTAATGTGCTTATATCTCAGCATCATTTTTAATGAGACTGTGCTTCTCTAATCCCTCTCTAGTATTTGTCTCCCTGTGATATGAACTTAGCCACCATCTTAGTTAGGGTGTATATAGCTGTGATAAAATGATATGACCTGGGGAGGGAAGGGTTTGTTTCATCTTACAGCTCGTAGACCAGGGAAGTCAGGGAAGGAACTCAAAACAGGAACCTGTAGGCAGGCACTAAAGCAGAAGCCATGGGAAGATGTTGCTTACTGGCTTGCTCCTTCATAATGTGCTCAGTTTACATTCTTATAGCATCCAGGACCACCAGCACAGGGGTGGCACCACCCCCACACATAGTGAGCTGGGCCCTCTCATATCAATCATCAATTAAGAAAATCTACCAAGCCAATGTGATGGAGGTATTCTTTCAGTCAAATTTCCATCTTCTGAAATGACCTTAGCTTATTTCAACTTGACATAAAACTACCCAGCACAGCTACTATTACTTTCTGTCCTGTACATGGTGGAAAATCAATAAATGTGTTTGGTATGTCTACTGAGGAGCTAGACGCAAGACCACTGAAGAATGCATGATTCTAGCCTTCTGTGGAGCTCTATTACTTTATGGCTACTATTTGGTAAAAATGGTATGTCTTTTACTGATTTATGGTAATTAAGTAATTAAGCCAATGAGAAAAGTCAGGCATCTGAATGAAATGCTGGATTTTCATGTCAGTTATTTCTAAGTAAACACTTTGTTGATTGATACATTTATTAAGTTCCCACAGTTTCAGATGTCTACCTAATATTTTTAATTAAGCAAGATCTAGAAAACACGGAATTTATTTGAAGGGTAGAAGGCAAAAACTGCAGTGCAGTTTCAGGACAGGGTGCCTCAAAGATCAGTCTGGCAAGCAACCTCTAGAAAAACAAATTGGGTCAGAGAATTGGTTGGAAAGGGCGGCTCTGATCATTGGGGACCATTTCTCTGTCCAGAGTGCTGAGCTGATATTCTGTAGCATCTTTCAACCTGTGTAATGAACTCATTTTAACAGAGAATTGCAAGATGTCTTTCTCCAACCGTGAGTTGGATTTTACATTTCTCTTCATTTTGCATGGGATGCACTGAAAAATTATGTGCTTTGTCACACTGCATTATATTTCAGTAGTACCACTTTGTAGACTGAGTAACAGTGATTTCAAGGAATTATTTTTAAAGGGCACAAAGTTAGGAAGGAGGGACTTAAAACACAAGTCGGACTCCATGATTATGAACTTCTCCCTTATGCACACTGCATGGTGGAGGTATAATAGAATCATTTTTTACTCCCAGGTAGAAATCCACTATTTGGAGGTCAGGATTTGGACCTCAACCTCAAATTCAGTTATCTTTTCTGGGTACTTTATAAGACTAAGTAAGAAGCACAACCTTTTCATTTGAAGTGAGTTTTTATCCCATTATTGAGTCATAAACGGCTGATATGATAACCAAAAACTCCAGGGACATTTTTGGAAGCACGGAGGTAAATTATATGCAGCTTTGTATGTCAGTAATCTATGATAAAGATGGAGAGGGTATCAGTAAAACAATTTAATGGGGAATTTCCTGAGAGGGCTAAACTGATATGAATACCTGGTAGATCTCTTGTGTTGAAATTGCTGCTGGAGAGAGATTTTAGCATATCCCGCGAACCGAGTGTACCGCAGTTACTTTATTTAGCTGCCACTTGGTAAGTTAGATTTCAAGAAGTTTGAAGTTTATTCTCTGGTATGACCTAAGGTCTACTATCTTATTTTACCAAGTCAATGTTATCAGTCTCTTCTTGTTGCTATGACAAAATACTTGACACACAGCCACTTCAGGAGAAGAAATGGTTTGTTGTTACTCCCAGTTTGAGGGCACAGTCCATTGTGATGTAGAAAGCCTGGCAATGGCAGTCTAGGCAATTGCGACAGCCAGGAAGCAGGGAGAGATGAATGCTGGTGCTCAGCATGCTTCCTCCCTTTTATTCAATCTGGGACCATGGAGTGGTGCTACTCACACTGAGGGCAAGTCCTCTCTGCTCTGTTCAAGCTCTCTGGAAACACCCTCATATACACACTCAGAAGTTTGTTACCATGGTGATTTTAACTCTAGTCTAGTTGACATGAAGATTAACCCTCACATCATGGGAAGTAAATATAGAGGAAAAAAAGGAACAGAAGAAGAAATAACAAGATTAATATACCGCCATGAAAACTTCTAGTCTAATTAGATTCTTACTCGGTAGGCACCTGCGTCCCATGCTCTGAACCAGTTTTCAACAAAGTTGCACTACTACTGCTATGTCTCATAGAAATTTTAATACAAAACTCATCTTACCATCATCCATAGAAACTGGTAATTGATAGGTAAATAAGCTATCTTATTTAAGGTTTCTATTGCTATGGGAAAAAAAAAAAAAAAAACACTACAACCAAAACCAACTTCTGGGGAAAGAGCTTATTCCACCAGTCCAACATTCAGAAAAGTAAGGGCAGGAACTCAAGGCAGGAACGTGGAGGCCGAAACTGATGCAGAGACCATGGAGGATCATCCCTTACCAACTGGCTCCTTATAACTTGTTCCTCATGGCCTGCAGAATTTGCAGGTTATCTTTCTGTACGCACAAGTTTGAGAATCAGGCCATGTGTGGAGATTCAATCTGTGAATCCTAGCCCTTAGAATGTATAGAATACAGAGGAAGAGGACCAGGAGTTCAAGTCCAGCCTCAGCTAAATAGTGAGTTTGAAGCCAGTCTCTGTTCTAGCCATTGCATTTTCTTATTAGCTTCAAAACTGGTATGTATGTCATATTTTCAACTGATAAAAAATGGTAAATGTTCACTGACACTCTCAATAAGATTGAGGACAGAGCTGTCCAAAACACTACTGAAAACTTCATACCTAGTTGGACAGTAGCAGTGCATGCCTTTAATCCTAGTATTTGGGAGGCAGAGGCAGGCAGATGTTTATGAGTTCAAAGCCAGCCTGGTCTACACAGAGGGTTCCAGGGCAGCCAGAGTTACAACAGAGAAACCGGGTCTCATAAAAAAAAAAAAAAAATTCATACCTAATCTCATGCCATGGATAAATCATCATATTGTCCAGAAATATAAGTTCTTCACTCTTTTATTATCTTAGAGCTTGACGAGTAAGCTGAGATGGCTGGGCAGTGAGCCCCAGGATTCTGATTGTCTCTACTTCCTCAGCTCTGGGATTATAAACATTTTCCATTCATATCTGGCTTTTTGCATGTGTTCTTGGGGTTGAATGTATCTCCTCATGCTTGCAAGGTATGAACTCTACCAACTGAAACTCCATCCTCACACCTTTATTGTTATTAAAATAGGAAAAAAAGAACTAAAACATAGTTTTCATCTCTAGTTTTTCATTTGCTCAGCTACCGGGAGTTATGTCCCTAGTCCAATTACTTTTTCTTCGATCTTGACCCAAGCAAGGAAAAACAACACAAAAACAACCTTAACAACAAGGAACAATTTTTCATACATTTAGCACATGACTGCTTATTTTAAGCTTAACCTTTGAATACTATTCTATAGACTCATAGTGTTCTCTTAATGTGTTTCATTTTGTTCTTCAGAATCCTTCTTGTTAAGAGTTAAGTTTACTGGAGACCCTGTGGGTCAATAGGTTCCAGAGGTTGTCTTACTTTCTCTCCCTTGGTAGAACTGCTTCTGTTTGCACAGTGTGAATAATGTTTTCAAGACACTGCCAACCTTTGGCATTCTATTTTCTGTTATTCAGTTTCATGTCAACATTTTCTTTTTAAACTTCTTAAATTTCCCATTTTGAAGGTCACAATGCCGTGTATGACTAAGCCCAAGCTTGATCAAAATGAGATTTTTAAAAAGAGGTAAAGACAGGCATATAATGTATACCTCCTCTATGAATAAAAACAACACCTCTGGTGTTTTTCCCAATATTTAACTGGTCCCCAGCTCCATTAACTACATATTTTCACCTACCTGGCTGTCCTAGCTTCATTTCTGACTGCTTTGTCAAAAATGACAAAAGTAGTTTATTCCAGCTCACAATTCCAGGTTATGGTCTAAGTACAGGGAAGTCAAGGCCAGAACTTGAACAGCTAGTCACATCCATAGTCAATAGCAGAGAGAGACGAATCCATTCATGCATATTGATCAGTTCACTTCCCCCACTCTTCTGTGGTCCTAGACTCAATCCCAGATATTGTCTATAATGGGCTGGATCTTCCCACATCAATTAATATAGTCAAGTAAATCCCCTACAGACACGTCCACAGACCAGCCTAATCTAGACATTCTCTCAGTAAAATGCTCTTCCCAGGTATCATGTTGGCAAACCACATTGTATAAAATTGGCAATTAAAACTATCACACTGCCATATAACTCTGTCTGGCTTCTCTCTCTATCTCTTCCTCCTGTACATTGTGTGTGTGTTTCATTATCTTCTCTTAGCCATTTCTCAATTCACATGTATGTTTTTAATGTCTCCAGAACCAAAGCAAATTATTTTTGTCGTGATTCTCATATCAGCATTAAGCTGACACTGCAAGCACCAGAGAAAGATATCCTAGGGCAGTGATCCTCAAACTTGAATGTACATCTTCTAAAGGTGCAAGTATTCAATGGCACTGCTGAAGGATGATGAGGGAGCTGTTTCAGATAGAAAGTCATAGGGACCCCAGCATAGTACTGAATAGTAAGGGAAGAAAGACTGAGGTCAATTCTAGGTATCACTCAAGAAAGTGGAGATTCATAAGCTAAGGAGCAAGAGAAAGGATTTCTGGGTAAAAACCATAAAGATTGATCACCAGTGAGCTGACTAAATTGAACTGGTAAAATTATTGCCAATCAGACATCACCTTGAGAGATGGTGGAGAGTGAGCAACCTGGCCAGATATCCATTATCATAAGTTGAGGATACCAAATTCTGGATTAATTGACTTTGAAGCATTCTTCAAAAATTGCATGCAGGACATTTGTAAAATTCTTACAATTATATGCATTAATATTGAAGACCAAAGAATAAGGCTTGCTTTTAAAATTTGCTCAGAATAGAAGTTTGAATACAGTTTTGTCAAGGAGACAATGTGTGTCACCTCAAACTCATCTGACAGCTTAATAAACTGGTTCTCACTGGGTCTCCTCCCCTAAATGTCTGATTCAGAGAATCGAATATCAGTGAATTTTAAATCACATTAGGTTTCTAGTTCATTTTATAGCTGTTCGTCCAGATAACACACTTTACAGTGGATTAAATCCAGTATTTTGATCATGCTAGACAAGACTTCTGCCACTGACCTATACTCTTTCCCCAAAAGGACACCTTCTGAAGGTCACTATATTGGAAATATCTACATTCTATGGAATATCCATTTTCCCACCTCACAATGACCCTCCTCATTCTCAGACTTTCCTATTGTAAATGATAGAGTTTGAACTGTTGATGTAGATTCGTGTCCTGTCACTAGTCAAGCAAACGTTTCTCTGGCATAGTATATGTATGGCGCATTGCATCGGAATGCATTTCTCTGCAGTATGATGAAGTTCTTATTCACTGACCACAGATAAAATGTAGGGAAAAAAGAGGACATAAAGGAGAAAATAAAAATAATTCACATTTTGTACTTTAAATGCATTGTAGTATCACAGAGCGTTGTGATGACGGCGTTAGAACTTCATGAGAAATTTTTCTCTTGTTTCTTTGGAGGCGATATATAAATGCAGACGTCTTGTAAGGCTAAAAGAATCTGGAGGGAAAAGTGCTCTGCTGTCCCTGATAAGGAAGCTCCCACTCAGATGCCATCAAGCAGAATTGTATTATCATTCACTAGTTCAAGACATCTCATCTCTTAATCATCATTTGAAGAGTGAGGTGCTTAAAGAGTAAGTGCACCATTTTCATTGACTGCAAAGAGAACTCACGCTGATAAAGGATGGTGCCTGTGGCGATCAGGTCTGGAGTAGTGGAGCTGCTGACAGAAGCAGCAAAGTTGCAGTGTGACTCAGGCATAAGTGAACAAAATTGAGTGAGAGCAAAAGGCAGGAACTCCGAGAACTCCGTCTCTCCACCTCAGCACGCTCCCTGTTAGATTTCTGAAATGTTTCTATGCACCATTTCCAAATTTTATTGAAATATTTACACTCTGCATTGACAGGATGCTAAAATTTTAACTTAAATTTTTACTTAATTTAAATCTTTAATTTTAATGTTTTATTAATTTTATTTTAACATTATTTTAATATTTTCCCACCAATTTACTTTGTTTCATAAAAGGGTTAGCCAAATTGTTCCCATATAACCTTTGCTTTTCCATAGAGAGGAGAAGCATGTGGTAGTAGTCAATCATTAATCTTTATATCTAATGTCTAATTCTGATCTCTTATGATGAAACCTGTACCACAGAGTCTAATCTACCAGCTTCTACTTTGGCAACCATGTATAATCACCTGGCAATGGCTATTCTTAGACAAATCTCTTTATCTCTACACATGTCATCCCTGAAGTATAAACCTATGTATTTATAGCTTTCCATACTAAGCTGGGTGAACCAGTCTGTACGAAACATATATCAATCACATAATTGAAATGACAAATAATTAGCTAATTTTAGTCAGAACTCTATAATATACTCAAGCTCCCTTTGGCTTTCAGGTTTCCTTAAACATTCAGTGCTCATGACGCTTCCAACTGTACATCATGTTTGACTTTTCAAAAGCTGTCTGTTTAGTGGGTGGCCACATCCAAAGTAACAGAATTCCCTGTAGGCAGTCCTGTTCACAAGGAAGATACAGCATCTGAGCTAATCACCCCTGTTCAATGATATCCTTAAATGTACTCTCTCAGAGAATGCTGTTATCTACCTTAGCTACAAAAAAGGAGAGTAGCACCTAGTGGTAAAATCCTCAGAGACAAAAGAGAGGTGAATGTAAAGGTATGGAAAGCATACTTTTATATATTTATATATTTATGTATTATATAAATATATATATATATATATATATTATAATATATTATATATAAATTCCTGGACCTCATCCATCTGCTAGGAATTTTCATGCTTTGCCCTTATCAGTTAGTGTGATCTGGCAGCTCCACGTGTCAGTATGTAGACTTTTCAGTAAGTCCATATGTCTTAACACCTACATGCATGGACACAGTCTGTGAAGAAGTTCAGGTCTGGAGCTAGAGTGTGGTTTTCAATGGGAGTCCACAAAACCCACTCTAAGTCCAAAGAAAAAGATGGAGGCCCACACCACTTGATGAAGAGGCACAGCCAACACCATGTTCCTGGAGACCTCTGTTGCTGGTGTTGAATGGAGGCAGATACTCATGTAGCTCATCTTGAAAGTCAGGGATAAAGGAGAGCACTGGGCTGCAAAGATGACCACATGGGGTGGAAAGAGCACAAAGCATCATATTTTTTTCTGAAGACCCTGGTGCTTCCCCAGCTTCCTCAGATCCCCCAAGCTAAAGGTGACAGCATCCCTGGATGACAACATTACAGACCCACAGGTGCAGGTCAATGGAATTTCCATAATGATGGAAGGAGGTACCTTCTGGGAGATCCAGCTGGTCCAGACTTTGACATTCCATATGCTGATCAGAAAGCTGACTGGTTTCTTCACATATTCATAACCTATCTTTTCCATTCAGAAAAGCATACAACACACAAGGAAAATACTTTCAGCTAATGAGATGTGCATGTCTCTTTGTTTAATAAGTAACTCTTGATACTTTACGAAAGACAATTATAAAACAAAAGAGTATCACTCATTTACTCTGCCTTCAGGGGGTTTTCAGTAAAGACAGAAACAAAAATAATTGAAGTATTTTGTAATAATTAGAAATGTCATAGGAATGATACAGAATATAGTATAAGATTTCAGAGGAAATAGATATTTTTCCTGCTTAAGTTTATCAAAAAAATGTTAGTTATTTCTAATTATTTTGACGTTCTCAGACAGGAAATTCTCTGGCAAATGATCTGACTTTGATCATTATGTTTCTTAGAAATGCTGAGGCTTTAATGCTCATAATGATCCAACTTGAAAACCTGTTTTATTCTCACCAGCAAATATATTAAGTTGTCCATTTTTTCTCCATACAATATGCTATTGTTTCATAAACAGGAGCTCTTTTTTGATAATTTCTTATAACTTAATTTTACTTTTGTCTATTTAAATTATTTTTATGTCAAACGACTTTGGAATTTTGGAAGTATTCCCTCCCAGCACAAGCACACACACACAAGCACACACATACACATAGACACACGTGAAGCAAAAGAAATAGACAGACACAGAAATAGAGAGATTGATGTTTCCTGCTTAAAATCTACCGTAGACTCAACTGGTCCTGAATAAACAAGCCAGCCAGTTGCAAGTACTTCTTTCATATTCTACACCTAACCTAACACAATTATTTCATCAGTCTTTCCACGTGTCTGGCCATGAAACGGGAAATCTGCAAAATGACTTCTAACAATTTTCCTTATAGTGTACTCAGAAGAATGAATGTTCCTTCTTTGAATATTCATTTTCTTTTAACTATTTTTCACTATCTAAGATAACTTTTTCAGAATCTGTCATTACTATGTACTGAGCACAGGATTGTGAGGAGTCCTTCTCTCTGTAAAGAATAGCCCAGTCAAGGACAGGGTTATAATGAGATGCAAATTTCTCATTAAAAAGCAAATCCTTCCTCTCAAAAGTTTGTATTGGACACAACTTAAACTTGATTGGTGAGAATTCCCTATTAAGAGCACTGAGAGAATGTTCCAGTTGGAGACAATGTAAGATCTCAGTTACTTTCTTTTTAATGAATTAGAAAACGTGAGTGCATTTCTACCCCAGAGCCAAGAAAAACTCCTCTGAGATAGCTCAGCACGTGTCAGCCAACAGGCTGACATCCCTCTCCATTTCCTCATTCTTTAACCTATTTTTCCCATCATTTACCTAGTGTATTTATGGACAAAATTGTTCATTTATGGGATACTCTATGAGTCACTATTAAGTTGCATCATTATTTTGTTATGAATTTTCTCAGGATGATGTTCCTTACTCTAAGGTGAATTAGAGCCTTCTCACAGTAGCTGCTACCCCTGGAAAAACATGCCCTTAGATGCCTAAATGTCTTTAGTCTTTTTCTTAAAAAGTATTCATTGTAGTCAGATACAGTGATGCATGCCTTTAGTCCTGGGAGTCAGAAGACTGAGGAAGGAGAAACACAAGTTTGAGACCATCTGAGCTGCATAATGAGACCTGTCTCAGGGGAAAAAAAAATATTGGGTTTGGGATGTAGTTCAACAACAGAGGACCTGTTAACCATATGTGAGAACCTAGGTTAAATACTGAGCATTTATAAAAATAAAAGTAAGTATTCATCTCTCCTATTAAGGACAAGAAGAAAGACCCTCTCAAGGGGTCAATTGCAATAGGCATAAGCCATGACGTTTTGTAGGATGGAAGAGGGGTGAAATTAACTCTACACAGGACAAGAAATTTGTAGATTTATGTCTATAATCAGAGTGCAGTCAGTGTGTGAAAGGTTATTAGGAGAAAACATCAGGAATAGATGGAAATTCTGCCTAAACCAACCTAACAGGTTCTTTGTTGACAGGATGAGGTGGTTAGACATCACCCAGGGATGATGCAGGATGAGGTATCCAGTTATTTGAGCGTAGGGTTTCTGGATAAATCTTGATAAAACAGGATTTGTACAGAAGTACACAGAAGTACCTGCAAGAAGATCTAAGACCTGATTAGAGTTTATTAAAGTCAAGAATCTTTTCAAGTGCTCCCTCTTGAAAAGCAGTAGGCCCATTTTCTAATTTACTTACTTTTTGATCATAAAGACCAAACAATTCATCAACCAAACTGAAGATAGATAACTGGAAAGCCCACCGTTCTGAATTTTTGGGTCCAGAGTGGTTAGTTGAGATACCCAAATGTTGGGTTTTAAGCACTGTTGAGTGTACGGAACAGTAAAATTGATGATGTGTCTTGACGAAGGCAACTTATAGATTTTTTTTAAAAAAGCATTTAATTGGGGGGTCGTTTACAGTTTCAGGGGTTAAGTCCATGACCAGGTTGAGGAGTATGTCACCAGGAGTATGGCAGTCATGGTGCTGGCACAGTAGCTGAGACTTTATATGTTGAGACATCAATCATGAGTCAGAGAGAGAGAGAGAGAGAGGTAACTGGTAATGGTGTGGGCTTCTGAACCCTCCAAGCCCACCCCACTGACATGCCTCCTCCAACAAGTCCAGATCTTCTAATCCTTCCCAAACAATTCTATCACTGTGGACTGCGATGGCATTCAGATATATAAGTCAATGGGGCTCTTCTCATTCAAACCACCACACAGAGTTAATGGGAGACATTCTGTGATTTGTAGTTTGAATGTCTTTGATGATGCCATTGGTCCTTCTGGTAAATGCTCTTCATATCCCACATAGCTGCAGGTGTAAAAGCTACGTAAACATGATTTGTTATGACAGTATCCTTGGATTTTATATCAAGTCATCCAACTTAACCTTTGTAGGACTTAGAAAAATGGAAAGTTTTAAGGGTTTTGTTGTTTGTTTGTTGTTGTTGTTATGCCAAGTCAAGAACATAGGAGAAACATGGAAAGTTTTCTTTTTTTAAGTTATAGTGAGACATTAGAGGAAACTAAAATTTAAATTTACTCCAGTATAGGGAGAAAAAAAAATCTTAAAGAAATGAATAGTACTTTGGTTTCATATTGATAAGAATCTGCTATAATTTACTAGTGAGGGCACTAGACTAGTTTAGTGGTTCAGGCTTATAATTCCAGCTGCTTGCAAGGCTGAGGCTGGAGGAGAACAGGCTGCTTAGCAAGCTATAGAGAATGCCCAAGGCCTAAGTGGTTAACCCACTGTCATTCTATCTCAAAATAGAAAATACAGGAAAAGAAGGAAAGGAAAGAAAGAGAAAGAAAGGAGTGGTGAGAGAAGGGAGGGAGGAAGAGGGGAGGAAGAGAAAGGAGGGAAGGAAAAAGTGAAGCTATGGAAAGTCAACTTTAGTTCTTTCAACTATCTGGTCAGTTCAGATTTTGAGCTTTGATTTTCAAATAGAACATTTCATTTAAAGCTTTGACGAGTTTAACCAGGGTTTCTACTCATATCCTCTTAGAAGAACATATTATGAGTTAATTCATGAATAACTATAGTTCCATGAAAGTAAAAGCACCCAAATAGAATTTCTTAATTCTGTAGGGACCAGGTTTTAGCTGTATCCACAAGTTGTCTTAACCAAATTATAGTAAGCAAAAGACAAAAAGGAAACATTTGTTTTGGGTTGTTTGGTTTTTTTGTTTTGTTTTTTCTGTCTTGTTTTGTTTTGTATTGTTTCCTGGAAAATAAAACATTCAAGAAACAGCGACTTCAAGCAGTGAAGCTGCCCAAACTTAAATCCTCATAGTCGGGAATGCAGCATCACAGGATTAATTGTTTTACTTGAATCTCAGTTAACATTTTCAAGAACCCATCAGTTATTCTTGAATCTCTGGAAATTCTCATTAGTCCAGTGGTTTTCAAAGTTATAAGAGGCTTGCCTTTGAGATTAAATATAGAAGTACTTAAAGCAACTGGATCAGAGTTGAGAAACAAACAACACTGTCTCTGAGTAGTTAGAAACTGAGAATGGTTGAGGCTAAAGATCATATGAATAATGCATTTTTATTTATTTATGTATGTGGTATGCAATTTTTGAAATAAGAGATAGAATTATAAGTGATAAAATGATATCAGAATATATCAAATTTCCATTCACTGAGTAATTACCAGGTACCTGAGCAATAAAAATGGGACCCTTTCTAACTTCATCCCTTCTTGTAGTGTTCTGAGGGTTGAAGCTAGGGTTTCATGCATGCTAAGCAAAGGCCCTACTATTGAGCTATACCTCCAGCTCTGTTCTGCTCTTCCATCTTGCATTTTACACATTCAATCAGTCACAAGACTTTACCCATTGGACTTCTTAAATAACCAATTACTAAGTTATTTTCTCTTTTTTTCTGTTGCTATCTGCCTAAGTTAGGACTTATCTCTCAACCAGGATATCTGCTATGATGTGTTCACCCACGTTCCTGTTAGTATTAGTGTAAAATCCCAACGTGATCTCACAGAGGCATTTGTATATACATTGCAGATTCCTCTTCACACTACGGCTGCAGAGAACTTATGATACATAAAGTCTCACCAGGTGGCTAGAGAATTTCAGTGGCAACTATTAAAATTTCCTTAGGATGGTGCACAAGCTCTGATATTTCCCTTAGGCATATCCTTATTTTCCATTCTGGATGAGTAGTAACTGTCCAGCCATTGCTGCAATGGCTGATGGAGGGCAAGGTGGACCTCTACTGCTAGTCCACATCAAAAGGCCTGCATTCCATTCCAGTTTCTTGGAGCCACTATTAGTGTTCCCATGTAAGCAGCGCTGATGAGATCCAGGCAGCTGCCAGCTCCAGTTCTGGGCAAGTGTTGCTTGGGGTGCATGCTATCATTGGTATTTTTAACAATGTATTGACATAGCAATACGAACTTGAAAGGCCTCCCCCCCCTAAATACCTGCTTATGTAAGTAATTACAGTGGCTTCAAATAGCCCTGAGCTTTCAGTCAAAGCAAACACCCACTTACAGAGTGAAAGTACCTCTGAGTAAATGAAGAATGTTACATTGTTTTCTTTATATAATCTCTCTGGAGAGGAGAGCTTCCCACCCTATTCCTAAGGGGCTGACACAGTCACCTTGAATTGTCTGAGTTCTTGCAAAATCAGAGGGAATTACATATGTTGTAAATTATCTGTTACTCTAAGTAACAGATGATGTATTAAGGAAAAGATGGGCCTCATTAGATATTTTTGTGCCTGTCAAATAGCTTTGCTCTAGCAACGGCTTTGGAAAAAGCAGGTCTCCTTCAGATGTGTTGAGAACAAAGTCTGTGGGTAACCCTTTTGCATTTGAATTTCTTACTGTGTATTTTTTGACACTCCCACTTTAAGCAAATCTTTTGAGTTCCAGTGTCTATTCACAATTGACATGATGCAGCATGTAGGATTTATATCAACTCTGCAGCACACCCTCTGTTCTTCACATCCAAATATTTGATACCTGTAACATGTCACAGAATGTAAGAGAGAGCATTTCATATGAAACTAATGTGAAAACAGCAATGAAATATTAAGTGGAAAAACATGTTAAAATCAAAGTTTGATGCAAATTATCTTGATGAAATGTATCTCTCAGAATAATCCAGTATAGTGTTCAAATCATGGAACTCCAAATACATGGTGGAACTGTCTGACCACGTTCCCTGACTTTAGCATACAGCCATTTTATATATGAAATTAAAAATGGGTAATTTTAGTTTTGAGAAAAGATCTCTCTACACAGTCTTGGAACTCACTACATTGACCAGACTGTCCTTGAACTCACAGTGACCTCTTGTCTCAACTTCCACCCAATGCTGGGAATAAAGGGTTTTTTGTTTTGTTTTGTTTCCATGAGAGGCTCCTTTATGCCTCAGCTAATGGTTTTAGTTACAGGGCCCTCTGGTAGGGGGACTTTTAGTTACAGGACCCTCATGGAGGGGGACTGTCTTACAACTCTGGAGTCAGGTTTGGATTTTCCATCTTGCCTTCTGGCTTCCTGAGCATACCACACACTGCAGACACTGCCTCGCTATGAAATCTGTCAGGCCCTCAAGTCCCATCTGCTTAGCACCTTGAATAAAGCAGATGGGAATGCTGACAGGTAGCTCTGACTCTTAAGTCCCAAGGGATCCTGGGATCCCTACCCTGAATGAAGGGGAACTCTCTAGCTTGCTAAAGCTCAGTGGCATCAGGCTTGTCACATTGGCTCTGATAATGAATTATCTTCCTGGTTTGTGAAGACCCTTGTCCAGGTGGTCACCCAAAATGTATTACAGGGATATCCGAGGTGTCTTCTTTATATTTCCCTTAAAAATATCTGAAACAGAGAGTCTACCCTGTAATCTTCCACTGATCTAGAAGCAAATTCTAGGGGGTATGGAAAGCAAATCCCCAAGACTGCATCAGGCATGGTCTGAATCTTTTGTTCCCCATTTTAGCTGAATATACCTTGCTTAAAGAACTCTAAAAACACTGTGTGCTTGCATTGCAAGCTGGGGACTAATGGAAGGTTTTTGGTGTCAAGGGCCAAGGTCTGTTTTAATTTATTTTATTAAGATCAGTTAATCACTCAAACACCATTTTGTAATTAAATAGTCACTGTTGTTGAAGATTTCATAAAATATCACACAGAACGCCAGCCTTCTTCAAATAGCATCAAACATGACTCTGATAATGAAGCTTCTGAGCCCTACAATCCCAGTTTATAGCTGGAAAGCACGCTAGTGAAACTAGAAAAGCCAGAATAGTAATGGCCAAATGAGCATTCCAGCCCAATTTCTTAAAGTTTAAAAACACAATTATTTCCAGTCACATTATCTGTAAGACCAAAGCGGCCTGACTTCATCACGGCACTCAGGTCCTGCAACCCTGACTGTACACAGTATGTCTTCGTTCTGAAGAACATGGAAGAGAGTTCAGTCCGTTTCCTAGGTTTGGAAGACTTCTTTATGCTGAAGTTTTGTCCTTTAAAAAGAGCAGTGGTGATCTACTGAAGAAAAGTATTGATTGTCAGATTATGAGAAATTAAGCTGCTAAAACTAAAAGCAAACAAAGAGAATGCACCATTGATCAAAGTGTTGCCTCTAAACCCAGTGAGCTAGGATGGGGCTTCATCAGGACTTACCCAGCAAGGAGGGATATGTCTGTGCTAATAGAAAGAAAAACAGTTGCGTGTGTGTTTAGTAAAGGCAATGAAGCCCCAGGGCCACAGTGTAGACTGGCCTGCTCAGGATTGGGTTCATTTTGAATATTGCTTTCATAAGAACTGCTTTCACTATACTGAGACTGTCTAGCTTAATATTTCCTCCTATTGCAAAGAAATGCAAATAAATCCCATTAAACCTTTGGGGTTATCCAGCCATTTATGGTTCTAGTCTATTACTATTAATTGGATTCTTAAGGTTAACATATTTTCTAAGTAAATGTGTGGATATGTGATCAAATGTAATTTGTGACTAGTATTAACTGAGAAACCTTACAAGGATATAAAAGTAATAATAATAATAATAATAATAATAGAATTTTTCCATGAACTATTCTAATTTAAACAAAAAAAAATTTACATGAAGTCTTATCTTCTTCACTGAAGCTAGTAAACTGTCATTATACATAATTCAGTGAGTTTCTGACATAGTTCCCTATAGAAGTACACCACTGTGGCAGCTCACCAAACAGGACAAGAGGGCATATTCATTGGTTCCATCTCTGCCAGACCTCAGCAGAGGGGACCACTGTCATGGCCAGTGCCATACTCGCAGTGGACCCGCAAGCATCTCTGCTCAGGTGTTTCTATTGATTCAGAACTCCTCAGGTGCAGATCACAAGCAATCAAACATCCCCCACAGAAATCCAACATCTGCAGACAATACAAAACACCCTAGGCAGCCCCTCACCCAACAGTGCATAAAACAATTATTTTATATATAACTAAAAATAAACTTCCACAAGTTTCCAGCTTACAACACACTTAGTTTGTGTTAGCCAGTTCTCTACTACATCCGACAAGTGATTATAAGGAGAATACAAATTAATTTTAGTGATAACCTTAAAGAAACAAACAAAAAAAAAACCAGAAAGATTTGTTTCATCTCCAAGGAAATGAAAAGAGTAATTATTTCCTAAATCTTTAATGAGTTTTGGTTAATCTTTTGCAACAAAGCAAACTATTTCTTAAACCCACACATGCTCTGCCCTAGAGTGATTTTTTAATTCAAATATCTTGATGTTTTCTTTGTAAAGTTTACTTTCCTAAGGCATTGAAATATCCCTATTCTAGATAGCAGTTTCAAGGTTTTTCTAAAATATTCCTCACCAGCCCAGGAAATGTTAACACAATTACAAAGCTAAGCCATTACATTCTCATGCCTCATGCTGAAAAAAATAATATTAAGATCCCACATGGAACTGCAAGATAAAAGAATACTTACCTCCTTGGCTTTATCAAATGGCATTCAATTATTTTCCTAATTGAGGCAGAATATGTTGGTCCTAGTAATGATCAATTGGAGGGATCTCATTAGGATGTATATCACAGACTGTATTTTCAAAGCATGCCTGTCCTCTGGGTAATTGCAAAGGAAAGGTAATTCCGTAGTGACAAATTGAACTTAAGCAAATGTTCATCCTTCATCTAGCATTTTGCTGACAGGGTTCAATAATCGTCCCTCATTGTGACTGTATGGTAGTTGACTTTCAGGTAGCAGAAGGACAGATTCAAAAGGGAAGATGCAAGAACATGGAAAGGAAGGTTCTGAGATAGTTAAAGAGAAGTGAGATGGGGGGGGAAGGAAGAAAGAAAGAAGTGATGAGCTGAGGAAGAGTTGACACGAAAGAAAAGCAATAAAACATTGGGCTCTGCATTGACTTCTTAAAGATGCAAGAGTGACAGACGCTTTTATGTTATCAGAGGAGTAAAGCAGTGAACCTAAACCACAACTGCATACAGACTCACTCTTGACTTCATATTCTCTCACACAATGGCTACTTATATGACCAAAGGAAAGATACTATCCATGTTCCTTATCCCTTAAACTTAGAAGTTTAGTGGAGATGTATATTAAGTATCCAAAAAGATCTCTTTGTAGTACATTTGTAGTACATCTGTACATTTGAAAAGGAAGTGAAAATAAACACTGGAAAATTACATTCTCTAAATGCTCACATTACTTCTAGACTACATAAAACAGTACCATACTTCCTAGTATTTTTATATAATCACATAATTCTAGCTCCATATAATTATAGCTATTTGGATAATTCAAGAAAACATATAAGCCATGTTTTATAACTGCTCAAAAAATTAAGTATCATTGGACCAAATGAGCAAGAAGAAAGGTAAAAATGTGCCATGTGAGGGTATATTCAGAACTCAAACTCAGTACAGAAATGACAGTGAGCCACCAAATTCATGAGATTTCCTTTGTTAAGAAAACACCAGTTAGCCAAGCGCAAGGTCAGATCAGCTCAGGGAGTAAGCATGTTAAGATTGTACCCTACTCTTAACACTGCTGACACTTGCCTGTAACTTTAAATAGAATGCATTTCCCATTGTACCTCAACGGGCAAAACCATACTCAATCAGGAAGGAGGCTGAAATGTCCTGATGAGTTCATTGCTTAGAACATGCTCCTGGTAATGAAGGAAAGCTGATACTCAGTCCCGATACTTCCTCCACCGCCGTTCTCTTCTATGTGAAACTAGATGAAATGTAACATCCGATTTATCCCTCTCCTCCTAGTCTACCTGTTTGCTCTGTTCCAATAACACATTTACCCCTGTTGCTTTTGTAGATGACTCAGGAGGGGTTAGTTTTCACATTAATATAAAATACCCTACAGATAAGAGCAAAAATGACTTGGAGGTCTGTACGAAGTACAAGCCAGTGTATTTCTTTAGGATGCTGATACGTATGTGCGTGCTTTAAATGAATCAAACTGCACGTCTGCAATTTTGCGGCACCAGCACCAATCTAGAATTTTTAACCCTCTTCTTTCCTTCAGTGTTCCTCACATTTTATTATTTGTCATTGCATTTATATGCTTTATTCCTGTAACTGAAGCATAAATTTTCTAAGGAAGAAAACGGATTTCTCTTCTATTTGTTTTTCTCTTGTTTGTCATATCAGCAATCTACGTTCCCAGACACTTAATATAGATATATTAATACACTGGAAATGATGGGAAATCTATATAATTTCCAGCAATTCATAGACCTCTAAGAGGCAAAATTTCTACAACGCTTTTAACACACCACAAGAGGCAGTTCTTTGGGGAAAAAAAAAACCCACAGGTGTGGAGACATTTATTTTCAGAAGTGTGTATTCCAGAAGATGGTAAAAAATTCATCCTAAGGCTCACACAGTGTTAGGTAAGATGCTTTAGAGGAATCTGTGAGAAAGACACAATATGCATAGATATATACATGGTACGTATGTCATCTTCCCTCTCCAGTGCACAGTTCATCTCTGGTGTACTCCAGAAGTTCAGGTTTTTATGTTGCAACCAAAGAAAGCTTTGGGGGAAAAAACCTTGCCCCATTCACTACCAGTCCCAATCTCGATGTTGCCCCAGCCCCCCACACTGTATTTTCCAGTCATTCTGGAAGTTTCAGGAATACAATGAACTTGTGCTCTTGTTGGAGGTCTTATTCATACTCTCATTCTCAATGTGCACCAGCCAGGAAGAACACCATTGATACTCCTGCTACCCTGGTCTGCTAAGACTCCATCTCCTCTGAAAAAGCCTTCTTAGTGCCTTGAGGGACAGGTGATTCATTCATCATGTTCCCTTAGCACTTTATGTTAACTGATGATTTAGGTAGATAAGTACATAGGCAGATAGATAGATGATAGATAGATGATAGATAGATAGATAGATAGATAGATAGATAGATAGATAGATAGATAGAGATAGACAGACAGGGATGATAGACAGAAGATAGAGAGAGATGATAGATAGATAGATAGATAGATAGATAGATAGATAGATAGATAGATGATAGATAGATGATAGATAGATAGATGATAGATAGATAGATAGATAGATGATAGATAGATAGATGATAGATAGATAGATAGATAGATAGATAGATAGATAGATAGATAGATGATAGATAGGTAGATAGATAGATAGATAAAGATATATATATCTGCCTGTATATCACTCCCACTTCACTCTTCTATTCTAGTCCACACTCACATAGTCTCTGAAGTAAATATCTGTAGCTATTCACCATTCCAACCTGGGCCACTGAGTGCTTGAGAAAATGATTGAGTCTGCCTTCTTATCTGTTTCCACCCATGTGTCGCATCCTTAGGCGCCCTGGTAAGTGCACTACACTCAGGTCTAATGTACATATCTGTAATGCTTGAGTTTTTCTTCTTTTCTTAACTTTCCTATTGCTTAGATTTTTTTATTTAAACATTCTTTATAAAAGCATAACTACAACATTATCACCCTTCTCTTTCCTTCAACCCTTCTCATGCCTTCAAGTTCCTTCCTCTCAAATTCATAGCTTCTTTTTCTTAAGCTGATTGTCTAGAGATAGATATACTCTGACCCCATTTAGCATGTTGCTTGAATAAGTGCTGACCACTTGGTATTGGATCACCAATTAGGGGCTTCTCCCTGGGAAAGACTACTTCTCCAACTCTCAGAATCCCTTAACTGCCTGTAGTTCTTTGTTTAAGGGTGGGGTCACATGAGATTTCTCCCTTTCTTATTAGCATGTCTGTTGGTTTTGTCTTTGTTCAGGTCTTGTTTAGGAAGCCATATTGTTGAGGTTTAATGGGTGAATTTTCTCTGTCATTTCTAGTAGACACAATCTCATTCTCCTGGTCCTATGAATACACTTATCTGTGGATTTAGTAATAAGTATTTAGAATGCATTTAGGAATTATGCTGTTCCAATAGAGACCCATGACCTCACTAGTCCCAAATAGTTGACTGGATTTCTTTCCCAGGCATGATGTCTCTCCATAGAGAGAATCTCAAGTTCAATTAGAGAGTTGTTGGTTACCACCAAGATATTAGTACCACTATTGGACCATCAAGGATATCTTGCCATGCTGGTCATTATTGTGAGTCAGAGACTAAGCAGGACTATCAGTTGTTTCCTTCCCTTGTTGGTTTGCATGGTGCCTTCTGGAAAAATAAAAGTTAGTCCTTGGTGGGGGTTTCAAGGAAGATATAGCTCAGATTCTCCAAGTCATGTATCAAAACTGCATAACATCCTCAGCAACAAGTGTTTATCGTTACCCTGCTTAGAGAATTTTTTTTTTTTACTTCTACTCTGACATTTTCTCCTGTAGATTATCACTATGACCTAGTTTTTCAACTCAGATGCTGATAGCCTAAGTATCATATTCAATATAGGGCTGGAGGTTACAAAAAGAGACTTTAAGGAAAAAGATTCTTAGTCCAAAAGAAGGTTATCATGGTGAGATTTTTAATACTTCTACCAAAAGCAGATGGACATCACTATAAATGGGGACCTGCAATATTCCTCTCATGCTCATATATGTAACAGTCAACTTCCTTAATGTAGGTCATCATCACAGCTATGGATGGTTTGATGTAAAATGTGTGTCCTTGAGTAGCCATTATGATTTCTTTGCGAACAACTTACCTAAAAATATAATATTGCTTCTAATAGAAATTTGGGTGATAAGATCACCAGAAAAAGTTAATTCTCATAGCATCATGGGAGAAATGGGGATATTTCTCTTTGGACTCTTAGTCTCCTTAATAAAGAATTTAGAAATGGATTTGAAGGACAATTTTATTTGCATTGGAAGAAAAATTGGGCCGAGAAGATGTAAACTTGGCAATTGATAGGAGGACTGAGATGGAAAGAGGGGGAGAGAAAGCAGGAAGACAATAATGGAACAGCAAACAAGGCAGACAAGAGTTGAGTGGGCAGGAGAGGGGCTGCCAGAGAAAAAGAACTTGTGAAGGCCCAGAGTGTCTCAAGAGCATGTTCAGGCTTTGGCCAATATCAAAAAGAAGAAGAGATAGAGAAAAGAAAAAGAAGAAGTTATGTTTTCTGAATAACACAGAAAAGTTGCATTGGCCATAGTGCTACTGATAGAAGCTCTGCATGGGACTGTGATAGGTGGGACGAGGGTGCTCTGGGAAAGATAAGTGCATTATCTCATTAAAGGGACAATTATTCTTCCTATCTCCCTAGCATGGACTGAGATGAATCAGCCTTCCCAGGTGATGGTGTCTTGGCCAGATGATTGACATGCCCAGCTGGAATAACTCTTAGGGGAGGAGACAGTAGTATGTAATATTTTAATCTTTAGTGCATGTGTCCATCCAGCACAAGATATAGATTTTATTATTTTGATCAGAAGAAAATAGCTTTTCCTTAATAGGGTTCAACAGAATCCTGATATTCATTATCAACTACCCTCAAGATTACTGTAATTAATTTATTACTGTAATTACTGTATGAGGGTTGAGTCCTTAAGATCCTTTGAGATGTAGTTTGAAATTAGAAAATAAGCATCACACATTGTCATCATGAAAATCTCATGCTCCAGTTCCAAAGCTGTTCATCCCCACGATGCTATGAAAACACACTGACTTATGGTCTCCAGGTAGGGAGTGCTATTTAGGAAAAGAGTGACACCATATCAGAGATTGGGCTCCGAATGTAGCTCAATGGTAGTGCATTTGCCTTAAGTTCATTCATTAGTACACACACACATACACACACACACACACACACACACACACACACAATCAGAGCTCTCTTCTGATATTCCAGTCTCCAGCCAAGACAGGACTGAGGGTAGTTTTAGCTTTTGGCCCAGGTCAAAATGGAACTACTGCATTTAGGGTCCCTCTCCTCCCTATATCTGTCTCCTGTTCTCACCAATTACTCACATTTAATACAGGTGATAGCTCTATTTCTATTCTGTTTATAAATTTATGGGAACATCCTTTTCAGAAACAGAAAAAATTCAATATGTGTATCCTTTTGTGTATTGAACAACCCAATATGGTAGAACTGATTTCATAGGGATCTGAAGATAGAATAACTTTTACTACTTAAGAAGCCAATTAGTTTCATTTGGGTTACTGACTATTTGCATCTTAGAGTAAGGGGACACATTTCTTTTTGTTTTTGTTATTTAAGGAATCTCTCTGGAGATAACTCAAGAAAAAAGAAAGAAGTGGCTTTGTCCAGATTTAGAAAGAGATAACAACTTCTCGTTGCTATGGAAATGAACACAGGTTATGTTGTTTTTCCATTCTTCTCCTTTCCATTTTTTCACAGTAAGGCAGACTGATCTAGCTTACTCTGTAGCATCTGATTATCATCACCACTGAGGAACTGTTTGGCTTCTATTGCTGTGATAATTGCCACGACCAAAAGCAACTTGGGAAGAAGTTTGTTTCAGCTTCAGTTGGAGCCCATCATGAAAGGCTTCATCATTTCTCTTCTCATCATGAAGAGAAGTGGGGGCAGAATTCAAGGCAGGAACCTGGAGGCAGGAGCTGATGCAGAGGCTATGGAAAAGTGCTGTTTGCTCTCATGTTCAACCTGTTTTCTTATAAATCCTTGGACCAGCAACCCAGGAGTAGCAGTACCCCTCAGTGAGCTGGACCCTCCCATATCAATCAATATCAAAGAAGTCCTAGAGGTTTTGCATATATGCCAATCTGATGGTGGAATTTTTCTCAGCTGAGTTTCATCTTCCCAAATGACCCTAGCTTGTAACAAGTTGAAAACATAAACACACACACAAACACACACAAAAACAGGTCAGTTAATGAAGAGCACATCAGAACGTCAGAGATAACATAAGCTGAAATTTTTTGCCACACTGGGAGAAGAGTGAGTTTAGAAAAGCCAGGCAGCTCACCTTGCTTGTTGTAGCAAAAGTAGAAATTAAATCCCTATGACTTGCTCCTGTGCCTATATTCTTGACAGCTTATTTCAGACACCTGCTGGAAAGTCAAGAATAACTTTAAATGACTACGTGAATAAACAGTATTATATAAATACCCCGTGTGTTGCATATTAATAAGAACAATACCCAACCCTCTAGGAGCACTAATTTTATACTTCCTATGAACATGTTTGACCCTCACTGGGTCTTAAAATTCTTATCTTATGAGCTATAGAAATGATACCTGAAAGTATAGTTTTCAACTGTTGTTTTAAGCAGCAATAATTCTTATGCCCAAGGATCTTAAGACACCAGGATTTCTTGTCAGGGTTGTGGCTAGAACCCTAGGTATCACAGGTGACCTCTTGTTAGTCTTTTCATATAACCACTATTCCACAGATCCTCTCTTTCAAGTACATTTATGAATTATCCAAAAATATGCACACCCGTGTTAGGATTGTGATTTATTTTTTTTTTTTTTGGAGCGAGAAACAGGAACAAAGCCACGGTCCGATACTATTGTATCTGTATAACTTTATTTTGCTTGCTTACTCTCCTTTGGTCTCATTTTCTCACTGAATCCTTGGAGCAACTTCAGTATAACCCATACGCATAGACTAGTGAAATAGTTGCCTAGGACAACACAACTCAAGATCCTACAGCTCTGAGTTTGTCACTTGGATGAGATCATTCCAACCAAGCTTGGTCCACTGATATGCTGACAAACTCTGTTAAAATTATTTCATTCTGGTGGGCTAACACTTTTATTTTAATGCAGCTGCACAGAAACCTTGTAATTATTTTCTTAACCTTCTTCTCTGAAAAAAAAAAAATCTGAAATACTACACTTCCTGAGCTTAAAACATGACAAAAGGAGTTACACTTATCCTCTCTTAGGGGCATTTTGCATGCTTTAAATACCTCATCTAGAAAATGATTTTTTTATTATGCTTCAATCAAATACTTTGTAGAAAGCTGTTTTCTCATTATTTACTTCTTCCTTCCAAGTATGAAACCCTGTGATGGGAAATCAAGATAAGAGATGATTTTCTTTAATCCTGTTTTATATTTACATTTTACATGGGGGGAATGAGAGAAAGAAATACATTAGGAAACAAATATAATACGTAGTATTATTCATACAAATAAACAAAACCTAATTCTTTTCAAAATGTTACTAACTCCTTCGTATGCAGGAAAACTTTCTTTTCGGTAATAAAGGGCAGCTGACCATCTATAAGTTTATAATATGCTTGCAGCATCTGCTTCATTGAAAATCAATAAAATCTGTATTTCCATTGCCTTGGCCTGAAGCTGTGCTGACAAATTATTTCACAGTCACAGAAGTATCTGGATGTTAACCTCGCATCTAATGAAGCAAATGCTTGGCCTGCTGCCTGGTAATTTCAAAGCACCATTGAGTAATCTTTGCTCTGCGCAGTTGCCTACAACACGACTATCTCCATATTCTCTTATCTCTGTGAGAACATATCCTTTGATCTTAACTCTGAGTTTAATTTCCTCTCCACTATAGTGGTGTGGACTGGCTGGAAGTAATTTAAAGGCTACAAAGTAGTCGCTTTCAATCCAAGCGAAAGGATCCAGGGATATTTCTCCTGCATTGCCGTTATTGGACAGAGGCTGTGATGTGATGCTTTATGGCTCTGAGACATCACTGTGACCTGTGATTTTATTGATTCACCTTGCAACAATTTACCTACTAGAGACTGCCTCAGCTGGCATTTTTCTTAGGTTGCATACAGACTCTGAAATCCTGCAGGAGGATTTTTTAACTGCGTGTTTTGCTTCAGAGTCATCCTGACCTCCAACATCTTTATCCGCAGTGTGTGAGTGTAAGAATTCAAAAGGTACATCAAGTCTTTCTCCTGTGTAAACTCGCAAATGTTTTCACACTGTCAACCTATCCTCTTAATAAGGCGATGCTGAAACAGCACTATCTCCTCTCCAACCGCACATCTCACCACTCCCTTCAGTTCCTTGAGCACACTGTGATCTTGGCCTTCAGGCCCTGAGGCATACAAATTCTTCTCCTTTGCTGGCAGTTTTGAATTCACTGAGTCCCCCTGCCTGTTGACTAGCACCTTAGTGTCCTGTATGTGCTTGATGCACAGCAAAAGCTGAACAGTAATGTGTACTGAGGAAATGATGCGGGAGACTAAGGAGATTTGAAAACAGGATAGCATTGATTCAAATTATCCAATTTTAGCAAAACAGTCTCTAAAATATTATGTGATTAGTAATTTACACCCAAAGGTGAGTTCACTCGGTTAACACATGTTTTGCAAAGAATGGGGTTGCTTGAGGCCCTGGGAAGTTATTAGTAAGCAAACCAGGAAAGGCCCTGGCTCTCAACTAGTGTGTGCTATAACTGAAGAGACAGAAAAGGACCAATTGACGGGCTGGATGGCTATATACAATCATCTCAGAAATCATTAGCAGAAATATCATAAAATAGGACAATGCAATGAGCTGATTTTGGGCAACAGGGTGTCCAATTTAGATTGTATAATTTAAATAGACTTTTTAAAGTTAAGTCCTCCTTAAAAGGAAGTAGTCTTGGCTTCAAGAAGAATATGGGAAAATATTCAAAGCAAGGGGAACGTCAGACACAAATACCATGAGGTAGAAATTAATTTTATGTGTTCAAGGAGGAAGAAGAGAAGTGGGCAAAGTAAAAAGGCATGTTTAGCTGTGGTCACACATGGCTCTGCAGGCCTGGTAAAGAGCCTATGTTAGACCTTGGGCAAGTGCAAACCAGTGGAGGGTTTTAGGTATAGAAATGATGTGATCTCATTTGCATCGTTTGAATAAGCACAGGCTATGCTGTGGAGAGTGGACTGAGGAACAGCAGAATCAGACCGTGATATAACCAGACACGTGAAGTCGTCTTGTGTTAGAGACGTGTCAGTTGAACTCAGTCCAGCACTGAAATAGAGCAACACTGAAGTCAGCATGCTACTATCCTGCCAAAAAGAAATTAATACATACCTGGATGGGAACAAAATGGTGATTTCTATACTTGCAGAAATTTCCAATTTTGTGTAAGAAGTTACTCTGAGAAAGGAAGGGGCCGAGCCAAATTATAGGCAAAGCGTTATCCGACTGGCTACTTTAGATGGAGAGGAAGAAGTTGGTTGAGGGCTTGTATGGGTGAAATAAAGTTTTGATCCATGAGGAAGAGTGGTTTCTCTGCTCTGACTCCAGGAAGATCTAGAAAGGATTGGTCTCAGCATCAGAAGGTCTGAGTGGGAACTAACAGGTATGCCTTTTCTACATGTCACACCACTTCATATACACATATCTCCCCTTATAAAAGATAAGAAAACTTTAGACAATACAGGCAATGAACTAGATAGAATCTTTCCCCAGTTGGAATGAGTTGCATGGTACAACTCAAGTCACATGAGCTCCTGAGGAACTCTTTGCATTAACCTTACTGAACGCCTTATGACTCCAAGTATGTTCTGTACACGACATAGAATATTTTCTGCATTCATTCTTAGTTTCTCCTACTTAGATGTATCTGATGATTGATTGGTTTGAGAAGAGAATCTCTTTGCTGCTCCTACCCAATAGTAGAGCATTGTCATGCCCATAAAGTGTATGATTGGGTTTCTAAGGATTGTAGTGGACAGATTGGCTGAGCCAACTGCGTGTACATGCTGTAACCATCAAATGGAGTTTTTACCTGAGTTGTCAAAACACCTCGTTTATATACTACAGGAGCATCCATGTAAACACAGACCAGAGATTCATTCTTATCTACTTAAACATAGTGGAGGAAGATATAATGAAAGGTGTATTTTTATAAGGCGTTTTCATTTTTTAAAAAATGTAATTAGGCAACCTTAAAGGGAAGGTTAACAGCTGGTCAAACTCAATAAAGCTTGGCTATTTAAAAATATACGCATCTTTAAATTTTTGACTTTTGTCCAGACATACGATCGGTGGCCATCCTTGTCCACTACAATGTCCGAGTGAGGCCTGAGGGACACATAACTCTCTGCGCTGCTGCTAAAGTTCCCCAGAGGTCTTTTTAGAGACAGAAATGATCTAAGACAGAGCAGCACATTCTTAAAAAGAAACAGAGCTTTGGCCATACAGGCTCTCTCAGATGGTCAGATGCAAAAGTTTAAATACAGACAGAATGTTCAAAGCCATAGAAAGAAAATTTGAACCAAAATATTATGTTCATTCTTCGATTAAAAGAAATATACCAAATAAATGAGCAATTTGGGTATAGTGGGCAAACATAAATTATATCAACAACCACTCTGTTCTGGGGCATGGTAAGTAAGGATCTCTTTTCTCAAAGTTTACAAACCTTCTTTGCAAGACCCAATGGTTTAAACAAGAAAACTTACAGCCAAACTTTCAGTTTGGATTTTTTTTTTTTTTACTAATTTTATTAAAAATTTTTACATATTGCAAAATGCAATATGCAAAATTGCATTTTCAAATGTTTTGCCTGAATGTAAGTCTGTGCACCAAGTGAGTATCTGGTCCCCATAAAGACTAGAAGAGGAGTCAGATCCCCTGGAACTGGAGTTATAGATAGGTACAAGCTGCCTTCTGGATTCTGGGAATTGAATCAGGGTTATCTGGAAGAGAAGCCAGTGCTCTTAATCACCAAGCCATCTCTCCAGCCCCAGTTTGGTTTTTATAAAGAAAATAAATAGCAATACTACGAAGATCTCATGGAAGTGGTTGATATGCCAAGGGAGAACCCTCAAATCAAAATTGGTGTCAAGAAATAAGTTGTTCATTTGAGTGTAATCAAGCTTGATTTCTTAAGGTTTCTTATTACTATTTAACATGTAAGGGCAAGTAAACAGGGTGACTATGATATTCTTCTTTTTCAATGTATGATCATTCTCCAAATTGCATTTGCATTCTCTGAACATCGTAAACTTTCCATGCTTGCGATACTCGCTGAAACATTAGGGTTACTTTTGTGCAAGTGAAAAGTCAAATGTGCCAGGCATTGATGGTGCACACCTTTAATCTCAGCACTTAGGAGACAGAGGCAGGTGGATCTCTGTGAGTTCGAGGCCAGCCTGGTCTACAGAGTGAGTTCCAGGATAGCCAGAGTTAGACCAGAAAAACTATGTCTTGAAAAAACAAAAATAAAATAATATAATATAACATAATATAAAAAATAAAAAAACCAAATACAAATAAGTGCTTCACATCTAGGTGTCTGCATTAAACAAATCCATGATAATTGTCTCATGTGCTACCTAATGGCCAGTTGGTTTCATGTAAACACCTATGGTCAGCAAACTTGTCAGTGTTTTGCTATCCTTGTCTACTGCTCTCTAGAGCTATGGTTCTCAACCTTCCTAAAACTCTGACCCTTTAATACAGTTTCTCATGTCGTGGTACCCCCAACCATACAACTACTTCATTGCTACTTCATAACTGTAGTCTTGCTACAGTCATGAATCATAATATAAATACCTGATATGTCACAACCCATAGACTGAGAACCACGTCTCTAGACAGAACACTTCCTAGCTAAGAATCAGCTCATTTATACCCTTGTGAAGAACATCTTTCCTGACTCCATTCACATACACACTACTGGCAGCATAAACTTTGGTGCATGCCTGCATCTCACACAATACCGAGAGCATATTTTAGCCTTGTAAGTCATCCTGAAGCTTGCCTCTGGGCTCAACATTCCATCAAATCTTACCATTGAAGTATGGAGACAGCTGTGAAAACAATACATTTTCCAAATAGATTCAACTTTTGTGACTCTGTCAGGAGACTCCCTCACTGGGTAAGAAGAACTATGGTCATTCTAGGTCCATCCCAGTGTGCTTGAAGGAGGAGTAACTGCTCCATTTACCCAGTTTCGAGGACAATCTTGTCCATACTTTCTCAAGTTTAACTTTGAAGCTGAGTCGCCATTTGGTCACACTTCCTGAAAATCTTATCAACCTCATTAGGAATTTATCTCTAGGAAATGCTATATCTGAGACAGAGTTAAGTATGTGGGGGAAGGTTGTACAAACCCAAGTGCCCATATCATATGCAAGAAGAGTTTCCATACCAAACTAGCTTTTAGAATGTATTCATCCTATTCTGAATGTTCAGTTCACCCTGCTAATGTAAGGAAGTAAGGATCTTCTTGACTCATGTTGGTGTGTATAGTGATTCTGGAAAGCTTAACATATTTATATGCTGGATGGTGATTTTAATTTTTGAAGGTCAAAGATAATTGTCCTAGAATTTAAAATTTCAAAAGGAAAACACCCAGGACAGGCAAACTGTAAATATCAGAAACTACTGGAGGAGGAGATTGAAGGAGAGAAGGAAGAAAAAACAAATAAATGAACAGACATGACACTGAAGCCAGCACATAGGTCAGACACATGGCAGGGAGGGAGACATTCAAGAAAGTAAGGAGTCTAGAGTATCAGGAAAAGAAATCTTGCTTAGATTCTGTCCAGTATCTGGCAGAAAGGGGAAAGAAGGGGAAAACAGATGTGCAGTGCCTTCCTGACCCACGCATCAGGTGTGCAGACCAGAGGTACTTCATGGTGGCTCAAAGAACTGGGCTGGGCCAGGGATTCTGGGGAAGAAAGGTGTAGTATCTCACTGAAGGAAAATGTATTCCATCTGTTTAGCATGGCCTAGGGTGAGTCTCAGACATGCTCTACTTACAGCTCAACATAGATCCTAAACGTGATCCACCATTAAGGAATTTGACTAGATTGCTATAGAAGAAAATGTAAGGAGTGAGAGCATTTGGGGAATCCAAATTTATGAGCCTTTTTTCCTAAGCATGTGGCAAGTCTGGTGTAGCTATGTGACATTCTCTGCACCTTCTTTATTCCTGTTCACCATGCAGGTAACTCCAAAGGTTGAGAATACAATCCTGACTTTCCTCTCCACCCACATCAATTCCACAATTGCCAGCACCTCTCTTTGCCTTCCTTGTGCTTCTTCACTTAGAATAAGAAATGGTTTCTTGGAATGTGCATCCTATTGGTAACTGAAGTCTCCCCTCTTTCTGTTTTCAAGGATGGGAGGAACAGTTTTATTGGACACCAACTGGGCGGGGTAGTGGAAGTGCCAAACAGCAAGGACCAGCGGGTCAAGTCAGCCAGAGCCATTCAAATCACCTACTACCTCCAGACATATGGTTCTGCTACCCAAGACCTCATAGGGGAGAAGTGGGAGAATGAGTTCTGTAAGCTAATGAGGAAGCTCCAGGATGAGCACCAAGACCTCCAATTGTACTCTCTGGCATCTTTTAGCCTCTGGAGAGACTTTCATAAGACCAGCATCCTGGCCAGAAGCAAGGTCTTGGTGAGCCTTGTGCTGATCCTGACCACAGCCACCCTGTCCAGCTCCATGAAGGACTGCTTGCGCAGTAAGCCCTTCCTGGGCCTCCTGGGGGTGCTCACAGTGTTCATCTCCATCGCCACAGCAGCCGGGATCTTCTTTATCACCGATGGGAAGTACAACTCCACCCTGCTGGGAATCCCGTTCTTCGCCATGGGTAACTATCCATCCTTGTGGTAATCGGATTCTTACCGGTTTGGGGCAAGGTAGTACATTTCCTGACTTCTCAGGTGGAAATCTGTTTAGTTTTGCTTTGGTGTGTCTGTGTGATTGTGTAGAATATTCCCTGGGGTTTGTGTTGGCTTTCCCTTTTTTTTTTTTTTGAGGTCTTCAAAAGACATTAGAATAAGCAAACCATCCTTTCCTTTATGTCAAAAGTCTTTAAGTTACGCAATATGGGAATTCTCGACTCAGTTTCTTCATAGCTAATAGACTGGAAGCATCAGACACAAAGCCAACGATGCTTATTTCAAACAGAATTTTATCCCCCTCCCCCATCATAGCCATCCTCAGTGACAGTGGCATGCTAATGACAGCGACCCACGAAAAGCCTCAGAACCACTAATGCATCTTAATCTCAAAGATCTTCTGAAGTTAACTCAAATTCATTTAATAGTTTCGCACAGAACCTACTCTAGTCTTTTACCTGTGTAAAGAATTTTTAAGAAATTAAAAAAAAAAACACTGCCTGATGCCAATTAGATATATTATCCAGTTTATATGCTTATCCCCTGTGAAAATAATTTATAACCATCCCTAATTAAGATTATGAATTCTCACCCAGCCAAACATAAATGATGCCCTAACTATAAAAAACGGTGTATGTGTGCACACATGTATGTGGCTTATGTATATGGCTATTTTCTTCCAAAATAGAAGTCTGAGAACAAACATGAGTTGGAGGCTCAGAGGAAGGTGGGCTATGGCTTATTGATAATCAAGAGATGATGGTAATGTTTGGGACATTCACAAGGTTCTGCTCTCTGTGGTGTAATTGTGTGTGTAAAAATTCAGAATTTGAGCCTCCGAGTGGTAAGCTGACAGGAACAAGAGATTCTTCATCTATAAAGAATGACTTTTGATGCACTAGCTTAAAATATGTTGGCAACAGTTTTCATTGTTAAATGCTAAATATGCAGGTATGTGTTCAGAAAGTTCTCTAGGTAGTCCAAGCACCTATTGCTTTTTCCTTCACAAGACCTCACAAGCATATCTGTACATGGACAAAGAGCATGGAAATTGTTCTAGCCAGGGTCTGATGTCTGTATTCAGAATCCAACTTCATTATAGCTTAGTAAGCTAGTTCATCTATCTAAGCATCTACTTCTTGCGCAAAATACCAATGGAAAGTCTTCAAATGATTTTTTAATTTAATAGAATATAATGAAAGATAGTCATTGAAAGAAAAACACTCAAAAAAGTATCTACAGGTTTTATCAGGAAACATTGTAGGAAACTCCAGTGTATTCTACAATGAGAAGGAAGCAGCCCTTGGCTTCATGCAATTGAGTCTTCAGGATTTTGCACATCACTGCAATTGCATATTCATTAGCTAATAAAAATATCCTTTCTTTCCAAAACAAACTGTGCAAAATATTTTGCCACTAGTGATAAAGATGAATCTAAAACTGTATCATTTATATTCTACTCTTTTCTAAATATTCCAGTCTCTTCTTAACTTGAAAAATGACACAAGATTTTTTAGAACCATATATCAAGACTCATAAATAAAGCCTGACTTGTTCAAGTCTGGTCAAAACAAGTGGCACCCTAATTATGGAATAGAAAGATATTTTTAGAAAGGTTATAGTTATACATTCTTTACAAATAAGGTGAAAACTACCTCTACTGATGACAGATTGTAATGTCAGCTCTACAGGGCAGAATGGTGTTTTGCAAGGACACTAAAATCCATAGTGATGGAAAAGTTCAGGTCTATAGCACAAACTTTGTGTCTATCCAGTGGCCTTTGTAATCAAGAATCAGCTCTGGACACTGTGGACATGGACTGTAAGAAGACAGGTTGATGGGTATTCTCAGTGCTACTGTAATTCTAAAAGGACTGTGTCTGCTGTGCTCTGAAAGCATAGCAATGAAAGATGTGTTTAAAATGTCTGCTCGATCCAGATCAAAATTCTGTTTTTATCCCAGTTTTCTGTTTTTATCCCAGTTTTCAGCTGATATTGTATGTTATGCTGAGCATTGGTAGCATCTGTTAGCTCTGGTTCTTCACATCAGACATGAAGAAATGGGGCTATACAGTACTGAATTTGAAGTGTTAGAGCATTATTAATTCCATCCATCTCTGAAGCTAGAATTTTGTCTTTCCTTCTAAAGTTGTAGGGTTTATATTAACCTCCATCTTTTAATTTGAGGGTGGAGAGGGATAAGGGAGAGAACATAGAGGAAAACAACACAGCCTTGTATACAGAGGATCAGATAAGGTCACGCAAAATGCTGTGAAGGTGCAGAAGAAGAATGTGATGTTAAATATAAATACATTTTGTTTGTCAGATACGTATTTGCCAGTGGCATCCACAATGTCGCTTGATGCAAATTCTGTGGAGAACTATGATTTACGCAATGTTAGCTACATAATCTGAAATCGGTGGAATACGGGAAGAAACCCAACACTTCTTGAAACCTCTATCTCTGTCCTAGTTTGGTTTCTGTTGCTGTGACAAAAACACGACCAAAAGCAAACTGGGGAGGAAAGAGTTTATTTGCCTTACACGTCTGTGTCATGGTCCATCATGGAGAGAAGTCCAGGTGGGAACGTGGGGGCAGGAGCTCAAGCAGAGACCGTGGAGCAACACTGTTCACTCAACTTGATTTCCAGACTAACATTCAGATTCCTTTCTTACACCTCTCAGGACCACCTGTCTAAGGGTAGCTCTACTCACTGTTGACTCCTATATCTATAATTAAAATCATTAATTTTAAGATGCCCCAACAGACTTGCCTACACATCTGATGGAAGAAGCTTCTCTCACTCTTTTTTTTTTTTTATTTTTTTGAGACAGGGTTTCTCTGTTGTAACTTTGGCTGGCTGTCCCAGAACTCACTCTGTAGATCAGGCTGGCCTCAACCTCACAGAGATCCACCTGCCTCTGCCTTCCAAGTGCTGGGATTAAAGTGTGGGCCACCAATACCCACAGGAGGGATGTTCTCAATTGAAGTTTCATCTTCCCAGATGACCCGAGTTTATGTCAAGTTGAGAAAGAAAGAAAGAAAGAAAGAAAGAAAGAAAGAAAGAAAGAAAGAAAGAAAGAAAGAAAGAAAGAAAGAAAGAAAGGAAGGAAGGAAGGAAGGAGAAAGAGAGAGAGAAATAAAGAGAGGGAGGGAGGAAGAAAGAAAGAAAGAAAGAAAGAAAGAAAGAAAGAAAGAAAAGAAAGACAGACAGAAAGAAAGAAAGAAAGAAAGAAAGAAAGAAAGAAAGAAAGAAAGAAAGAAAGAAAAGAAAGACAGAAAGAAAGAAAGAAAGAAAGAAAGAAAGAAAGAAAGAAAGAAAGAAAGAAAGAAAGAAAGAAAGAAAGAGGGAGGAAGAGAGAGGATGGAGGAACATAGGAAGGAAGAAGGAAGGAAGGAAGGAAGGAAGGAAGGAAGGAAGGAAGGAAGGAAGGAAGGAACGAAGGAAGGAAGGAAGGAAGGAAGGAAGGCAGGAAGGAAACAAAAAAAAACTGTGACAATTTCTTCTATCTTCCTGGAAGGATTTTATGTGCCAAGATTCAAAATTCTTCACCCTCATCAAAGCTTATTCGCAAAGCTGGTTATGTCAATTATGGTGCCTATTCTACAAACAAAGGAAGCACATACCTGGCTTACCGTTAACTTTGTGTCTTCCTCTATACTCATTTTTTAAAATTTATTTTTCTTATCTCATGCAATACATCATGACCCCCCTTCTCCCTTCCCTCCACTCTTCCTAGTTTTCGCCATCTCCCCTTTCCCCCAGATGTAGCTCCCCATCCCCTAGTTTCCCCCTTCTCCTCAGGAAAGAGCAGTCCGCACACTGCTCAAACAGGGCATAACAAGATGGAGTAAAGAAGAAAAAGGGTCCCAAGGGCATATAAAAGGGTCAGAGACACCCCCCCTACACACACACACACACACACACACACACACAAACACTTTAGCTTGTAGGAATTTTGCAAGAGCACCAAACCAGACAACCACAAGATATTTAGGGGACCCTGCAGGTTTCATATCTGCCACTGCAGTCTCTGTGAGCCCCTAAGAGAGGTTGTCAGTTGAATCTATGG
This sequence comes from Cricetomys ansorgei, assembly GCA_026225945.1. Taxonomy (NCBI): domain Eukaryota; kingdom Metazoa; phylum Chordata; class Mammalia; order Rodentia; family Nesomyidae; genus Cricetomys; species Cricetomys ansorgei. The sequence goes on along the minus strand of JAMJFZ010003581.1, from coordinate 4,852,154 downwards.
GGCTTGCTCCCTTATGTTCTCATTCTGTCTGGTCTCCACAATCCTTCCTACCCCTCTTCCGAAGGGTTCCCTGAGCTCTGACTGTTTGGCCTTGGGCCTCTGTATCTGCTCCCATCAGCAGCTGGAGGAAGCCTCTTTGATGAAGATGTGGCTAGGCACCAATCTATGAGCAGAGCAGGATTTCATTAGAAACCATCTCCTGGCTATCTAGTCTCTAGTTCCTTGCCTGCCCTGCAGTAGTAGGAAGAGTTTCCCTCCTTTGGCATGGAGTTCTCTCCTTCCACTGGCCCAGAAAATCCTGTAGGGAAAATGGGTTATAAGCCAAATGTTTTGTGGCTGAGATGGTGTCCCAGTTCCACCACTAGGAGACTTGCCTGGTTACAGGAGATGGCCTGTTCAGGCTCCCTATGCCCCATTACTAGAGAACCTAGCTAGGGTCTCCCTCCTAAATTCCAGTGAGTTTCCATTGATCAAGTCCCCAGATCATGCCCTAAATGTCCTCCAATTCTGGTTGTCTCTTCATATATTCTTTCCCTCCACCCCTCTCCCCCAAACTGGTCCTTTCTGTTCCCTTCCCCATCCTCCCGCAGCCCACCTGAACCATCTGTTCTATTTCCCCTTTATCAGGAAGATCTCTATGTCCCCACCGGGGCCCTCCTTGTTGGATAGTGTCTCTGAGTCTGTGGATTGTAGGACCTTTGCTTATTGATCAATATCCACATATAAGTGAGTGCATACCATGTTTGTCATTCTGGGACTGGGTTACCTCACTCGGGATGATTATTTCTAATTCCATCAATTTGCCTGCAAAATTCATGAAGTCATTTTTTAAATAGCTGAGTAATACTCAGTTGTGCAAATGTAGCACAATTTCTTTACCCTGTCTTCAGTTGAGGGGCATCTACAGTGTTTGCAATTTCTGGCTGTACAGCCAGGTCCTGAGGCAGGTCAATTCCATTTTCCTGAGGAACTGCAATATTGGTTTCCATAGTGGCTATTGTACCCGTTTTTATTTTTTTACTTTTGACCCATTTGGTGCCCCAATGTCATTTCAGATGTACATAGAATGTGTCTAAATGCCCTGCCTCTTTAAAGCCGATTCCTATTTTTATACTTTCTCTTGATACTCCCATAAGCAAAGTTTTATTTGTCAAGTTACATGTTCCATATTTGGGCTAAAAAAAGAAGAAACTATAGGTATATATTCTTTTGACATATACAACAGGGTATACACTCTCTCGATATAGGCAAATCCAGAGTTAGAATACATTTTTAAATGCCTGAAATGACTCAAGCCTGATATAAGTAGCCTTGGTTCACTATTGTTTTCCTGCTTGTTTCTGAGTTTGTGTTGAGACGCATGCTAGTCATCTTCACACGCTGGTCACACAGAGGACACTTGGCATTTGCAAGTCGGCTCGAGACTTATAGATACGAGTTTTTATGTGTCTCAATGCCTCTCTTCAATTACAATTGATAACTACTAAATGCCATTATATTGAAGTTATTTAGGATTATAGACTCAAAGTTTTGAAAAGAATAGATCAAGTCCTTATCCTCACGGATTTTACCCCTAGGTCCAAGAGAAAGGGGAGATGGGAAAACAAATTGAAGGAACATAAACTTTGACATATTGTTGAGAAATAATGCAAAATATAAAAATGAAATGGTATGTGGGGTAAAGAGCAGGGATGGCCTTGGGGGGTGGGGGGGAATTTGTCTAAAAACTAAAAGTAGAAAGCTAACAGAAGTAAAAGAAAGAGCCACATAGAAACCAGGAAAAGTGCTTCTAGAAATGAGAAGAACTGAGAACAAGAAAGAGGGATAGCTGGAGTAGAAGTGGCATCCATCTTAGGAGAAAGGCTGGATAGGGTACAGAGAGATTCTATGGGGCACTGAGTAGTTAACACTTCAGATTTTAATCCCAGTGTAAGATAGAATACTATGTGAGGCATTTTGAGACAAGAAGGTGTGTTCTGACACTTTTTGAAGAATCTTTGATTACGTTGTGTGGATCAGTCTGCAATAGAGCAAAAACTAGGCAAAAAGTTATCACAAAGCCATCTTGGGATACAGTAATAGCATAACATAGCATCAGAGCGGTGACAATGGTAAAAATGGATACATGCAAAACATGTACCCCAAAGTCAACTTGACAGGATGATTGGCTGAAGGACTGGATATGCCCTAGAGGAGAAAGAGGTGTCAAGGGTAAATCCAAGGTTTGCAGAGTGAGTAATTATTAGACCGAAGTCAGCACTGACTGTGCCAAGAAGGTCTTGGGAGAAATGAGTCACGTGTTGAGGAGAAAGTAATCACAAGTTTGGTTTTGTATCTGCTAACTCTGAGACACCCATTAGGCTTCCCACTGCAGAAATCTGGATTGGACTAGCTGTATAAGATTGTGTGGAAACTAGGTACAGAGCACTAGAGTATTTATGTTGGAGGCTAGAGATATTTGTGACTCATCGTGACATTAATAATATTAAATTAATTAAACTGACTATATATGAAAGCAAATGTCTTTACCTCAAGCCTAGGGCACTCCAGTACTTGCAGGCTGGGAAGGTGGGATGATCCAGAAAATGAACAATAAAAATTATTAGACAATGTAAAACTCCTGCAAACAATAAATAGCTGGCTTGGAGCACAAGTACACACTGGACATAGCTGGCCTAGAGCAAAGAGGATCTTGCTTACGTTATTGGTACCAAATCTTGTATCTCTAAAGGATAATTTCATCTCAGACTCGTGAACTGAGTATCTAAATGTGTCCTTGCCTGGAAGGTGGCATAGTGTTCTCTGAATACTTAGACTTCTTATATGAGATCAAGGGTATTCTCAGTATGGTAGACAAATGCAAGACTGAGAATATTGGGATTTCATAGGACCAAATGATATTGGTATACAATGGAAAATAATATCATCAAAAACTGAGAGTAGTTGTGATGTCCATGGGTTCACTGAATTACTAACAAACCATTAACAAAAAGGAGAAACTCCCCTGGGATCTGTAAATAAGTACAAAGCACAGTATGTAATATGTGCTTCAGAAGTGTGGTGTTTTCAAAAAAGATAAAGAAGTATCTGTGGCCACCCATGAGTATGGAGGATGATACTTCTAATACCCTTAGTCTCAATAGCACAGGAGAAGAGGAGAAAGGATGGAACCTTCTTCAGATAGGGATTCTGAACTTAGAAGCGGTGTATGTACACAGGAACAGCCAGTTTTCATTAAGCAAGAACTCTAAAGATCTCTGAAAAAGAGACGTGGAAAGTAGGGAACCTTGGTGATGGCAATATGTCTTCAAAAAGCACCCTTAAGAGATCAGAAGAGATGAGACAATGGTCAGATCAGGAAATATGAGTCTCAAGAAGAGAAGTGACTCTTTTGCACCATATGGTGCTTCGTTAGGAGAGGTGTATGGCAATAGTAGTAATGGGCCCACCAATGACTTCCTATCTAGTCAACGTGAAAGATAGATCTTCAGTGACCTCCAAGTCCCAGTAATCTTTGTCTGTACCTTCTCTATTTTTCTTCCTCTTCTCATTCTCCTCTTCCTCTTTCTATCCCTCCACTTCTTTGTCCTCTTGTTCCTCCTCTACCTTCTCTCCATCTCATCTTCCTCCTCCTTTCTTCCCCCTCTTCTTTATTCCTTCTACCTCCTCTTCTTCCTCTGTTTCATCCATCTTCCTCTCTCCTCCCCATCTTCCTCCCTTCTCCATCTTCCTGCTTCTTATATCCTATAAGCTGTTCTCCATGTACAACATTCATAGTTGGGGTGTTCCTGATCATTCTATGCAAGATCATGAGTATTTCCAAGATCATCTACTCCTGCTTCAGCACTCATCTTTGGGATTCCTCATTATCTAAGTATATACTTTTATACTTGTTCTTTATCTACTTCCTCTCAACAGAATGCAAATCCCTCCAAACTATGCATTCCCCTTGTTCCATTCTGTTACTTTCCATGATGACAAACAGCATCTGGCATAGAATAGACCCAATAAATGTACACAGAATTAATGATTAAGTGGCCTGCCAGTGTTTTTCAAATAAATTGTTGTTGTATTAGCAGATGATTAAACCTATGTAATATGTCATGGACGGCATTCATATTTCATTAAGAAGGAAAGAGAATAGAAATGGATGAGAAATATCAGAAACTGCTATGTATACTGATTCTGTGACACATTTTCTTTGATTTCATATATATGTATACAAAAGATCAGGGTATAGAATGAATTTCCTAACATGGGCTACTGTCAACATTGTCTTAAAAGACAGTGTCTAGAAACTTCCTGGGATTAATATCTTAAACCTAGTTTGGAGCTAAGTGGAGTAATACTGGCGGAGACAGCTGGAAGATCTCATCAGAGGTGCAGGTAGCTATGCTTCCTGGTCTTATTGGGAGTAGAGTTGAGAATGAACTGGGTTACCTTTGTTTATCATGCTTGTGTCACACGCTATATGTGCTCCTATCTAGAATTCTTTATTGGAGAACGTAGCTGTGACTACCTGACATCATTACTATTATCTATGGTACCCACAGTAGGCAATTTTAGAGCACTGACTTATTTGATAGTTTTCTAACTCTTAGCTTCCTTGGAATAAAGTGTCTAAAGTTTTGGTTTTTGAGTTAGACATCTCAGTGTGTAGGACATGTGTCCTACATGCTATTGTTCAATTTGAATTTCCTTACATTGTCCTTTGTTCTCTTCTAGCCTTGGTAAGGCCTTAATGAGTCCATTTTGATCAGTTAAGACATTTTCTCACTGTTATAGTTTCCTGACAGAAACCAACTTAGAGGAGAAAGGGTTTATTTTAGTTATTTTAGTTCACAAGTTCAAGTTACAGTCCATAACTGAGAAGAAGTCACCGCACTAGGAGCTTGAGACAGCTCATTGTCTCATGTCCATATTAAAAAATAAAGAGAAAAGAGTGCACGTATGCTTAGTTGCTTGCTTATGCTCAGCTCAATTTCTCTCATATGAGACCCTACACATACTCACACACACACACACACACACACACACACAGATTGGTGCCACCCTCAGTGAGCTGGGTCTTTCCATATTAGTGAACTTCATTAAGACGATTCCTCACAGTCATGCCTACAGACCAACCCAATGTAGGGACTCCTTCATTGAGACTTTCTTCCCAGGTGATTGGAGGTTGTGTCCCGTGGACAACTGAAGCTAACCATCACATTCACTTCCTGTTTTGATAAACTTTTTGAAGGAAGAGAGAAAGGAAAGACATTAGCATAAAAACACTACAGGTTATATCAAATATTGAGAGTAACACAGAGTATTATTTACTCTTAGTGTATAATGCTCTCCAAAATTAGCTAGAATTACAGACTGACTCCTGACTTTTTAAGATCTTACATGCTCTATACAGGCCACTTTGCGTATTTTATTGTTAAAGTACTTGTTTGAGTATTGTATGGAATTTAGGAATGAAAGACACTGTTAAATAACACAATTTTACTGTAGTAAGAAGCATGTAGACTAGCTCTGAGGAACTTAACTTGAGGCCATAGGGTATGTTAGGTGAGACTCTTGAAGTAGAAATACTTGAAATATATCTCACGCTGTCTGATTGTGGTGCACCTATTTTTCCTTCTTGGATCAGATATTAAATCAGGATTGGATATAAAGCAGATAGGGAAATGAATGGAGTGACAATTTATCCAAGAGCAACAGATGTGCCAGAGAGTCCCCCAACTTGAACATTTGAGCTCTACTCAAATACTTAGCCATCAACAACAGCCTCAATGATTCTCGTTAATTACAGTTGACTTGGCTGTCAAGTCAGGATGTTCCAAGAAAAATATTTCTGACATGGGACAGCTGTAATCTCCAAGCAGAATGTGATTTTCTGCAGAGCCTGGTACAGAGTACACAGTGCCATTCACACTCTGGAAAAAAAGCAAGCTGGGAACATAGTAAAGCATATGCCACTGCTTTTCCAATGAAAAGATAAAGGTCAGGTAAAATTTACTCTAAAAAATGATATCTTTATTTACTATATAAAATTAACTTTTAAGCTAGAGCTTTCGTATCCTTTCATCTAATACAAGAGGAAACTGACAGAAAAATGAAGTCCATCTTATGTTTATTTGTGGGCCTAAGACAACTGCCTCCTAAGAATGAGGAGCCTCTGGGTAATGGCTCTTCCTGAGATTCTGAAACATTTTGACTTCTACATGTGTCAAGCATCTGTGTATCAGAATTCTTGGTTACTTGTCACTATTATATTTATTTTTTCTCTCTCTCCCTTTGAGTGTGTGTGCCTGTCAGTGTGTGTGTCTGTCTGTCTGTCTATGTGTGTGTGTGTGTGTGTGTGTGTGTGTGTGTATGTGTGTGTGTGTATGTGTGTATGTGTGTGTGTATGGTATATGTGTATGTGTGTGTGTATGTGTGTGTGTGTATGTGTGTGTGTGTCTGTGTGTCTATGTGTGTCTGTGTGTCTATGTGTGTGTGTGTGTCTATGTGTGTGTGTGTGTGTATGTGTGTGTATGTGTGTGTGTATGGTATATGTGTATGTGTGTGTGTATGTGTGTATGTATGTGTGTGTGTGTGTATGCAGGTGTGTGTGTATGTGTGTGTGTATGTGTGTGTGTGTGTATGGGTGTATGTGTGTGTGTGTGTGTGTGTGTGTGTGTGTCTATGTGTCCCTGTGGCACATGTGTGTCAATGTATTCTTGATGTGATCACTGTCTTCCACGTTGTAAAATTCGGTCTCTGTTCATTGTGTTTTGTTGGTATTGTTGTCCTTTGTTTTACCGCTATGGATGCCAAGCTCACTGGCCTGCTAGCTTCCAGGATTCTATTGCTTCTGCCTCATATCACTTTATAGGGACAAAAGGACCATAGACTCTATGACACTGAGATTTTAAGTAGGTTCCTAGAATTCAAATACAGGACTTTCCAGTTATACAGCAAGTCTTTAACTCTTTCCGTTTAAGAACTTTCCCATTTATATTCAGTGTATATGATACTGTGCCCACGAAGACATTTTAATACAAGTACATACTGTACACTGAGCATATTCCCCTTGTGTACCTCATTTTTCCTTCCATCTCCTTCACCCCATTATTTATTCCTTGAATTCTTTTTTTTTTAACAAGTGAGCTTTCTTTCATCTAGATCCAAACAAAACTCTAATATTCAAGCCTTGGCTATAGACTTGGCGTATTAGATGTGGCTGCCTACCCTTAGAGGATAAACCTGAGTACATCGCTGAATTTAAATTTACTATGAAGAAAATATTGCTATTTCTTTTTGCCGTGACCGATTTGGCCTAAACAGGAAGTGAGTGATTCACCTAGAAATTGCTCCCATTTAAAGCGAAAACTGTAAACAATATCATAATTAACCAGGCAAATCAGCATAAAGTGAAAATTTATTGCATAATTAGCTCAGTATCTAAAGACACTCCTTGAGATAATGCAGTGAAAGACGGAGGTGAAGGACAGGCATATTAGTGAATGACAACAATTAGTGGAGGAATTGGGGATACTTTTACCAGAAAGAACAGATTATAATATTAGAGGAAGCTCTTTTTAGTAACAAAAAGGGAGGTATGGGAGAAACAAGACAAATGACTCAACTCATCAGATAAAAGTAAATAAGATTACAAGACTAGAGACAGGGCGTGGGGACGGGATGGCCCCTACAGGATCTGGAGCCTGAGATGGTGAGCGTGATGAGGAGTCATTACAACACTTTGATTGAATTGATGGATGTTCCCTCTGAAATTCTATTGCAACCCCCCTCCTTTCCTCTCTGAGCTCAAAGGACATTCTGACTTTGTATACTTTAATGTTGTTACAAAGCTTGAGTTATAATTGGTATCCTTAACAGTTAACTTCATTTTTAATGTCTATTTTATTATTTTTGAGAATTTTGTACATGAGTACTTTGTTTACATCATTTCCACTCCACACTCTCTCCCATCCAACTTTTTTTTTTTTAATTTCCCTCTACTCTCTCAAATTCCTGATTTCTGCTTTAATTATTATTGCAACAAATATATGTATATATAAAAGAACCTGCTGAGTCCATCTAGTGTTTATAGATGACTTATTGGGATTGGTTAACCAATTAGCAGCCTGGGGAAGACTGATTCTTCTTCTTTCAGTAGCTATTGATTGTCTGTAGCTACTCAGGAAGAGGCGAGACTTTTTGAGATTTTCCCCCATCCAATTCCGCATGTCAAATTGTCATTATGTAGGTCTTGTTTGGGAAACCATTTTGGTAATATTTTATGGGTTTAACACACTGTCATATATGGGAGACACCATCTCACAGCTGAATACTGGTCCTCTGCCTCTTACACACGTGCTATTCCCTCTTCCCTGATACTCCATTAGCCTTAGGTGCAGGGTTTGTATTATAGGTGCATCATTTGGGCCTATGCATCTCATAATCAGTTTTTCCATGACGATTTTGTTCAGCTGTGGATTTCTGTGAAGGTCCATTTCTTTATGATGAGAGCTGAGAGCTACCTGTGTCTATAAGGATAGGTGCTTAGGATGCAGTTGGGAATGACACTGGTGTAGGAAAGTGGCAATAGTAGGTTGTCCTCTGGGGCTTGTGACCTCCCCAGCCATAGGCAGTTGAGGTTCCCAGTATCAGGTCTGAGTGGGCTTTAAGTCCAATTAGGTGGTCGGTTGTCTGGTGCTTCCTTTGGTAGTGAAAAATATTCTGATGGCTGTTTTGTCATGCAAATGAGCTCCTTATTTGTCTAGATATAAGGACTTTATTTCTTTTGTTGTTGTTGTTGTTGTTGATGTTCATTTGTTTGTTTCAAGACAAGGTTTCTTTGTCGTGGATGTCCTGGAACTCCCTCTGTAGGCTAGGCTGACCTCCAAGTCAGAGATTCACCTGCATCTGCTTTTCAAGTGCTGAGATTAAAGGAGTGTGTCACCACCACCTGTCAAGGACTGGCCTTTCTATCCAGTAAGAAAGTAAAGCCATCAAGCCCTTTCTATGCTCTGTGGTGGACCAAGGATCAGAACCTGTATTTCTCAACTCTTCTCCCAGATTTTCAGCTATTCTCAGCAGAGCTTTGAAGGCTTCCTGGGGTTCTGAGAAGAGCCAGGAGGGCAGGAATCATAGCCCTGCCCTCCTGCTTCTGACTATGATCTTCAGGTTGTCACTTTTCTGACATTTTGTTTAAGGGAAAGTGACTGTGGCTTTACTTTTTTGGGGAACTGTCATCTGTATCACAAAAGAAGGGAGAAGGGGAAGGGAAAGGGGAGGGGGAAGGAAGGAAGGGAGAAGAAAGGAGAAAACTATAAACACACACACCCACGGGAATGGGATTGTCTCTTTCCTCTTCTGTGCTACCTCCTTGGTAATGGATGGAATGTAGAAACTTCAACCACATGTGCTTCTAGCCTGTGTGGCTGAGCTCTAGTTGGCGTACTTCCTATTGTCCTCTTTAGGTGTTTCTACAAGTGTGATGTTTATTTCACACCTCAACCCTCTGTCTTATAGTCAAATTAACTTCATTTAAAGGGTTGCAAAAGATAAGGGCTCATGATTGCCAAAAGAAGTGGAGAGGATTCCAAGAGATTCAATGATGACACGATCTTTAGTTCCACTGTTCTCCAGTGTCTGTCAGAAGAAAGACACAGTGGCAAAATTGCCAGTGTCAGAACTCTCTTAACCAAGATGACAAGAGACAACAGTGTTAGCTAGAACTTGTGTTCCAGCAGTCTCTCCACACAGTGGATCACATGTAACTCCTAACATTGCTTTCCTTTTGCTTATGGCATGTAAAATACTACTTATGACTCAGAAAGCTTTGTCATGGCCACAAACGATAGCAAGGAGATGTCTCATAAATATCCTTGGTCTCAAAAATACTGTCAAAACCCCTTCCTCTTCGTCTCCCATATTCACCCTTTACTCTTCGTAGGAAATCTCTCTGCGTGCTGTAGAGCTGCTCATCATGCCTGTATCTACCAGTCTATGGCAACTTCTCCCTTGTATTGCTTAGCGTTCTCTAAATGATTCGGTATGGCACGCTATGAACTAAACAAAATTTCTGTTGAGACTGGGGGACAATCTTTATTCATTGCTCCTGAAGGGATCAAACATGTTTAATTTAAAGTGGGTAATCTTTTTCCCCATTTCAGAAGGTTCTTCACTACTGACTTTCCCCATAATTTCCTGATGACAGCTTTCTCTGGGTTGTGTTATTTCGGTTGGTATACTGATTGAGCCACTCTATTTTTTACTGTTATCCCGAACAATGAGTGCCCAAGATCGTAGCAGGTGATGTGAATCTTGCTGAATCCCTAGCTCAATGCTGTTACCAACATGCTGTAATTACACAGTTCAGCACTGCTGTGCTTTAACGGCGCTCTGGCCCTGGGACAGTGGTTCATCCAAGGAGACGAATGAGTTTGGTTTGTGTTCATATAGCTTCTAAGTTCAATTGCCTTTACTTTCACTGCTCTGATGAAATAAAATCTTTTTTGTCCGTATACACAAGACTGTTTTCTGTCTCATGGTATTTTTTCCCCCTGGAAATTCCCAGTGCATTTCATTTACTCTAATTTTCAGGGCTCCTACTTTATGTCAAAAAAAATAACAACAACAAAACATAATCTCCAAACTCAGGAATGGCTGATTGGTTTTCTTTTCTGTTTCCTCTGCATGGTTGTTTACACACCTGTATCTACCACCTCTGCTGAGTTCCAAAGCTCACATTAAGGGATTGAGACTATTTTAGTATCCTCAGGGAGTAGACAAGGACCTGACATAATGTGGGAGGTATTTTTAAGTTATTCTGTACTGCCTGAATGGAGGGCTACTCTGCCATTTGACGTACTATGTACCCTGGGCCTCAGTCTTGAGTTCCCAGGACAGGAGTGCTGGATTCTGCTTAAACCATCACACCATATTTTCCTTCTACCTTTTGTCTGTCTTGATCCTTGCCCTGGAATGTCCTTGTGATGTACAAGTGATACGCTTGTAGGGACTGATGTAGTAGGATGTAGTAGGGACTGATTGACCCTCTCTCCATCAACCTCTGGCGTTTTGTTTGGTTGGGTCAATAAGACTCACTAAAGAAGGTAAGAGGAAGGCAAAGAGAGACATAGAGGTCTCTTTCCAGCCCGTCTGCCTTGCTGTGGCACTGTTTCATTGGCAATGACTCTGCAGAGGCTGGCAGACCCTCTTCCTTAACCTTGGCTCTCACTAGTCCCTGGTCACACTATTTAGAACTTTTATTATATAGGACTTAACACCCCTAACAAGTTCCTGCTCTTGATAATACTAAGATGCCAATATCCTTTGCTTCTTTCGTTTTTTATTCACTCTGACCATATCTACACAAATAGTCCCTTAAAATGTAGGTCCGTAGTGATACCATCTAAGGGATCTCAGTGTCCTGCGAAGCTACTTGAAACGTGCTTGGCTATGGTTGAGAACCCCTGCATTATCCACCAGACTATAGATATTGCCCAACATGGGGACACATGCCCTCTATCCATCTTGAGTTCACAAATACCCTTAATTCATCGCACACCGTGTCTCCTTTCAGTGGCCAGGCTGGAGTCACAATTCACTTCACCCAATTCCTGGATTAGGCTTCCCCTAGTAAGTTGAGATTTCCAAGCCAAAGCTTCTGTGCAGACTTTATTTTTTTTCAAAACTGTCTCAGCTATTATGATAAGAATGCTCTTTGGGAAAAAGCCCAAAGAATAAAAAGTTTTAAACTGTTCAAGGTTTTATCATCACTCTTGGTAAAAGTGAAGGCAGCCATTAATAGCGACTGTCTTCTAAGAAGTGAGAATGGGGGAAGATCTCTTGGAGAACGGCATGTCCCGGGGGTCACTTTTACATCATGGTAGCTATTTTCTTCCTTATATCTAGTTTAAGCTAAAAGTGGTTGGCTATAAAAATGTTGCCTTTGAAGTCAGAGTTTCCAGTTATATATAAGAGAAGCCTCCTGTCCTTGTTTTGCACCATGATTCCTGTGCTTCCGCAGGTAAAAATAGCACTGGCACTCACTCCTGGCACAGGGCGCTGGAGGCTTCTCTCTAATTTGTTGTCCACCCTCACCCTGAAGGCCTTTCCGTGTTGCTGCTTTCCAAGTATTTCTTTCTCATTGAGTATCTGTGTCTCACTCCACACAAAGCCGCCTGTTCTCCATTTTCAAGGTTGACACTTACCCTTCCACTAAGCTCTGTCTTCCCAGACACGCTATTGTCTGTTCCCAGACTCTAGGGTTTATCTTCATTTTCCTTATTTTTGAGATTATAATATAATTACATCATTTCCCTCTTCCCTCCCACATACCCCTCCATGCTCTCTTTCAAAGTCATGGCTTCTTTTTGCATTTATTGCTGTTACATTACAAATATATATTTTTAAGTATGTAAGTACTGTATAAATAATGCACGTTTATTACAGGAAGGCAAAAAATCAGTATTAAACCACCACTTGAGACAGTAGTCAGTGGATATAGCCTTTGCCTATGTCAGCTGATGCTTAGATAAATATACAAATATAGGGAAATACAAAACAAAGAAAGTGAGATGATTCTTCACAAGTACTACTTTCATGCTGCTTCCCCATTTGATGCTAAATCAAGAATTTCTATGCGTGTAGAAAGTGTACAAAATCTTTATCCTCCTCTCTTTGCTAATGCTAACATGTTCAAGCGTGTGAGATCTCTGCCCAGTGGAAGAAAGAGAACGCCACAAGTGCATTGCAGCAGTCTCCTGAAGGTCATGCTAAGCACAGCCTGCTCCCTGTGATCACTGGCGTCCTGGCCTTTGTAAAGGCCAGGTGTATTGTAATAGTCACCTTCAGTCTTTTCTCTGTCGCTTCACTATCTACCCTATGGCACACACACACACCTAGGTGTTTTCTACCTTCACGGTGATCAGACTACATTATCAATTTAAAGTGCCTTTATATCTAGAAATGATTCATGTCTTTAACATCACATTTGACATTAATCTAGGTCCTAAGATTCTTTTCTTCATTAATATTAAATAAACACTTTCCATTTTACTAAGGTCGGGCTCTTTTCGTAGTATTTCCATGTCTTGTTAATTTGCCACAGGCACATATGGAGGAACTGGAGTTTTCCAGGAACTCAGGAGAGAAGTCAATTCTTTTAGTACCTTAAAAATTGACATTAATTAACTTAGATCTTCCGTATTTTCCTTTATCATTTTCTTGTTAGTGTTTTTTAAATTAGCATGCAAAGTAGTGGGTTTCGATCCAACATTTCATATACTGTGTCTCTCACACATAAAATAAGTTAGTTTTGCGGTTATTTTTCATCCTTTGTCCATATTTTGGATTGAGGTAAGACATTTTAATATTCATTGTTCTTTTATTCATCGTACAGAGTGCTAGGATTCATTTTGGCATGCATACACATTTTTGTCAGACGTTTTGGTCATGGTCACCCTACCCCCTTACTTCCTTTTCCTTACCACCTCTTCCCTCTCCCCCTTTGTCTTATTCCCCTCTCCCTCCCTCCCCTGTCCAAAAAGCCCCCCTTCTACTTTCATGTCATATACACATACATATTCTAAACTCTGCATTTGAATAAAAAGCAAGCAATATTTGGTTTTAGTTGTTTTGGGTTTTTTGTTTGTTTTTTGTTTTTTTGCAATGGCTTATTTAGCTTTTCATGCACTGCCCTCCAGTCCCAACCACTTTCCAGCAAATGACAAAATGTTGCTCCTTATGCCTGGACAAAATGCTATATGGCATTTATCGTATACCTACTTTATCCATTCATCGGGTAATGAACATCTAGGCTGATTCTATAACTCATCTTTATGGAAGATGCCAGAATATATAGATAACAGCATGTGTACATATGTATATATGTATATATACATATATGTATTAATTACAATTAATGCATAATGCATTAATTAAGGCATAAATTACCATTAAAGTTTGCTAAGGGAGAAGGAATGAGCCTTGTATTATAGTATATATATTATATGCATGCATATATTTATTTTACACATATGTAATATCTTTAAATACACCTGATATTTTTATTTAGTGTTGCTCATAGGTGTATGGGTTCGGGGTTGACTATTCAAGATTGGTTAACATATCATGGGACTCATTCCTGGAAAGACTCATTCCCTCTCCCTTAGAAGACATTAATTACGTATAGCTCTTCATCTAGGATAGGGGCCTGATGATATTTCTCCAATCCACATTGGTATTTCAATTGGTGTTGTCATTTTTCAGGTCTTCTTTAAGCAACTATATCATTGAGATTTTGTAGGTACAACTTCCCCGTCATATTTGGAAGGATACTATCTCACAGCAGACAAACTAATCTTCTGTTTCTTGCAATAATTTCTGTTCCATCTTCCATGAGGTTTTCTGGGACTTGTGTATAACTGTTTATGTGTCTGTTGGGGCTGGGCAACCACATCAATTGTTCTCTGCATTTTGACCCATTGTGGTTTTCTGTAATAGTACCTGTTTATGCATAAAGAAACCTTTTTGAGGACAAGTGAGAACTATACTCACCTGTGAGAATAAGGGTAAGCATTTATAATGCAGTCAGAAGTTATATTGGTTTAGGAGGGTAGGAGTAGGAGGTTCTTCTCTGTGGCCTCACCAGACATGATTAGTGGGTTACGTTTACAGTGCAGGTTTTGAATGTCCAACTGTTGACCCATGCTTATGTCTGAATAGATGGCTATTGATTAACTCTGGGATATAAGCGCCACCATTGCACCTTTTAGAATGCCTTGTCATTGTGGCCACTGTTGTGGTTCATAGACATTACAGAGCTTGGTAGGACTCTTGATTGCTTTTTTCCCTTATCAATTTGCATAGCTCCTTTTGATACTGTGCAAGATAACTCCTTCAGGAATGAAGCTTCCAGATTGGTTCAAGTTTGATCCCTCCAAATCCTCTTTTTGAAGTGTATAATACCTTCAGAAATAGAGTTTTACCTCAATATCTGAAAGGCAACCAAGGGCCAACCCAATACTCCATATTGTTTTAGGAATCTCTTGAACTCCCCTGACCAGCAAACAACTCAAAAGAAGCTTTCCCATGCCTGGCATTGGGTTTTTTTGTTAGAAAGTCTATGGCTCTTTGGAGGAGTATAATCACCCTAAGTAGTATAACTTCATTTTACATATATGTATATGTGTGTGTATGTATGTATGTATGTATGTATGTGTGTATATGCATGTATATGTGTATACAAATACATTTAATTTTAAGTAAGAACAAAATAACATGATTCCCTATGACTTCTCCAAACCTCCTTCATCTAATTTATCCCTCCTGTTTCTCTCCCTTTCTCTCTCTGTACCCCCCCCCCATTAACAGCTTTCATTAAGAACATAACTATTTGATTAACTCTGTCTGGAGTTTGATAAACCCAGATCCATAGAAACCTCCTATAGTCCTACTAGGAAAATCAGCCTAGTGACTTCATGTCAGTAAGACTTGTAAAGTAGCTTTACATGTAAAGTCTCTTGTAAAGTAGCTCTGGATGGTAGGGACAGTGACAAACTAACTCATTCAAAGGGCTCTAAATTCCAGGGTTTCAGGCTCACAGGTGTTAATTGATTTTACATATTCTCCCAGGACAGTTGGGTCTGCAAAGTATATGCACTGTCTGAAAGAAAGCATTCAGATTCTTTTTTACAAACACAGCACTTGGTCAGGAATCAGAGCACTTACAAGGTACTAAGGATGAATGCTTCGTTTGTGTTACTCAGATTATTTCTCACAAAAATAATATATGGAAATTGTTATAAATCCAGACAAGGATATGTTTAAAAAATGTTAATGACTACAGAAGGATTCAATAGACGGGATGATGTGGCAGCTAGATGCAAATTCCAGAGCTCTGGTTCTATCGATATTGTCTGTCCTCACCACACGGTCTCTTCACATCATTAGAATGATTAAAGTTCAATAATAAACACAAGTCATACCATCTGCCACATACTTTCAATCTCAGATACAGTTCTGATCTTATAGAAGGAAAGATAACATAATAATATTGTACTAACACTTTAATGTATTAATAACGCTCACAAATATACCATTATACATACAATTACTCAGTTCAATATAGGATGAAGTGTATCATGACAGAAGTTGGCTTTTGCCTTTTAAGAAATAATTCAGGGGCTGGAGACATGGCTCAGCAATTAAGAGCATGTGCTGCTTGTGAAAAGACATGAGTTCAGTTCCCATCACCCATGTCAGATGGCTTACAACCTCCTGTAACTCCAGGTCTAAGGGATCCAGTGCTCTCTACTGGCCTTTGGGGTGCTGCACACACGTGCCACACATATATTCATGCAGGAAAACACTCACCCACATGAAAATAAATTGTGAAAAGGGAAATAATATAAATGCTGAAATTCTAACAAGCTGAAAAGGCAAAAAAATTTCTCTTCAACATGAGATGACATCACCACAAGTTTTCTTCATAATGTACATGTTATGGATGCGGCATTTACAAAAGCGATATGTTGAAAGATGAAAATCTTCCCACTAAAATGATAGCCTTTGTTTCCTTAAATTAACAATAAGAAACAGGGCAGACAGGGTAGCAGAAACTCATCTGAGGATGGGGTATACAATATAAATAGCTTTCTCAGCATGAACTCCATTTAATTAAAATGAGTTCCTTTACCTTCAACCAAATAATCTATTATAAGCCGGAAAATTAAATATGAATATTTATGTTATGAATTGTTCTTTTTAATGTTTTTAACTAACAATGTTAAACTATTTTAAGACTAAATAAGTGGCTTTCCTACAGTGACTTGCTATCTATGCATATGCTTTGCTTCTGCAAATAGTAATAGCCAGCTGCAAATACTACATAAATTTCCATCTGTGTCTGAACATCTGTCTTCATATCATTCATAGATTTTTAATGTGTTCTTTGTTTTGTATTATGATCCCCTCTTCAGTATTTCTCCATGGGATAGATGGTCAATACTCAACATAGTAACTTTTTTCAGTTCCATCATTTTAATGAAGCAAAAAGAATGGGAGCTAAGCATACCTTAAGTAGATAGCAAGTTGGCTTCTCAGAATAATTCTGAAGACTCATAGGAAGAGATCCATTATGCTTGATGAGCAAAAGTCATTTCTTGG